>CM041547.1:25033663-25633663 GCA_023238725.1 Scortum barcoo
CCCCGGATGATCGGAGCTGACTGCGACCGGGTCGGCACGCCGTTAAGCACAAGTATACTGTTTGAAAACTATTAATCATGGGGCTAATCACTGTCATGGTTAGTAAAGAGGGGCTAAACCCCTCAAGACGGAGGGAAGGATTAGGAAAACCGGCACAGGGGAGCAGGAGGACACAAGTGTTAGAGAATTAAGACAGGAGCTGTAAAATTATAAATGATCAGAATCTACAGGCCGCACAGACAGGAAGTATTGGATCCAAATGGAGAAGAAGCCACAGAGTGCCGGGCCGCGCTGAGGATGGAACAGTAAACAGGTTCATGGTCTTATAAAAGCGCATATAAATGTGAAGGAGCTCCTGTTATTACTACTGCCGCTCTAACAGGTGTAAGTCAAATGTAAGCCTTTTAAGGATGAAAAACACAGCTCGAGGTGAATAGAGGTGAGAGAATAGAGAAATAGAGAGCTGGGTTGTTTTTTATTTATTATTTATTATTTTATTTTATGATCATAATCATGAAGCCACAAAAGTCCTGTACAGGCTGTAACCCGTCTGCAGCCCATTTTAAAAAAATACAACCGAGAACATAAGCAATAAACTCTCCTCTCTCTCTCTCTCTCTCTCTCTCCGTCTCTCTCTCTCTCTCTCTCTCACACACACACACACACATACAAACGCATGCGTGCGGACGCACGCGTGCAACACAAAATAGCATGAAAAATATGGGCTCAAACAAAACAGGCTAGTATACATGTCAATCAATCATGTGTACGTCTTTCCAACACCAAATGCCATCATCAGTCTGACTGTGGTGCCGGTGCTGTGATGGTCTGCGCCGTCATTTCAAAACTCAGCGTTAGAATGCGAATCTTTTTTTAATCACTTTCTTTTAAGATTTATATTCTGATCGTGTTAAACCAGTCTGATCCCGGTCCAAATGTGCCACAAACACACAAAGACCTCTCAGGGCTCACACATACGCACACAACACAAACCCAAAGCTTACATTTCAAGCACACGGACATTACTTATAATAAAATAATTATTTTGATATTTGAGTCAGCGGATAAAACAGGCCCGTAAGTTTAGAGATCACACGGGCGGGCAAAATTACTCCTTTTATCTTCAGTACCCGCACACATGTACACCCCCCTGCCTAACCCTTTGGGGAACTGGCCACCGTGTAGCCAAATAATCCCGGAGACCACAGGCAAGGCAGTAAAAGAAAAAAAGGCAGTAAAAGTTTAACCCGGGTCAGAGCTGCATGTCTACAATGAGTCTGTGTGGTTGGAAACAACTGCCTCCAACAACTCTTTCCCATCTTCTCTGAGCAGAGATTTCTCGCTTTTTGGAGGGGGTTTCTCATGAAGAGGTCTCTGAGGTTCAATTCTCCTTCCTCTGCCCCCTCTCCACCATCTCTCCCCCATTTCTGACCGCTTCCCCTGCTCTGTCTCAGCTCCTATCCCGGCTCTTCTTGCTCATTCTCTCGGTATATGACCGGGGCAATTAAACCCTAAAGTCATTCACAAGTGTTGGGACTGCCAATAAAACCATAAACGTGCTTTTGTCTCCCGCTTTGAACACAGGAAGCTCTAATTGCCCCGCTTAAATAGTTGCTTTTAAAGTCACTTTTGCAACTTTCTTACACTGTGCCGTCCTCCAGTGCGTCTACATTTTCTGCATCCTCTCCTGGGGGAGCAGCGGCTTCGCTCCCAACATGGACACTCACCTTTCGGGACAGAGGAGTTGTCTCGGTACGTTTTGAACAAGGCAAAGACTAAAGGAGAACAGCCCCGTAGCCGGTCTCTCAGTTTCCTCACCTTGCGGCCTCATCCAGGGAAACAGCTGGGTCGGTGAGGGGCTCTGCTCGGTTCCATCCGCGTCCTCGCCGCTGAGTCCCGGCGCGCCTCCCAGCTTACAGTCGCTGTACTGGACCAGATCCGCGTCCTGGGCTCCGAAAAGTGTCTGCCGCTGCAGGGCGTCGTATCCGTAGAAGTTGCCCGGCTCGCCGTGGCATGTGACCGCGCAGGGGCTTTGCTGGTACGGGTTGCTGGGCAGCGTGGAGGCGCTGTGGTGGTAGAAGTCCTGGATCTGCGGAGCGTGCTGGAAGGTAGCGCCGGAGCCTGGGCCGTACACCACGGTGGGCCGGCTGCCTGCCAGGTCCTGCGCGAAACCGCACTCGTAGTAGTTCGGACGTAACGAGTCCCCGCTTTTATATTTGGAGAAGAGCGAGTTGACGAAATATGAACTCATCTTTTGTGCTGTTTATTGTTGTTTCGGCAGAGTCAGAGTGGGACTGGAGGAAGCGAGCGGCGGTTTTCAATTGTGTTTTCTTTTTTTCTGCTTCTGTCGTGCGGTTTGAGGCAGATAAACACCGCCACACAGAGAGACGGAGGGGAGGGAGAGAGAATGAGGCAGGTCTGCCGCCGGTGTCTCTGACCGTTGTTGTGGTGTTTCCCCTCACGGCCACAACAGACGAGCGATGTGACTAACGGTGACGGCAGGCAGCCAGAGCAGGAACAACCACAGCCACCACAACAACGACAGCGACAATCACAAAGATTCCATAAAATCTCCAGCGAAGAAGAAGAAAAAGAAGAGGAAGGAGAAGAAGAGGGAGAAGTAGAGAAGGAAGGGCTCGTGCGCATCCCAATTCCGGTGTTAGCGCTGTAAGCGGGAGCCCTGTCGCGCTCTCAAACGGCTTTTCCGTGATTTACTCCTCTGCAAATGAGTTGTTTCATATTTTTTCTCCCTCCCTCTCTCCTCCCTCTCTCTCGCCCTCTCTCTCTCTCGCCCTCTTTCTCTCTGGCTCTCTCGTGCGCGCGCTCTCTCCCTCTCTCCTCCTAGCCTCAGTGTGTGTGTGTGTGTGTGTGTGTGTGTCGGTTTCAGGGATAATTTGCATCTATTACCAGCTCTCCATCATCCATTGGCTTTGCCATGCACACAGACCAACGCGAGTAAGCGCGCACTGAGCACACACACACACACACACACACACACACACACTATTACACTTTTTTTTTTCTTTTTTTGCGCCTGTACCCTGCACGCGCCTGTATGCCTGGATGCCTGTCTCGAGGAACTCGGTGCGCCAGTGATAATGCAAGGGGAGTAAGAGAATGAAGAAAGAGATGAGAAGAAGAAGCAGGAGAGGAGGGGGTGAGGGTGAAAGAGGGTGGGTGGGGGGTGTCGGATAATGAGAATTCTGCCGCTTTGCATCTGATCAAATGCACACACATAAGCAAACACACACACACACACACTGACAACCAACCAACCAAGAAAAGAAGAGATGGATTTTTTTTAAACTCTAAAACTAAGATTGAGGTTGGGTGGTGGGTGAGGTGGGAGGGAGGGGGTATTGCATTGCGTCGTTGAGAGCATCTCTCTCATTAATTGCTCTTTCTCATTTCTCCCCCTGAATCCTTAAAGGAGAGAGCGTGGCTGCATGGGAGCGCAGTGAATGAGGCCCGAAAATGTCAGGCAGCCTGGGCGAGAGAGGTTACCACAGACACAGGAGAGAGAGCGGAGGAGTAGTGCTTCCTAATTGGTATTGGTTTAAACAAGTACTAGCCTATAAATGTAATTGAGGTTTTAAAACCAGTTGTCGGAGCCTTTCTTGTCTTCCATTCCAGTGTGACTGCTGCTGATCAGAAAATAGACGAGCTCCGGGCCCTGGACGCATGCTTCCTGATCATCGTATACTTTTATAAATATGATCTCCATGTGAGGAGGACTGGGAGGGTGATAGACTAGGAGAAAGTGGCTGTAAACGCTTTAACAAATTATGAAGCCCCATAAAACGGAGGGGCAGTGTTTGCTTGTTTACGTCCTCGCAGCAGAGAAACAAAAAGGGTTTTTTTTACGGCGCGCCCTTTGCACGACCGGAGGCCCTAAACGCCTCATCCTTGCTCGGTATTTAATTGTCATTTTCGTCGTGTTTCCCTGTCGGAGTGTAAGCTGAGGTAATGGAGGGCTTACCTAACAAGGGATAAGTTGTGGAAAGGTGAAGCTCGGCCTTGTAGAACAGCAGGGCCTCGTAAAAAGTAAACCTAAGGAGCAGCGATTAACCCCAAAAGACTCAACTGTGGAAATATTTGAAACTTAATTTCCTAAACTCTGTGCCCAATACAGGCCTGGAAATTACCAGTAAGACACGAGGGCTCGGTGAGGCAGTAAGTGAGAGACCTAAATCAGAATTTCCTCTTTTGATCCTGGTAATATTATTTGTTTTGGAGCTATAATTTTATTTTCAGTATGGACTGTTTCCGCGTTCACTGCGCGCCTATATCAGCCAATTTAAAAAGGGCATTAGTCGAATTTAATTTATTTCGATAATACAGCGCTGACACAAGAGGCCCAAATGTTGCCAGCACGAGTCTGAATTACACACTGTGTTGTGGTAAATCAGCTGATTGTACGTTCGACTATCTGAGAAGTAATTGCCGCAGTATTTTTCCAGAGTATTACCCAGGATATGATCTTATTGAAACTTCAGGGCGACGTGTTTTACACTTCCAATAAAGTGTTTGCATGGTGAGATGTGAATGTGGTGCTCAGGAAAGTCAAATTTTCTGACAATCTTCCAGCCTGAACAACTGTCCACACATCCCCGCTGTCAGACTCAGAGCGCTAAATCAGAGGACAGTAAACCTGTGATCGGGTGATTTCCGAAGAATACACATACTTGGACAAAACAAGGCGCCTAAATGAACGATGACGACTGCGTCCACACTCCCCGTATAATGGAGACATTATACGGTGAGTATAAGACACATCAAAAAACTCATAAAGACATCCCCGGTATATATTCGCTTAATGTAGAAATTCCTCACATTTTAACTGGGGACAATGTTTCTGGCACCCGGTACACAAGCACTAATACTCCTTATACTCTTACACATTCTCAGCATCTATTTGTGCCTGCGTATCAAGCAGAGACAGAAAGGTGCGAGCGTCCTTGGTGTGAATGTTACACCAGGAAACATTTCCTAGCAGCCTATAGGCATCCTGCACGCCTATGGGTTATTATTTTCCAAGACCCCAATCCTTCCTCTTCTTCCCATGTACGCTGTGAAAATGACCTGAAACTGCTCCAAATGTCAGGATGTTCTAAAGCAAAATCAAAAAGTGGCCAAAACACCTCATTTCTTTAAAATATGGCCTTTGAAATACATTAAGAAGAGGAATACGGAAAGTTTCACCCCTTTAAGGAACCCCATGCATGTATGTGTGTTCTATAAAGGCAAGCCAAAGCCTGAGGCGAGGTCTCTTTTATCGATGGAGCAAGAGCGCCACCAAGAGGCTGCTTGCAGTAGGGTCACAGGGGAAAGTCTGCATGTCATACGGCTTTATGGTTCTATTAAGTGCACACATAAAGCTACATAAGCTGCTTTAAAATAAAACTGCGTGTTGTAATTGGAGGCCAGATGTGAGGGTTGATTTGGGATTTGTGGGAGAAAAAAGAAAATAAAATGAAGACAGGCAGACAGAGCTCACACGGAAATGTCTGAGTGGAAATGCAACGGGAAAATAATACAAACAGTAATAAATAAAAAATAAATAACAAATCTAATCTAATTATATGCTGACACCTGAATATGGTGTCAAATGTACTGTACTTTAAACTCTTAACCTCACACATATGCTGAATTAATTATGAATTTTCAGTTTAAAAAAAAAAAAAACATGGTGAATTTTATATTTTGCTTCTTTAAATTATATATTTTTTTATTTACCACGTGCGTGTCTGCTAAAAGTATAAACTGTTAAACAATAAAAATAAATACAAATAAAACAGAGCATGTGAATAAGTGAGGCGAAAAGTGTAACTGCGTGTATCTCCTGTTCTGTGTCAGTAAAGTCCAGCTCAACCCAGACAAACCCGTTTTATTACCGCAGATGATCATTGTTTTTATGTTTGAGGGACCTGGTGTGTGTGTGAGTGTGTGTGTGTAGGCTATGTGTGTGCAGGTTGCTAAATTACAGGCTGTAAACAGACAGTAAAAGCGGTTGTTACTATTATCTGAAGAGACTGCAGCCCAGATCCTCAGTTTCACCCCTGTGGAAATATGAACACCTATTAGGCTATCATAACGGCAGCCCCTCCCCCGCCCCCCAGCCGGGGCCCTGCCGTGCTCTCCAGGCCGGAAAAGAAGCCTGGGAGCCGGGAACAGCTCGGCCTGTCTGTCGGGGTCTGCTGTCTAGGTGTATTTTTGGTGTTTTTAGAGGGGAAGGTTGAGGTTAGCTCCAACTGTAAGGATGCATCTGAGAGAGACAAAGGGGGGTCGGACAGGAGACACACACACTCTCTCTCACACACACAAACACAACCCAAACAGAGCCAAACGGCTACAAAACCATAAAACTCCCATAGCTGAAAAGAAGAGGAGGAGGAGGAAGGAGGCTCGTCCTCCTCTCCATGCTGCTCCAACACAGAAATAGCAAAGTGGTATCAAAAGTAACAGATGAGGAGAATCCCTGTATTTCTTGGTTGCGGGTCTTCCTGCGTACAGCGGCCTTTCCATCAGTGCACTGCCTCTCTCAGCTCTATAAAGTGGGACTATAAATAGAAGAAGCCTTTACACCAGGAGGCTTCTTTCTCTCTTTGTCTTTAGCGCCAATTAATCCAATTCCAAGCTCCAAATAAGTGATCAAGCAGGGCATTTGAAACTTTTCTTCTAATATTTCCTCTCTCTGTGTGTCTTTCCTCGCCCCCTTCTCTTTCTTTCGGTGTGTTTGCTTTACAGCCGTTTAGTTCTTAACCTTCAGAAATTTATACGCTATAAACTTTTATTGCCGTCATATTCTTTTATTGCGCTGCACCGCATTGAATCCTCGTTCTCTCCTCTCCTTTTCTTTTCCGTCTTCCTCTTTGCTGTTTTACGACAGTCGGCGGCGGCTTCTTCCAACCCGCACGCATCCGCTCCCGCATCCCTCATCATCCACCCACCCCCCTCTCCTTTTTTTTTACCCGTGAGCTCGAGACCCCCGGTGCGTGCAGCACATCCTGCTCCTCTCGTGCTGTTTGTTTTCGTGTTTGAAAATAGGAAGTGTGCAAAACAACTGACGTGAGAAAGGAGAAGATGAGGTGGAGGAGAGAAAGCTGCTGGAGCTTTATTGGCCCAAAGGGAGAAATACTATCAGATTTTTTTCGAAGTCAAATAAAACAAACCTTGACGGCCTGCTCTGACCGGCGGAGTCCACTTGTGGTTTTACAATTACAGAAGAAATAAACGCAGGAAGCCTCATCTTTCCTGTGAAGCTCCGCCGGGCTGCAAGAAATCAAACCAGTCGGAGATTTGTGGCTTTGAAACACAACTACTGTGAATGCAGATGGATATGAATCATTTGGAAGAAAAGGAGCGACGGGCTGTGTAGGTGCCTTAACCGTTTTCAGAGGAATGGGCCAACAGGGGCGACAAACGACGTCAGGCCGAGCAAATCGCCTCACATGAAGCTAAAATCTTAATTTGAAACATTACAATAATATTATTGGTTACTTTATGATTTACATTCAGTTGTTCAAAAGTTATTATTTGCAGCGCATACAAGCGACAAAACATTTTATTCTTCTTGATATTATAATCCTAATATTACTTTATATTTTATAATATTATACTTACTGTCATCATGGGATTTGGGGGATTTCTTACGTTTGTTTTTAATAGTTATTTTTCAATTAGGCGTCATAAACTCACGACCCATTGTGGCTTTTTGTTTTGTCGTTATTATAAAAAGCTTTAATTATTATAAAATGTTATGAATTATTACACATATAATTTAAATAGCAAAGAGTGTGTCCACACATTGTCGGAGCGTCTTTTATTTATTTGTGTGTCTTTGGAAAAGTGAAAAAAAAAAAAACTTTCTTGTCAGTGTGTGTCAGTGTGTGTGTGTGTGTGTGTGTGTCTCCGTGTGTGCCCGGAGCACCTGGAATAAAGACCTTAGAAAGTTTGCTCTTGAGCGGGTGAGAAAGATTTGCAACATGCAGATTTAAATAATAATGACCTTATATTGTAGGGTGTTATTGCAGAAAGTGATATAAAACATGCTTATATTGTTTTTATTGTGGTATTTGTGCACATATTGTTGGTCTTTTTTTTCCCAGCAGTTTCCTGTGCCCAGCTAACATGCACTGTTACTGTTACTGTTCTATTTGATCTTATTCTTATTTCTCTGCACAGTCAAATGCAGCTGTAATATGTGCACATACTGTTATTATTATTGTATTTGATGTTATTATTATTTTTCTCTGCCCAGTCAGAGGCAGCTGTAACATGTGCAGAGCAGCCAGCAGCATTTGGCTTACCGTCCAACTGTTAATGAGTCCAGAATGCCTGATGTGATCTGATCCATACAGCCGTTTGTATCAGCGGGATCATAACTCTCTTTGAGAGAATTTATGAATATGAATGATATTCTCTTCTGCTTGATGAATTATAGAAGCTGTGCTGTGTAAAACAGCTCATTCAGTGTGGGGGACAGGGGAGCGCTGCTCTGGGCCTGCTGTGCTCTAACATCCACCCAGAATGTGTCAGTGAAGCCGGTTATTATCTGTAGACTCTGCTTTAATATGAGAGGATAAAGTGAAGACATATTGGATTAGCCATGTTCGGCTGGGCTGAAATATGAATTTTGCCAGCAGCCGAACGTGGTTTGTCTTGTGCAGCCCATAATTTCAGAAATGATCATCAGTGAAATGATGAGGCTTGCACCTACTTTAGCCGCATAGCTAAATCACTGCACAATGAGCCGATCTGGATTTTTACATCACCTCACAGTTGGAATATCTATGTTATGGAGAAAGCGAGATGTGGGGTGAAAGTAGCAACATATGACCATCTCAAGACCTGAGAGATGCACACTGCGGGAACTTTACGAAACAGATTAAATAGAAATATCTCCTGAACTGGCTTTCTGAGATCCACTGCTGCCCTGACGCTGCCCTCTGCTTCAGATGTGACTGTGACGTCTCCCTGTTTCTGTTCAACACAAACTCTTCATTATAATAACCTGATGTGAATACGCGTTGTGGTGAGAGGCTCCTGCTCATTGCATTCTCTTAGATTTAGTGTGCCATGTGTAATAGCAAACCCTCCACCCCTTTCTCTCTTGAACACACACACACACACCCACACACGCACACACACACACACACTCACAGTTGGGTGAAGCAGCTTGCAGTTGCTGTCCTTCCCTGGGACAGAGGGCTAAGCCTGGAGGGAGGCCTGCAGCGGAGTGCAGGGCTTCTGGATTTAATGAAGCTCCGACCCTGCTAGACCTCAGAGAAGTATCACAATCATCCGCCTTTGAGTCCACAGATGGTTTATGGGATGGCTTTGTTGGGGCCCGAACCTAAATCTGCTTAAATCCTGAGGCCTCATTGGCTGGGCCCAGTGGTGCAGAGTGCAGCAGAGAGGCTGTGCTCAGACTTTGGGCTGTTTATGCCGCTTTCACTATCAGCATTCTTTGTTTGTCACACTAACACTACTACTACACTGTTACCAAGATATGGTGACGCTTTACTTCAACACCTATAAAAAGAGGTATAACTCCTCCTTTATGTCCTGATTGGAGTTCATATCTGTGTACACTCTGTTCTTATCTGAACTGCTTCTCACTAAACACATACATTTACTATAGGCTACATTAGTGCACAAGTTGTCTGCATTACAGTTTATTCATTTTATCACTTCTGTGCATCAGTCTACTTCAGTATTACATTTCAAACTATGTTTTATTTTATTTGATCTGATTCTTTTCCATACATATTATACTTTGTATATTTTATAGACAAAGTATACACTTTTATATATTTGTCTTAGGTTCTCTTTACTCATGTGGGCTTATTTTGTACATATCATTGTAGGGTGCCTGAGAGCAAGAATTTCATTGCCAGTGACTGCTTCATTGTTAATGCATGATCTTTTTGCAAATGCATATGACATGGCAGACCTCAAACTTAAGTTATTTATAATCGGCATACAAACAACTGATAAATGGTTATTAACACGCTATAATATGATTGTAAGCAGATCCTAGAACATTTTACATGATTCATATAAAGAAGTATAAGTAAATCAGACCCACACAAAGAGTATGTGAATGATCACTTATATAACAGTGGTAACAATGTACATTCATGCATTTAGTCAAATTTCTAAACAGTTTTAAGTCCACCCGTGACAGACTTGGACATGAGTGTAAACAGATATGTATTGCTATTTAACACAATGGAAGTTCTCATTCAGGTGCATTTTAATTTACCATGGGATACTGTGTATCAAATATATCTGTGTATCACATGTTTATGAACTAGTTTGGAATGCATGACTGGAGGAGTTATAACTGTCAAAAATACTTGAAGATTTTTTAAGATACTTGAACTACATTGTAGTGAGTTGAAGTGTGTTAATGTTTTATTATTTCATTAGTGTTTACATAGTGCTGATAGATGCTTAAGATAAAGTGTTACCAAGACAACTGCTGCTGCTGCCAGAGTTCATACCCCACTATACTCCTGCTATTCATAATGTTTGCTGGATTTTAACAGACCCACACAGAAATTACACATTTTAAATTATGGTCTATGCCAGCTACATGAAATTGACACTTCTACTACAAATAACCCTGCAACCAGTACTGGAGCTACCAGAGGACACTGAGGTAATGTCCTCAGGAGTGTTCCTTAAAATCCCACATGCTACAATCAACCATGGCAGTGTTTTATGCCGAGTCTGATATTTTTTACACTCCACAATTTTAAAATGTGATTGAAGGAAATATTGTATTGAGAAATTGGCAGACCTTGAAGAAAATATATTTAGACCACTGAGTAAATTAAATTAGAGTTGAAAAAGTTTTTTTTCAGTGGCTGGCCAAAAAGATTTTTAAGGGTGGAGCAGCACAGGATCCATGACCGGACTATTTCTAAAATCCTGGCTATGGCCGTGCCTGCAACCACAAATGTAGCAAAGACAGCAACATTTGACGATCATCAAAAAATCTGTCTTTACAAATTATACTGCCACCGTTGCTATAATGGAATTAATTTTACTATATTACTACTACTTTGATACAAGTACGCACAATGATACTCCACAGCTAAAAGTCTCTTACTGCTCTTTTAATATTTTATTTTATTCTGTTTCTTTTGCCTGAACAACAGCAAATGGCAACTTTTACTCGCCCTGCTTTAGGAACTTCAGCTCGAAGCCCTGTTATAACTGTTTCTCCATCATGTGAGAAACAAGAGAGGAAACAGAGATCCTGTGTCCCTCATCAGACTCTGTGTCTATCAGTCATTTGGTGCAGAGACAAACACAGGAACCGCAGCGGCTTCACAAGCTCCTAATGGACGAATGACGACGCCTCTAATGAATGCACTCATCATCTGTGTGTGGGGGTGGGGGGGTTGGGGAGGTTTATGAGTTTATGACAGTCTTTTGGTGTTGCAGCCAAACAGACGCCCCTCTCCTTTAAGCTTCAGTGTACAAGTGAAGACACACATATTTTAAACACATGCCGGCTCATCCCCCGCCTCTGTCTCTTCCTCTCTTCCCACAGAGACCAAATTCAATCTGGAGAAGTACGAACAGAAGAAACCGAAAGGAAAGATGGGCTGCTCTTTCTGAACTTTCCGACTGCAGCTTAATCCACATCAGAGAAGAGCAGAAATGTCCTATAAGGGAATTATGTAAATGGTCTATTTCAGTTGTAAATCACAAATGATCCCCCACCATTTCCCCGAGATAACCTTCTACTTAATTAGCAGGGAGAAACAGCAATGCATAAATGAAGCATGGTCGTACTGTAAAGTCTCTTTAATAGGAATCCAGCATCAGCAGTGCCATCGCACAAATGAACAAGAGACAACAACACAGAGACGAGAGAAAAACATACAGGAAGGGAACATTTCACATGGAGGAGAGGATCAGAGTGACTTGAGTTCGCCTGCTCGTTAATAAAACCTTTACAGTGGCCACATGGCTTAGATTTGTCTCATTAAAAAAGTGGAGGGAAAATAAAACGACTTGTGGAACTCGGTCCATATTGATCAAGAGCACAAACTCCAGGAACGCTGTCTCTCCAGTCAGCGGAGAAAATCCTGGACAGGAAGCGGGAGAAAGTAATAGTTAGGGCAGAAATAAGAGTGAATAATTCAAATAGAAATGATAATTTATATAGGAGCATTTCTTCATTTTAATGAAAACCGTTTCGTCCTCTCTGTCCCAAAACTAAGTCAGGGTCCAACTCATTACTGTTCACCATTTAACAAATCAAAGACACAAAGAGCTCATCGGACTGACATCACAAAAGATCATTTCGACAGTCGGCACAACAACGTGGAATCTAAAGAACATGACAGACAAAAAGAAAAGGACATCTATATTACAGTGAGATGCCATGTCCCCATAAAACAAAACAATATTCAGCAAATTGAACTCAAAGTCATTTCAATAAGACGAGGTTACTTACTTCATATACAATAAATTAGAAACATTTCCTACTAAGAAACTTCTATTTAGTCTGTTTAAATTTTTCATTAAGCATTCCCTCCGACAGATTTAAGACATAAAGAGCTAAACGACGAAATAGCGTCTTCAATTGACGAGTGACTAAGCATGCGCAAACCATGTAAACATTTTTACTCGTAAATAGAGGATTTGATGCTGCTTACTGTATTGTAGCGCTTCTGTGTTTGAGACTTTGCAAAAAGGCTGGTTGTACACCCGTTCATTTCTGCGTGTAAATTAAACATTAAAATACCGTCAGCTAAACTGGAGGCAACGTGCACGCCAGTGTGTGTAAACTCTATATATGTGTCTAAATTTTACTATGTTGGCGCAAGCCTTTGTGATCTGTAAGCCGCAGCATCCAACACACACACACACACACACACACACACACACTGTTTCAGTGCAGTGTTGTAAACGTTGTAAAGCCTACGTGTTGTTTATGATCCGTCCATAAAACTGTCATTGGATGCCATTTAACTACGCCGACCCTTCAAATAACGCCATAGTAGTAGGTCGGCTTCCCAACATGGTCTCTTCATATTTTAACACTCAGATCAATAAAATTCTGCTTAAACTGAAGTCTGCCCAGATAATACGCCGGGCTCTACTGCAAATATGTTGCTAAAGCAGTTCGCGCAACAATAAATCTGTAAAGTGTTGTAGTGTTTGTTGTGTCTGTGGATATGCACATGTAGGAATGATATTTCCAGGAAAAAAAACCTGAAAGGAACTTTCAGAGTTGTCAGTAAACACGTGAGCACATCGGGGTGTTTCACTCTTTCCTTTGCGTTTGGAAACCGCCAAACGCACATGATCCGTATAAGTACACAACCTGAAATGAAACCCGCCTTGCATAGCAGATAATACACAATATGTATGTATGTATGTATGTATGTATAAAAATAGAGCCGACTCTCTCTTAAAGCAACGCAAGAAAGATGGAAAAAGCAGTGCTACACGTACACACGAGCTGTGCGCGCTACAGTCTGAAATGAACAGTTTTACATCTTCACTGCAAATTGCTGGTAACCTAAAATAATTAGCAGCCATGATGATTTGTACTGGTCAGTCTAATTAAGACGTGTTGGAGTCGCCTGTTTTAATGCTGTTTGGGGGTTTGGGGGTTTGTGTGCGAAAGCTTGCAGGGCCACACTTTGAAGAGAAGCACCCAAAACGATGTGGGGCGGGTCTGTCTCCTGGAGTAAATTAATTCAGGTCTCACCTGCACACATCCCACACAAAACATTCTGATGCTTGAAGCCTAATTTATAAGGAGGTGGATATGATTTGGAAATCAGGTGTTTTGTCTTCTCTCCAGGCTCATGTGGCACCGAGGGGATGACTATCGATAGCCGATAAAAGCCGCAGATGAGCCGCCGCCGCAGCGCATAAAGCATCCGGAGAGGTAGCTGAAGGGCGGAGATCCTCATATCGACAGCAGCCTAATCGGATTCCCGGTTGCTGAGTCGGGTTAACACGCCCGCCACCCCATCACTTCAGAGCCTCCTCCTCCCTCTCCGGTATCTGCTCATTTACTTAGGCCGACAACCGGAAAACAAACGGCAGCTCGCTGCTTGTATCAACGCAGACCATCGGGCGCTTTCTAATCAAATTCTGCCAGCAATGAGAGAAACAAGAAAAAAGGAGAAAAAAAAGAGGATGAATAGCCCTGTGTGTATGCACCCCCCTTCCGCTCCTCGTGCTTATTAATGGCCACGTTAAACCCCGGTTTCAGCACCTCCGCGCGCCTCAAGTGTCAGCGACATAACAATAAATAACTAATAAAAGGAAGAGTACTGCTTGAGAAAAAATGAAAAGCTCTCTCTCTCTGTCTGCCCCCCCACCCCCGTCTGTTATAGCATCACTAGGCGGTTTGCTGCTCTCTCCCTTGTCACAATGTAGTCTAATAAGAAAGCCTAAATAATAGCATAATATAAAACTATGAAGAGAGGACGAACAAGAGCTATAATTTCATCAAACACACAGTCCAATCCGCAGATTTATGTGGAGTACGACCCATTTAATGAAGAGGAGGTCCAGGGGAATTGGACTGTGAGTTTTTACCCATCATCCTCCTTGACCACAAACTCAAATGACTCCAAAGATCCAGCCTCCTTCTAGCAACAGGCAGAGCGTTTCCGACCTCCTTAAGACCTCAGTGTTAACGTGGTGACGTCCTCAGCGTCTGTCAATAAAGCTATTGATCAGTTGTATAGATTGGTGTGATTGCACTGAAGCTCACGTGGTAGTGCCTGAAGGTTAAAAGTAATTGGAAACAGTAGATGTGTGTGCGTGTATTTTTGCAGGTCTCGGGAAGGCCATTTTGTGTTCAGGACATAAGAAATAGGGGATTTGGTGTTGGATACTGGGTGTGAGCGTGCTTGCATTCTCGTCTGTATATGCGCGCGAGTGAGAGTCCCGCTAGTCCTTCGGTTGGTCCTTGCTCTGTTTCTTCATTTTCATCCTCCGGTTCTGGAACCAGATCTTCACCTGCCGCTCAGTCAGGTTAAGTGCGCGCGCCACCTCGTGCCGCCGGTCCCGGGTAAGGTACATGTTGAACAGGAACTCCTTCTCCAGCTCCAGAGTCTGGTATTTGGTGTACGGGCACCGCTTCTTCCTGGAGGAGCGCGCATGCAGCCAGTTGGCCGAGGGGTCATCTGGAGAAGGAGAAGAGGAGGAAGGCGATTAATAACAAAACCAAACTGAATGCACGCGCTCTTTCTATTTTGTGAGTTTTGTAACATTTAAATGGCAAAGCAGATAAAATACCAATTGAATGATCAAAGCATCTCTCCGTGCGTAAAAGCCTTGCGTGTAAAAGCTTTGCTCGAAAACACTTGACTCTGCAATTGACACTTAGGTGCGTAAACTAGGCTTATAGTGTTACCAGCGGCACAAATTTAACACAAGTGGATGGATGGTTTCATGGCCTGCTCCATCCAGCCCGCACCTTCCGTGCATGAGGAAGAAGCCTCGATGGACAAATAGGAACACAACACCGCAACAGTCTGATTTGTAAAAAGCGGAGCGAAACAAGGTGCATGACAACATGGATAAACATGTCAGATAATATACCAATTTAGTTCATAATTTAAGTTAAAATAATTTACAAACAATGACATGTGCACATAACCATGTGAAATGCTCTGTTTGAAGCTGACCTTCAGTGGATAAATATAAACGCTGTAGAGATAATATTGATTGTAGACTGATCACAAAAAAAGTGAAAAACACAAACTAACACACACAAAAAAATCGGTCTGTTTGACCAAATACGGGAGCCGAAATTTCCCCTGTGTGATGACAACAGACACACAGAAACACATCCGCGAAGATGTTTTACAGGCCTAATAGTGCTTTTTTTGTTTGCGTGAGAACGTCGATCACATTGCAGCTCAGCACACTGTCACTGCGTCACTTCTGATTGCTCCTAAATGAATCAGTAAATATATGGCCCTGATGGGAATAGAAGAAAATCTCTCTTGCGTTCATTCTTTTCTTAGCTTACATGTGTTCAATATGAGTCGCACATTTCACACAATATTGACTGAGCTCGTTCGAACAAGTGACCAGCACCACACTTTTTCTCATAATTAAATACATAAATGAACTTCAGCGCAGAACGCGTTTACATGAGTTATATTTTTTACCAGGCTGCATCAGTGAAATTAATGCTGATCAAATAAGGATCAGAGATGGCTCTCAGCTCCATTTTGCCACATCAGAACTGAGACGCGCTCCAACGCACCTGAGAGAAAAAAAGAATCGAAACTCGTCCTTCCCTGTGGAAACTTGTGTTTGAAAGATCAAATAACAACGTTGAAATGCAAAAATATAGAGGCTCCTAAAATGGATGTTTCAGCGGAGAGAAAATTATGAATTATTGTTCTGTCTTTGTTTCTTCCATATATCTTGTTTGCCAGGCCACCCTGACTTCTACCCCCCCACGCCCCACCACCCCTCTTTATAGCTTTCAGACCGATGTAATTAGCAGAGACTTCTTGTTTGGGATGCATGGGTCTGGTTTAGGTCTGAAAGCCCTCTGCAAAGCACCAAGGCATCTTAACTATGAGGCAGCACCGAGGCTCTTTAAAGGACAAATGACTGTACTATGAAAAAACAAGTCCATGTCTTATTTTGAGCTTTTCCATCCCTTTATCACTGCTCTTACCTGGAAATATTATTATTTTTCTAATCACCTATAATCTCAGAAGAGGCATGTATCTATTTTGAATCAACTACCACAACACTTTCAGGAACATTGTAAGAGGCGTGAGCTGGTTCATTTCTGCTTTTACATTTTCTAAATAAAACCTTTAACCAAGAGCTATCATTCTCTGTGGTTAGGTCAGGCTCCTCCTCTTGTCACTCACAACTCACAACAGAGTCTTCCACTTGCCAGAGTCTATAAAACCAAAAAGAAATTGCATGTAAACAGGTGAAGCTTGAGCATGGGCATAGCTGTTTCTTAAAATTTAGTTTGAAAATTTAAGACAAACAACATTTGTTACAAAAGCTTAAATACCATCACAAATGATTAACATATTCTTTTTACTGTATTTAATCAGTGACACCATCTCAGTCAGCAGTGCAACTCTAGTTAAAAATCCAAATGTAACTCAAAGAGGGGATTCCACTCTGGATTTATCGATAAAAACTTGATTGGTGTAGATAGTATATGGCAGGTCACGGGCTGTTTTTGTTAAACTAAAGCCTTCCAGAGGCATTGGAAGTCAGACTGAATGAAACACAGCACAGATGTAGTCTGACCTTGAGGCAGAATTCTGGAATATAAGCTCAATCTAAATCAGTTTTGGCAACGTTAAGTCAAAAAAGCATCTCTTTGTTACTGTCTAACAGCAAAAAATTAGATTTATCCTTTCAGCCAGGAGCACGTCAGGTCTGCCGGGTAAGGGGTTATACAGGAGATTTTCTATTCCTATGTAAACTGCAGCCTCAGTCCTCTGGCAGAAGGGATGATCTTATCACTCACAAGTCATGGGAAAAGCCTGAGCTTCAGCGCCTTTTGATGCCAGACAGGGAGAATTAGAACGTGTGTCGAATGTGTGATCTTTGGTGAAGATTCCGTCTGTCTCTAATTTTACTGGTAATATTTTGTTACTGCAGCAAATACGTTTGCGATAATACCATGGCAATTAACCCAACTTCATATGACATTGACAACAATCTTGTTTATCGCCCAGTTTTATCATATTAGAACTTTTTTTGGAATTGAGGTTTGTATTTAATTTTAACTTTGACTTTTTTGTCACAATTGTGACATTTTTATATTTACTGTATTTAGGGAAAAAGTGTATTGAAATGTCTTCAGTGATCAGTTGAATATGATTCTCAAATTCAAAAGTTTATACTGTTGTTTTTATTAGAAAAGATCAACCAAAATCTTGCTTCAAAATAAGCTCTTCCAGATTCAAATGACAAAAACTAGAATGTGAGTGCAATTAGCATAAGATCACATGATCACAAAAAAAAGTTATCTTATAGTGGAAATCTGATTCATCACCAAAATCAACTGATCTGTGAGCTATCTGTCCAGATTTGTAGCAACACAGTGGTCTCATTGAATTTAACAATAACAGTCTTCAGAAACAAACCCACGTGCAGCCCTGACTTTTCATCAGGTGTTTTGCTACATATGTGGACGGGGAGTATGTTTATCAAGTCACGGGCTTTTCTGTTTGGTTTGGTGGTTTGGCATATTAGATGCAGAGACTTTGGGTTCGGAACAAGATTGCAAAGCCAAGATGGCTGCCAGTGATGTATACTCCATCACCAAGCCTCTGTCCCCCTGTGAATCTGACAGAATATAGCCTCCCTCTGTTATTCCCACCAGCCAAGTTAGTTAGCGCCCATCGGTAAATACGTCCTTAATACCCTCTGGAATCAATTTCCTCCAACATGGCCAGCATGTAGAGGATCGATTTCATCTCAGAGCAAAATAATGTCTGGTAAAGAGGTGACTAGAGGGTGGAGGGTGGGGTGGGGGTGTGTGGTGCTTTTGTCACCAGGTAAAGTGGGTGCTTTGCATTCCCCGGGTGTATAATCACCTCCAGGACCATCCATTACCCCCAGAGCTGTGCCGCGACCGTGGCTGTCACCCAGGATGACAAACCGGTTGAGGGGTGGGGAGCGGTGGAGGAGGGCAGCGAGTTGATTGTGGAAGTTATAGATGTTTTTTCTCCAAGAGGTGGGAAGACAGCAAGGATGATGACAGATAGAAAGAAAGAATCTGGCAGGGACATTATGGATGCATAGCTTGTATACTCCTAAGTTGAAGTTTTCTCTTTAGGCTACATCCATATGTCTGCAGAAGCAATGTGTGACTTTGATGTCACATGGACAAGTATACGGATGAAAAGATTGATATTCCCGTAAAGCTACAGCCCTGCAGCACGATGTGTTCAAGTGTAGGCCAATGTGTGTCTTTGTCTCCGTGTGTCCACCATCCACCGCACAAGACTTATATCACACCCCGTCTCTTTCTCCCTCCCTTTGCAATTTCACCCTAATAGTTCCAGAAATTGACCTCTCATATATCCCAGAGGCACGTTATTACATTTCCTGAAGTTGTATTTTATCACCCCCACCCAACACCCAGACCCACCCCAAGCCTTACACCCTGTCTCACACAGCCACCGACAACAACACGCTAATTAATGGGGTTGTTCACCCAGTGTTATAACTTAATAAACTTCTGGGGTAATAACTTTCTCGCTCTGCCCGGCAGCAGCAACAGCAGCACAAAGACTGAAGTGTAATCTTGTAGTTTATTCTGGATGGCCGCCCAGTTACACACAGAGAATCTGTAGCTGGATGCTGGCTTTGACTGGATGTGATGTCTCGAAATGTATGATTCCGTGGCAGCCATTTTGAATACCTGGGGAGGGAAACTCCCCAGATTTGTCCTGTTGTTATGTGTTACAATGCAGACACTAATCTTCCTCAGATTCACTGCTGAAAAGAGCATCAGACACGACAGGATTCCAGAGTCCAGATGAATACTTTTATGTGCAGTATTAGGTCATTATTACAAGCTGCCTCCTGTATCTCAACCATTTGGTGGTTTTAGAATTTAGTCTTCACATGTCCTCATCACAGTTTCAAGTTTTGAAGTTAGAGCATTACAAATATTTCACTTTTTGGCAAAGCATAAAAGGTAGAAAGATATGTGCCTTTAGAACTACTGAAACATCAACTATGTCCAAAGTTCCTTCTCATTATCAGTAGTGGTAAGGACTTCCAAGAATGTTGCCATGCTCTAACGTTTAGCATGCAAACAGTTCATAAAGCCAAAGCCCCCTGAAGAATTTGGCCACAGCTGAATAGTACATTGTCAGGCCACTTATGTGAACGTGTCGCGTGGACGTAGAGTACTAAACATGACTTGAGAGGCAACAATGATACAGCTCAGGTTTTCTGTACACCAAAATTTAAAAGTAACAATCACTACATGTGATTTTTACACTTTTTGTACAGATTAAATAAACAAGATAGTGTTGTAATAAAGTGTTAATTAGCTAAATTCCCTTGAAGGTGTCAAATAATAAAGAAGGGAAGTTCAATGAGTGTGAAAATGCCATTTAAATTCAAGGTATTTCTGTGGGCATTGCTTGCTAATTCATAAAACATTATGTTATGTGGACCAAAGTTGTATTAAAGTAAGGAAAGTTGTGTTAAGCCTGCAAAGATACATGGAAATATGTTGATTTTGCATTCATGGTGTTTAAAATGGCTGCCATGTGAACAGCAGAAACAGCCTTCACTTGCTGGTTGATGCAGCTCCCACTACCTGCCACACTGACCTACTGCAACACAGACATATCAAAAAACAAACCACAGGGAAAACTGCTGACACTCTGAAACAGCTCAGAGAAACTTTTTTTTATTGAGAGGAATCTCTGTTTTGCCCGTTTGGACACTAGAATCCATTACAGACAAGCCTTCACTACCTCCAAGCAATGCTGGGACATACAGTGTTACTGGTGGAAAGTCTAATAATTCAGACTGGATGCTGCTGGGCTCCATCCAGCCTTTAACCAGCTCACTGCTCTGATAAATAGCATGCTTAGATGCTGTAATAAGGTAGCTGAGTGTGTGTGCATGCATGCGTGTCTGTGTGTGTGTGTGAGAGAGAGAGAGAGAGAGAGAGAAATAATTCTGTGTGTAGTGCCAATGCAGACATAAAGTGTGTATATCTGAGCGTGTGTAGTATTTGTAATATGTATTTTTTCCTCTGAAAAGGCCAATAGGTGGGTGTAGACCTCCCTTCTCTCTCTCTCTCATGTACACGCGCGCACACACTGCACGTACACGTGTCAAACGGTCGCGCGCTCAAACGCACGGTTCAGACTCCTGGCAGAAATGAGATTTATCCGGCGGGATTAGAGGAGGGAAACAGAGCCCGTTCACATCCAGCCTCGGCTAAAAAAAATATAAGAAATCAAAACGAAAAATCTAATGAAAATCTTTCCAGGGAGCGTTTTTCTGACCCACCCAAAATTAGTCAAGAAGCTTTGGAAAAGAGCTTCAGCCTGAGCCAGCCCCGCCAGCATTTGATGGATTAAATGTTTTTGTTAGTGCATGTGATGATTTAAAAAAAAACACAGAACAAACCCGTGTTGTACTGACCAAACCCTCGACGACTTTATATCAAGATGATTGCGATTTCATGACAGGTAAAATATTATTATTATTACAGAGTGAGCAGATGGATAAAACAGCTACTCACATGCCACGGCAGGAGCGGTAGACTACACACTGATATGGCATCAAAACATGTGTGCAAGTATTATGGAGCAAAAATGAAATTCTATTATTGAAGTAAAAAAATCAGCTTTCAGAAAGATCATGATTCATGTATGTGATATGTGAACTAGGCTAACTTCACAATATATTTCTTTAAGAGTGAATCTCTACATTGGGTGTTCATTTGTTGAAATAATAATTCCATAAGGAACAAAGGCAAAAAAAACTCCCAGTTTTTCAAATTCACAAAAACTCTAAAAAGAACAGGCCTTCAGTAAGGTGACTGGTGTAGGTTTAGTCTTGACAAACATTTGGAGAAAGGCAAAGTTTATATTTATTGTGTCTTCCACCCATCTAATTGCTCATCTAAAGACCGAGACGCCATGAGAGGCTGCTGTGAGATTTAGTGATCTACAGATTTATACGTGTTTTCGTCCTGACTGCCCCTCTAAAATGAGAGAGGGGTACTGAGTCTCCTCCAGCAGAGTTCAGCGGCTGTCTGACTTACGAGGCCTGTGATCTATTGAGAACTAATGTGGTCATTGATGGATACCTGTATGAGTTTTACAAGAGGACCGGTAGACACGCATTTGATATTATCAGCTGATGGACAGAGAAGGAAGTAGAGGAGGGTGGGGGTATAAACAATGCTGTAGTTTATCCTTATTATGTTTACATGGTGTCGTTACAACGCGAGAGTTGAAGAGAAATATGACAGAACAGGCCGAGCGCCCCTCTCTCGGACACGCACTGTGGGAAATAATTAACTGGTGGGAAAGTGTTTGATTGCAGAGTTAATGTCAAAGCCAAGCAGAGTGTCTGGTTGACCTTCCAGTATAAGAAAAAACACATGACACTGGAAATACAGGAGCTTAGCTTGCTTACAAAAGCTATAAAATTAAACTTTAGGGGATTTTATTTACCTTTCTTTCACAAGATTTTGTCATAAAATATCCTTTTAGATCATGCATGGAAAGCTATAATGCAACTTTATGTAGTTTATTAATTGGGCTTTTGCCCCATAATGCAAACTTTCCATTTCTAAGTGTTCTATTGATGCAGGGACAGCATCATTGTTTTTATCAATACTGTGTGACTACATTTTTATCTAAATATTGTTATTGTAATGTTTTAATGATATTGTACGTTCTTCAAGTTATTTTGTCCATCAGTGGCAAACTATTTGAAGAAGCCACGTTAGAATAGCACAACGGGACAGCGGACAGCCGCAGGTTTAAGCCCACGTCACACAAAGAGTTTTTTAGATTTTTTGTATGAGCTGTCCTAAATAACATGTTACCGGCTGGTAACACGGGCTGATGCGGGCTAAATATCACAGTAAACTTCGAGAGCAGAAGGTGGGGGTACTGTGTCTCCGGCTCTTTGTTCTTGTTTTATGGCGGCATTAAAAGCTTTTACAGTCGCTCTCTCTCTCCCGCGCCCTATTTCCTGCTTTAATAACTTACTTTGATCCAGGCCGTCTTTGTCCTCGCTCCCTTCACAAATGTCCTTATTTTCCTCGAAGACTGCTCCCGGGATGGCGGCCGGATGGTGGCTTAGCTCGCGCGCCGCCGTTGACGTCGACTCCAGGATGTAAGTGGTGGTCTCGTGCTGGTGCTGTCCACCGATTTTGGTTGGGATCTCCCCACCGAGATGGCCGAGCTGCGGCTCCAGCTTGACCTGCCCTGTCTGGCCCTGCCCCGGGACAGACTCGGAGCCGCGCGGCGCGCAGTCCAGCCATGAACGGAGGTACCGTGTGTCCGCGGTGGGCACGTGCTGGGCTGGGATGTAGGGGTGGTAGACCGTGGGGAGGCCACTGGCACCGTGGTGCGGACTGAACGGGCTCCAGGACGATGAGAAGACCGGAGGCTTGGGCTGGAAGCTGCAGGATGGGTAGGACTCGGGATGGGGATGCTCCGTGTGCGCCGCGCCGGGCTGCCTGCCGCCCACGGCTGCGGCGGAGCTGGAGCCAGAGTACTGGACGCTGGGAAAGCGAGTCGGCGTTGAGAGTTCATCGCTCTCGTGACTTATGATGGAGTCCACGTAATAGTTGCTCAAAGTCCCAGAAATGGACATTCTCGGACATTATCTGTGAAACGCCGCGAGTTCACTAAATGGAGAAGAAGAAGAGAGACATTACGGGGTTTTCCTCTTCCTTCTCTCTTTCTATCTTCTGTCCTTCGCTAGCTCGCCCCCTCCCTTCCTCTGTCTCTCTCTCCGTCTCTCTCTCTACACTAGCCCCCTTCTTTCCAAACAACTTGCTCACTATAGCGAAACAATGTGCTACAGCCTACAAGCTCGCGCTGTGCATGGGGGTTTGTCGGCTCTGTGCGCGAGGCGCAAACTGATTGGCCGGACTTTTTCTTCGAGCCAGATAAAGTGTCAGAGGAGCGTAAATCACCGAGCGAGACTGGGAGTCCCCCCCTCTCTCCTGTCTCTCTCTCTCTGTCTCTTTAATAGATTACCCCCTTCTAAATACATTGTCTTGTTTATATGCAATATGCAAAATAATCCGTCTGTCCGTACATCTAGTCTGTGTATCTGTGGCGGCTGTCAGACTGGAATTATATCAAAGCGTTAAATTATACCTCGTCTGACCGGTGCGCATGAAATGCAGAGCGGAGACAATGGCTGACAAATAAGTGGCGCCATTATTTTTATGTATTAAATTATTTATTTATTCTTAACCTAATCAAAACAGATGCGCGTGCATTTCAGCGTGGAGTGCAGCGGACGCATTACCGGGAGCACACCGACTCCTGCTGAATTGTGCGTGAGCAATCACTTCAATCAGTCTCAGCATCAAATAGTCTGCATTTAACAGCATTAGTGCCAAGCGCCAATAGTCCCACACTTAGAGCGAGTCAACAGCAGAGACACTTTATACCCGAGACAAGACAGACAGTAAAATTCTCACCTAGGTGTGTTTAATTATTCAGCCGCTTTTTCAGTGTACTTTGTGAGAGTTTTCTGCGAGCTGCACAAGCCTCTGACTCTGTTTTATTGGCAGATTAACAGTCATTTTTGTTAACGAGCGCCATTAAATCGGGCCCTGCTTGGTTATGCCCCTTTTCTTTACAGCGCAAACTACTCCAACTACTTTTTTTGGGGTCCGTTTAATACCACAATAAAATCTTACATCAGGGCGACTGCTTTGGTTTTATAGAGCTGATATATGGCCTGTGGTGGTGCAGACCGTAAACGCGGCTGAAGCTGTTGCTGCTTTTCTCCGGCTAAAAGCCGCTTCTCACTCAGAGGTCAGACTGCCGGGAGTCAACACAGACCGGAGCTCGGCGGAGGAACCGGGGACTGAAGCTGGACTTGGGTTACAGTTTCCTTGTGTAACGGAACAGAGGGTGACCTGGCTCTGCTGCTGTTCACAGGAGCTCAGAGCCTTTTAGTGAGGCTGAGGGATAAACTCCGTCTCTGGGCTTTGAATGCAGACTGAGGAGCAGAGGAAGACTGGACTGGCACTGACTGCACACATTTGACTCCGTGCTGACCTTTATCGAAGTCACCGGGATTGTAAGTCTTTATATTTCTTTACAATTATCACAGACGTGGAGTCTTTAACTCTTTGGGGTGGCAGGCTATGGGCTATTCGAGGCAATAAATACGATCTCTGCGTCGCATATACAGCTGACACCGTTATTTACGACGATTGAATATGGACTAGGCATTGCTTATGGGGCTAACGCCGTTATTTACGAGGACGGAGTTAGGCCACAGCAGAAATGTAGGAGAAATGATGAGTTAGACTGGAGACAGACTGGACGGCTGGTGCGCTTCCAGCTCAGGAGCTCCAACAAAAACCCAAAGCGAGAGTCCTTCAAACAGCAGTGCAGACTAAGGCTCTGCTCTGGCCTTTGAGCTCCATTTCACCACATTCCTCTGTCCTTCCGTCTGAAAGGACCGACTTCCAGCTCATGTGGACAGCTTCCCTTGGATAACAGTGAGCAGACTGAAAAGTAACAGCGCAGTGTGTGAGAAAATAACTCTGATAGTTTCTGTGAGCTGGAAATGTTAGGGGTGGCTTGAATGAGCTTCAGTAAACCTGCTACAAAGTAATAAACTAAGTCATAACCTGCTGTGTGTTATAGGATAGTGAGCACACAAGTCACACAGAGTAGCCTTCAACATGAAGATCTTTAATGTGTTCTTACATTTTCACTATCATGAACCTAAAACTGCACACTGGCCTGTGTTTCCGACATGTTTGGAGTATAAACCAAACCGACTCTGTTTTCCAGTCATAGATGCTCAGGATATTTTTCAGTCAAAATGGCCTCTCCTCAGACCGCAGGCTGTGGGAATTTTAATTTTCGGAGGGCCTCCGCCCTGCAGGCCGGGCCGCCAGCCAGAGAGCGCGTTAATTGGAGACACTGGCGCTGAAAAAGCTTGAAGACATTATCTACAAACCACCTTCATTTTCAACGCCTTGCCTCAGCACTGAGACAGAGGTGATCTGAACAAAACACACACGCAGGCACAAATCTAGTTATCAGTGGGCTACAATGGCACAAACAGCACTTTGCTGCCAGTACTGAGCAGATTTAGCCTGCAAACACCACTAATTAACGAAGGAGGGAAACTGACATTAAACTCGGCTGATATGAAACTGAAAAGTTATCAGCCAATTTTACCTGGTAGATTTTCAGCTCAACAGAGCCGACAGAGGGGATTTTAGCTTTACAAGCGACCAGTAAAAGTATTTACACAACAGTAAATTACATGCATAACAGGCATATCTGCTTACCTTTTCCAGCAATATTAGTTCCCTTAAAGTTCCATAAAACTAGTGGCGTCATTATAAAACAGCCATGACCTTAAAAAACACAAGTGAAATGGTTGGAGATGAGTTTAAATTTCAGCTCAGCATTGCACATTGTTTTCCTTCTTCCCATCACATTTTCTATAGACTGAGCGAGGCCGTGTCAGAGAGAGGTTACACCGAGGCCGCATCATCTCTGTGCATGTGAAATACCGACGACATGTGGATTCCATGTGGCAATCTGTTTTCGTCTGCTTTTCCTGAAGCCAGCGTTTTAGTTTCCACCAACGGAGCTGGATTTAGAAGGCATACATTTAAACCCTAGGTCTATTTCTAATTACACTTCACACACGTTCACGGATTTTGTTTTAAAAGTGAATTATTGTCTGTGAGCAGTCTTGGTATGAGCCGCCGCCTTTAGTGAATTCACCACTTCACAATCAGCTATGAATCTTCTTTCTTTGGTGTGTCACTTTATTTTTTTCTACTGAACCTGTGCTATGGCAGAAAGAAAACAAGTCAGAATTCAGCTTCAGAAAAGAACAAATGAACACTCAAATATTCCAGCAGCTGCAATCTAATCTCGGACTTTATAAAAAAAAACCCTGGTATTTAACACGCCGCCCATTTATAGTTTAAAGGGTTGGATTAATTTTGAACGGCATTTTTATCATACCTTTAACACAGACCAGTGAATAAAATGTGCAAATATACAAGTCTTGTAATTCGGAAGCTGCCAAAATATTAAGTTACTTATTTAACGCCTATGAATTTCAAATACGGGACATTTGAACACAGTGGAAATAATCGGGTTTGACTATCGCGTTTTTAATATCGATTATTACAGCGTGCTAAAACTGCAGTGCCGTCATTTAATAGTTAAATAAATCATCTTAATTAATTCATTTATTAGAGCTGGTAAAAGTAAAAATAAAAAAAATCTATGCATTAACAACAACAGTAACATAATGAACACAGTATAAGCATGGCATGGTGGCATGCCTAATAAAATGGATTTCTAAGATATATATATATATATATATATATATATATATATATATATATATATATATAAAATAAAGATTCAAGATTTATTATTATCATATGCACAACGATTACATGGAGCAGCCTCTGGCAATGAAATTCTTAAAAAATAAATAAATAAAAATGGTGTAAAGCTCAACATTAAAGTGGGCATACATTATAAAGTAACGTATCTGTCGACCTGATAAATTCAGAAATGTAAGTCTAAATAGGTATATTTTATAACCATACAGTTCACAAAGAATACTTATTTATTCTTAACATTACACAAACATTACATACTACTTATGTAATGTTTAAGACGTTGTATGTAGGGTGTCAGATAGGCTATGGTACTAAGATTATGATTGAACAACCTGTTTCATGAATTTGGTAAATACTGCTGTGTATTGTATCTCTTGTGTTGTTTAACATATTAAAACCAATCCAAGGTCTTCAGATTTAATGTGTTCCTGTGTAATATAGCCCCACATTAGCCATAACATAGAAGCCATAACAAAAAGAAACACTTAACAACATCATGTATAATGCCTGATTTAGGCTTTCTATTTGGATGGAAAACATCACAAGATACCTGACAATAATGGCTAATGAGCATGATATCCTGTTTGATTGATATGAGCTATATATTTTAATAACAGCTCATGCCTGGCCTCATGGATCATGTACAGCATCATATTTCTTAGCTGAAAGGCTTGAGGAGGCTCCAGGCATCTCCCAGAGTCTCTTTATAGATCAGATGGTAAAGTTGCCTTTGTACATGAAGTCAGCAGAGAGTTATTAACTGACTATCCATGGCAGCAGAGAAAAGTAGAAATGTATCAAGATGTGAGGCAGGCTCTCAGGGTCAGGCTCTCAGCAGCGACAAGAAATGTCCTGAGACCAGTCCAGCTGCTATGGACAGTGGTATGTGCGTGAGTGTACATGTGTGCATGTGTTGTGCGTGTCTGTGTGTGTGTTTGTGTTTGCATTCCCTCTACATCCTCGTTGAAAATCTTCTCCTATGTTTTGCATAGTCTTGCTACAATGAAGACAATCCCCCCAACTTTATTAACATGTGTAATGGCTATAATCTACAAAGCTTTTATAATGAATAATAATGTCATGCAAGAAAGTATGATGACAACACACAGCTAGACCTGTGTGACATGTGTGACAGTTGTATTGTTGTTGCAGTCCGTAGCTATAAATGCACCAAATACAGACATGGAAAAGTTTTTGTGGATTTCTATTGTTTTGTTACCACATATTTATTTACAGGCTTACTCCTGTAAGATGTATCTAATAAGAGCTTCATCAAAAAGAGGGCTTTCATGTCTGCCATTGATCATAAAGTTGCGTTATGTTACACATGCTGAGGACAACAATTTTCAATGTGTGCCTTCAGAGGAATTTGTTGACATGATATGCTGTATTAAATTTTATAAAACTGTTCAATAAATAAATACATCACCAGAGTTTTGCTAACTTAATGTTTGTTATTTTGTAGTATATTTTTTTTATTCAGTTTGGGCTCATTCCAAGCTTTAAAAGCCTCATTTTGAAATGAGCTTCTATCGTTTTTCTCTGCTTCACCTGCTAATGTTCTTACCAAATAAAACATCAGATCACTGAAAAAGACTTAAAATGTCTTATCTTTGTAATGCCCATCTCAGTAAGTAACTGTAATTAATTATCTGCTCTTCTGTGATTTTTTGAGCTTACAAATTAAGTTTATATTCAGTGGTGTGTAAGTGCACGTTACTTTTTCTAAAAAAGAATTTCTATGCCACTGTAAACAGTCTGTCTTATTGAGATGGTAATCTTTGAATCTTTGATTAGATACTGTATTTTCTTTATTTGCATCACTGTAAATTGTTTTAATCAATCAGGACAAATCAGGAGTGCACTGATTTAACATATTTAGTTCTTTTTGATTGTTCTTTCAAAATAGTGAAAACAGAGTGGTAACTGATTGAGTCTGCTGTCTCTTCAGCTTCAGCTTCATACACCACACAGTAGATTAGGCAAATGTATCAACACCATAGTTGGATGAGCCAGTCAGCCAGATGTGCCCAGGGGTAAGATTTTGCTGTTAGGTACCTATTGATCCTCACATCCATCTCCACCTCCTTCTCTCTGTGCAATGTGTATGTACCCTGTTGTGTCCTAGCTTCCTTTAGCCACAGCTTCATCCTGTGTGCAGATATGTAATATGTTGGGAAACATATAGGCCTACTGGTTTCAAGGTTTCAGTCTGTTAATCGGTAGGCAGTAATTTGAGAAAAAATTCAATTTATTTAAGAATATGCACCATGTGAGTACAAAGCAGCTCTTGGACATAGATTTTGACAATTAACCCATTTTCAAGATTTGATCCAAAATCACCTTTGGCTATTTGTGAACAACTGGGCCCTGATCTCTCTACATGTCATTATCTCAATTGCTCAAAAATATACTTTACTTTTACACAGTATGGTTTTCACACACACAGTAAATCATGTTTAAAGCATATATGGAATACCAAAAACTGTTTTAAGACTTATAAAAAGCATTGGTAATCTGTGTGTAGAAAAAGGGCTACAATTACTTCTCAACAGATGGGAACTGAGTTAAAGTTTATAATAATCCCCAGGATTATTATTTCTAATTTATCCAATGTGTATGATATTACTCATTCCCTATACCCATATGTAACATTTTGCTATAATCTTTGAATGTTTGCTATGTATGCAGCCAAATTAAGTTAAGAAAACTGTCTTCTAAAAAATAACAAAAAAATAAATAAATAAAACAATATCTAATGACCCTAGAAAGCATGTAAATGACCTTACAATATTTCTAAATGTCTTGGTAGATTTGATATTTAAGCGGTGAAATACTCATCACTGCGTTATTCAGCTCTGATGTTGAAACAAAGTTATCTATATTCAGTGAAGTAATAATTTAACATAAGTGTATTTTAATAAAATGAACCATGAGTTTCTACAGTGAACAGCTACATTTACAATCTGGATGTCAGCAGCAATCTACATCCTGTATTTGATGTAATGCTGAGAGAATGGGCAGCTTGTATGGGCTGCTGTACCGGCGCCAGAACGCAGCCAGAGAGTGAACTGTGGCTGCTAAATGTTAATGCGTTATTAAACACACTGGAAATTATACAGAAACCCTCCGCCACTGACACAGGAGAAAAAGCGAGAGAACAGATTTACAGCTTCATGGCAGCACGCTGAAGTTCATAAAACATATTATGCTTGAAAATGAACACAGCCAGCATTTATCATCACAGCACCACAGTGAATGCATGAGGAGGGACAGGGGAGGTCAGTTCCAACTGACCCTTCTCTGACACACACACACACACAATAATTAGTTCATCTTTGTGATGACCAAAGTTTTATTTTACTGACAAATCCTTTATCAGTGAAACCACATTTTAGATATTCTTAACCTTTTTAGAATTTTATATATATATATATATATATATATATATATATATATATATATATATATATATATATATATACAAAATAGTGTAATACAATGATAAACATCGGAAATTATTTTTGGAAGGTATTTTGTAACCACTAAGGTGTTTTATAACCACTAAAGATGAATGAATAGTTTCTGCATGTGAGTGTCTGCAAAGGTCCACTTTGGTCCCTGTGACATAAATGTTGTGATCCATATACCTGTTTGTGACAATCAGCCTAAAATTGTGACAGAGCGGACAGCACGCATTGCAAGCCTATCTACTGCAGATGCTGCTAGATAACAAAATGGGTGCTTGTTTTGAAGAGAGGTAAGTTATTTGGATGACTCATTCTTAAGAAAGCTGCTTTCTGAAGGCCAAACAATTAGTCCATTCAGACTGGGCCTATTTTCAGCAGGCACTACTACTTTTATATTTGAAAGAATACAAGATGAGTGGTAACTCACTGAGTACAAGCTGACCACTATTTAGCATGATAGCTACTGGAAACAGCTCCAGTCTATTGTTTGGAATGAGGCTGGTGAGAGAACACATATGTCAGACTAGCATGGACTCTCAGGTGTAGTATGAATTGAACCGTGTGCTTGTCTCCCAGTCTACAGCTGTCCACAGAAAGGGAACTCAGAAAGTATGTCCGAGGCATAAGAGCACAAGCCCAAAATTGTGCACGTGCATCTCATGCTGATTTTAGTCAGGACACTTTCTATTGCTCATTTCTGAACTTGCCACAGTTTTTTTGCCTTCTGAAGTTCCCTTAAACAATACACTTTTTTTCTGAGAATTCTTTACCAGGTTAGAGATGCATGACGTCCATGACAGTTTCTCTGTGATTTACAGGAACCTGAAACTGTTAACCCACCTCACTTCAGTTCCATTGAGTTTGGTTCTGTTTTACTATAATCAATGATGAGCTCCTTGGTTATGCTGAGATTTAGCAGTTGATTTCCTCTGGCCGACTGCTGACTTTTGGCTGTCTTGAAGCAGGTGAGAAGACTCCAATGTGACAGTGACGTGTAAAAAATGTCAGTCATTACATCAACTAGCTGGTCAGCACATGTTCTTAGTATGCAGCCAGAAATGGGGGATCAGCCCTGGCAGCTTTATTCATATTAGTTCTCTAGTTTTCCCTGTGGATACTGACAGTGAACAGTCTTTTGGAGATGGAGGGGACTTAACAGCTGACTGACTTTGTTGTGGAGATCAAAGTGAGTTTATGAGGTGTTGAGCTCATCTGGCGGCATCAGGCACTCCTGCTATTATAGTACAGTTGTTGTTGTTGATGTTGAGGTCTTTTTTCAGTCCTAATGTCTCGCCTCCTTGGTGCCAGCTTTGAGCCTTAGTCTTATCTCTCCCATTTTATTGGTGGAGTTGCTGACACTGTGGTCAAAGTCAAACTAAAATTAAAATGACAAAACTAAAATGACATAGTATACTGATGCTACAGCTATTGAGTATAAATTTAATTTTTCAAATGGAAGATAAATCCATTTCCAGATGGTTTTCATGCAGTACAGTTGATTTGAAGGCTGACATTTCTAGGAGACCTGCTGTCAACTTCTGTGGACTACTGACCGGATAATGACCTTTGACAGATTTTTTTTGTTTGTTTTCTCTTTTTTTCACATAAGTCCACATAGTGTTAGATATGAACTGTTAGCAACTTAAGACCACTGCCCTGTTACAACATCCAATATTACATTAAGTTTGTACGTTACTGAGAAACCTGAAGCTAGCAACTAACCTAACAAGTTCCCACTTTCTGAGTGGAAGCTACATATTGGCCAAAAATGACATTTTATATGTTAAATGATATCCATGTCAAATACAGCTAGTAAAAGGAACTTTCAAAGACACCAGAGAGAAACAACACAATATTTATTAAAACTTCTATGCAGCGACACATGGGACAACTACCACGTACCCATTTTCAATTTCAAATGCATTCACTTTTTTTTGCAAAACTAACCAATCTGAAAAGGCTGCAGCCCACTTTATCTATCAGACTGTCCATTTAGTAGCATTTTAACTCCCAGTATACAGATAATAGAAGCTGTGTTGGGTCTGCTTAGTTTCATTCTCTGCTGCCTACTGGTATGTGGTATGTGGCTGTGTGCAGTTGAGACTTGTGTGATTCAGGTAGTGTCAGGTTCCTGTGATCTTAAGCATCCAGCCCAACAACTTGAAACTACCTACATCACACAGCTCCTCTATGAATCCACTGACTCTATTCATGTGGCAGTAATTCAAACAGCAGACTGTAGGATTTCAAAGAAGGTTAACAGAGTACAGGACAACACTCTCCATCAAAACCAATAGGAAAGACATTTTCTGATTAAGAGCACAGCAGTAAGTACGAAGTCATCTGAAATATAAGTTAGATGTTACACAAGTTAGATGATATTACAAAACTCCACACTGAAACCAAGAGTAGGAGCGACAAGTCCTACAAGTCCTAAAGCCATTCTCATCACAGCCCAGTATCCATAGGAATGATATCCCCATTGGATGATTTTGCATCTCTTGATTGACATCCAATGCCAACGTTCAGTGCTAATGCAGGAAGTAACATTTCCTTCGGTTTGAAATGTAAAAAGTGCATGAAGTATGTCTGATCACAATGCATTTCAGCCGTCCTTTTAATTAAGCATAACAACAATAACTTTCAGACTTGACGTGTTGAGTAACCTTAACTATATCAATACAATTCTGTATTTTACACATCCAAAATTACCCCATAATATTATTTTTTTTTGTTGGTTTTTCACTGCCACCAGGTGTTTTTTCCAAGAATATCCAATGGATGCGACATTTATGCATGCTTCAGAGTGCCTTGTCTTTCTTCAGCTCACTAAAGCATTAAGACTGTGTAACACTAGCTAATGTTAGCTCTATGATACTATGCCATAATTATACAGATATAATCTTAATAATCTTATCTGTGTATATTATCTGTGTATATAAAGAAAAAGGTTGCAGTCATATTTATGCTTAATTTAGATGGACATTAATTTTTAGTGTTGATTTAGCAGCTACAATGTTGGTATAAGACTGATTAATCTGAACTCCATTCAGGAAACAGGAAATTTAAAAGTTGTTTGCTTGTCATCATCAACAAATTCAGACTTTTTAATTTTTTATAAAAATTGACATCATATTCATAGTAGTTATTTTGCCATGTTTTTGATATGTTAATTGCAATAAAATCGGAGCAAAATCTGCATATTTTGGGATCACATCTCTGTTAGCAGTGAATGGCCAGAAATGAAATGGCCGGCACCCACCACAACAAAACTCCAACACAAAAGGCAGAAAAAGCCAAAAACTTGATCTAGTGAAGCCTGACTGACAAAACAAGTGTGACCAACATCAGGGAAAAAATATGCTGAATTATTCGCACTTTGATGCAGTGAAATGAGAGTTTTAATGGAAACTACCATGTCAATAATTAAGAGTGACAAAACATCTTATTTATAATTTCCAGTCTAGTTCACAAACTGTTAACTGTTAACTAACTAACTAACTAACTAACTACATCATCTAGGAAATGTAACTCAGCTGATGTTGCTGAGCCTCTCAGTAAAAGCTAGCAAACTATCAATATGATTACTGTCATCATGTTCAACCTCATGTCATGTCACTGTTTTGGCCCATGCCCTCCCTTACACCCACAATCTGTGAGGAAGGTAGTGCATCCAACCACCCACCTAAACAAAAGAGGTTTTGTGGTGCCATAATAATGTTGCACTACTCCAGCCTTTGCTTTTGAGAGAAAGCAGTCATTATTTACATGATCGGAAGAGGTCACAATTCAGCAAAACGTTTGAAATATTTTAACAAATTATTAATGCTATCAGAGTGTATGTGACAGTTTCCAAACTCAACATCATTAACAAAGATCTTTTTAAACAATTAAATTTTAAATTCAAATTCAAATTCAAATTTATTTATTTAGAGCCCAAAATCACAAACATTGTTTGCCTCGGAGGGCTTTACAATCTGCACAGTTGTGACACCCTCTGTCCTTAGACCCTCGAACCGAGTCAGGAAAAACTTCAAAAAACCCTTTATGGGAAAAAGAAGAAACCTGAGGAAGAGCCACAGATGAGGGATCCCTCTCCCTGGGACGGACAGACGTGCAATAGATGCCACATGTACAGAGAACATCATCAATCATATTTATGGAATTATACATGAGTCGTAATTATGTTAATTATGTTAAACATAGCAATGAAATAGAAAGAAAAGACTTTGGGGGTTATTTCATCAGGAGCATGAAAGCAATCAGCTATTTTATTTTTTTAAGATTAGAAGTTATATGAGATATCAATTGAAATCATGGCTTCTATGAGGTTTGCCTGTAAATAAAGTGGTTTTGATAATCAGCCCTAACTGTCAGCTTGTTTGCAACCTGTCTAATCATCTGATAGCTCATCTTTCTTGCCATGTCAGACTTCTTTTCAGCAATGTTGTTGTGTTCAGAAATTGCAGCAATTAACTTGGTGAGTACAAAGTTATTATAACTGATCGAACTGATGGCAGTACCAATGAAAATAGGATCTAAGTTGTAATAAATCAGAACTTGCCTTTAATATCTGCAAGGATGCATAGTCCTCAGGCAAAACACAAGAACATGGCAGAAAATGAAGGAATATTGTTGTTTTTTATTGTTCCTAGAATTTATGACTTTATAGAACACATTTGCACAAACTCAATCATTTGTAATGTCAGATTCTTTCATCAGTTTCACAGTTACCCCTCAAAATTGTTCCACAGCAATGCTGGCATTTTGTTTTTCATCTAGTTCACATTTGTGGCACAGAATCATAACAAAAAAAGAAATAGAGTATGTTTTATATATGCCAGGAATCATCTGAAAGATGAACAAATTCAAATCCATGTGAATTAAATTACTGTTTAATTTTCATGCAAGTACAATAACTTGGTTAATGTAGCAATACTGGCAGTATTGCCTGTGTTTGCCTATAATCACATGATTAGAGTACTTGTGTCTGAATCCAGCAGCAGGTGGTCAGAGTCCTGCAGTAAATCATACCTAAATAAATCATAAAATAAAATCCCTTCAGCTCCAGGTTCCTGCTTGGCTTAATGAATATCCAACTGTGTGTGGCTCAGATGCAAAAAGATGTTTGGAAAACCTCTAGAATGCTTGCGCAATCGTCTGAAGCAGCGAGGTGATAATTTGTAATGAACTCTGTGAGGAAGCAGAGAAAGGCTTGAGGTCAGCCAGTATGCTGATCAGAAAAGAAGTAATCATGCCAGATGATTTTATAGGGAAGGGTCCCTCATCCCCTTTTTTTCTAAAAAAGAGAAAAAAAAGTCATATCTGTTCAGTCTTGGAGAAACAGCAATGTGCATCCAAGAGATAAAACTGGTCATCAAAAGAGAAAGAGACAGACAGGAAGGATGACAAAGAAAGAGGACTTACCAGGAGGCGCCAAACTGTCCTTTGGATTGTCTTTTGTTGCCCACCAATAGGCAATAAGAGGCAATAAGGCTGCCGTAAAACCACACTATACATTGATATACACCACTGGTACAACTGCCTGCCCGACTTCCTCCAACCACCAATAAACTAGTTGGTCAATTACCCCCGTGGTAAAAAGTAAAGGTGGGACAGAGAGACAGATGGGAAAAGGCAAGAGGCATGCAGATGGACAGGGAAGCAGACAGGACAGAGATGAGGCGGGACACAGTGTGGGAGAAATGTTGCTGTCACAACATGGCGCCTGCAGACCTGCAGCCTGGGAATTGAGGCTGTCCTCCCTCCTTCCTTTATTACTATTTTCTCTGTCTTTCTTCTCCCATTTCCTCTCCTTGTTTATTTCCTTCTACATATATACTCTGCCTGCCCCATTCTGCTCTTTTTATTTGTTCTACTTTCTCTCTACTGAATTACAGTCATCATTGCTTTCCTTTACTCCAGTGTCTTTTTGTTTCCTCCACTCCTCTCATCTCTTAAAACAGTCAGCAGCTGGCCATTGCAGCAGCAGAGGAAGTTCAGCCATGTGTTCCTGATCAAAGTTCCACATAGAAGCCCCATGGGTCGCTTCTCATGCAACATAACAGAGTTTTGCGTTTAGTCTGCAATGAAACAGGGTGATGGTCAGGTTGAGGAGCATGGATCTATTGCTGACTCACTATCCTGTTCAAACATATTGAAACTCTGAGAGAACTGCAGCATTATTTTTTAACTTTACTCTATAATATGCACATGCACCTCCAACATCTCAGGTTTGATATATATTGTAAAATGATATTTTAGATTTGATCCCACTCTTCAGCCACTGTCTTAAACATCTAACCTGCAAGAAACAGAAACATTGTGTCTATAATGGGAAATACAGAAATGATAAGGGCCATTTACTGCAGTTCAGTGCATCTGATACTGAAAATACTAGAATCTGGTTTCATGATGAATTTGTACCACAGATATATTATGCTTTAGATAGGACTCAGATATATACCTTATGAAACACGCAGTTTTTAAGATCATAAATAATTCCATTACCAGTGATGCTTTTGTCATGAGTACCAATGCTACAACTTCTACAGCTTCTGACCTGCTACTTCTGTAATATTTTCAAGAATCAGAAATAAACAAGAGAATGAAATAAAAATGAATATGAAAATACCTTGTTCTTTAACAGACTATTGTGTTAGGTATTTCTGTGCACTGTCTGGTCTGTTAACCATGTATTAGCTAAAAGACAATAAAATATAGTTGTCCTTTAGGTCTGCCTCTTTTTGTCTAAAGGAAGTGCCCTGCACCATCTGTATATCTTGCATTTTCAACTTAAGTGAAGAGGAAGTGGAACTCGTTAAAATTCAGAAATAGAAGTTTGAAAGCTCTCACAGGAAATATTTCATCAGAAGAACCACTAACATGTTTCCCACCGACCGGAAAATCATCCATAACGACATAACTAAAAATCAGCAGTGTTGTCATTCCCATGAATGTGAATAGGATATGAATGGATCTGGCTAGTGCTGCTAATTTTACCACTGATACAACTACTATGAGTGCTTCTGTGACTAATACTACTACAATGTGACCAATATTACCACAGCATCGTAGCAGTACAAATATGACAATTTGTGCTGCAGTGTAATTTGCGTATGTTTTCTTTGATGTCTTTAGCAGAGAAGGTCAATGAAAGCCTTTATTCTTTAATCACTATCGTAACTATTCCTACTCTTCTATGTAATTCACATGTTGTTTACAGTAACATAAACATTTTTTGATAAAGCGTTACGGCCATTAAATATGAGGCCAACATATGAGGAATAATGAGAAGTATCTGCTAAAATAAACCTGACTTTATATGCTTCTGTTAGAGTTAGGGTTATGCAGGCTGGTTTGTTTCAAGGAAGATTACAGCTACAAGACAAACACGAAAGTAAGCTACATTCATAATTATAATATGTCATCACAAAACTGTGATGAAAAAAAGTGTATTTACAACACTTGAGAAAAAAAAGTGTTCAAAATGCATTTTTTTTAAAGATCTGTGTGGTGTGCCAGAAACAAATAGAGCTGAATCTGTTTTAGCAACCTGGGCTGAGTTTACACTCCACAGTTAGAAACTCAGTGGTATTTCATAAGCTGACTACACTATATTTAGACTCTACTTTAAGGAAACAAAATCATAAGTTCATAGGGTTGTTCTGCCAAAGAGAAATATTTAAACTATGCCCTTTGCCATTTGACTGGATGAACAAATTAATATTTTTTATCTTAAAATCTAGCCATTATATAATTTTTATATAGCATAAAAATATAATACAAATATATAATAGTTCAGTGTTATTTTTTTAAAAGTTGTTGTACTTAGTTTAGTGTTTATATCGGTGATTAAAATGTTGAAAGGTGTGCTGATAATCAGTATATTGTAATATAATTGATTGAAACTTTAAAAACACAGTTTGTACTTTTTGTCTATCTATCTGACATTTCCCAGCTTGGGATTAATAAAGTATATCTATCTATCTATCTATCTATCTATCTATCTAAACATTGTAATGTAGGAAACACTGAATAGGCTAAAGAGTTTACACAGTGTCTTTGCTTTAAAAATCACTGTAGACCCGCGCCACACTTTAAAAAACAAGATTTCAGTAAATGTTAAAATACCACTGAGGACAACAGGGGCTCTTGTCGGGTTAAAAAGTGTCCAACTTTTCCTGAACCCACAGTAAAGGCTTCATGATTTCTACTTCAGAATTTCAAGAAGGCTTTAAAACACGATTTAGACACTATTTAGATTTTACACAATGCAAGTGATTGACAAATTCAGTTTGTTAAGTATTTCTCAATTCCTGCTGCGGCGGTTCATTTAATTTTTACAGATCAACAGTCTTTGCTCTAAACTATCTGTCACCTTTTACTCGACAGCGCTGAAAAAAGGCACACACTCACCATTAGATGAAGACAGGCAGACTGAGTCCAGGTTGCCTCGATGGGAAATTAAAATATTTCAAGTAAGCATAAAGCACTTCAAATTCATATAAAAACGGATAGATGCGCTGGAACATAAGACAATAAAAAGTAGAAAAGCTGACAGAACAACAGGACAGTGTTGCTCTGTAACCGGCCCAGACTTCCTGTGAGCGCACAGCACTGAGCCTGGGGATGGAGGAGCACCGCCTCATGTGTCAGCAGCACCTCTAGACGCTCACACTTTGATTTCCATCATCTTTTGTCCACTTAAACTGTCTTCACTCCACTTTATCCCCAAGAAATCATACATGAAGTTCAGGTGGTAACTGACGTCATATTTTTTAGACTAGCCTTTGATCAACTGACTGATCACATGCCAGTCTGCCGGCGCTGCAGCTCGAGCCGCGTGTGTTAACTGTGTGTGTGTGTGTGTGTAAAACTGCAGCTATAAAGGGCAGACATCGCACGTTCGGATCATGTCATCTCAGACCTCCTGCTCCTCGTCCTCCCCGTGGTTTCCTGCCTCGTGTAGTCCATCCTATGACCCTCCTCTGGTCCGGTCCGTCAGGTGCTGAGGTGGAGCGCACGCTCCGTATCTGCTCCTTCATCTTCATCCCTCACCTGCACATCGCTCAGGTCGACCCTCCTGCTGATCTCCAGGCGGCGCTGTCGGATCAGGGTCGTGCTGAAGAGGAGCGGCTGGCCGAGCTGCAGGCTGTCCGGGCGGCGCCTCCTCCTGTGGGCCGGGGCCGACAACCAGGAGCCGGCAGCCGAACTGAGCCTCTGACCGGGCTCCTACAGAGAGGATGGAGGGGAGACAGACAGACAGCACTTTGATTCACTGTAGGCCATCCTTTACTACCTCAACTGAAAATGAAGGCTTTTAAAATAGAAGAAATAAAATGACCTAGAAGGAAACTGTCGTCTGCAGCACAGTTTAAATCGGTGACCAAATCAGATCCTGCAGTTGTATAAAATAGTGAGCAGAGAATGTGCAGTAGGAAGTAGCCTAAAAAGAGTGTCTGTAATGTGCAGGATTAGAGGGGCGGGCATTGATGACCTGCAACGGAGGCTGTCTTTCTCTAAGAACACTAAGAACTCTCTGCTAATTGTAGTTATTACTCTTATTTGTATATTAAACATTGTTAGAATTATGTGTCTTAGATTATTATTATTGTTGTTGTTAATCTTGTTGTTAGTATCAGATTTTTGCAATACCAATCGTATTTCCTAACATTTCCTTTTTTTATCCCTATTCTTCTAAGTTTGTGTGTGTGTGTGTGTGTGTGTGTGACGTATACATATATGGTGAATTATGATAATTGGACATTCTTAAACTACGGAACATGTTGCACACATTGAGACTCGGAAATGTCTTTTTAACAGTATATTGTGTCACCGCCGGCCAGTTAGTGAACATTCTCTAACTTCTGAAGTCCGACAGGGTGTGAAGTTAGTCTCACTTCATTTTAAACTCTAATAATTGTGGACGCAGCGTGAAGGCACACAACACACTGACTCCTCACATACTCAGAGTGATAGTGACGGTGAAGTGAAGGCTCTGATTGGGCTGGGTTGCTGAATCGCGTCAGCAGAAAAATTAAAATTATTAATTATAAAACACTTATATTTATAGAGAACCTCTATTCCAGTTCACACAGGAAAAGGCCTCTACTTCAGTTTTAGTGTTTAAGACTGTAAATCAGCAAATATCATAGTTATTATTTTAATAATTAGTGTATTGATTACTAATATAAAGGTAATTACCACTGTTGAACTGCAACGTTAACATTAAATGTCTGATTGTGATTAGATGTGTAGCTGCAGCATGAGACGGCGTTACGACTGCTCTCAGATAACTACTAACATCTCCACATTTAGTCCTATAACAAACGTAGAAAATGTCAAAAGTAATGAATCAATTATCAACTGTCTAGTTTCGGGCGGGCAAACAGACATGAAAGAAGAAAAACAACTATCGACATCAGAGAAACGACAGCCAGTGAGAGCCACAGAGCGCGAGCTGTGGGGGCCATTTTTCATAATGAGGGTGTCTTTTCAGCATCGTGAGAGTGAATATTATAGTATGTTGTACAGGTTATTAGAAGTTTGTATCTTGTGGTCGAAAAGAAAGCGAGCCTCACAGCCTCACACATCTCCACTTTTCGGGTCTTGAAAATGATAAGCATTTTACTCTTTATTGAATCACTTTGCCTCACCGTGCTCTGTTACATCAGTTGGTCGCCATGTTTAGTGAGGAAATCTTTATTATCTAGAAAAATGCTCCAACAGAGCAGAGCAGGCTCACAGCTGAGAGGAGCAGGAGGCAGAAACCTCACAGCTTACATTAAATCTCAATTTAGGCTTCTTTGTATTTTGACAGAGTTAAGTCTGTGCTTTAATAATCACAATTTACAGTGATACCACCTCCATCCCGCTGGGTAGATATTATTTCAACATGGCATCTCTGTTTCCTGTCTCAGATTACATAGATTCAAGGTTATGGTAAAGAATCCATAAATAAATACTAAATTCATTCATTTACTTTTAACTAACTTCAACTTGATTGATTCTCTTTTAGTCTGGAAAGTCTAATCTGGATGATTGTTTCAGCCATATGCATCCTGAGGGATGGTCGTAGTGAAGCGGAGAGATGCTGAATCAACAAAAACACAAAACTACTGTTTTACCTCCCCCTTTTTCTGCAGAATGAACACGAAGTTTGACATTTTAAATATCTCCTGACTTGTCAATCCAGGCTTTTCAGCACGCTACCCTCATTTAGGGAGATGTATTCCATGTGGTCCATAATTTCGATGTTAAAATATGAAAATATATTTAAAACCTAGATTTGGCCTATCACAGACTGCTCGGCAAATCTTTCAGTACAAGATAAAATCTGTTCAGTCAACAGTTCAGGTGGAAACTGTTAGAGAAGAGTAAAATCCACGTTCAGCGAAAATGAATATTTAATTTCTTAAACACAGAAAAAAAGCCAAAAATTACACATCTGATATTAAAAATCAATAATCACAACGACCGGCCTGAGTTATAGATCTAAAGTGAAAATCGGCATTTAAAGTTTTTTTTTTCAGTGTGTGTGTGTGTGTGTGTTGTCTTTGTCTGTTTTTGTGTATTTATTTTGTCCAGCTCCATATGATGAAATGTCCCTTTATTCACTTTTAAACTGGTCTGTTGTTTTATTTTAGTTTGATATAGTTAATTTAGTTTTAGTGAATGTAGTTCATTTAAGAATTGACTCCGTTTCTTCATACACTGTTTGCTCCGCGCGCTACAACAGGAGATGAACGCGGACCAACACTACAGTCGGTGAGCACAGATGGCCCAGCCGCTGGCTCGCTCGGCCCTTCCTGTCCGGCTGCTGGACTCCTGAAGAGGGCAATTCAACTCTGGAGGAGCAATAAATTAATTCCAGACAGTGGTGGGGCAAAATGACTGTTTGCCTTTAAGAGCCCGCCATAAAACAAAATAAATCGAAGGCAGAAAGTCAGTGTGAGGCAGGCAGGAAGCATTTGAGATTTGTGGCATCAGGCCGTATAAATGAAAACGGACTTGATTGTTTCGAACTGTGAACGCAGACAGTTACTGACAGGCTCAAGCTCATCGGACTTGTTGACTGCGGAGAAGAACTTGTTTTGCAGCGTCTCCACTCACACACATCTGAACGAAAAGACACGCTGACACACTGATTTTTACACACACTGTTAGCTCTAAGCGCTGGTTTTATTCTGCACTTTGCCTCGGTGTGTGTGTGTGTGCTGAATGTGTCTGTGCATGTTAACGTGTTAAACTGAATAAAAACAGAAAGAGGAGTCACCTTGTCTCGCCTGCGGAGCACACAGCCTCCCCCTCTGTCCACGCCGGCTGCCTCTCCTCTCCTCTTTATGCGTGGCTACACCAGCTCTTTTTCCCACTCCACCTCCATCTGCTGTTTTTCAGTCTCCTCCCATTTTGTTTTCTGCAGTAATTTCTTCTTTTATCCATCCCGCCTTCCCCTGCTCTCTCTCTCTTTAACACTCACCCATCTTCTTTCCTCCTTTATGTCTTCACTTTATGTCTTCATCAGCTTGTTCTTACTCCTTTTCTCTTTCTGTCTTTGGCGTCCTGTCTCTTCTTTCCCTCCCTCTTCTTGTCTGTCACATCTCGGTTCTGTCCGCTCTTCTCCTCTGCAGCTGTCCGGGTGATTTGGACCGGAACCGAATGACATCCTTCCTTCCTATTTCCCATTATTATTCCTCTCGCTGTCAGCCCTCTTCTTCCTCCTGCCTCCTCCTCGGCTCCGGTGATCAGCCGTGGTAAGTCCAGCTGTCACCGGTCGCGTCCAGGAGGAAACTTGATGTGGGCCCACCTCGGCTCTGCAGACGGCGCGAGGTGCCCAGTGGCTGGGCGGCAGTGAGATCTGACTTCCTTGGTGACTGTTTCTGCCGGTTGTGGTCCGGTTTAAACGGAGGGGGGGGGGTGTCATCGCAGCTGTGATGGTGAACACAGACTGAAGTCCTGACACCGAGCCGGCACCGTCTCTGCATCTCTAGTGAGATATTCGTAATGGGGGGAATATTGTGGGCTGATGGGGGTAGAGACAGAAACACTTCCTGTTAGGTGGCCAATGACAGTGTGGGCTCGGGGCAGGCCACGAGCACTAACGCTGGCTGCAGAGACAAGCTGCATTTCATTACAGTCCACTTCGGCGCGAGGGGGGGGGGGTCCCCCGACTTGGCCCGTAAGTCTCTCTAAGTCTGTGGGCTTCTTATGTTCCTGAGGAATGCATGGGGACATTTACCTATCACCTAACCCTAATCCTAAATATACATACATACCCAACCACAGGCAATATGAAGCCTTTACCTACCACAGAAGCAGGGCTGCTATATTTTTTAATCTCACTGAAATATGAGAGGATCATTCTAAACCATGTGCCAGTGAAAGTGAAACTGCCTGGAGTACAGTTTAATGTACCAGCTGACTTGGCCCATGTTTAAAGAAAATCGCTATAAAAGTACCCTCTTGTCCCAATAAAAGCATGCAGTGCCCGCTATGAAGCCTTCCAGTGGAGAAAGGTCATTCAAGCGCCATATGTGCTGCCCCACATGCTGGAAAATGAGGCCTCTAAGTCTCTAAATGGTTAAATAGCAAAGTCACCGGAGCTGGTTTAATTCTACACTAAGAGGGACTATCAGAGCAACCAAACACTCATTTATCATTATAATGTTTGCACCTCAATAACTGTTCAAACCACCAGCATGCTTTGGCACCATTATTTCCAAACAGAGACTAAAGATATCTGCATCTTATAAGGCCTCTAAAATATGGCTGCATATATAATAGGCCTACATTAAATGAAAACATTTGAACTATGTTTAACATTGCGTTATTTAAATATTCTTGAGTGTAAAATGAAAGGACATTAAATAAAAACACTATCAAAATAGCCAGTTAAAACATTAATATTAATGAAATTCAACATCACTAAGACATGCGAGTTTAAAATAAAAAAACGTGTATTAACATAAAAAATAAAGATGTCTTTCTCTGGCAGGGGTAGAGCTGTCATTTTCTTCATAATAAGAGAAGATTTTATTCGCCATGTGCGCAACAGTTACAGTGAAGGCGGTGAAATAGTTCTCAAGCTCCCTCCAACACTGCTCAAACAAAATGTCTGAACAAGAAAATCATACAGGTAAACTAATGATAACTAATGACTATGATAATACTAAATAGAACTGAAATAAACAAATGCATGTCAGGCCTTTGGTGTGTTTCAAACAGGATCTGACAGCAAACTCACTCCAAAGCAAACTGGAGGGCAAGATGCAGTGCACCAATACTGCCTCCAAGTGTCGCTGTTTTTCTCTGACACACCTTCCTATTCATCTCTAAGAGCAGCACTGAAAACATTTGCAGTATAAAGATGTGACACTGGTGTATACTGCTGTTCTTGTACGTGAGAGGTCGATTTTCGTGGAATCAAGGTTCAATGGATTTAACTGAAAAACTAGCCATATGTAAAGAAAAACAATTGAGCTGCATAGTAAAGAAGGTGGAAATCCTTTCTAATAAGCATGCAGTACTTTAGTAAAGCATGACAAATGGTTTCAAATGGTTAATGGTTTCATTAATGAATGCAGGATGTATAATGAATTCCTGCTGCTTTGTATTAATAAATGGTTAAGTCACTTTTTAAGAGTTATGTGATTAGTTAACAAAAGATGGTTTTATGTAGATTAAATCACATTTACAGTTACTTTATATATCAATATACTTGCCAACAAATGATGAGGATTCCAGTTACATAGAAAACATAAGACTGAGCATATTTTCATAGAAATATGAGAGTATTTTTACAAAACGGGCAGCAACATTTAGATGTTTGTATTTGACTACCAGTTTCCATATTTCTATTTAAAAATCCACTGCACATGTTTCACATATGCCATAAATCATGTTCATGATAAATTCTAATCAATTTGGGAAAGTGACTAAAGGCAATTCCAAATTCATGCATTTTCCTGTCTAACTCTAAATGACCACAAACATCACCATCAACATGTTCATTAACCTGCTAAATGTCACAGAAAACTTTGTTTACTGTTTTCCTGGAAGACAAATTTGCCAAAATTTCCCACGTTTTGAATGACAAATAGCTAAATTAAGCTGCATATGAAGCCCAGATCAATATTGGGTAACAATAGACTGTACTGATCTACGTACTGTGGATGAGCATACATATGGATTCTTGGCATTTACTTTGTCTGCCACCTCACAATAAAATCTGCCTGTAAATGGCCACTTTTCACTGCCTCACCAAAAAGCTGGCAGACCACCAAATAAGATAGTAATGTTAAACAGGAGCTCATCTGATGGCTGCAGTCAGCGCACACTCACCGTGTTTGGAAGATGCAGGATGCCTGAGGTGGGACGCACATCGAGTTTGGAGAGTGATTTTTCATATCTCCTTTCTCTCTCTTTTCCCACTGTCTTCTTCTCTTCTCTCTTTGTCAGTTGCTCTGTCCTGGTTGTCTTTGGTCATCCACAGCCAGTTTTGACGTTGCAAACTGACGTTGATGTTGGGTGAGGGGCCTGGTCCCCTGCTATTAAACTTGTGTGTGTGTATGTGTGTGTGTGTGTGAGAGAGAGAGAGTGTGTGTGTGTGTGTGGAGAGCAAGCTGTGAAGAGAGGAGCCCTCTACTTTCATAAATGCCATTCCAATGCTCTCTCTCCTCCCTCTCTCTCTCTTTCTCTCTCACACACACACACACACACTCTCTCTTTCCTACTTTCCCCATTATTAGAAACAGAAGAGTTGCCGACACACCAACAGATACACACCTCTGCAAATGGTGGACCCCCCTCCTCCCATTCACAACCCCTGTCACGCTCGTATAACCGGTTACATGCAGCATGGCAACTGGGCCCCAGATCGGTATAAAGTTTTATAGCACAGAAAGAGGCCCGAAACTCACACGCTGCTTGTATTTTTTCTGTGTGTATTGGTGTGTGTGTGTGTGTGTGTCACTGGGAGGAATAATAAAGAACAAACTGAATCCATGTCAAAACACTCTGTAGTCTCTCTCTTTCTCTCTCTCCTGTGTTTAGAAGCTGTTTTCCATAGAACGAGCTATGAACGAGGGGGAATTGAGGTATTTTTCATTAAATCAGGCCACTGAGCACATTTAGAGGATTAAAACATATTTATAGATTAAAGCTGAATGAGCATTTCTTCCAGACGCAGAGGCATGTGGCCCTTGAACACTTTGTAGGCCTTGTCCTGGAGGCTCGTCACTGGTCACTGTCCTCTCGTGTTTCACCGCCACACATCGATAGTATGGCCTATATTACATATATATATATATATATATATATATATATATATATATATATATATATATATATATATATATACACACACACACACACACACATATATATATATATATACATACAGTATGTGTGAAAATGTATGTAATGAAATGTATGTAAAATTGTACTTGAGTACAATATGTGAGTGAAAGTAGACCTATGTGTTACTTCCACATTTGACGAAGAAAAAACCAACATCAGATGTTTAATGAGATCATAGAAAAAGATGTGAAAATGGTGTTCAGAAAATAAAGTTAATCTTGTTCCTCCTATTTTTCACCACATGTGGTGAAGATACATGAGCAAAGCTCAATTCTACCGCAGTGGATGTCTGCTTTTGGACATATGGTTTGTCTGAAATAGAACATAGATAGAGTCACAGTAGAGATATTTTTGCTGCCAAATATCTCTTCTCTTCAATTATTGTAGAATTAATTTTTATAGAAATGTGAGGAGAAAGACTCACAGTGAATTAAGTAAATGGGATTTGTTTTTCAGGTGGTGTAAGATACGTGGTGCACTCTGATTTATGTTTAAATGGAAGGCACTGTCATCTAAAATAATCTGAAAATTTATTGTTTGATCTTCTGAGATAATCCAGACATTCAGATTACCAGATGACCACAGATTACCCCAGAGAGGTCAGTCTTTCAGCGCATATTTGATCAATAAAGTTTTCTCTTGTGGAATCTGAGGTCTGAGCAAATGTCTGTCTGAAATTAAATGTTCCTGTCGTGCCCAATTATGACCAGAAGGTGGCACTATGATACAAAGAAAGAAAGAAAGAAAGAAAGAAAGAATGAAAGAATGAAAGAAAGGAAAAAATTACAAATACAGTTGGAGAACCTAATAATCAGTGTGATATGACTAGTAATACAATAGTTATATTATTTTCCATGACTTAATGTCATATTCAAATGTCATGTCACAGTCATAATCGGTGGTTAATTTTAAAATGTGTTATCTATTAAGGTGGCAGATTTCATTAGGTTCAAACCTATTTAAAAGGACATTTTTGATAAATGTTATGTCAGGACACCAGCTGTATGTTAAGTCACATATTATTGAAAAACCTGACTGATGGATTTCATGTAGTCATTCCATTCCAAAACTGAAATGCATTTAGTAATTTAAATTTTAAGGTGAAAGGCTTTGTGGCTGATGTGGTCACTATCAACCCCCTAACCTGATGTTTTCTTCATTTCTGTTTCGTAAGATGCAGAGGGCTCCAGCTCTTTTACAGTTGTATATTTCACCGTCTCTTTTATTGCCACCGACAGACAATTAATGTCTGCTGAACACACGCTTGCTGCCCGTCAGCAGGCTGCAGCTCCATAAAAAGCGTCTTTCTGTGAAAAACGAGTGGCCATACCGTCACGGGGAGGGGGAGTCGAAGCAGATAGAAAACCCACAGCTATCAGGATTTTATTCTGAGCTCTATAAAATCAGGGACTCCACAGCACACCACCCCAAACAGGTCTCATTTGACCTTGAGACTGAGCCAGTGTAGGCTGCCACTTGCAGCACAGTGCTCCTTTCTTCGTTGTTTTGTCCTGCATCACATCTGAGCTGAGACAACATGCCAGCCAGTGGCCGGGCTGTGCCAGTATGTTTTCCCCTAATGTGGTCAGTAGCAAGAAAGTCACCAAATGAATCCATCAAAGAGGCTCTAAACATAAAGTACAGTTAAGGTAGGTGGGGATGGAAGTAAATTTGAAGACATTTAGTCAAAAACCAAAGAACCAAAAACAAATGCGATTTTGACATGATGGTTGTTCTGGATGAAAAGTCAGCCAATGTTTTTCCTTTACTCAGTATGCTTGGAAGATGCAGTGATGACACTATTAACCATGATACCATACTTACAGCTGTGTTTTTACATTTACAGCACAAAAAGGTCAATGTGGATTACTCTGCAAAAATGGTAACAACAACAAAAAAAAGCAATTGAAGCACAATCCAGCATCCCTGATTTACACACTCACAATTGCTAATTCAGATTTCTCAAGTTAATTTATTCAAAACTTTTTTCTTCACACAGTCAGCCAGTTAAAACTGCTCAATGTATATTCAAAACCTAAGAAACTAAAGAAACTTGAAACTAGAATTACTGCTCCGTGGTTGTATGCCTCTGCCAATCAGTCAAGTTGCAGCTGCAGTTTGGTGAATCATGATGTGTTGACCCAGAAACTGTGTTAACAGACGAGTACAGAGGACTGACTACAATCACCTGAAGCTCAAGATCAGCAGAACCAACGATGATGGTGGTGGGGCAGCAGGGGGCTACAGGGAGTCCTCCAGAGTTCAACAGTCTCACAGCTTCCAGGAAGAAGCTGTTCCTCAGTCTGGTGGTCCTGCTCTTAATGCTCCGCAGCCTCCTGCCTGAGGGGAGGGGGACAAACAGTGCATGTGCGGTGTGAGTGGGGTCCTTCATGATGCAGGAGGCCCGTTTCCTGCATCTGGAGGTGTAGATGTCCGTGGTGGTGGTGGGTAGACTGCATCCCACAGTCCTCTGTGCAGCCTTCACCACCCTCTGCAGAGCCTTCTTCTCTGCCTGCCGAGCAGCTGCCGTGCCACACGATGATGCAGGAGGACAGGACGCTCTCCACCACACATCTGTAGAAGGAGGTCAGGACTGAGCTCCCCATCCCGGCGCGCCTCAGCCTCCTGAGGAAGTAGAGACGCTGATGTGCCTTCCTAATGAGACATGAAGTGTTCTTGCTCCAGGTGAGGTCGTCAGAGATGTGTACGCCCAGGTACCTGAAGCTGGAGACCACTTCCACCGCAGTCCCTCCGATGTACAGGGGAGAGGGGAGGTGTCTGCCCCTTCTGAAGTCCACGATCATCTCCTTGGTCTTCTTCACGTTGATGCAGAGGTTGTTTTGTCTGCACCAACCCTCCAGGTGTTCCACCTCCTGCCTGTAGTCGGACTCTCGTCGTTGTTAGCGATCCGTCCCCCACCACAGCTGTGTCATCCGCGAACTTCACGATCAGACAGCGGATGTATCGGATGTATCGCTGAACAGGGGAGGGGGAGCAGTCGTGTGTGAGCAGGGTGAACAGGAGGGGGCTCAGCACACAGCCCTGGGGGGAGCCGGTGCTGAGGCTGATGGAGGAGGAGGAGACAAGCAGCAAAACCCATCTATTAAAGAAGTTAACTTATTTGTGTTCTAATGGGATCTTGGTTTCTGCAAAAGAAATAAAGAAATAAAAATAAAAACAAGTACTAATTTTTATAATTAGTATATAATGAATGACAGAGTGTTCCTGTTGGCAAACAAATGTTTGGGTACAAGAGTTAATCCTAAAATGTGTATCAAGTGTTTTGGCTACATCAACACGTTTTAGATGTGAGATTAACTGTTGTGCTGATCAGCATGTTGGTAGGGAGAACTGTGTGAAGAGTTTTGAAAAAGTGAACCCCTACAGGGAAATTAGCATTTACAAGAAAAAAAAGTGTAACTGAACCTCACACAACTGCAAGACATAAGACTCTTTACGACACACAATTCCATTGAATGGAGTACAATTTTTGTATCTTATAATCTTCTGCAACTTCCTAATATCCTCTCTGACTTGTGATTACCTGTGTCTCAATACACCTTGTAGATACTATTTATGTATGGTGTTAATAGCTTTTAGGACCTTTTGTTTTAGTTTTTTAATGCTTAATTTTGGCGTTGGCAGGTCCTCATACGGTATTTTGGGTATTCATACAATGCATCTGTTCTGCTATGACACTGCAATGGAAGAATAAAAACAGTGTGTACTGTTACTCTTACTATTCTATTATTACAATGGAAGAATCAAAAATTGTTCTACTTGTACGTTATTGTTGCAGATGCTGCTCTTCATGTGTGTCTATTCTATTGATACTGCAAAATTTACTCCATGTTTGTATTATTACATCATCAGCCCATTGCACCATCACTGCATTTAAGAAAATATGTGGTCTTTGTCCTCATTGTGTACATATGTTATATTGTATATTAGCTGATACTCACTGATATCAAGTTTTCTGCATGCACCATACGTTGGACATTGTCATAAATGCAACACCAGCACCCCCCATTCACCAGTCCTGTTCAACAGCAGCCACACTTCCTTCAGGGGCTAAGGGTCCTGAGTATCAATCAGAAAGTGGTGATGGGCAATGTGAAATTTGCCACTTGGTGGAAATCTGTTCATGCTGTGTGTAAGTGACTACAGACCAGTGACAGTCTGTGTATGAAGTGTATGTATGTACTGTGTTATTTTGTGTTATTTTTATTTTAAACACATCAGTGAGTCACTCTGTCACACTTGCATGTCCCTTTAGTACCATGAACACTCACAGCTTATACTGACACAGACAAACACAGACTACCTAGCCAGATGCCAGAAATACTGACAAGAGCACCAAATGTGGATTAATCCACTGCTGAAGGTAGTTCCCAGCTAGTGTAAGAGTAAGTACAGTGTTCTTGTGTTATTCTGAATATTATTTTTTGGATCATTGTTAGTTTGTTAGATCAAGGTAAGATTTCATTGCATGTTGCTGTTACAATGAATTGTGTAAAATTGTACTGGTGTTGGTGATGGTGTTACCACTCTCTGTCACCTGTGTTTATTAAATCAGCAGGACGTTAAGCTAAAGCTGCCAGGAGTGGAGCTGCTGATCTCACCACACCGTTACATCCTGAAACCTGGTGGGACCTTTTTCTTTCCCGTCTCCTTTAGATGCAGTGTATGATAAAGAACACTAGATGGAGAAAGAGAGCTAAACACTGAGCATCTTCTAATTCTCTCTCTTTCTTCCCAACAGTGAATATAAAACCATATCAATCAGGCTCACCTGGCCCTGATTTACAGTGCAGCCTGCAGTGTAAGGCTGTGGTATGTAATTAAGCTGACTATAATGGTTGATCTTCGACACCTAAATGCTGGACTGTTACAGATGCTAGCATTAAACACTTATCTTAATGTGCCCATTCATGCTATTGTTATTTGTACTCATGTGACTTTGGATTTGCTGTTCCTGCCTCCCAGTAGATCGATCAGTCCAGTTCTCACAGATTAATTGATTTAAGTACTTAATTAGTTTAATTATGACACTGGTTGCATTTGTAAATCGATGCACTCCCTTAAAAAAGAGACCAATGTCCTGATTTATGTATCTTCAGTATTTCCACATTTCCATAACTCATATGTTCAGTGTAGATCAAACCAACAAGACACATTTCCTAAATGTGAAAACTTAGCTGGCAACAACAACTGATTCAGATTTGGAAAATGGTCAATGACCTACAGAAAGAAACAAACATAACATCAAGGGCATAAAAGAACTTTGTGTGTTGCACTACAACAGAAAATATATGTACATGATAGAGACATTGCATATATCAAAGGATACAGACAAAGCTGTTAAAACCAAATATTTTTCTAAAATAGTAGACAGAAACATTTCTTTGGTTAACATTTGTTACACCTATTGAAAAAATGCTCAGTCATTGATATCTACACTATTGCTAACTCTCAATGTCGATGAGCTGAACATTTAAATGTATTTTCCTGACAAATATAAGTTACCGTGTTTGAAATTAATTGTTGCAATTGTTTGCTTACCTTCTCTAAGACCTATTTTATCATTAAAATTGTATATGATTATTTATATAAATACAGTACTATTATTTTAAAGTATTAGCTCAAAGTCATGTTCAGTTTTTGTTGGGTTGACTCGGTCAGTAGGAAGCACAGACAACTCACACAAAATCACTAAGACAGCAGCATATGCATATTTGTGGATGTGATATCTGTATTTCTATATTTGTAGTGCAATGTACAGAACATGTGTAACATGTACAGCTGAGGTAGGAGAGAGGAGTGTGAGGATGACATGGGGGAGTTAACTGGTCTCTTGCCTGAGGGAAGAGACTGCACTGTTACAGCAGATACAGTACCTTCTGTATTTCTTACCAGACAGCGGCAGAGTGAACGGGTTGTGGCTGGGGTGAGTACTGTCCATTAGTAGTATCACCAGCATTGCTGATGCCAGGCAGAGGGATAGCAGTGATGTTAATTTGGAGCCTTTAAATCCTTGGCCATACACACATTATACACACCATATTGTCATTTATTTGAACACACACGCACGTCTGTTAAAGTGTTGATAAACCACCAAGGTGGAAATGTTCTCTTCCTGTAACACTTTTACAGGAGCCAAAACATGGCGGTCAGAGCAGGAAATGACTCAGAGGTCAGCTGATCCCACACACATCTGCTTCTTATCAGCACATCACCATGCCAACACTGTTTGTGTGTGTGGTTGTTTGTGTGAGGTAGCACGGCCTGTTGGACTAACAGTGAGTGTTACTTCTAACCAATTATAAATAAATAAATATATATATAGATATATAGATATAAGTCTTAAGGGCAGTTAAACTGATAACAACATTTGTTTAAACGATTTTCTTAACCAAATGAAAAAAGAGTTCCATGTGTGAGGGCTACAATATCTGCTAGTAAGGTGTTTTTGAAAGACTAAGATTGGATGATTGTGGTTGAGTAAAATAAATTTCTTAGCTGGTTAGTTTTAAAGTCAAACATGAATTGATCAGGGAGGTTAACAAAACCCAAGCCTTTATAATATGAATTGTAAGACATTTCTTAAGTTTATTGATGGTTCAAATGAAAAAGCAAATGAAAAATGGTTGAATTGGGATCGCTGTGTCCATTTGTTACCAAGGCATTGCATTCCTGTCAAGAACAGACAGGTATTTCAAAGATTTCATGATGCTATTACCACAGTCAGGGATGCCAGCTCATGAAGCACCAAAATAAAAAAAAAAAATAAACAACTCTAAACAACTAAACAATGTGTAAGATTAGATAAACTGTCAGTAGCCGATCAGTAGCCAAACCAAATACTGAATATTTGTTTAACTTGCCTTACAAAGTGGTGACTAACATGTGATTCATTCATTTGGCTGTTGGCTGTAGCAAAGTATAATTAACTAGACTTGCTTGCTTGTTGTCAGAAAGTTGACATAGTCTGAGATTCTACTAGATATTCAAATTGATTCTTTTATTTAGACCACTCGGGGTGAAACTTTTTTATACCAATGCAAAGCAAAAGAATGCAGCCGTACTTTTGGGTGACAGAGACGTTTTTTTTTTTTTGTTTGTTTTTTTAAATCACTGATGAGCCCATTTTTGTAGTAAAAAACAATTACAAAAAGGGCACTTGTAAGAGAGCAAATGCGCAGGGTGTTGGGCCTAAATGGCAATAGTGTGAATTTCTTTGTTAAACGTTCCAGGGCTACAATGCATCCTCTAACAATTATGAACATGCCTACAGCATCAAACGTTGGTAATATATAACATGTAATGTAATGTGTGCACCCCGACACATGGACTGACAAAGTAGGAATAGACAACATTTAGACACAAATCATTAGAAGTTGTTGAGAGTGAATAAACACACACTTTGATAAGTGACCTATTATATTTCCGGAATACAGTTATACAGGAAAATACACATTTGTAAAGTAAAAAATTGTAACTTCCCTTCCCTCTCGCAGAGAGAAATTAGTCTGGACACACTCTGAAAGAAATGATACAGTAAATAATCTTCAGTCACACTGGAATTTGGCCAACCAAAGCTCAATATTTACACTTGGCCTTTTCACTTAAGATTCAAATATGTCATATAGAACTGCAGTAAAACATGGTTGCCATAGTAGGAGTTCCAAAAGGCTCCATTTTAGGGACATCCTTATTTCTTCTGTATACTAGATAGATTATATTACTGTTTCATTATGTAACCTAATAGCTCATCTCTTTTGCAGATGATGCCAATTAATTTCCTCACACATGAAAATACTTTTTCATATTTTTTTCATATTTTTTCAGAAAATAGTTTGGAGTTACTTCTCATTTCCTGAAGTGTTCATATTCATAATAATGAGCCAACATCTCACCTTTCCTTCATAAGAATTTTATTTTTCACACATGTGGGGCTTTTTCATATGTCAGCACTGGCATCAGCATGTTTTCCACTCAATGCAACTTTTTGAGTTAAGCATAGAAATGTTAACGTTTGAAGTTATTTTAAAAATTTCACAGTTGTGGAGCATGTTTACATTTTCGTACAGGCCCTGCTCTACACAATATGTGTTTTATATCAGCCAATCTGCATTATAAGTTTCAGTGCTTGAACATATAATTTGACATTGGTGCTGTTTGAGGAGGACACATAAACTAACCTGTGTTTCTACACATCTGTTTTGTATCATTGTTTTTATGTAATGGTTTCTGTGTAAACTGACTAACTAAATAAACTATAGTATTTAAGCCTTGCTTAGTGATAATGACCGGCTCACTTGTTTCATGATAGACCTAATGATGTCTAACATGAGTCAGTGTATAAATGAGGGAGAAAATCAGCCTGGATGTATCTCACAGCATAATACCCCAAACAGCAACATGCCCTCAGCATTCTGCTAAACAACCAGGCACACACTTCCATTTATAAGGTCAACATCATTGTAGATGGCTGTAAAATTTCACAGATGAATAGTGCGTTGGCTGCCAGTACATAGTAGTTTAATGGCCGCATGCAGCCATTACCCTGGCTTTGAAGAGGACAAGTTCCTTTTCTGATGTGTGCTGCAAATTGTCCTGCTGTTCATTATAAACAGGAGTGTGTGTTAGTTTGTGTTATATGTGTATGTGCTGCAGAGATTAGTGGATAATGACGTCCAATAGACCAGTTTTTTAGGAATTAAATTTGGATGATTCACAATTCACATCTAGCCAAACCTTAATCACAGTCTTTCCCTAACCTCAACCATAATTTAGTTGCTGTGCACAAATATTGTAAAAAACAAAAATTTCTATCAACATTGGACATAAAAAACACATTCACTGACCACGGTCTGGAATTTCACAATATTAGCATTACCTTTGGGTTATAATTATGATTTAACAAACCATAATCTGTCTGTAAGCAGCTATGTTAAAAAAAAATCCATGGCACTGAATTTTTGCCTAAGGCAAGTTTGTGGTCTGGTTTACTGAAGAGTTGCTGTTTGACTCTTAAATATACATTTGTTTCTGTGTTGTCATTAAATTGCAAGATTTCACAGTTGTGGGGCATGTTTACATTTTTGTACAGGCCCTGCTCTACACAATATGTGTTTTATATCAGCCAATCTGCAAGTAGTATTGAATTAGCATTCTAATATCGTATCATCTGTAACAAATAAGTAATGCCTCATGTGATACTCTGTGTAACATTTGTTTCATAGGAAAATGAAGTAGAATTGTATGTCTGTATGGAGCACTTCTGGAGAAGAGTGATGGTAATGTTTGTGGTTGTAAGTCTTGCCTCTGATTAGAGGTTGTCTGTTGTGTGACCACTGAGGACACTGTTTCTGGAGATGATGATGACACTGTTGTTGCCACTACTGTTGCTTGCCCTCTCTCACTTACCTTTAACATCTTTGACTCTGATCTGCAAACCACATGGTGCTCCACAGAAATGTCCCAGTGGTGTAAAGACAAACATAGACAGTGAACAGTAAGGTTGTATTTTATTGTACGTAACCTCAAACAATAACCAAAGCCATCTTTCTGGAGAAAAAATTAGCTTTTATTTGTGTGGTACACACTTGGGCAAACATACATTGACATTTTTTCATTAAAATATATAATTCATTACAACATTATAACATAGTGCATAATGAGACAGACTTTGTTCTCAGATATCTTCAAATTAGCAAGTCAAATGGTTTTAATCTTTTATATGGTTGATTTGAGAAGATATGACATATGATGTGTTATTTTGTCTGCCATCAGGATTTTGTTTCTCATTACTATAGAGTCACTCACAGGATAGAACATAACATACATTTATATTTATATTGTTTTAAAATGAATCTGTGGTTTTCCAAGCACACCTACATACCTGTGATTTTTAGAGACCCATTACTCATGTTAGAAAATGTAATTTGCAAAGATTATTTATGTGATATATTTATATGCAAACTCACATGTTACTCAAAGGTTACTGTAACTGCTCAGTGGCTACCATCTAATTTTAAACGCAAGTCACTTAAGTCACCACAGTAATCAAAATTCATTGTCTTGTGGTCATTGCAACATTGTTATAGACACCATGTGCAGTGGTCCACTGTTGCTGATGTCCTCTAAGATCAAACTCTGGCTCTAAATGATCTTATTATCACTTTATTCATTATCAGTAGCTTCACACTCATTGTAACTAGTAGTTTCTGTCAACAGAACCTTCCATACTTGCTCTGCAGTGAACCTGACACACTACTGTTGAAGTGTTATTACTGTTACTGTGACATCATTCACCAACAACAAAGAAACTTCTTCATCCTTGTGTCTACACTTAAAGTCAGTAACACAAAAACAGGTCAAACAGGAAAATACAACATTACCTGTTCTTAACTACCACTTGCATACTGAGAAAGAGAAATGACTTGAAATGACTGGCATAGACAACAGTTAATCATTTAATAATGCCATAACATTTTATGGGTAAATATATGATTAATGTGGAGCCCATTTCCAAATTACTGTATCTATGTAAATATATAAAGGAACAGCTACCTGCTGTTCTTCTGCTCTACCCTGCTTTTAACAGCAGCTCCACTCAATCAGTTATATGTTAAGATGTTCCTAACACGGTGCAGCTCCATATTCATGCTGTCACTATTTTCTCATCAAGTTGAGTGTAGGCCAATGTTTTACATTTTATTTTAACTGGGTCACACCCAGACATTGATACAACATCAGCGATGCCAAGCTCTTCAACTACATAAATCTATCTATGAATTGTATGAATTGTATTTAATTCAATATCTTGGGTTAACCCTATTGTTAGATTAGTTCTTCTTTTTTTATCTTCTCTCAAAAAACAAAGACTCCCTGCAGGTTCTGAGCCTTGTGGATTATCACCATGCCAGTGAAGTCATCCTACTTTCATCTATGAAAGCAGTTCTTATTCAGTGAGAAATGTTAAACTTAGTTCTTTTTTACTACAACCTTTTCATCTCGCTTTTTTGCTCAGCATCCCCTGACCCTTCATGGCAATTATTTTATTTTTATTTATCTTATCCTCACTTTCAATGGATGTATTTAAAGATGCTAAACATCTCAAAATAACATACAAAATATCCCCCTCCCTTGCCCCCAGGCCATTCCAGGCCTTTCCAGACTAGACAGAGGCCAGACTATTAACTGTTTACAAGCTGTCTGTCTGTCTCAAGTTCAACTGCAAAGTCCAACCTGGGAAACAAAAAGACAGTCCGCAATGCAGACAGAGGTGGAGCAGGAGGGGTAAAGAGAGTAGATGGTAAAAACGCTGGGGAGAGTGTGTGTGTGTGTGTTTGCATGTGTGTGTGTGTGTGTGTTCGAAGGAGGGGGGGGGGTCTGTTGGACATGAACTTGAGACCAAAAAACGAGCCTCAGTCCTGCATTCCTGGTCTGAAGCAGAACGTATACTCTGGGGAGCAGTGTAGTGTGTTTGTGTGTGTGTGTGTGTGTGTGTGTGTGTATGTGTGTGTGTGTGTGTGTGTGTCTCGTGGGTGGGTCCTTTCCTCCTCTCCTGCTGTCCTATAAACCAGTGTAGAATAGAATAGGATAGAATAAGAATAAAATAGAGCCGAGTAGAGTATGGAATAAAATATCAACATGAAACATTGTGGACAAGTTCAAATCATGACTGAGCTTGGGCCTCTGTGTGTGTGTTTGTATAATATATATATAGAAATGACAGTTTTCATTTGAGCTTTTAAAACTTCCATGTTTTTTCTTTCTTGTCAGTTCGCACAGCAGTGAGCCAACACAGTAAAGAGGCAGATTTTGATTGGTCATCCACCGTTTATTCTGACCATTGATTGGATCTTTGCACAATAGAACCAAAGGGAATGACTATGGAGTTTGATAAAGCTTCTTTAATTATTATCATTATTATTGGAACAACAATTCATAAAACTGAAAAATGACTAGAAGTGCCAGTAAAGTCCTCATTTCTGACTAAAAAAGTTTTTTGCTATCCTTTTTCCAGGCCCTTCCATACTGACTGTCATTTAAGCCGGATTTTCTCCTTATTGGCCCTCCTCCCAGAATGACAGAATGGGTTTGTAATGTATGCTAGTTGCTGATGTCAGACAAGTACAAACCCATACTACAGCATAAGCGCTTCATATTTATTCAACTCTGATCATTGCTGTAATCCTGATGTATTGACAGATAGGAGGCACTGTCTGTTTTCAGGGAAAATAAGGGCTGCCTCCAAACAGGCCACCAAATTATGTTCCATAATAAAATCATTACCATGTTACCATAAATAACAAAATGATAGTGAATGGTTACATTTTTTAAAATGTATTCAGTTTTGCCCATTTGAGTCAGTGGTGGAATGTATTCAAGTACATTTATTCAAGTACTTTTCATACGTACAATTTTGTATTTGAATTTCCTGCTATATTATACTTCAGTTTCATTACAATACAGAGGAATTTTTTTCTTTCACTGCGCTATATTTACATGACAGCTGTAGTTAATAGTTACGTTACAGTGGAATGTTGTACGTACAAAACATATGATAATCTTATAAAACATGATACACTGTTGCAGATTACAGCACACAACAGTACATAAAATAGAACCAACTATGACAGAAAAATTTTGCTTATACATTATGATTATGTCATAATGATCCAATAATATAAGATGTAACATTAGATTGCTACAAAGGGCTATATGAATTATAAATATATTACTAGTAATAACTAATTACTAATTAGTCATTACTAATGAATTAATTAGTTAATTTATACTATACTACTTTATTTTGCTTATGAAATTTACATAATTCTATGTGATAGACATTTCCAAAGCATCTCAGAACTTCCTCCATCACTGGTTTTAGGCAACTAAAACCACAAACTTACCTGTTAGGTCCTATAAATCATTTTTTAATTTTTAGTAAATATATGCAAATGTGTCATGAGATCTCACATTTGCAGCTCCACTGACTCTCCACCTTTCCTGAGGGTGCAGCTGTCTGCAGGCAGGAATGTAAAATGCTCTGTGTCCATTCACTTTGCTTTTACTACCACAGCAGGTTCACACACATGCAGCACTTACACCAACATGTCAGCTCCATTCTAGTGACATACAACCAATCTGTGAATAGCCTTTTCTGTTGAAAATTTTTTTTTGTTTTTCTCTTAACTTTAAACATAAAATGACCCCTTTCAGATTGTTTGATCATATATTGTATTATTGCATCACTATTCCAATATTAATGTGTGTGCAGCATTGTGCAAAGTGGATCATTTTTTCTACCTTTTATATTTTGGAGGGAGGCCATTGTTTTACAAAAAACAATCATATATGTTGTATGTAAAACCTTAATCTGGAAAATACGTTGTCAGATAAATATGGTGCAGTAAACAGTATAATATTTCCCTCAGAAGTGTACGGTAGTAAAACAAAATGGAAACAGTCAAATAAAGTAGTACCTCCAAATTATACTTATGCACAATATATTGGTGGATGTACATTCACTGCTCACAGTGAAGAAAAGACACGTTTTTATTTTATTGTTTTAAAGTAAAATAATCTACGCCAAGCAATGACACGTTCTGTATTTATTTATACTCAGGAAATGATTCAGAAAGTGCAGTGAGCCACTTTGGCTTGAGCAGATATTTCCACCATCATTTATCAAAAATTGCATATAAAAAGTGTTTCATATGCGCTTTATTTTCAGACATAAATATGAATTTTCTACCTGAAATATCGCATAAAAGCAGCTTGGACTGTGATAAAGCTTCATGTATAAAAGAAATATTATTAATCAAAGCACTTTCCTTATCACTGTAATTGTATACTATATGAATTAACAATATGTGATCCCATCATTAAAAAAAAACAACGACTGAATTGGCGTGCGATTTTGTAGTAATGTGAGAATAAAGTAAGACCACATGAGTCGTGCGGCTCGCAGGCTTCTTCCTCCTCCTCCTCCTCCTCTCTCTGGTATTTGGACTAAAGGGGAGAAAGGGCTTTATGAGCTTCAGGGCTTCCGTCAGTATTGTTGGTTTTAAAGAGGGACAGAGACGGAGCAGTAAAGAGAGTCAACAGGCCAGCAGAGCACAGTGCCGTTTGTCAAGTTCAATGTTAATGTTTAACGGTCCGACACACACACGACACACACACACACACACACACACACACACACACACAGGAAATGAAATTTGGTTTTACAGTGACCGGAATACAGTTTGTTTTTTTTAATTACAGCCATATTTGTTAAAAATTAAAAATTCCAGCATGATGATGATATATATATTATTTATATATTATATATGCTATATATTATTTATATATTATATATGCTATATATTATTTGTATATTATATATGCTATATATTATTTGTATATTATATATGCTATATATTATTTGTATATTATATATGCTATATATTATTTTCCTTCTGTCTGTCTGGTCATGGTCCCTTCCAGGCCAGCTTTAACCACAAATAATCAGCGTCTGTTTAAACGTCCGGTTTCATTTTTAAAAGAACCTGAGTCTTTATAATATCGCTGTTTAACCACCACAGCACAGACAATACACAATATTTGTATTTTTATTCAATCAAAAGCAAATATTTTATATGCGCAGCTACACCAGCGACCACTAACTGTAACTGTGTGTGTGTGTGTGTGTGTGTCATCAGTGTATGACGGACTCATGCTATAGCTGTAACTCGCCATGCACATGCGTATTTTGTCTCTTTTACTCAATCTAAAGTATAGTTTGAGTTTTTCCTCAGACTGCAGAAAGCCCGGAGCAGCAGAAAATTACAACGTTCAAATCTGGCGTGTAGTCGATGTGTGTGGATATTATTTACACCGACCCTGATCAAAGTAGTTGTAAAGTCTGTATGAGGTTTGAAACATTTCACATTTGAAAACCAACATCCTTAAAGCGAGGCTGCTGTGTGTGTCTGGCTCAATGGTTTCATTCAGAGTGCATTTTTATTTCTGTTTTCATCTTTCGACCCTCGTGGCAGGTCATTTTTTGCCTCCAAGTGGAACCCAACCCAAGGACAGAGGGTGTCACAACCGTACAGACTGTAAAACCCTCAGAGGCAAACGATGTTTGTGAATTTGGGCTATAAATAAATACATTGTGATTTTTGATTTTGAAAGTATTTGTGCGGACGGTACAATGATCTGAAGAACCTCTTCAGGTTTCTCCCTTTGGAGGAACTGCTGGAGGAAAATTGATCCTATCAGTGTGTGTCACTGCTCAAAACCACGCTGGATAACTTGGTGAATCCTTGTCAGGGCACCGCTGAGTGCGTTTCACACCATTAAACATATTTCACACATTTGCTTTCGACCTTACTTAATTAATAGAAATAGAAATGGCGATAGGAGTTTTAGTACAACATGTTCACATCACAAATGATTTGACTTGATTCAGTGAGCAGAAAGAGGGATGTGATTAGTTCGGTTTGAATAAGGCCACTAGCGGACAAATTCTCAGAGTGACTGCGCATGGAGCTTTAAGGAGTGTAAAGAGTGTAAAGTGTGTAATGTGCTGTAGGAGGATGCTCCTCTTCAGGGGAATAATTGGCACAGTTAGCACAGTTTGCTGTTCAGCTGATGTGCACATAGTTCTGAGCCTTGTAGTCACTTTGTTCATCTGCTCGGTCACAGAGCCGACAGGAGAGCATGTTTGTTAGACTGACCATGTGTGACGTCACTGATGGGCCTGAATCTTCTCTGACACCAGCTCTCGGTTTATGTTTGGAAATCCTTTATAACCTCCCAGTAAGTTATAGAAAAGCCTTTGTGGCCCAAACATGACGCGTGGCTTTCTGTGACCTTCACTTGGTGGTCGGGTGTAAACATGCTGAGGTTGTGAAGGAAAAGGTGGAGTGTGTGAAAAATGATTATCTTTGATGAGCCACCCTCCCACTGCAGAGCTCATGCAGACATGTCTGTTCCCTCGCTGTCCTGTGCAGGTCCGGGGGGGGGAGACAGGAGCTGTGTGTGTGTGTGTGTGTGGGGGGCACTCTATCGGACAGCCTAGCTTATAGCTGGGCACGTGACTCTCAAGGTCAAGGGCTTCTCTTGCTCTCCAATTCACACACACACACGCAATGGAAGCTACAAGGACACACAAACAATAGCGGAGTATAAAGCCTCTATTCTGTTCAGTTCTCCTCTGTTCCTGGGATGGTTAAAGATCCGCAGGACCTTTCAATAACAGAGATATTTTAAACAAAACTATGTTCAAATGTTTTTTATTTTATTTTATTATTTCCTGCTCAGTCTGCTCTCTCTGCCGCTCACTCACTATATGTGTATTAAAAAAATCTGCAAATCCTTACAAAAATGAGTTTTTGTGTTTTATAACAAAAGAAGGATCCGTAGTTGTTTTTCATTTTTAGGGTACAATTAGCTTTGTCTCAGACTAAAACAATTGTCGTATAAATTATAGCAAAAGCTGTAATTTGCGGAAACTGAAATTAACTAAATACATCAAGTAATTAGTATAATTAGTGAGAAAACTAAAGAAAACGATTAGATAAGGATTAATGAATTTAATGTAATTAAATTGTGTAGTCACAGTTTCACCACCATTTTCTTGATAAAATTATTAAAGTCGACTTTTCAGCGCTCTGTGTAAAAGACATTTCCTGCTCAAACTGAGATACAATTTACTTCTATGAGTAACACTCTGAAAAATAATATTAATGACAATTGGACACATTTTAATTAGAGGGAAGTTTTGTTCACACTGCTCTATACAGGCCTGGGAACTCACAGTTGGAAATAGATCGCATCGTTGTGGTGAGGCCTGATCCAAATATGAATTCACACTCTCATAAACACTTTTCATCTGCACGAAGACTCTGAATCCTCCTGCTCTGTTTGTCCGGTTTGCAGGTATCAGCTTTCAGCCTTTGATATTAAGTATATGCGGATTTATCTGCGCATTTTACGGGAGGAGCCGACCAGAATCCAAAGTTGCCTGGCTACGCTGATGAATTTAAAGATACAAGACCTACTGGAGACTACATCGGGATTAAAAGAATTTATTAAGTGTTGCACTATACTTTGATTACTGGTTTACAGGCATTATAAACAATATAGACAGTATAATGTGTGCCTTAGGCTACAGGGCACGGACAACACTGACAAACAGTAAAACACAGACAGTGGACAGACAGTTACATCAAAGCAGGCAGGAAGGTGCTGTATTTACAGGATGCCTCTAAAAGAAGGTTTATCAGAGGGCTTTGGTTATTTTCGTTCGTCTTGTTTAGTCCCTTGTGTCCTTTTTTATTGGTGTTTTTTTTTTTTCATTTCTTTGTTGACACACACAGCAGTCTGTCAGAGGTACCGCGCCGAGTTTCTTTATTTTCCCCATTTTCTGTCTTTTCTCTCAGTTTATTTTGAATGTATTACACGCAAATGCTCCAGTGTCCTTCACTGGATCGTCCAAAGCGCAGAAACGTGCGCGTCAGGGCGCGCTGCTCTTCACTTTGGCCACAAACTTCTTTTCCTTCACCCGCCTGTTCTGGAACCAGATGGTGATCTGCCGCTCGGACAGGTTGGTCGCGGCGGAGATCTTCCTCCTCTTGTCCTTGGTGATGAATTTGTTGGCTGCGTACTCTTTCTCCAGTTCTTTGAGCTGGAGCTTGGTGTACGGTATCCGCTTCTTCCTGCCCCGGCGGAAAGGTGAGCCATCGTGCTGGTGCGCCACCACATCTGTTAAAAAAGTAGACAAAGACAAGAGGGCAGACAGGCGGTCTGGGGACGAGGCTGCACACACCGTGACACACTTCACACTTAAAGCTTTCCTGCAAAGTGTAACACAGACAGTGTGCTGTGCTGTATGCAGTGTCTGCGGCTTAAATAATGAAGACAGTGACTTCATGGTTCAGGACATCCACCCTGCGCCACAGACAGACAACATGTCTGCTGTCTGCAGGTTCAGCTGACCTGCACCCTCTGTCCTCAGACAGGCTGTGGTAAAATGATCTTTCTGGAAACGTTTGTACCCTCTTTTGGTTGTGCTGCTGTAGTGATAAATATATTTAAAGAGCGCTGTCTCTTCCAACATGAACACAGCGGCCTTCTTTTGCCATCATAAATTCAAAGCTAGCTCAGAAGGACTGTGGCGCTCATTAGTTAGAATTCATGTTTATTCTGCGTCGAATGTTATATTGCGGTGTTAACAAAGAAATAGGAGCATTATTCACCTGATAATTAGCTAATTGTCTGGTTAACAGATGAGGCACTGGGCACCAGGCAACACATGACCTTTGGTTAATAAACGGCCTTAGTAAGCATGATAAGGCGGACACAGTCTGACCATTAATATTGTCCTCTACTCTGACAGATACAGCACAGTTCATGTCACATATGTCATATACTGACAGTGTCATCTGATGGTCTGCTCCCAACAGCTTGTTGGATTTGTGCACAGGTTCGTGTCCTCAGGCCCGACAGGTTGGTTTGGGCTGCATGCATTTTATTATCTATTGGAAAAAAACTCTCATATGTTTATGTTTGCTTTATGTAAGAAGGGATGATGCATACTAATTAATAGTTAATTAATTACATTTAGCCATAAAGTCTAATTTACATGAACTATGGAGCTTTATTCCAAATGTATTAATTATCAGAGCAGAGTGATCATGTCTCCAAATTGGTTACTGTTAAGGAAAGTCTGTGACACAGTAAGTTTCTTTAAATCCCCTGACTGCACACAGACCATTTTAACAGATCATAATAACAGTGTCTTACCAGCCAGAGCGGATTTCCAGAGGTGTCCAGCTTGTCCCTGGTCTTTAGAGCAGTACATCTGTCCTCCCCAGCCGTTGGTCAGAGCCCAGGGCTGGTAGCTGTCCATGGGCAGCAGGGTGTCATGGCGCGGCTCTCCGGTGCCCAGCGTTTGGACCACCGACACGTCCAGGTAGCTTGCCATGGACTGGTACGGGCTCGGATAGCCGTGGTAAAAGGCGAACTCTTTAGCCCGGTGGCTCGAGTACTCGTCAGAGCTCACCGTGGTGTCCATGTACTGCGAGCTGAGAGCGGCTCCTGCAGCCTGGGTGCAGGACTTGAGCGAACCCCGCCCCATTCTGCACGGGTAGTAGCCGTTACCAAAGTAGCTGTACGGTAAGGCGGTGGCGGCGGAGGAGCTCTGGTGCGGCACGGCGCCCGCCGGACACGGTCCGGCCGCGCACTGCTTCCCCGAGGACGCGCCGGTCTCGCTGGAGCCTGAGGCGGACACGTCCACTGTGGAGTAGCCGGCAGAGGAGTGCACCAGGCCGGACGGGTGTCCGCCCAGAGCAGCGGCTGCAGCCGTGTGCGCCATAATGTTGCGGCACTGGCTTGCGGCGAAGTTGCCGCTGCCCACCAGCCCCTCCATGTTCTTGTTCAGGTCGTCCAGGTTGTTGTCATACACAAACATTACCGTTTCCGCTGGCCAGCGAGAGTTTAGGACCAGGGAGGCTGTCATAGGCGCTCCTTTTCCCGGTCTGGCCTCTGTCGGTCTCCGTTGGCTCTCTGACTCTGTCCGGTCCTGTTTAAGCTTCTACATTGGCTAAAGGAGGTGAATTTGTGCACCTTTATTCTTTTCTGAGGCCTGCTTCTCCTGCTTCTCCTGCTCACACACACTCCAGCTCATTCACAGGTACCGTCACGCGCACTATCACGGCACGAGTGCGCTGCCTTGTTGCACCGTTTGGTGACGGCGCTGGCTCGGAGGCAAAGACTCATGGTAACCGGCCGGACCTCCAGTTACATCCTCGCCGCAGCCTTGACGCAACGAGCCCCCGGGACCAGGAGAGGAGGGAGGGCGCGCGTCCATTGGATGAGTCCGGATGATCACGTGATGGGACAAGAGAAAAAAAGAAGAGACTTGTCAGGGATTGTCAGTCAAAGAAAAAATATTTTTATGAGGCTCGAGCTGTGGCACGAGAGGAGCATGGGCCACGTGAAGCGGTGCCGCCTTACCTCGGCCAGCTGCAGTGTGTCAGTGTGACTCAAGCGTCTAATCTCTTGAGACTCAAAGGAAAAGTGACAAAATCATTTTGAGTTGAGAAAAAAAAATGAATCACTTCAACAGACATGTTTTGTGTTGTGCACAAATGCGCATAGTGCTCCTGACAACGGAGTCAGCTCTACCTTGACTAGTTGAGATCAGTCATGTCAGGGAAATGTTGTCTGCAGCCGTGAACACACCTGCAGTAAACACAGGGATGAAATATGAAATAAATGTAAAGGTTTTACATTAAAAATGAAGATGAAAAAAATGAATTTTGATTTTTTTCTGTTATATAAGATTATTCAATTCTTCAATATTACCTGGAATTGTTTGAACTAAATGTTCAATATTACAGTTATGGACACATTTAAAGACTTGTAACTGCCAAATGCATGAAAAATGTTTATCGTCGTCATAAAAGTATTAAAAATTACCAACATTTCCAGCTTTTAAAACGAAACATTTGATTATTAAAATCATTTTACCCGCATGGACATTTCTCATTCTGAATTTATGTGTGCTTTTAGTCCGTCCGCTCTCACACCATCTGAGTGAAATGAGCAGAGGGAGTTTTGGTGGAGGGATTCGGAGCTCTCAGAATTTGAGAAATATGGCTTTAGTTCAAAGAGCTTCGTGAAGGTTTCACTGCACTTCTGAGCCGCGTTATTTGCGTAATCATTTCACTGGCTGCTTATGGCTTTGAATTTATGTGAGCGAGGGACTGAGGCTCGCGCTGTTCGGTATGAATTCTTCCGATACTTTTCCTGCAAAAACAACCTCCCGGTGCAGCCTCAGTCCACAGAATGCGTCTTCACGGACTGACTGTCACTTTCTCCATATGTCAGCTCCCGGAAAATGTTGTTATTCAACATGAAAATGGTAGAGAAAAAGGGGTTTAAATAGGCCTAAGTGACAGCTAACAGGGAGCAGTATTGTAGTAATAGTAAAATGTGTCAGCAACACACTGAACTGTGATCGTCATCAAATATCACTTCAGACTGTTTTTAAAGAAAAAAATCTCATTTGAGTGCTTGAGGCTGTAATGATGAAACTTCAGTGTGTGCGACAGGACTGCTAAATGCTGAGAATTTCTAATCTGAAGACTGTCAAAGGTGGGCTGGTGTGTTATCTTATTTTAGCCTGTTTGACACTTTTGGCTGGTTCATCGGAGAATTTGCACTGTGGGCTACTGTGATTATTTTCTCTTTATTATTAGGGGCATGGTCGGTGCAGAAGTCAATGTAGCATTATGTGCACCGCATTAGACTGTAAGCTATGTTCTGCATTAGACCTCATTGATACAGTCTTAGCACTATCAAACGTCAGAGGCAGGTATGAAGCTGCTCCAAGTGATGGAGGCGGAAGCAGGGGGTGAGTGTGGATGAGAGCGGGGCAGTAAACTGACAGATGTGGCGCTTTTCTCTCCATGTTCCTTCCTCTGTGAATGGCTTTGTAATCTGGAGTGTGCAGTCAGGGAAAGTAAAACTCCAGCTTGTTTTAGCTTTGGTGAATTAATACTACAATATTTTCCGAGATGACGGTTAACTTCAGTGTTAAGGAGATGAGACACATTAAAGCGTACTAATGAAGTCTAAAGTGGCTAAAATAACTTGAAATGCTTTTGAATACAAACAGCAGAACTATTCAAATTCAAAGCTTTTAGCCATAACAGCCTGCACATTGGTGGAGGGAGGGGTGGCTGAAAAAAAGAGGAAACCAACCGTTTGTTCAAGTTTTTTTTTATTTTTGCCCAAAATACAAAATACATAAATGTTTCAAAATGACTTCGTTCGACCAGAACACTGGAGACAATTTTGACTGAGAAGTTTGAATGATTTTCACATAAATCAATATTTTATTAAAGCATAATAACTAAATTTCACCTCACTGACTGTGCTAACGTAAACACAAATGAGTCAGAAATGCAGCAATTTGTTTCGGAGTCCTTTATTTATTCTTTATTCTCTACAGTCATTCACTTGTGAAAAATTAAATCCTGAAATTCCAGGGCCGCAATAATAATGATCGAAAAACACACGGACAACATGTACAGTATAATGACTCATTCTCTACAGTATCCTCCCTTCATCCCTCACCATCCTGTCCTCCTTGATCTAAGCTTCAGTCCGAAGCCGTCCCCTTCTGTCTGTTTGGGATGAAGACAGAGAACAGGACACCTGAGGCGTTGAGCTGCAACGGAAATCAGCTGTATGGAAATGGAATGATTATTATTTAATTTGACTGTAGATATTCTACTAATATCTGTTGTATATATTTCAAAATGGTTACTGCCAAAAAAAAATTATGAAATTTTCCATCATTTTGTACTGAATGTGTGTTAACAGTTTTGAAAATATGCTGCAGATCCGAAGTGTTTGCAGGAGCTGGAGTATGAATGAGAAAAGAGTTCATGGATTTTGAGAGGCCATGAAAAACGATTCATAGTTTGGTCCACATAGACTTCTTTTTCTGAGTTTTAACAATGGGACAATGTTTGTTTGCAATACAAAAAAGTAATGTGGTCTGTCAGAACAGTCCCTTTATCCCTAAATAAATAAGAGAAATAGCTAATTGAAATAAACAGGACATAAAAAGAAAAAAATGAACTGAAGAGCCCCGTTTTAGACTGTATTTTGTTAACTCAGTTAACTGATTACTGCTGTGAGATGTGACTGAAAGCTCAGGAAAGAGCCACACTACAGTACCTGCTGTTTGGGCTTTATTTATTTAATCTTATTTAAGAAGCTGTTTAGGTTTGGAAAAAAAGTCCCGTCATGGATAAACTGATTCATTGATAACAGATAATAGAAAATAACTATCAGCTCTTGAACTCAGCGGTGTTAAAGCACAGTGACGCTAGAGGAGCTTGGGATGTGTTGATTGAAGGTGAGTGAGTGTGAATATATGTTCTCTGTGATATATTCCTCCACTCCATAATAAAATAACAAGTCAGCACAGTTCGCTGAGGACCAAGCTGACAGCAGCTGCTGCTGGGTTACAGCACTTTGCACTGGATTGTCAGTGAAGTGCTCGAACAGTGTGTCTGCATGCAAACATCCGCGCGCACACACGTCCACAAACCACCCAGACAGCCAGTCTCTGTCCCATAGTGTGGTCTGCTCGGGGGTGGGGGTGGGGAGTCAGGCTGGCCCCCGAGGTTCAAGGTCAAGTTTAACACGAAAAGAGAGAGGGTGGGGAGGAGGGTGCAGACAGAAAGACAGACAGATGTAATGAGCTCAAGTTCAAGGCCACCGCACACCTTGAAGCTTCTGCTGTTCGTGTGTATGCGTGTGTGTGTGTGTTACCATGTAGATGACACGGAAGACGCCGTGCTGTCCCACTGACGGCCACCGGCACGGTCCAGTATAACCAGTCTGAGCACAAACACTCACTCCATCAATCATTAACTGAAAAAAATAGCCTCAATACAAGAGGGGACTCATCAGAGTGAAGGAAAGTGAGACAAAATCCAAAAATACCGTCAAGGAGAGACCCGCAGTTTGAATTTTACTTCACAAATGGTCACACCTGACACACTCAATGAACACACTTCTCAAATAAAGAGCAATATTTCTGTTTATTTCTGCCACAGTCAGAAATCTGCCTCGTTTTTAAAGCTCAGGAGCAGTTCTTTGTTTGAGGAACAAGGAGCTCTTTGGGGTCGTTAATTACTGAACTAATGTGCATAGACAGCCATTAGTACAAATGTGGTTATATAGCTAAGCCTCATTTATTCAGCACATGTATAACATGTTTCCATGTTTCCGTGAGCTGGTGATGAACATGACCAGCAGCTTTGAGGATTATTCGGTCATCCCCCAGGAAGGAGAAATAAAAAAACGTTCTCAAGGAGTAATTAGTAAAATATAACCTAAATATGTTATCTACAAACCCCGATGGCTACCAATCGGGAGAAATAAATAAGATGATAATAACTATTCCTATGTGCAAACTCATATTAATAACCGCGCTGATGGATAAGACAAATATACATCTATCATCTACAGTGAAATGTTAATAATGTTCCCTTGTTTGTTTCGGCCATATTGCCTGTCAGCTGCTGCAGCACTGAGCATCAGAGGAAGTCCGGCCGGTACTTTTACTCTCATGCTGTTTACTGAGGCCATGTCTACATTCACACAGTCTAATCCTGAAATGTCTGCTGCTGCTCAGACTCGGGAAACACAAAGTAAAGTAAACATATATTATTTCAGATGTTTGAAATGATTTACTGATTTCTTTCTTTGTTTTAATGACGCGTCATGCTTTCAGTATCACAAATTTAGTTCAGATCAGTTCCAATCAAAACACATTATTCGTTCCTCAAAGAGGCAAACACACATGTTACAGTTCAAGAAGAGAGCTCAGACTCACACGGGTTGGTGGCACTGCAGATACAGTCACAGCGTTACAAAAACCCAGAGCGTACACTGAAATAAATAGAGGATAAATACACTGATGCTCAGCCACCAGGAAACATGGATGGACAAACAGGACCAGGGATTTATCCGAGTACCGGACCTAGCAGGCACCGGGGCCCCAGAATCAGGGGACCTCTGATGTCACTGTTTCTGGTTGGAAAATCAAAGAGTCCAGAGAAATACAGATGTCCTGATCCTTGTTAGCTCCTGATCCTCAGTCCTCTGATACTGAGGATGTGCCTGCACCAACTGTGATCTGAGTAAGTCTTTTATTATACCTCTGTTTATCCTATTCCTAAACTAATGACATTTTATCTAGCGCCGCAAAAGCTTATTTTTAAGAAAATGTAACCAGCACTACAGCACTTTATTCAGAAGTATTTAATGTGATATTTGTGAGGATCAGTGTGGATCTGTGTGTCAGCGAGCTTCGGGGATCAGACTCTTTTCATCTGCAGCATTATTGAAACACTGATTCTCCGCAGCACTGGACAGGTTGGTTAACCTGAAAAAATGTTGCGACGCAAAAAAGACGTAAACGATGGAGATGCGAAATATCAGTAATGTGACATGAATGGTTATTTCTAGGAAATGAGAACAAAGTCCTGCAGGGTCACAGTCTCTTCTCCTAAACATGTATTTAGAATATGAAGCGATACAGGCCGCTTCTCTGCGCCTGATATAAAAGAGCAGAGGCCTCCTGAGGTAACAGTAACTCTCACAGTGTGCACGACGAACGGCCCCTGCACAGGACCAATATCCAGCTTTAGATCCATTTTCTTGGAGAATTCATGATATCTTGTCTGTCCATCCACCTATAGTTCCATAAAATCACAGTTATTGCTGTATTCTTATAAGGGACAATTTTGCAGATATTTCGATTAACTTCATTCATTGAACAGTTTTAAGGAGAGCTGCCAGTAAGCACATCAGTCAGTGCCTCTTCAGGATAAACTGAGGGTGAGTGTCAGCCTCAGGGGTATAATCAGCAGGGTTTAAGCAAGGAGGAGCATTGGTTTAATCATCTTTGATTTTTGTTTTAAACTATCATCATATCTTATTAGCTAGTCAGTTAAAGACTCAGGAACTTAATTGGTCACATTATTAAATTAGCTTTAACATAATACATTATAAACAGCAAAAAAAAAAAAAAAACAATTGACAACACAAGACAGTTGATGAGAACAAACAGAAGGAGGATAATATCTTTAAATGACATTATTTAAGAAGTAGTAGTAGTAAAAATAAAAAGAGAGGGCTATATTATGTTGGAGGGTTGATGTGTAATCTTGCTTTTTATCAATAATCTATATGTATCATTTGGTTGCATCTGGGCTTATATTATACATTAACTAGCTGAATTTAGAATTTTATGCCATTTCAATTGGTCCTAACAGTCACATAAATAAAATATTACCACCAGATCTATGCAACATTTTCAGGTTTCTTTCATCTGCTCTAAAATAATTTTAGTCCCTAAGTAGATACAATCTCTGTGTGTTTTTTTTTTTTTAAAGTCAGTATTTTCTGTCAGGTTTGGGAGGCCACCAGATTTTTAAAGCTTCTGATGAATTCTGTGGGGTATCCTGTCAAATGCTACAGTTTATCAGGAGTGTCTCTTGTGCTTCTGTAGAACAAAATACAACAACAGAAAATATTGATGTGAATACTGATGCAGCAACTGACCTTTTTGTTCTGTCAATCAACTCAACTTCTCAATTCTTACTCTACACTCAACCCATCCTCTTGCAGCACTGCATTCCAGGATGCAGCAGATGGTTAGGGTAGAAGCTTATCTTTCATTTTGAGTGAAAATTTGGTGGTGAATTTTCCTTCAGAAACAATATATGATTAAATGATCATATCAAACATTAAGTCAAGATTTCAAACTGTATTTGAATGTCTACAGTTAGTTTCTTTTTACATGCTGGTCACGCTTAAATGTGGCTAAAGTGACCTTTGACCCAGTCAGTCTGATGAATTTAAATTCCAGCTTAAAACATTCAATTTCTTTACTTGATATTAAAACATTCTAGATGTCTAATGTGTCATTTACACACATTTACCCCCAGACTAAGCCTCATATGCAGAATATTGTCATTTTAGGAAACAAACTTTTAGTTTCTGGAGCTTTTAACAGCATCTTACGGCCTTCCTCGGTGTGTTGTCAGTTTTCCCATAGTTAGTTCATGTGATGATGACTGAGCCGTCTTCGGATGGAGCTGACTCCATCCAATGAGGAAGACCATGAGATGCAGCTGAAAGCACAAGGAAAACTTAATAAGTGGTCCATGGTGAAGAATTGTACACTACTTTACAACACCTAACATGCAAAACACAAAAAATATAATAACAATATATTAAAATGCAATGATCTATATTTTGGGCGTTGCTCAGTTTTGAGAGAACATATGAGTAAAAAGGCCACCTGGTAAACCTGTGTGTTGTGCCTGCAGCCATTGTGCAGCACAGTTGTTGCTCCATGCAGCACACAGCAGCCTGCCAGCTTCTCATTCGGCTCCAAAGTTCATTGCAACTCATTAAACTGCCTGCAGCCATACCCACTGCCTGTCTGAAATTAGGTCATGAAACTAAAGAAATTGAAGCTTGGTGCAGTGAGCGGCCTGTTTGTTTCTGTAGACTGGTCTCCTTGTTGTTCACTATAGTGCAGACAAGGGCAATGATGACAACAGGCAAACTGTTCTGTGGGTTGGTAACAGCCTGCTCCCTCTATACTCCATCCATACTCACTCCCTGAATTATTTGTTACCTTGCACTTATCTAAAAGATTTTCTCATTTAGAAACTGGTAATCTTCACCTCACTATTTAGGTTGGTAGAGGGAAAAAATAGAATTTTATTTGGTCTTCAATTAAGATAGTGCCTTGAGATAAAGTAATAATGATTATCATAAGGCCCTTAAAATATTGGTAGTGCATATACTAAAACTTAAAGAACAAATATTGACAAAACTGGGGCTTTGAAGCAGTTGTCCACTTTGCCTGGTTGGTAAGTCAGCCTTAGCTGTTTGACCTAATATTAAAAATCCTTATTGCCACCATCATCACTGGCAGCATTACCATCAAAAAACATTTTCTAACTGATCAGAAACTAAACAGAGAATATGCTAATAAACACAAAACTGGTGCAATGGACCCTTACTGGAGCAGCAGAGGTTAAACTGAAACCAGTTTCACACTTGTTACAGACTGCTAAACTGTAAATGAAGACTGTGTGATCTCTGCATGTTGTGTGCTTGATGATTAGCTTTTAGATGAGGTATTATCTTTTCAAACATCCCATGCAGAATCCCAGAGCAGAATATAAATGTTTGATTTTCCAGAACAGCACTGTCTCTTTAAAGGAGGGGAGTCAGCCTGGTCCTATGATAGAATATCTTTTGCTACTGAACACATAATAGTTAACTATTTGTTGTATTGAGCGTCTATTCTCCTTGTGGATGTGGTAAATTTATTAAAAGAGCGTTAGAGGACACCTGCAGTAGAGACAGAACACAGCTTCAACTGCACAGATCCGTGGATCTAAATCACCTTTGATTCAGCAACCTAAGGTGCAAGATAAATCTAAAGAGTGAGAGATCAGATGATCAGATGATAATTTACTCCACCAGTTTGTGGAGTTTCTGCTGTAATTTCCACCAAGGTGAACAGTGAATAAATTGATTTTTCTATTATTCCAGTTACTACAGATTAGCATAAGATAGGAATGGCTGGATGAAAGATAATTCAATATGGTCATTTATCAGCTGTCAGTGGAATCATATTGTGATGATGAGAACATACTGTCACCAGTTTACTGAATTCTCTTGTTTAAATGAATAATTCTGGACAAACTGTGATCATAACTTAAGATATTTAAGTTATTTGATATATTTATTAAGTTTAGTTTGACATAATGTTAATGTATTTGACATCATGAAAGGGTACATCAATATTTATTTTAACCATATAATCCAGCCCTTTGTTTATTTTCATATGTATTTACAATGCAGGCTTTTACCCACCGTCAGTGTGTTGTATCCTTGACCTTGACCTGGTTGAGAATTTAACAAGAGGAGGGCGACTGTGTCTGTGTGGGCGTGTGTTTGGCCTACTGAAATGAATTCTACGGATAGGTCTAATCTTGTCTGTGACTGAACCATTCATGAGTTCAGTGGTCAAGTGAATTTCTTTTTCTTTTTTTTAAATATTGAAAATATCAAGAGAAATTCAGTCATTTTCTGTTGTATTTGAACAAAACCCTACATTTTAACATATACAAACATGTTTTGTCTTAATTACATCGATAAAACTGAACAAGTAACTAATTGATGAAATTCTGCAAGTATGATGTACGAACAGCTTATGTGCAATAGTCTGACCACAGTGAGCCAGAGTCTGTTACTAAGGAATTATCATGTTTGTCCAACTGCAAATATTAAAGCATTGATTATTGTTTTGGACAAAGAGAGCTGCAGTGATCCAGCAGCAACAGTGTGAGCTACATTATGATGTATTCTTGGTAGAAAAGTTTGGTCTTCTCGAGTGTAAACATTTTCCAGCTTTCTTCAACTTCTATTGGCCTGAATATCTTTGGGTTTAGATGACAAAATAAGATATCTGAAGACTTAACTAACACTTAAATAGAAATCTTCCCATCTTGGAGGAGGGATTCAAAGTATCCTTTAACATTTCCATTCAAAGTTTTAAAGAGTTGGTATGAAGATAAAGAGTGCTGTATGTCGTACTGGTTGTGAGGCCGTTTAAGGCAAATTTGTGATTTTTTGCAAGACATATACAAAAAAAAAATGACTTGACAAATGATTAATTCATTCATTGAAAATAAATCAGATGATTATTTATATTATAATTATTAGTTGATGCCCTCATTAATAACAGAAATTAAATTGGTAATAAATGTTGTGAAATTATATTTAATCTGTTGGGAAATACTGCCATCAGATTTGAATAGAAACAGAGAAGGTGATGATATTCATCTGCTTAAAACTGCCATCACGTCAGGCTGAGTTTTCATTACAGATTGGATAACAACAGAATGAACCAGCTGCGGTGATCAGACGAGCAATCAGACACGGCTGGTATATTTAAAATACTGTCTAAAAACTACCCTGAGGTGGAAATTACAGAAACAATATGGTACCGAACTAAAGGCTTACATCACCAGATGGGACGGGACTGAAGATGGAATACACAGCAGACTAGTGATAATGAATGAAATTCAGGTAACAATTCCCTTCACTGTAACCGATGGGGAAAAGATTCCAGGGTTTACAGAATTAACCCTCAAACAAAAATAATTTCTGTTCTGTTTTCTCTTCATCCACATACCCAAACCTATATTTCATATTTTATTATTCTATTTATACATGTTTAGAATATACATACAATAAATTTGATTTTGACATGATGTCTGAGCAGTATAAAGGCAGGCACATAGCTGATTCAGTTAACCTCAGTGAGCTGTTCAAATCCAGATCACATGAAAACAGATGAAATAAGGGTTCATTTTTTCTCAGTCCAGTCACATTATTGGAAACAGCTTTATTTATCCCAAGAAATCTAGAAAATGAATGAAAGCAAAGTTATCCAGTTTAATTCAGAGTAAAACTTCAGAGTGCTCTGTTTATTAAAGAAAATTGCACTTTGTTTTATCCTGTTTTGTTAAATTCTGTGTTTGTTTTGTGATAAAAAATGATCATATTGAGTAGATTAGCTTTTATTTAATTAGATACAGAAAATTCAACATCTCTGTGAAGGATGTATGGTAATACTATGTTACAGTCCCTTTGTAATTCACAAGTGACATTTTTTTCTGTTTTGTTGTTTTCAGACAAGACGTTTCATGAGGCCCGTGATGGCAGGTCTGTCTCTCTATGTGATGTTCTGTTCCCTCTGTGACCAATAGGAGGGAGCCTTGTACCTCTGTCTGCAGCTCAGGTGATCATCCTGGCTCACATAGGTCTGCAAGACCTCCAATAGAGAAATTTCCTCTACATGTATGAATATAACATATTTGAGAAAACAAATGTTTATTAAGACCACCCACTGTTAAAAATGGTCAGTTATTGAAATTCTGACTTCTTTATGCAGTTCGGTGTACATGTTTCTGTTTCCTGTGGATACCTGTTCAAACTTAGACAGAAAGTTCTGGTGGATCCTGAGAGCAGAAAATGTTTAAGTGACCTAACATGATCAACATCAATAATGTATCCAGTCAGTCATGCAAAATGTGTAGAAACAGACAGACTACCACTGTATGATCAGGCAGTCAAAAAGATCTGAGAAGGAATTTTCTGCAATAACAAGACTGTAATGAACAATTTTGTTGAACTTCCTAAACAGAAGATTTAGTTTAATTCCAGATCAGCGCTATTCTGTGCTGTAATTGGTTGTAATTATAGTCAAGTCCAGCTAATTTTATTTGGTTAGCATAAAATCACAAATCTACCTTAATGAGCTTTACTATCTGTACAGCACACAACAACCATTATTCCCTTATTCTTAGATCCTCAGGTCTGATAGAGGAAAAACACAGAGGAGGGACCTCTCCTGAAGGACAGAAATATGCAAGGGAGGTCAGTATTGATAGAACAGACAGACAAGAACAGTTCAGTTACTATATGGAGAACACAATGATCATATTAGCTTGAATGGGCTGTAGAAATATGTGAACAGATATGGATCTCAGATTTACGTTGTGTCTTTTATTTTGGTTTTCTTTGGAGGTGACAGAATAAAATGAGACCAAACCAGACTTCCAGCTGTGAACGTCCTCCTCTGTATCAAAAGGACCTGGAACACCCTGCATATGCACAAAAAGGGCAAAACCCATTGTTATAACGTGCACACAAGGGACAGAGAGACCATCATCTGGAGATGAGGCACTGACAGCCAGGTGAGAACGAGAGCAGTCTCAGAGCTGCTGATGGTCCAGCAAGAGGGAAGAAAACCCAGTGAAAGGGTGGAGAAGAGAGAAAGAATGAGGGAGAGAGAAAGGCACACAGATTGAGCACTGATGTACAGATGTATAAACAGAGGGTTAGAAAAACAGTGCTTTTCAAAATGTATTCTCATTGTAAGGACAGACATGGGCTTTAATTATTAGGACTGATGTACTATTATATCATCATATATTTAATTAAGACCACCCACATAAAGGATAATTGTACGATGTAGGCTACAAGTATTTAAAACATAAAAGAAGTTAAAATAATGTAATAAAAACAGTTGAGTTAGAAGTGAGTTTTCAGTTTGGGTTTCAATAATGTCAGACTGTCTGATGTCCGCAAGTGTTTTTTTTTTTTTTTAACTCTGGGGACAGACGGGAGCCCTGTGCATGTGACAATAAAAAAACTTGAAACAGGTATTTAAACTGCAAAATTGAGACTGTGGAAGGAGGTGTAGTCTTAATATCTACACTGATATGAAGGTTCTCTCTTTGTAAAAAGGAATTATGTACACTGTGTTCACTTTGTATAGATTCAACATGAGAAATGCATGCAAAGTTACTCAATTAATTGGTCCCTTAAATGTTATTTTTCTTCACTACTTTAGACTACACCAACATAAAAAGTAAAGTATAAAAATTAGCCTTACACAACCTGAACATAGATCCTGTTATTTTTAAGGCCATCAAAAATGATAAGAAAAAAATCACAGACTGACTACAGTCACCTGCATTTGTGCAAGATTTATCAGTGGCTGCAAAAAGAAAAGGAGGTTCACTGGCCTGGTGGGGACATGATCTGTGTCTGTGTTGTGGAGAGAAGGTCGAGTGGCCCAGAGCTCTCCATATGAGGACATCTAGAGATGCACCTGGACTCACAGACTCCTTTTCCATTACCTGTAATACCTTCACACATGGACTAAACCCATTGAACTCAGTATATTGATGATGATGTTTCTCTGTACATGTGGCATCTATTGCACATCTGTCTGTCCCAGGGAGAGGGATCCCTCATCTGTGGCTCTTCCTCAGGTTTCTTCTTTTTCCCATAAAGGGTTTTTTGAAGTTTTCTCCTGACCCAGACAAAGGGTGTCACAACTGTACAGATTGTAAAGCTCTCTGAGGTAAACAATGTTTGTGATTTTGGGCTTTAAATAAATAAATGTGATTTCGTTTGATTTGATTTGGAGATCAAGAAGAAGAATCTGCTCCATTTATCTCTGTTGGGAAATAAAAATACAGAAACAGTAAATCCAGGATAAGTAAAAGTCATATTCCTTACGTGTATACATTTATTTATCATCAGCTATTTATCATCATTAATTTCTCACTGATAATCTTGTTCATGGACTGTAGACATTTTTCCATACCAACCATAATCATGTCACCTATGTGCAACCTATGTGTTGTTGATGTTCCTGGACTATGCATTCTACAGAGGAACTTAGGCTGTCTGGGAAGAGCACACTTTTTTATTTTGTCTGACGGCGCATGATGTTGAGATATTTAGGGTGTCTAACAGAAATGATGAATGGTATATAACTTTGGGCCCACACATCAGGAGCTCTTTTTGTGATTATTAAACTAAAGTTACAAAAGCTGTAACTTCAACATATTTTTAAGTTCATGAATATTTTGAACCCAAAACTTGAGTTAAAGGATCTGAATATTACTGGTATTTCATGTAACACTTGAAATTCACATACTGGCAGCTCATGACATAGTCTCAGGGGTTGTGGGAACTGTAGCTGGAACAGATGAGAAAATGGCACATTTCTCACAGAAGATGAGACAACAAATCTAACTATTACTAATGCCCCAATATCAAATCAAGAAAAATAACAGGCAATAAACACTAAGGCTCCTTGCCCAGATGGGTTCCCTACAGAATTTTACAAGACATTTTCTTCTAAATTGTCACCTTTTTTGAGTTTACTGTTCAATGAAATTCTCTATGAAGGAAAAATTCCTCCCTCCACGACCCAGGCAACCACATCAGTCCTATTTTAAAAAGATAGGGACCCTTTGGATTATGGTTCCTAATAAGCCCCCTTTGCTGTGACTACGAGAGACTTGACAAGATCTTGTCACATCACCTTCAAACTGGGCTTAACAAAACTTCTCCAGAGCCACAGAGGAAACTATAAAACCACGATAAGTAAGCAGAATGTGAAGTTGGTGGAGTACCTCTTTAGAATGAACGTCCATGCTGACATGCTATCCTAATAAAATCTTTTTTTTCCATAAGAGGTACAGTTCTCAGTAGATAGGCTGCCAATTCAAGAGTCAAGATTCCTTTATTCGACTTCCGGTGGAGAGAGGAATGGAGTAGACGCATACATCGCGCTCTCCCACACTGACCTGGAAAACCATAACTTTTTATAACCCAAATTTGACCCGACTCTCTAGCAATAGTGAGTAATATCTTTTACACGCTTCATGGCCTTCGGAACCAGGCTGGCTAAGGAAAAAGACACCAAAAGAGACGACTCGTCCACCGTGGCTAGCCAGATTAGCATGCCTGCTCTGACTAGCCTGCTGGAGGAGCCAGTCCATATCGACAGCGCTGTCTGCTGAGCTTAGGTAGGCGTTTGCCTCTCTTGAAGCTAAACCAAGGCCACAGTGACTGACTTTGGTGAACGAATTGCGAGTTTGGAGACTAACGCCAATTTAACTGAAGGACGTATCCAGGCCCTCGAAGTATCATGCTCCACTTTATCAAAGGCTTGTGCTAAGATCAGAGCCAAGAACATCGATTTGGAGGGCCGGCGCAACAACGTCAGGATTGTCGGCCTGCCGGAGTCCATAGAAGGTCCATGACCCACAACCTTTTTCTCTGAAGTCCTGATGGAGATATTCGGGGAAGTGCTGCAAACCCCACCAGAGCTAGACCAGGCCCACCACTTCCTAGCTGCTAAACCACGACAGGGGGACAGGCCCAGGCCTGTGATCATATGCTTTCACGACACCAGACCAAAGAGCTATTAATCCGGGAGGCCTGCAAATGGAGGAACGACCTGAAGTACCGTGACTCACCGGTCCGCATCTACGAGGATTACTGCCCTGACGTTTTAGAGTAACGTGCGGCCTACCACAATGTCATGGGTAAGTTGTACAACTTGGGCGACCAGCTCTGCTTTACCCAGCAAAGCTTCAAATCACCAAGAAAGACAGCAATAAGGAACGTTTTTCCTCAGTCGAAGAAGCCACTGCCTTCGTGAGGTCCACACCCGCCCCATGATGTCGCCCCATGATTCTCCCCGACTCTGCAGTCAGTGTTCGGGCTAATCTACTAGCGGCTAACGCTAACACCGTTACCGGTACGGGCTTCGGGATGACTCGCCCAGCTGGTAAGAGTGTCTCGACACGTTAATATTTAACGCACAGTGGCTGTGAACTCTTACTTGTGTCGTATGATGCTTTTTGAACACTGGGACCTTTTTTTTTTTAGTTTTTATAAAACTCCGTCTGGGCTTGTTGAACCGATGTTGTGTAGGGAGTCTGTTTGTTTTGGTTAACTATGCCATAGGGCCCGCTTGACCCCTGACCATACTTTTCATTTTTCTTAGGGGTAATATCAGTTAAATGTTTATTACAAAGACCCCTCACTTTGTCCAACTCTGCTACCACATTGAAATCTTTTATAAACCAGCATGGCCTAAGTGATCCTTGGAGATCTCTTAATCCATCCACCAAAGCCTTTTCATTTTTCTCCCACGTTCATCAAGAATTGACTTCTTTTTCATTGATAATAGGCTATTGCATTGGGTCAACTCAAGCAAATATCACAGCATAGTGATCTCAGACCACGCTCATCACGAGAGGTACTCTGTGGGAGGCGTGTAAAGCATATCTGAGGGGACAGGCGATCTCGTTTACCTCCCGGCAGAAAAAGGCGGATATGGGAAGGATGGTCTGGCTCTTCGGATCAACTATTGAAAATTGACACACAATATGCCACCGCCCCCACTCCCTCTCTTTATGACCAACGTCTTAAATTTCAGGCTGAGTTTGACCCTTTGTCAACATCCGCCCTCTCAAGACTGATCCCCAGGATAAAATTGCCAGTAGGGGCAGTGGTCACTGACCCCAAATTGGTAAATGGTGCATTTTTAAATTTCTATTCTGACTTGTACATTTCAGAGTACTCACCTGAAATCTGGAAAAGCCACAACCCCCTGGAGATGCTTACATATCTCAAAGTTGACAGTAACCTGGCTGCCAAGCTAGGCACACCGATCTCATTGGCGGAGGTGCAGGAGGCAGTTGGACAGCTACAAAATGGCAAATCCCCTGGCCCAGACGGGTTTGTAGTAGAATTCTGTAAAGTATATTCGAACCCCACATTTGGTCAATGTCTACAATGAATCCTTTACTAGTGGCAGATTGCCCCCAATCCTATCTGAAGCTAACATTTCTCTTTTATTAAAAATAGACAAGGATCCCCTTGAATGTAGCAACTATAGGTCCATCTCACTTCTAAATGTGGACCAAAAGATTCTAGCAAAGGTCCTAGCCACTCGTCTGCAGCAAACCCTGCCTGCCCTGACGACTTCTCAACATTATTGGCCCCCCCAACCCTGTCATACCTGAGGTGGTAATTTCTTTAGATGCCAAGAAAGCGTTTGACAGGGTTGAGTGGGAGTATCTGTACTACGTCGTGTCAAAATTTAGTTTCAGCTCTGACTTTATTGCATGGATTAGACTGCTTTGTGACTCCCCAACTGCCCATATCCTTACAAATGGTGTGAGGTCACCCGCCTTTGTCCTTCGTAGGGGCACCAGGCAGGGATGCCCCCTCTGAAGATTCATAATGTCTCACAGAACCCTGTTGTTACCAACTCCCTGAAAATTTGGATGCAATTCCATAAACATTATGGCTTGAATGAACCTTCTACTTTAGCCCCGATTGTTAAAAACCATCTATTTCCACCTTCCCTGTCAGAACCTATTTTTAATATCTGGCGAAACAAAGGCCTGCTACATGTCAAGGACCTTTATAAAGAAACTTTTTTACTGATTTTACAAAGCTTGCAGCCACGCTCGAATTACCTCACTCTCACTTTTTCCGTTTTCTTCAAGCCAGACACTTTGTCCAAACCACCTACCCTCATTTCCCCAACGCCTCGCCCAGGTCTTTGATTGACTCTTTGCTCACCCTTGACCCTGCCCAAAGACGCTCAATCTCTATGATTTACAACTCCATTGATTCCCTTAACCCTGACCAAGTGACTCACCTGAAGCAGACCTGGGAGGAGGAGATAGGAATACCAATATCGGACAGCCAGTGGGACCAAAATCTTAAGCTAGTTCACTCATCCTCCATGTGTGCTAGGCACAGCTTGTTACAATGTAAGGTTCTTTTCAGAGTGCACTACACAAACGCTCGGCTGGCGAAGCTGGTACCCAGGTACCAGTGACAGTTGTAATAGGTGTAAGCAATAATCACACCCATGTTTTGGTCCTGTCCGAACCTTACTGGCTTCTGGCGCCAAATTTTTGATACACTTGCAATAATGCTTGATATGGATCTTAGCCCTAAGCCTTGCATGCCCCTGTTTGGTTCCCCCCCACTTACAACACCTAATCTCTCCGTAGCAAAGCGCTGGGTACTGGCCTTTACAACCCTACTGGCCAGACGCCTTATTTTGTTTAAGTGGAAACATATTCTCCCCCCTTCACACAATACCTGAGTTATGGAGGTCTTAACTCATATCAAACTTGAGAAGGTTAGATTCTCACTTGCAGGTTCTAGTAATGTTTTCAACAAAACCTGGCAGCCCTTCATAAAATAGACAGAACTAGACAGAACTACTATTCACCCAGATAGTGACTAGATTTACGAGTTTTTTTTTTCTTCTGTGTTTCACTTTCTTTCTTCTCCTAACAGTGGGTGGGAAGGGATAATGGGTAATCATTGTTCAGTCATAGAAGCCGTTTCGGCTTAGGTTAAATTGGTTGTTGTTTTTTCAACATACATTGTAAGACTAACTTCTTACTACTTCTCAATAAGCTTACTTGGTTACATTGTATGTGTCAAGTATTGTTGTATGTGAACGAAAAACCTAATAAAAAGATTTATAAAAAAAAAAAGATTCCTTTATTGTCACTATACAAGTACAGCAAAATTTGGTGCAAACATGCAAAAAAGAAAGTACAAAGTACAAAGAAAGTACAAAGAAAATACAAGAGCAATATAAACTTGGCCTACTATACTATACCATATACAGTGGGGCAAAAAAGTATTTATTTAATCAGCCACCAATTGTTGTGCAAGTTCTCCCACTTAAAAGATGAGAGAGGCCTGTAATTTTCATCATAGGGTACACTTCAACTATGAGAGACAGAATGGGGGGAAAGAATCCAGGAAATCACATTGTAGGATTTTTAATGAATTAATTGGTAAATTCCTCGGTAAAATAAGTATTTGGTCACCTACAAACAAGCAAGATTTCTGGCTCTCACAGACCTGTAACTTCTTCTTTAAGAGGCTCCTCTGTCCTCCACTCGTTACCTGTATTAATGGCACCTGTTTGAACTCGTTATCAGTATAAAAGACACCTGTCCACAACCTCAAACAGTCAGACTCCAAACTCCACTATGGCCAAGACCAAAGAGCTGTCAAAGGACACCAGAAACAAAATTGTAGACCTGCACCAGGCTGGGAAGACTGAATCTGCAATAGGTAAGCAGCTTGGTGTGAAGAAATCAACTGTGGGAGCAATTATTAGAAAATGGAAGACATACAAGACCACTGATAATCTCCCTCGATCTGGGGCTCCACGCAAGATCTCACCCCGTGGGGTCAAAATGATCACAGAGAACGGTGAGCAAAAATCCCAGAACCACACGGGGGGACCTAGTGAATGACCTGCAGAGAGCTGGGACCAAAGTAACAAAGGCTTACCATCAGTAACACACTACGCCGCCAGGGACTCAAATCCTGCAGTGCCAGACGTGTCCCCCTGCTTAAGCCAGTACATGTCCAGGCCCGTCTGAAGGTTTGCTAGAGAGCATTTGGATGATCCAGAAGAGGATTGGGAGAATGTCATATGGTCAGATGAAACCAAAATAGAACTTTTTGGTAAAAACTCAACTTGTCGTGTTTGGAGGAGAAAGAATGCTGAGTTGCATCCAAAGAACACCATACCTACTGTGAAGCATGGGGGTGGAAACATCATGCTTTGGGGCTGTTTTTCTGCAAAGGGACCAGGACGACTGATCCGTGTAAAGGAAAGAATGAATGGGGCCATGTATCGTGAGATTTTGAGTGAAAACCTCCTTCCATCAGCAAGGGCATTGAAGATGAAACGTGGCTGGGTCTTTCAGCATGACAATGATCCCAAACACACCGCCCGGAACAGCAACGAAGGAGTGGCTTCGTAAGAAGCATTTCAAGGTCCTGGAGTGGCCTAGCCAGTCTCCAGATCTCAACCCCATAGAAAATCTTTGGAGGGAGTTGAAAGTCCTGTGTTGCCCAGCGACAAGCCCCAAAACATCACTGCTCTAGAGGAGATCTGCATGGAGGAATGGGACCAAAATACCAGCAACCAGTGTGTGAAAACCTTGTGAAGACTTACAGAAAATGTTTGACCTCTGTCATTGCCAACAAATGGGTATATAACAAAGTATTGAGATGAACTTTTGTTCATTGACCAAATACTTATTTTCCACCATAATTTGCAAATAAATTCTTTAAAAATTCAGACAATGTGATTTTCTGGATTTTTTTTTCATTTTGTCTCTCATAGTTGAAGTGGAGGTATACCTATGATGAAAATTGGAGACCTCTCATCTTTTAAGTGGGAGAACTTGCACAATTGGTGGCTGACTAAATACTTTTTTGCTCCACTGTATTATGGAGTTATACATGGGTTGTAATAAACAGTAGCTATACTTAGTTCATAGGTTTAGTCCATGTGTGAAGGTATCACAGGTAATGGAAAGGAGTCTGTGAGTCCAGGTGCATCTCTAGATGTCCTCATATGGAGCTCTGAGTCCACTCGACCTTCTCTCCACAACACAGACACAGATCATGTCCCCACCAGGCCAGTGAAGTGAACCTCAGGACCTATGGACCACAACCAGAATCAGTAAGAAACCTGCAAGACTGGAGAGAACAGGGAGGACCGGGGCTCCGGCAGTAACATGCACTTTACAGGACATAAGTGTATTCACTTTAACCACTTTAACCAGTCTATGAGCTGACTACTTCTGGAAACCCTGGGAACTACAAGTAAGCCTGCGTTTTGGGAGCGCAGCACTCTAGTTCGGATGATAAGGAGTTATCAGTTCATTAAGATATGATGGTGCCAGACCATGCAGAGCCTTATATGTGAGGAGGAGGATTTTAAAATCCACTCTAAATTTTACAGGGAGTGCCAATGCAGAGAAGCCAATACTGGAGTAATATGGTCTCTTTTCCTGGTTCTATTCAGCACCCGGAGCAGTGGCATTCTGGACCAGCTGTAGAGTCTTTAACAACTTGTTCGGGCAGCCTGATAAAAATGAATTACAATAATCCAGCCTGGAAGAGACAAATGCATGGACTAATTTTTCAGCATTGCTTTGGAACAGAAAGTGTTCCATCCAGCAAGGCTATATCAGGAGAAAGTGTTCCTCAGGTGTTTCGGGCCTAGTATGATCACTTTTTGAACATGAACCTTTAATACCAAGCAGTTTTTCCATTCTCAGCAACAGAATGTGATGGTCAACTGTATCAAAGGCAGCACTGAGGTCTAACAGAACAAGAAGTACAGTACAGACAGAAGCCCTTCATCTGACGCTGTCAAGAGTCCATTTGGTGACTTTCACAAGTGCCGTTTCAGTGCTATGCTATGATGAGCTCTAAATCCTGACTGAAAATCTTTCAAAAAGAATACTATTGCTGTGGAGATAATTACATAACTGGCTGGCAACGGCTTTCTCTAGGATCTTAGACAAAAAGGGGAGGTTGGATATTGGTCTGTAAGTTGGCTAACACATCTGCATCAAGTAAATGTAGGTTTTTTGATCAATAGTTTAATTACTGCTACTTTAAAAGGAGAGGTACAAAGCCTGACACGAGGGACAGATTGATAATGTGTGTGTGTGTGATATGTATATATATATATATATATATATATATATAAATTGACGATAAATACAAAAAGAAGAAACAAACTAACTTCAGAATAGGGTATTAGACAGAATAAAGTGCATGCATTTATTGCACATGTGGAGTTAGAGTGTGGTCAAGGTGCAGAGAGCAGTGTAAGCTGCAAACAGGATGTAAACATGTACTGAGTTTTTGTTTAAAACTAAATACAAAAATGTAACAATTGACGGGTAAACAAATCAATACACATGATCACAACAACAACACAAATTATGCTTTAGGATAGTAAATATATTGAAATCAACAATCAGCAACAACCCCAGAGCTCGAACCACCACAAAAGATCAGGTTAAAGTAGAAATTGAAACTACAAAGGAACACAAGCCAGAGAGAAACTGAGAAAACTATAGCTGTGGTGAGGATAATATAAATATTTCCAACATGTTGTAAAATGCTGCTACGTGATAATCTCACATTTTTCAGAGATAATAAGTTTGGTTGTCCCTGCTGTTCGTAGCAGCAGCTGCTTTCAGTGAATCTTAAAACAAAATCCAGAAATTTATTGAGCAAACAGTACATAACATCTGGGCAGCACTATAATCTGCAGCAGTCAGCTGAAACAGATGAAAAATAAACAGCTGCAAATCTTAACTGATGCATGCAATGAGAAGCACACACAGTGTAGTGTGAGAAGGCGATGCTTTCTGCACTTCAGTGTGAAGATTTTTCCCTCCAAGACGACTCGAGGGAAGTCATTAGTATTCAGCCAGTGTTACTGCAGTGTCGTGTGACTTGACTGATGTAATTAGTAAAAGAGGGATCATCAGGTATCATATCTTTTCTTCTGCAAACACTGGAGTGGATCAGAGAGGATGGGATTAATCACAGTAATCTCTGTCATAACATGTCTTTAAAGAGCAACTTGCAGTTGCAATTTTTTACTAAATTTATACTTTCTCTGCCAACACTGAGCTGTTTAATGACCATTGTTTGAATGTAAGATCAACATGTCCCCTAGTTTGCAAAAATAGTTTCAAAGTGAGAGTTGTGCCGCAATGTCCAGGACATTAACTAGCCATCAGCTGCACTTTTTTCCTGTAAACTGTTGAAATATGTCATTACCACAGATGGGCATATTCACCTGTTCTGCTGCAGTTTATGTACACAGTGTGCTTTCAGCAGCTGTATGCATCCTAAATGTTCAGATTAACAACTCAATATGCTACATCTTATGAAATGATCTACTGAATGTCCTGTTTGACTTGAAGGTGATTCAGCTCACACCAGTCGACAAAGTCCATGATGACCTTCCTGTACTCACAGTCGTTCCCCTCTGACACACATCCCACAATGGCAGTGTCATCGGAGAACTTCTGGAGGTGGCAACTGTCCGTGGAGTACGTGAAGTCTGATGTGTACAGGGTGAAGAGGAAAGGTGAGAGGACTGTTCCCTGGGGGGCACCTGTGCTGCAGACTGATCACAAACTGGGGTCTGTCAGTGAGGTAGTTGGTGACCCATGCAGCCAGCTGGTCACTGGCCCCCGCTCTCTCCAGCTTCACCCTGAGCAGTGAGGGGTGGATTGTGTTGAAAGCACTGGAGAAATCAAAAAAGGTAATCCTCACAGTGTTTCCAGCGTCCTCCAGGTGAGACAGGGATCTCTGCAGCAGGTCCAGATGACGGCATCATCCACCCCAATGCTGGGTTGGTATGCAAACTGCAGGGGATCCATGTTTGGGCTCACCAGGGGGCGGAGGTGCCTGAGGACGATCCTCTCCAGTGCCTTCATCAGGTGAGACGTTAAGGCCACGGGTCTGAAGTGGTTGGGCTCCTTGGGGCGCGAAGTTTTAGGGACTGGAACCACACAAGAAGTCTTCCACAGGACAGGAACTCTTTCCAGACTCAGGCTCAGGTTGAAGATGTAGCAGACCACCTGACAGAGCTGGTCTGCACAGTCCCGGAGGAGTCTGGAGCTGATGCCGTCAGGACCCGTGGCTTTCCTGGCTTTGATCTTCTTCAGCTGCGTTCTCACCTGATCCACTGTAGGTGTGAAGAGATTAGGAGAGGGAGGGGGTGGAGGAGAGGAGCACTGTAGAGATGGTGGTGAAGGCAGGGGGGATGGTGAGAGCCCCAGAGATGGTAGAGGTGTTGATGGTGGTGAGGGGGCGTGCAGGCAGAGGGAGCTGGAGGTGGGCTGGTCTGTGCTCAGGCTGAGGGGGGAGGAGGTGGGTCCAGTATCAAATCTGTTGAAGAACAGATTTAGCTTGTTGGCCCAGTCTCTGTCTCCAGGCTCAGGGTTCCTCCTCTCGTTTTTACCCTGTCCTGAGATAGCTTGGAGTCCTCTCCAAGCTATATGATTATGTAAACTGCGAATATTCTGTTTCCTAACTCAGGGACTCACTTTGTAATATACTGTATATCTATGTATCATTGAATTTTAGTTTCTTAAATATTTTTTACACTCACTTAACTGGGGTCTCCTAACCTGCAAGCTGCACTTTATCCATCCATCCATCCATCTTCCACCGCTTATCCGGGACCGGGTTGCAGAGGCAGCAGACTGAGCAGAGATGCCCAGACTTCCCTCACCCCAGACACTTCCTCCAGCTCTTCAGGGGGGACTCTGAGGCGTTCCCAGGCCAGCCAGAGAGAATAGTCTCTCCAGCGTGTCCTGGGTCTTCCCGAGTGGGACATGCCTAGAAGACCTCCCTAGGGAGGTGTCCAGGGGCCACCAGGAAACAGATGCCCGAGCCACCTCAGCTGACTCCTCTCAATGCAAAGGAGCAGCGGCTCTACTCCGAGCTCCTCCCGAGTGACTGAGCTTCTCACCCTATGTCTAAGGGAGGCGCCATTTCGGCCGCTTGTATCCAGCTTGATCTTGTCCTTTCGGTTATTACCCAATAGACCATAGGTGAGAGTGGAAGCGTAGATTGACCAGTAAATCAAGAGCTTCGCCTTTCGACTCAACTCCTTCTTCACCACGACGGTCCGCTACACCGACCTCATAACTGAAGATGCTGCACCAATCCCAGCCGCTTCACACTTGGCTGCAAACCGCTCCAGTACAGTATGTGCTGAAGGTCCTGGCTTGATGAAGCCAACAGGATAACATCATCTGCAAAAAGAAGAGATGAAATCCTGTGGTTCCCAAACCTGGACTCCCTCCGGCCCCTGGCTACGCCTAGAAATCCTGTCCATAAAGATTATGGACAGAACTGGTGACAAAGGACAGCCCTGCTGGAGTCCAGCATGCACTGGGAACAGGTCTGATTTACTGTCGGCAATGTGAACCAAGCTCCTGCTCCGGTCGATCAGAACGGCCCTTAGCAAAGGGCCCCGGACCCCATACTCGCGGAGCACTCCCCACAGAATACCACAAGGGACACGGTACGGTCGAATGCCTTCTCCAGATCCACAAAGCACATGTGGACTGGTTGGGCAAACTCCCATAAACCCTCTAGCACCCTGTGGAGGGTATAGAGCTGGTCCAGTGTTCCACGACCACCGGGACGAAAACCTGCATTGTTCCTCCTGAATCTGAGGTTCGACTATCGGCCTGAATTCTCCTCTCACAGTACCCTGGCGTGAGACCTTCCCGGGGAGGCTGAGAAGTGTGATCCCCCTGTAGTTGGAACACACTCTCTGGTTCCCCCTTTTTAAAAAGAGGGACCACCACTCCTGGGGCACTGTCCCCAACCTCCATGCAGTGCTGCAGAGGCGTGTCAGCCAAGACAGCCCCACAACATCCGGAGACCTGAGGTACTCAGGGCGGATCTTCATCCACCCCCGGCGCCTTGCCACCGAGGAGCTTGCGAACTACCTCAGTGACTTCAGCTTGGGTGATGGACGAGTCCACCTCAGAGTCCCCAGCCTCCGCTTCCTCAGTGGAAGGCATGCATGTCGGTGGGATTGAGGAGATCCTCGAAGTATTCCTTCCACTGTCTGACAATGTCCCCAGTTGAGGTCAACAGCTCCCCACCTGCACTGTAAACAGTTTTGGCAGAGCACTGCTTCCCCTTTCTAAGGCGCCAGATGGTTTGCCAGAATTTCTTCGAGGCCGACCGATAGTCCTCCTCCATGGCCTCACCGAACTCCTCCCAGACCCGAGTTTTTGCCTCCGTCCAGGCTCTGCGGCTTGCCTTGCCGGTACCTGTCAACTGCATCAGGAGTCCCACAGGCCAACATGGCCCGATATGACTCCTTCTTCAGCTTGACGGCATCCCTTACTTCCGGTGTCCACCACCGGGTTCAGGGGTTGCCATGCCACGACAGCCACCAGAGACCTTGCGTCCACAGCTTCGAACTGTCATGTAGACAATGTAGGCAGGCATAGAACATGGTCCATTCGGACTCAATGTCCCCAGCCTCCCTCAGAAATCTGTGAGAAGTTCTCCCAGAGGTGGGAGATGAAGACCTCCCTGACAGAGGGCTCAGCCCCAACAGACCCTCACAGTGTCCCATGGGCACCCGGCCACCAGGCGCTCGCCTGCGAGCCTCAAGCCCAACCCCAGGCCTGGCTCCAGGGTGGGGCCCGGTAATGCACCGGTAACACCAATCTGGGCAACGTAACGGTTCTTGTTGGTCTGCTATCCATGATGAGCTTGTGAACCGCTCTTAGTCTGGCCCTGTCACCTTAGGACCTGTTTGCCATGGGAGACCCTAGCAGGGGCGTAATGCTCCTAGGATCATTCAGGCACACATTCAGGAGTTGCACTTTAATTACTTATAATTACATGTAAAACAGCACCTAAGACAAAACTGCAACAGTAAAATGTAAAGAAAATCTGGGCTCTTCAGTAAGTGTGATCACTGCAGGGCAGACTCAGCACAAGATGGTGAAGTGCCGGAGTGTGGCGATAAAGCAGATTCAACAGCCATATGTTCTACAGATACAACAGTGTTCTTTGATCATTTGATCAAAAGTACCAATCCTTTAGGGTAACAGGGCTTGGCAGAGTTAGACAAGCAATGGAAAGCATTACCTCTCTTAAAGTCTTGGAGTTGTGGCTGAAATCAAAGCGAACAAGAAAATCTCATTGGTATGCACAGTCACAAATGAAGCTGTTTATTCATTTGACAGAACTATGTGCTCAGAAGGTGTTTGTATGGGAGGTTATTCCTTCTTCCTCATGACGTGTTTGTTAGATACCCACCCAACCCAGCCCTCTGGAGTGAGCTGTTCTTTTCAGGCACATGTGCAACAAAGTCTTGCCACTGTCGTCACTTAATTACAGACCACCATAACTTGTACCAATTTTGGGGGGAGGTGTTAGCCTATTGCTGCTGAAACACCAATATGGACAAAAATTGTTAGTGGGAATCTGATCTGGATGAAATCTGGATGATCAAAGTCAATAAGAAACAATGTTGTCCCCAACTGCCCCAAGCAAGACAATTTCACAGCCACTCTTTGAATCCCAGCCAGGCCATTTTGCCAGTGATGCAAAAGAAAGACTTAAGGATATTGTGAATGTTTTAATCAGTGTTACCATCAGAATTTAAAAGATACTGAAATATGTATAGATTTTTATTAATCAGTCATTAGGAGTTTTGGCCATTTAGGCCGTTCGTGATTACTTTTAATTTTGACTTTAAAAAATGTTTACCAAGCCAACATTTTGTATCTTTGTATGTAAACAGTTGTATATTTGACATACAACATGAACGCCTGTGGGATTGGGGACCAATATCGGGGCAGATCAAAGCATTTTTTAACCGGTTACACTGAGCATGAATGTGAGCCTGATCCTTTGTTTCTTTGACATCAGCTGTCACACAGGCGTTTTTACTCATGAAGATTGCGTGCACAACAATGCAATGAGTGCAGCCGTCTCAAACTCTCTGTGTCTCCTTTACTCCACTGCACTCCATGTGTAGTGGAGTATGTGTGTGTCTATGTTGTGCTTCCATGGATAGCTGCAGACTTACAGACATGAGGTACCATTTAAATTACAACTGCAGGTCAGTGAGTGTACACTCAACAGCCACACTTAAAACAATGGACTGTAATGGTAGCTATGGCTGCTAACTTCCTTGCGAAGGAGTGGCTAGCTTCTGTTGATTGTGGCCACTTGTCTTGTATCCTTTAAAGGGCAACTTATACACTGTGCCCATTGAAAAAGAGAATCTAAAATAAACAGTAAATAGAATACAGGTCATTCAGGTAACTCAGGCAAAGGCAGCACCAAAGCAGCAAACATTGGAGGATATTTTTAAAGGAAGAGAAATTCCCTCAAGTTGGCCAAAAGGCCAACAAAGTCACAGCAAGGGTTTGGTTTTTATAGTTTAATTTGTAAAAAAGGAAGCAAATACACTAGATTGATTTGATTTAACTTGATTTGAAGTGGTGTGCAGCTGTAGTATCTAGGAAAGCAAAAGTATTGGATTGGATCAGATGTCTCCAGACATATGATCTTAGAACAAGCCTGAATGGAAGATATAATAAAGGATTATAGACTGTATAAAAGAAGAGGATATTGCCCCACATCCTGAAAAGTAAAGCCAATACAGAAGTGTCTTTCACCTGAATTCTTCCTAATGGCAGGGAGGGGGCACTTTCACTGGTTGCAGAAAGTGAGATTGTATGAAAGTCTATGAGAAAATGATCCCACCTCTCCTTCAATTTCTTACCTCAGAGCTTATGGCCTCAAGAGCTAGTTTCAAATCTTCTTCAGTAGAGGATGATGTTCATTTAGTAAATGATGGTCCTATAAAGCAGGGTACGCTAAAGGGCTTGGCTACTTTGGATTGACAAGTCGCCTTGTGATTGATCAGATCTATCTTCCCAGTCTGAAAAGTTAAGCCAATGCAGAAGTCCCTGAAATCTAAATTCTTTCTAATGGTCAGGAGAGGACACCTCCACTGGTTGAAAAAAACAGCAACCAAAGACATCCAAAATACCAAACTCCAGGCTTCAGTACAGTCACCCGCATACCAATGGGAGATGTGGTTATGTCCACATATTTGGTACAATCTGTGTAAAGTACCCAGATACAAATGAGGCTTTAAATTATCGCTGCCACAGAGGGATGCTAGTCACCAGTTCCATTGCACTGAGGCATTATTGGTATGGGCCAAGGCTGCAATAAAAATACTTGAAAACCTATCAATTTTAGATGAATAACCCTAACCCCATCAGCATATGTTGCACAAACCATGTTAGATAGTTTAATTTTCCTAACGCATACAGTATGTGAGTGTACTTGGGGACAACACACTCTCAAACATGACAGCAACATATGCAACCTAGTTACATATGTTTAACACATGTTGAATAGAGAAGGATGCAACATGTGCATTGTTCCTCAAATGTGAATATGGTAAAGACGACAGAGAGTGAGTGTTTGATCAGTCACACAGAACAGGAGACTTCATCACTCTAAATGACAGCCTCCCAACCTTTATTCCTGACCTCAAACTAAGGTCAGAGCATTTTCCTAACCACGAATATTCAAAAACACATGAAAACCATTTTGTTCACATTGTTCTAGTTTTTAGCACAAAAAATAACAACTTTAGATTCATCAAAGGACAAGCTACTGGACTGTAAGTGAGGACACAGCAGATCAGTAGCTTCAAGGTTGTTGAGATCATCTTACACTGATAGCCACACTGTCTGACAGTATCACATATGTTCTGTATCAGATGGTGTGTGCAAAATATTTCAACCCAAAACTGTATATACTTCATGGCTGCAGCATTTCATCAAATGCAAATATTTTGGATGTTTTGTTTGAATGTTGTAGGGAAGATGTCGGAGTGGATGGGTGGATCAACAAAAGGTTGAATTTTAACACAGCAGATTGCTAATTGTTTCCTGTTTCCTACACTTGTGTGTTTGTTTCTTCCATGACAATGATAATTCTCTGACTTCATCCACATGTTTTTTATTGTGACCATGATGAAGAAGTAGTTATTAGTTAGTTAAGCCAGACTTAAACACTTTAAACCAAATCTTTCCTGAATCCAACATAGTGAACAGGTGCAGATGCTGAGCTTGAAACTGCTTGGAACTAATTACATTATTATAATAAACTATGACCTGAGTGAATAATTTGCTTTTTAGATAAAAAAATAATATAAGTTGGGGAGAGCTTTTTTATATAACTTCCCTCACAGGTACCGGAAAAGGTACTGGAAAAGGAAAAAGTGTAGGCAGAAGAATCATAAGGAATCACAGGGCCCAACAAGTGGGTTTGTGTCAACGACCAAAAAAAATTAAGAATTTCTGTTATTGGCTGTAATCAAACAGACTGAGGCATTCCTGAGAGAGAGGATTTACAAACCGGAGCAGAGTGCTGCTCTCTGGCTCTGGGAGAGAAAAACCCATCCCGAACCCTTCCCAAACAGAGCCATCTGTCAGAGGTTAAGCCTGGAATGATGCTTACTTTCATAAATATAAGCTTATATGCTATGGTTTGGTGCTGGCCTACCATGTGTATTGTACTGTTCGGGTTGGTGTGTCCGACTCTCATTCTGGTCAACTTTACTTGCTCTCTGTACCTGTTTTACATGGCAGTAGTATTCATTCACTTTGTCTGTGTTCCAAAACAAGTCTGGGGTCTCTAGCAGCCGTACTCTTACAGATGACCACACCAGTGCAGGGCAGAACTCTAAGTCGATTATCATATCCCTCGCCACCAAGCCCCTAACCCACCCACAGCCTGCGTGCCACCCCTCCCTCCAACACGCCTGCATCTGTACTATGTCATTGATCATTACTCAGAATAGGGCTTATCACACTCCTACACTCCTTGAGAAAATTCCATTCTCCACCATATTTGTACTGGAGAAGTCTGATCCTATGTTAGTCAGATACATCTACACTCTAAGAAATAAAAGTGCCAATTAGAACCATACAGCAGCTACTTGAAGCTCAGGCAGCACTACCTTTGATTCTGAATCCATACAAATATATCACTGATCATGATTGAGAACAGGGAGGGGTTTAGGATAGAGTTTCTTTCTCCACCATACTTTTACTGGAGATTTATGATCCTATTTTAATTTGAATAGTTACACCGTTCAGAGAATTCATTATCCAGTTAAATATCTTTCCTCCAACTCCCTTTAAATGCAATTTAATTAAAAGACATTTCACATTTATGGTCATATTTTGTCACCTTCAAATGTGCTACTCAGATTGTGACACATTTTTTTTTATTTAAGTTTTTTAAGTTAAAAGAGAGGAAAAAATATATTTGGGAAATTGGAATAATTTGCAATAATTATGGATTTTCTTTTCACATAGGAGTGGTGTGTGTAGGACTCCAAGCAGTGAGGAAATAATGTCTACTAAATTAAAATCCGTTTCTCCGGAAACGACACATAAACAGTGATTAAACAACAATTCACGCAGAACAAACTATTTAAAACCACTGAGAGTTTATAAGTTTAGTGTAGAAATCAGATATATCATTCACTATTTTAATTCTCTGCGACAGTACAGGACAGCTCCTGAATGACTTCTTCTGTGGCGGAGTGTGTTTTATAAAGATAAATTTCCTGCATGTGACAGTGACTCCACCCTACCTGGCGTCCGTCTGTCTCTGTCCTCTTTATCATCATCTGGCCGCTGGATTAACAATCAGCAGATTATAGCCATAATAAACTCCAAATCACAGGTTCAATGGTCAGCTTCTACACTGGAGCCAAGGCTGTACACTTATAGGATCGCCTTTTGATTGATACTGCACTGCTACCTCACTGTATAAAGCTCATTAATCCACCACGTGGAGTCTCGTTGGTGTAACTGCTCATTATAACGCCTGATCAACCGCTGTTACTTGTTTTATTCCTCTCTTGTCTTATTATTAGTATTAGTATTATTTCATAATATATAGTTTATTTCATTCAGTTCCCGGAGAATTTTAAAATACCTATCTTATTATAGCATACACTAAAAAATGTGCGAGTGATAATGTTTTAAGATAAATCGACTTCGATAACACAGTAAAATATATTACACTGCCATCACATTGGAGCAGAACATTATTAATAAAATGTTCAATTGAAAAACAATACAGAGAAAAAATATATTTAGATTAAATCCGATAGTCGATAGATTACTACACTGAAAAACAAACGATTAAAAGTCTGTATCGGCTATAGCAGCGACAGTCCTAATATTATGTGAATTAATAATCCCTCTCCTCCGTGCTGCAGTGGCCAATTTGGAGCCATTAGGCCTGTAATAATTTACTTCCAACCCCGCAAACATCAATCGGCAGAGAACAATGAGGGTCTGGCTGGTGTCTCTGCCTGAGTGTCTTTAATTCTCCATAACAAAAGTACAAAGGCCGAGACGGAGACCAAAGGCTTTATCCCTAAACACCTTTAACACCTCTCCGGGCCGCGGCGCGCCGCACCGGGCAGACGCGCACACCACAGCCCGTCTGGAGCGCCTCGGATGGGGCAAGGGAGGAGAGCAGAGGAGCCCCCGGGGAACACAGACAGTGGAGGGGGGAGGAGAGGGAGGAGGATATTGGGGGGGTTGTTGGGACAAAAACACCTCATCTTCGCCCTAACTGTCTGATCAGAGCTGGATGAACAGTGAGTGAGAGAGTGAAAGGCGGAGGTTTTTGTCAGACAGCAGCCGGTATCAGCGGCCTCCCTGAGGCAGAGCGGAGCAGGCTGGGGGGCGGTGGGAAATCTGACCCACACAACCACCGGCAAGAAGAAACACTAAGGAAAGATTTGAAACTTCTCCCCGTCCACACAGAGATAGCCTGATGCGTAAGTAAATCTGAAAGCTGCTTTTGAACAAACTCTGAGCATCACTGAGAGACCCGGTGATGCTTCCTGCTCATTTATTGCTGTTTTTGACACGTTCAGCCGAAAAGGTAAACTGTCAGCCTTTCTGTCGAATTTAGGAAATGATAAGTGAATAAAAATGGACTTAACATTAACAGTCCATATGTTGGTATTAAAGCCAATGTCAACCAATTATTCCCACTGCTATGAGAATAATATCATTAAGTTCAAAATTAACCAAATAGACCTATTTCTTTTTTTAAGACCTTTTCCTTTGGTTCTCGCCTTATTAAAATTCTATATGTAGAAATGACTGAAGTGGTAACTTTGCCCTTTGCCAGAAATTGAACTCGATGAAGGAGGAACAAAAGGGAAATGAGGAAAATGAGGAGATTGTTGTTTTATTTGGTAAATGTTGAACATTTAACTGCGTTTCACTCCAAAGTAATGTGAAAGAAACATCAAACATGTCATCAGTTAAAAACCAAGCTCCATACAGCTCTCATAAAACATAGTTAAAACACTGGGATGTTTCTGTTAAAGAGGGCCCAGACTGCGAACACAAAATTTGATCTAACAAGTAAAGGCTGAAATTTAAATTTTGAATAAAACGTTAAACGAGCTGTAAGCATATTCCTTGATCAACTCTGTGACAGTATTGCATTTACTGTTATAGGTGGTCGTGTAATATTGTGTGTGTGTGTGTCCGGCTCTGGCACACATGGGCAGCATTAACAGCATTCATCTTATAGTAGGTCTTGTTGTGAGGTGTCTCACGTGTTCACTGTAAGCTCGTGCCTCTGTGTGCGTCCTTTCAGTGGCGGAGGGCAGACAGACGCCGGCGCCGACCGCCGTCGCGCACGGTTCCGGTGGAGGTGCGCAGACGGAGCCGTGCCCGCGCAGCACGCTGCTCGACCACAGCAGGCGGCACCGGACGGCTTTCACCCGCGATCAGCTGTCCCGGCTGGAGCAGGAGTACGGCAAGGAGAGCTACGTCTCCAGACCCCGGCGCTGCGAGCTGGCCACGGCGCTCAACTTACCGGAGACAACGATCAAGGTACTGTGGCTGACAGTCCTACAGTCAGTGAGGCAAAGGGCCAGGAGCATTTGATAATAAGGACATAAATCACACCAATTAATGATTGTTAACTCATAATTACTTTATACATTAATGTGTTTGCCACTAAAATCACTGAAATCCCTTTTATCATGCAGCAGCACATAGATATTTGGATCTGACTACACATTTACCACACAGAGAACCTAGTGTACATTAAATAATGGACAGGAAACCTGCACACATGCACACAGAGATGGTATGGGGGGAGTTGGGGGTGCTCTGTGTGTGTGTGTGTGTGTGTGTGTGTGTTTGTCCACCATGCAGGTTAATCAAGGAATGGGGAAGGAATGGCATAACTTGATTTTATTAGAGGTTATTCCATTTATACATCATAGACAGTTATAAATAGATAGCTTATAGGACCTGTGTGCAAAATGTTGTGGCATCTAGTGGTGAGGTTGCAGATTGCAGCCAAGAGTAAGGGAGGGCAGGGATACTTTGGAGCTGTTGGAGAATCTGGGTGGCTTTCAGCTTCATTCACAATCAACAAAATGTTTTTCCTACCCCAGTATTACGGCAATTTAGCTTATTATCAGAGCTAAAATGTTATAAAAATAATCTGTAGGATATACGCCCTACTTGTAGTGGTACATCTGTCCGCTGAGCGCCGTTAATCAGCACAAGTCATAGGTAAAAAGCTCTGCTCTGCACCCCTGAAGAGTAGTTAATGTTATGGTATGATTTGGTTTGTTATAATAAAAGATAAGATGATAATGTTAAACAGAACATGGTGCTGTGATATTGTCACACCAAGCACAAACGTTTAAAAAAGGAGTTACTGTTTAAAGAGAGGAGACACATTTTACAAAGACACCATGCTCATTCTCAGCCCATGATAACCCCATAATTATGAATACTGATATACAGTTCATAGTCATAATATATTCTTGACACTCCAGCATTAACTGCAACAATGATACTTGAAGCACCCATAAAAAAAATTGGAATATGGTTTTCTACTTGATTTATTCTCAAGAAGACAACTTCATCACACAGGTCCCTAAAACAGAAAAATTGGCATTTGTAAAGATTAACAAAAAATGAAAAAGGTACAGCATCTTCATTAGTGAGCTTTAGTGTTGGTAGACAGATTGTGTTTCTGTTGGACTGAGCCAGACTGGCTGTCTTTGTGCTAAGCTAAGCTAACTACTGTACATGAAAGTGCTTCCAACATCTGACTCATGGCAAGAAAGAGAATAGGTGCCTTTCCCAAACCTTTCCTTTAACATGTCATATCTGGTTTATCTAATCTATACACAAACAGAAAACCCACCTGTCGGTAGTTTTCAGAGAAATTGCATTTTGGAATTATTTCTTGATGAATAGTTTGTCACCATAGTCAGTACTTCTGTGAAGCATCTCTGGTTAAAAATAGTTTACATTTTTGTTTCTGTTCTGTCACTAAGGATTAAACAGACAAGCCAGGCTTACCACTGCCTCCAGTCTTTATGCTAAGTTTAGTGGCCTTCAGCCCCATCTCTGTTCTTACCGCAGAGACATAACAGCAGTATTGATCTTCTTATCTAGCTCTTGCTAATAATATTATATCTCTTTCACTGACAATCAGGCTAAATTCATGTTCACTTACAGACAAAGCCAAAGAAGATGATAAAACAGGTCAAAACAGAAAGAGATAGAGCTACTTACCCATTTCCTACGAATGTGAGGTTTTCATCATCGCCTCCCTTACTTGTCATTTCAGTCAGCATGGTAGATTGAGTAGTGACAGGTTTAGCAGTGTCAGATATTTGATGCAGAGGCCCACTGGCCCAGTGCAGCAGCTTAGAGCAGCAACTTTAATATGCAGTAAATGCACCCACCTTTCTGCCAACTACTGGAGGGTCTTTTATGAAAGAGCAGGAATGCGAGACAAGGCCTCGTAAATGCTCCCACCTGACCTTGTAGAGCCACAGCCTTCCAGAAGATTCTGTGACCTGGTAAAATAGTTGAGAACTAGACAGAGACACAAAACTTTTAGAAGGTGATATCAATGCTGCAAGAGAAAGCAGGAGTTAACGGGAGACATTCACACAAAACATGTTGTATAATGTGATGGTGAGCAAAGCCATTAAAACATCTGAATGCACGTACTACAATTATCAGATAATTTGCATATCTGCAGTCAGACCCCTTACATTTTATATTCTTATCCATACTAATGGGGGGACTCTAGGGATGGCAGTGGGGCCTGTTGGTCCACATTGCCATTAGCATGCTGATGTTAGCATTCAGCTCAAAGCACCATTGAAGCATTATACAGCCTCACCGAGCTGTTACCGTTCTATGGTGCAGAAAAAGCACTGTGGTTTCTCCTCTCACATCACACAAGTACAATCTAGAGGTTGACAAAGAACCAAACGTATCAAATTATGACTCAGTGGCCTTAATTTTCTCATATTACAATTGTCAAAAATAATCAACCACTGTAATTACTCAGAACAAAAACACAACAGGAAATATAATGCTAAGCTGCATCAAATTCTATCCTATTGCCACACAACACTCAGCTTTGTGATACAACTTGAATCTTTTTTTTAAGTCTATATTTGGTTACAAATAATTGTCATTAAAAGTGTGCTAAATTAGTTGCTAGCTGTTCCTGTACATACATGTTCCTACAACTACGTACATACAAATACATACATACATACAAATATGACAAACAAATGTGATGACTCTCCAGCAAGCAGGTTCTTTATTCACACTGGACATTCAAGATGATGATATCCCTGAAAGTCCCCACAAGGAATCCACAGATATTTGTATCACATCTGTGTGTTTAGGTGTTAAGATGAGTTATGACAGGAGTCATGAAGTGTTTTAAAGTACCTTAATTGCTTCCATGAGCAATTGAGCAGCACTACTGCTGCTGCATCTGCTGACCATCCTGGTGACTCAGTTTGAAAGCTGAGTTGAAACTGTGCTGTAGTTTTCCCTGATTTCCTTGATTTTATTTTAATCTTACGTCTGTCTTTCTTCTTCTTTTCATGCATTCTCTCACCTATCCATATCTGATATCTTCTCTACCTTTTTTAACTCCTCTTTCCTTACTCTCCTTTTTCTGCTCCTTACTTCCCTCCTCCTCTCTCTCTCCAGGTGTGGTTCCAGAACAGGAGAATGAAGGACAAACGGCAGAGACACTCCTTGCTGTGGCCTCACCCTCTTGTCGACCCCCTGGGTGCACTCCTGATGGGCCGTGCCTCTCCTTCTTCCACCTTGCCATACCCCTTTATTCCACCACACCTCCCACACCTCTCCGTCCGCCACCACTATCCCCTGGCTCTCTCCTCAACGGCAACCTCAGCTCACAGTCATTACAGTGCACCCATGAGGACCCTGGATGCACTCCGCCTCTCCCAGTACCACAACAGACCAGGGGGGCTGCCTCCCACCACAGCCCTCTACCCCTCTAGCAGCATTGTGCACCATCCTGCCTCATGTCCCTGCCCCCTCTGCCTGCACTGGGGACCAGAACAACTGCTCAAAGGAAGAGGGGGCCCACTGGGACTGAGCCAGCCACGTAGTCCCAAGGCCAGCATCCAGCCTGCTGGTCTGGAGCGAAGGGAAGAGATGGTATAAAATCAGATGCAAACTGTATCAAACTGAACACTCTAAGACGGTCAAATTGCTGTCAAATAAGCTGCTTCAAGCAAACAGCAGTATACTCATTGTGACTTCAGTTAACACTATCTACATGTGGAGCTTGCCAAGTTGCATTAGTGGTACACTCAAGAATTTCACTTGCCATTGTGTAACTCTAAATAACAGACACAACAGGAGCTGTAAACAAGCAATTCAAAGATCTTTTCTAAAACAACGTCAATCACAAAACACTGTTGAATAACTGGAGGCAAGTGTTTATCAGAATTTGCAGTGCATAAGGCTCTGAGGGTAGAAGACAAAACTTTTCAGTAGCATGTCCAATATTTTGTCTGTGCAAACCTGCCAAATTCAATTAGATACCAAGCGACTTTCATGACTTTAACCACTATAGTTGATACAGTACTTGTTTATTTCCCCAAAACAGCCAATCTACCAGCTGTTAGCAGCACAGGCTTTATGTACATTACATACAAGTCATACACCCCTGGGTACTAAAGCAGAGATTTTGCTCCAGTTTAAATATTTTCAACAAACATGGTATGCCTTCACAGCTTCAAAAGTCTTAAATCCTTTAAGATTAAATTATCTATGAAAATCTTGTTTTTACTGACATCCACCTTGCTGCACACTGTTTTTAAGTCTGATGTTAAGTTACTCTTTAATGCCACAGTTTACATAAATCCAGCCAGCCAGCCATACATACATAGTTTCATCTTCTCTTCTCTGACATATCCTCTCACCACTTATCTTAATTCCATGTAGCGATGTTAGCTTTGTTTCACTGCACATATGGAAGGCTTCCATATGTGCAAAGATTACAGTTATTTATCCAAGATTATTTAGATGTTGTCTTGAAGGAAAACTGTCACCTTTAATTGAGTTTCTGTATTAGGACCTGGTGGTCAGCTCTTCAGAATGATTGGTTAGAGCATTTCTGCACTTTAATGTAAACAAACACCTGCTAAATATTCAGATGAAGGTGAAGGGAAGATCAGGTAAAGAAAAAAGAGATTTGAAACCAGCATCTATACTAGCTCAATTGCACGAAGTGAAAACTTTAATGTACGTATGTTTTGAATTTGGTGCTCATTGTTTTTTCTGCTGTAACACCAATGACTACTGCTTTAATTTATTTGTGCAACTATTAAGTTAGCTTACTTTGATTCGCTGACACATTCCTATTTCTTGGTAAAGACAGTAGAGAAGAGAGAACATATTTAATTACTTAGAAATTAGAGGCCAAGTGCTTCTGGACATCAGTTTTGCAGTTTTATACTCCTCTATGAAACAAATAAGAGGTAGCATAATTAATGAGTTAATCTGATCATTACATTTAGTTAGTTGACACTTTTATCAAAAGCAACTTACACTAAGTGCATTCAACCATGTATATACACACACCAAAAAGTCATGAAACTACATCAGCTTAATGAAAGATGCTGCTGTGTTTTTTTTTTATCTTTGGATGCACCATGTCCTGACTCTAGCTGTGTATGAAGACATTAGACTGATGTTCTTATCTCACTCTCACAATGAAAGTGGATTAGCACATTTCCCAATATGTTTAACTCTACAAACTCTGGTTCTTAACTAGAGATAATGAAATTTAAAATGATCTGTATCACAGAGAAATGTCCTTAAACCCCTTTGCTTTTGTGTTGATGCTGACTGTAAAATAATCCTGACATGTGACTGATTTTTTAAAAGAACAATTACTTGATGGTTTAAAATAATGTGTCTGTGTGATGTTAACTAACTTTTTAAACTTTGCCGACCTTTGCTCCAACCAGTCATTAAGTGATGTCTTGTTAAGTTACACAGCTATAAAACACAATAGGACAGAGGCTTTGTCTTGCTGCTAACACCACACCCAGAGAAACCAATTCAAACATACAACCTGTACGTTGGGTCTGGTTGCACAATGGAGACAACGCTGCAACAGAAAGAAACAAAAAAGATCTTGTTTTGTTTAAAGGACACATGGCCTGAATTTAAGACGCTTTTCATTTCTCTGCATATCTATCTAATAGATGTTTCTATATTTTTATATTTTGAGGACTTATATTCTAAGATCTGGTTGATTTGTTCCCAATGCTGCACCTTTAGTTGTGCATTAACTTTTTATCTAAAGCAGCTCTTGGGATGAAAGAATGTGCTGGAACACAGTGAAAACAAGAAGTGCTGGAAGACAGTCAAATAATGTGGAAGGGAAAAATGGCCACTGTGGTCCACATTTTATGTCATTTTGTGTCTCTGACTGTACACTACTGGTTTAAGAGGCTAACTGTTGCTGCAGAACGCATAATAGCAAAATATTTGTTTTGTCTAATGACAGTGTCAGGACATGTGAAGGAATGAATTGTACATAGACTACTTCATTATAAGATTAATTAAAAATTAATTAATTAATTAATAAAGAGCCAACACTGTTAAAATCTGTCTGCATCATCTGATATATTATGAAAACAAATGAAATTAATTTTGGTGTCATGTAAAAGAGTATCTGCGTTGCTTTCTTTTAACTTGTTTACTAAAATGTGCAACAGAAAATAAAAATAGTTTTTTAATGTAAATTAGAAGTACAGTTTTGGTGATTCTGCATCATCAGCATAAAATGGATGCATATAGGGAAATGAAATTCTGATGACTGACAGCAGGTCATGCAGCACTTTACTGAAGCTTAGCAGTTCTTAAGGATAGATTTAATGTTATTTAAGCCTTTGAATTTATGCTAAAATCACACATCTATGATCATAAAATCCAATAGTTAGTCCAATTTGTTATTTGAACAGGTTACATTATGGTATACTGGTTTTGCTTTAAGTTCTTGCTGTTTGGTAAACAGGACATGCATTACAGTTCGCTGGAACCAAATCAAACAGATTAAATGTGAAAGCACTGTAAGTAACCATTAGAGGAGTATGTTAATGTAAGAGTTTAGTGGGAACTTTTTACTTTTTAACATTTACTCCCATAGACAGAAATTATTACCAACAACAGCTCCAGTGGACCAGAATTCAAACCATAAAATAGTTCCATCAAAATCACTGGGTGCTGGTGGTAAGTATTCTAGAAAATGCAAGAAATCACTAGTACCATGGGGTGTCTCACTGTAGAGGATGAATAAGATAATGTTACCACCTCCTGTGCTGTTCAGCTCTCCAAAATTACAAATGATATATTAATATAATGTATAGTGTGACTCTATAGGTTGTGCTATACAGCTTTTCAGATATCCATGATTTTTACATGACACTTATGCCCTTATATAAGTTTAGTTGTGTGAAACAGTAAATATGTAACCTTCAGTACATTTGTAAGACATCTCCCTCTGTTTTCTTTATATCTAAACAATAAAAAATGATATGCTTTCGACACCATGTTTTTTTCCACTTATGTTTATACATCTTGACTCAAAGCTGGCCTCCACAGAAGATAATGCCGTGTAGCTGTGATAGTTGAAACTTTTTTTCTATTTCCTTTCACTTTTATGGTAACATATTGTAATTTACTTTAAATGGTACAAATGCACTTTGCCATGTTCACTCAGTAAAATAAAATATCCCCAGACCTGATGCGTATTAGTGTGAAACCACTGATTAATTGAAGTAGTCCTCTGTGGTCTGAAGAGGTTTTACAATCAAAACACAAACCCTCTACTGAAGTGAATTTAAAGATTGAAATTGCTGTGTGTTTTAAAGACAAAAAGATAAAACAGCTAAAGATAGAGAGATTGAGAAACTGAGGATTGGGATGAGTACACATGTCTTCTTTAAATTTGGCAGTGTGTTAAACTGGGTACATGCATAATTTGTGTGCATGTGCCTTCCTGTTAGTTTGTGCCTCGTGGTTGTTATGTGGTCTAACAGCGCTCACAGAGTTTAGCAGTCCTCATCTTGTAAATGCTGCAGAGGCTATAAAAGGTTTTGGACAGAAAGTAAATCAGCCTGTTGGCTGGTGATTCTTATAAAATACATGGCTTGAGACATGAGCTTTGTTTCACACTGCTGTTTAAAAGGCACCAGCAATGATTGAATTCTCTGCTTTCAACCAGATCTGATGCCCTGAATCTGATCTGATCTACAGCTAAGTAACAATGTCTGTTTCTGAAAAACTAGTTCTTACATATGTTTTTCTGTTCAAATGGAATTAAATCTAAGAAACACAGACACAAGAAGACACATTTCTGGTGGTCAGAAATAAAGTCTGGTCATATCGTATCATCAATTGAAAAGACTCAAAACTGAATTCAGGGATATGACAGACACATTCCCATCATTTGTCATTTTAGTTATAATTAGCTAAATGTTAGCATGCAAATACACCAAACTAAGACGGTAAAAACAGTAAATCCATCCATTATCTATTCCAGCTATCCGGGCTGGAGCCAGGCTCAGCTTGCATTGGGCAAGAGGTGGGGTGCAGGTCGTGAGCCAATCATAGGGCTGACATGTAGAAATAAGGAAGCACTTGGACTGACATAAATTAATCTAATGTGCATGGATGTTGTACAATACAGTCAAATCCAAATAAAATAACACTACAATTTTCTAACAAACCAAATATCTAACTGTGTCTCCTCAACAGCAGTGGACTTGGTTATGCCAGTCCTTAACCTTGCATATTTCAAATAGATATAGAGTACCAACAAATAAGAATATGAGTAATGAAATTGTGTGTTCATTGTGAGTGCTTTTACAATGCAACAGTTATGCTTAATTGATAAATCAATATGAGGTTTACAGAATCAAATCAAAGCTGTAAGGGAAGTTTATGATCTCCTCTGAGGTTTTGTGGTGCAATTCATTTCCTTTAGCAGAATAAATTCCAGATCCAGACTGTTGTGAACACAGTTTAGACAGTGTGGCCATAAGAGTCCCACAGTCTGTGGGAGCTGAAATGACAGCAGAGTGCTGTGCTTTCTGCTGATTCCAGGCCAGCAGGTGTGTCTGTAAACCTCAGACACCCTGCACTGATTTCAGCTCACCTGGACAGGTGTTCACCATGACATCCATACTTTGCAGGCTCAAACCAGAAGCAGCTCTATACAGGTCCTGTGTAATAATGTAGGACAATAAACAGAAGGGTTAATTACAGGTGGGTACATCTGAACAGAGCTTAGCACGGCGGGACACACAGAGGGTAGCACTATGATAATAATGTGGTATAATCATGTAAGGCCATAAGTAGAGGGGGGAGGCAGAATGGCTTGTCTGAACTAGCTCAGGTGGGATGTAAGGAGGTAAGCAGTCAATAAAGTACTTTCATGTGACATAATTTAGTGTCTGGTAGCCATATTGGAGGTCCTCAGCTCTGCTAACATCTGGTTGCATTTGTGTCCGTCTGAACAGAGTTGATCAGACGTGAAACTGTATGTGCTAACCTAATGTTATGTGGAATGAAAAACGGATAAACTAAACACAACCAAAACAATCAAAACTAAGTTGGATGCCTCAAAGACACCAGCCTTTGGGGAGAGTAAACCAACCTTAGTGATGTCGGATGTGCCAAGCAATCAGAAAAAGTGAAACAGGGAAACAGAAGCAGGCCAAAACATCAGATACTTTTATAAGGCCCACAGTGGTCAAAACATATTTCAACAATTATTGTTTCACAGCTGTCTGGGACTTGAAACAGCTATAAAAATGTTTGCCTTCCAACGTGAATGGAAAACATGTACAAACTAGTTCTTTTCTACAATAACACAACCCAAATCCTAAACTATGTTTTAGGGTTGGCACTGCTCCACTGATCTGTGGTGCTTTTATGCCTCACTCAGGTGGTCTCAAGGTTTGTAGTATGTGCAAGGTTCATTATACAACACAGGTTTGTACAATGAAATGATACATTAGACATGAATAGAACATATAGAAAAATATTTAAAAATCAGAATTGAATAAAAATAAAAACAATATATACAGTTATGTATATACACATATTATATAAAAAGGTATTGGTATTATAATGTGTAAAATCACCATAAGAGAAAGTTCAATTTCATTTCATTATTATAATTCATAGGGTCTTCAAAGAATACAACACTGACTTTTAGGAGGAAAGTTGTGTGCTTAGGTTATTTTAGGTATTCAGCCAACAGCACTGTTGTTTTGAAATCTTTCTGGTATGGACGGTGGTCTTTGGAGCTACACTGAAAAAACATTTTATCAACTGAGAATACATCAGTACTGAAGGTAATTATTAATGTTATAGCTGAATAGTTGTTCCAGACTATTTTTTTAGTAAGTAAGTAAGTATGTAACAGTGTGTGTGAACACAGGTTGAAGTGCCTTTCATAGATCACTCATAATGTGATCTATGAGGAGCTGCTGACCAAATCAGCATTCTTTGTTCAAACATGTTCAGAGAGTGAAAACCAAGTCATGGTTTTACTGACAAAATGACAGAAATCTACTTAGGTTTAGAGAGAACTGTCAGCTTGTATTTAGCTTTATGGGGCCAGTGATGTGTGGTCAACACTCAATTACACATCAAATTTAACAGTTTAACTATCGCTTGCAGGAATGAGAGGAAATGTGTGGTTGAATTCATGAGTGAAAGAGAGAAGAGAGAGAGAGAGAGAGAGAGAGAGAGAGAGACTGAATGCCTGTTTATGCCTCTTAAAGTTCTTTTTCTTGACACAAAAATGTGAAACAGAAATGTCAGGGAATGTTCCACAAGAAATGATTAACATCTGATGATGTCAGACATTTTTATCCTAAGTTCTATGATACAATAAAGTATACAATGAGGACATTTCCAAAGCCATCCTCTCTCTCCTTTTCTAGATTCCTTACCAACTCTGCTGTTCTACCTTGAAGAAAGTGTATGGTAAAGTAGAGTGTGACAATATGATAATTGATAAAATAACATTTAAGTGCCATTTAGACTAGATTTAGAAGATAAAGTTTGGATTTGTGTTAGAATCACCAGCCAGCTGTGAATTAAATGTGGACTGAATTAGATTTGGAGACCAACAAGCAAATCCAAACCAGTCTCAAATTCATGGGAACCTTCATATTGCACATATTGTCTCTCTCTTTATTTTACAATATGTTTTCATTCTACTGTCTACTTTATGGTTTTATATTTACTTTTTATATATCTCACTTGCAGCATTTGCTTTCACCCTCATATCCTCCTACTGACAATGTCACACCAACATATGGTGGCTGTAATTACAACCAGAGAAAATCTGCGTCAGCCCTCAAGTGCTGAAGACATGTGCCAGCCAGCTTTGTGGAGTACTTTAGCACCTCTACATCCTGAGCCTCCACCTTCAGAGAGTCTCAGTGCTGTGGCAAACAACTTGCCTGATTCCAGTGCCTAAGAAGGGCATCCTTTAGCACTGAATTACTACAGGCCAATACTGACCTCTCACAAAATGAAGCTCATGGACAGACTGGTCCCAGCACACCTCAGACCACAGGTGTGCTCATCACAAGACCCCTACAGTTCAGTGCCAGCCCCGAGATGGTGTGGATGGCGCATTAATATATCTACTGCAGAAGGCATACTCCCCCTTGGAAAGACCCAACGCCACACTTCACCTTATGTTCTTTGACTTCTGCAGCACCTTCAAGGAGGATGGGCAGGTGGATGTTCCCCTTGTTACATAGATTGGTGATTATCTGACACACAGGCCGCAGTCCGTGAGATTACAGAGCTGTGTGTCTGAGCATCTGATCTGCAACACCAGGGCAGAAATGTCAGCAGAGGCACCGTAACTCCTTAAGCCAAATATGGAGGACTGGCTTGGTTGTACAACATTGTCAGATTGCATGTGAGACTTGGGAGAAGTGTAGAGCAGTTATCAGCTGATCACCACATGGTGCGTAGTTGCATCAGGTGACACAACTTGTTGGCAGACAGACCCAGTAAACACAAATATAGTGACAAAGGTGTGACTGTCTGTCATTGCACAGGAAAACCCATGAGATACACCTTGGGACTGTCCTTGGTAAAATTTCTGGACCTCTCAAATGCCTCCAGGACAGCAATACCTTCTACTTAGGTCTTCTTGCTAACAGCAGCTTGATGTTCTTTAAGTGCATTGTTGCCATGACATGTTTTTAAATGACTGATTAAATTTGTACTATTGAAATTTTCTATATACTTCCCTCTTCTTGGTACTTCAGCTGAGCATTTATTGCAAGTCACAATTCCCTTGTCCTCTCCTGAGACGGTAAAAAACATTCACACTGAATTTTTACTCTGGCTTGACCTCATGTGCCCACCAGCCCAGCCCAACCCATTAATAATCAATTGGACAGACTCGTGAGCAGTGACTGACATACATCTGCTTGTGACATTATTGCAGTATCACTGTAGGACCCCCATTGTTTTAAGGTAAAGCTCCATCTTTTCAGACAAAATTTTCAGCTGGACTTCCATTAGTGGAGCATTAACAGTAATTCCATGCTCTCATTTATTGGACAATGATAGAGCGCTGGACTAACAGGGACCCACAAAAATCAACATGAACATAGAACAGCCTACCTAGCTGCGTTCTCGCACCAGAGAGAGTGAAAGCTAGTTTACCGTCTGTCTTGGTCTGTGTGTAGAGCAGCTGCCCAGTGCTGTCTCTACAGAGTCCCCAAACCAAAATCAGGCTGCCAGCAAGAGAAAGACAGGCAGAAAAGGGTTAAAAGAGAGAAGTAAGGGGGACAATTTGTTACTGTATTTCTCAGAGAAAGGAAAGTGTCTATCTAGTGCCTGTGAAAATGTACTCAGCCATGTTAGCATTTTGTCAACAAGCTCCTGGTTTAATGTTAGTCTTATCTTAAGCTAAAATACACTACAGGTAGAACTTTTCAAATCTAGTGGGATTTTTCCTGACTTGTCAATACATTGTATTAGGGTACTTTCAACCTATACTGTATGACAGTCTCTCATAGACAGGGGTTTGTTACAGCAATGTAGCCTACATGGGTGATCTATGGAGATATTCTTTCATGGGGTGCAAAGTAGCTGGTGGCAGTGGAGTAGAGTAAGACATAACAGGAGAAAAAAGATGGTGCTAAAAGCTAAGAGAGAAAAGGTTGAAGTCTAGAGTCTTGTGAATCTGATGGCACTGAGAGCACAGAGAGGTCCAGTGAGCCCAGTAATACCAGTTCAGCTGTTATTCAAGGTGCAGACCGGAGACAACACACATGAGATTAGTAAGGTTTAGGCTAGCTGGCTGTTTAGCTCTATCAGGCCCTTTTGTTGAAACATGTTCAACTTTACATAAAGTTGATGCACTTGTCAATGTCACCTGACCACTAATTTTTCTTCCACAGGATTTAATGAAGGAACAAAACTGACAGAAATGATACATGTTAGTTGTTATTTCTTGTCATACATGTCCAGTTGGAATTATTATGCTAGGGATGCATAGTATATTTTATACATGAATTATATGGCTAGATTACCATTTTATAATTATTCTGTCAATAACATACAAACATTACACTATTACTTTTACATTATGCTTTTTATTTAATATTATAATATTATACTAATATTATATTTATTTGGATTTTGGCTATAACAACAATCCCCTCCTATATTTTACATCTATTTTACTAAAGTTATAGTATTGTTCAGTAATCTTGTTTACATAAAATGTGATATGGCTTATGTGGGAGTTGATGTAAGTTTCAGGGGTGGGTTTTGGTGGACAGGTCTGTGTCCATGGCCACTTTTCATTTGCAGTCCTTCCAAGAGTATGTCCTGGGCAGTCATTTTCATTACACAAGGACTGGTGCAGTTTGTGTACTGTACTATATTGCATGTATTTTTTGGATGTTTTAATAGAACCAGCTGTATTGTCTCCACCTCCAGGATCCCAAAGAGAAAGAAATAGATAATTATTCACACAAAAAGGTATTAAACAGTGTTTGTTTTTTGTACAAACTGTACAAAGCTAAATGTAGCAGTGTCACTCTTGTACTACTATATAGTTTGTTGTTGTAGTAATACTGTACAGTTTGCGCTCATAATATGTGAAACACATGGGTATATGGGTAATTTCTGTCTCTAGCAGAGTGCACTGTGAGAGGGATGATCCACTATCAACCAATGAGGAAATCCACAGCAACGCAAGCCCCTCCCTACCTTGGCAACAAGCCCATCCTCTCACAGGCATCCCTCACACTCTGAGGGTTCTAACATATCTGCACTGCCACCTGTTGTTTACTAGCCTGTGCTGCACCCACTCACCACTTGACTCAATTGTTACAGTGCATCTGGAAAGTATTCAGTGTGGAATTTTGAGAAAGAAAATGAATTTAATCCATTTTGGAATAAGGACTATAACATAACAAAATGTGGAAAAAGTGAAGCGTTGTGAATACTTATATACTATCCAGATGCACTGTAAGTGACAGCTTTCAACAGCAGTTCATTTCAAAACTCTTCACACAGTCAGCACAGCAGAAGTCAACATGGACTAAACTGTGGATCACTTTTTATTGCCTTTACACAAAATGCATCCCATGGACCTCATGCAGCAATATTCTTTTAAATTTGTTTTATATTTCTTTTACTTTAATAAAAAAAAAAGAGAAGTCTAACTTGCATCAGATTTTCTTAACCATCCAAATCTGCTCTTACCTAGGTGTGCTGAATGATAACTCAACAACTGATCATAAATTGAAGGTGCGTGGCCGATTGTTTGTTAAGTAAAAATAAAGATGATGATAATGTGTTTGTGAGACAAAATGTGTATGAGCGAGATTATATGATATTCAGGCAATTTTTTTATGTTCCTCATATTTAAAACTTATGTTTCCTTGCTTTATATAAACAATATGTAGACTGTGAAAACAAGACTTTATTTTCTTATCTTGGCGAGAGTGCTCGACCACTCCAAAAAATTTCTCTTACTTAAGAGAAGAGCAAAAATAAGAAAACATCTGTGAAAATCAATAATGCTAACAAAATAAAAACAAATCATGAATACAAACAAAAAGAGAAAATGTCCTCATATATCACTTCCTGCATGAGGTCCATTGACCACATCTTTCAAATTTCATTATTTTTTTTCTCATACAAACTCAACGACCACCAAATCTCTGTGTATTTGCACATGTTTAGATACTATTGTCAAAACTGTTAAATTGTCATTCAAAAACCTCAGTAGTTAAAGTTTTTTTTATTGCATAAGCTCTTATTTGGGACTCATTCATTCCTTGACGATCTCGCTGAACTACCTGTCCAGAAGACTTTGTAATTGTACTGGATGGTGTGGTAATGTCTGTTCATATCAGCAGAAGATTGTTCAGGATGGATCCAGCATCAAAACGATTTTTTCCCAGCTTAACTGTAAGAGACTGAATATAGTGAATATATACACATTTGTTTTATATTACATTACTGGAATAGTTCAGGAAGTATACTGAAGCATACTGAAGAACAATTACTGTGACAATTACTATAAGGTTTATTGTAAAAAAAAAAAAAAAATCATTTTCCCATATATTTAATATAGGTGTTCATCAGTCTTTTTATTCTTTTAGTACACTGTACCTTGTTGTATGCATTCTATAGTCATTCTCTCACATCCTATAAACCACATTTTTCCTTCTTTAAAGTTGCTTTTAAAGTAAAGATTATTAGTGATCACCCCACAGACAGTGGTTACTTAATTATTCTGATGAGAGGAAATGTTGATGTCATGTTCAGGTTATTCAGGCAAGTCACAGACTTGATTGCAGCAACTGTCCATGTGTCCTGTCTGAATGCACTTAAGCATACTGTACAACAGCATTTTCTCACATACCGTAGCTTTATTTTAAATCAACAGAAATGCAGTATTTTGGTGCTAATTGCTGTAACAGTGAAGGTCAAATGAAGCAAGGGAGTGAATTTTTACAAGGAGAATAGTAGCTTGCGGCAGAGAAGACTGCAAACTAGAGGGACTTGTAAACACACACACCCAAACCTCATATAAACCTCACACACAACCAACACATATCACATGTTTATTTTAACTAATAAAGCTGTACCAATGAATGAGCCAACTGCTTAATGAAAATATTAGAAATATTAATAACTTTGTTAATTGGGAATAAAGTTTAATATACAGTACAGTATACAACATAGTGGCAAAGAAAAAAATTCCATTGTACTGGGGTGAACACCATATCTGAAATTCGAAAATTAATGACAAAAATTAAGGCATTTTTTTAGTAGCAATATTTTTGTGACCAAATACTGGGTCATAACAATCAGTTTATACTGGGAAGAGTTGCTTATCTTATATTGACCCCATATTCATGCCCAGTGCTTCAGTGTCTAGTGTTTAGTGTGATTTAGTGTCTACTGAGTATTTTCATAATTGTTTTTTTTTTTCTCCCAGAAGAAATGCCTTGAAATCGTGCCATCATTTTTCACAGCCCAAGGAAATGTCCTCAGACAGCCTCAGGCCAACAGTCCAAAACCCAATGATATTCAAATTACAATGATAGAAAGCAGGGAAAAGCACCAAATCCTGACATTTTACAGAAATACTAAATATTTACAGTGCATCCGGAAAGTCTTCACAACGCTTCACTTTTTCCACATTTTGTTATGTTACAGCCTTATTCCAAAATGGATTAAATTCATTTTCTTCCTCAAAATTCTACACACAACACCACATAATGACAATGTGAAAAAATTTTTTTTGAGATTTTTGCAAATTTATTAAAAATAAAAAACTAAGAAATCACATGTACATAAGTATTCACAGCCTATTTGCCATGAAGCTCAAAATTGAGCTCAGGTGCATCCTGTTTCCACTGATCATCCTTGAGATGTTTCTACAGCTTAATTGGAGTCCACCTGTCGTAAATTCAGTTGATTGGACTTGATTTGGAAAGGCACACAGCTGTCTATATAAGGTCCCACAGTTGACAGTGCATGTCAGACGCACAAACCAAGTATGAAGTCAAAGGAATTGTTGGTAGACCTCAGACAGGATTGTCTCGAGGCACAGAAACATTTTTGCTGCTTTGAAGGTCCCAATGAGTACAGTGGCCTCCATCATCCATAACTGGAAGAAGTTCAGGAACCACCAGGACTCTTCCTAGAGCTGGCCGGCCGTCTAAACTGAGCAATTGGGGGGGAAAAGGGCCTCAGTCAGGGAGTAAAAGGCACATGGCAGCCCACCTGGAGTTTGCCAAAATGCACCTGAAGGACTCTCAGACCATGAGAAACAAAATTCTCTGGTCTGATGAGACAAAGATTGAACTCTTCTGGCGTTAATGCCAGGCGTCATGTTTGGAGGAAACCAGGCACCTGCTCATCACCAGGCCAATACCATCCCTATAATGAAGCATGGTGGTGGCAGCATCATGCTGTGGGGATGTTTTTCAGCGTGTTTTTCTTTATTGGCAGATTATTCACACATATCAAACAGCAGTTTAAAAACAGAAAGCAATTAAAGAAATATAATGAATTAATCAATGAATAAAAAGCCAAGATATTGTAGTGGCCTAATTTACGAGTTGTGCAGAAGAAGTACTGTATACAGTATACATACAAGGCGTGGTTAGAATGTAGATGTCTCTCCAGTGTTCTGTAAATGTAACTAGAAGCATTGTTGTGCTGATAGTCACACAGTTCTCAGACAGTCAGTATCAGTGTTTAGCAGTGGACCTGAAGTGTGTACCAGAGGGCAACTACTCAAACAGATGATGTCCAGGGTGGGACGGGTCTTTCAATATGTTGACTGCTCTACTGAGGCAGGAAGAACTGAATAAATCCTTAACGGTGGGCAGTGAGCTTCTGAACATTTGGGAAGCACTGACAACCTTCTGAGGGGCTCTCTTGTCCACGGCTGAGCAGTAAGCCAGAACACTCTCAGTGGAAAAGCAGTAGAAAGATGCCAGCAGCTGCAGATTGTTTTCCTGACAATCCTCAGGAAGTGGAGTCATAACTTTTCTTCTGGAAGTCTGTTATGAGTTCTTCAGCTGAGTTTTTGAGGGGTTCAGGGCACGGTTGTCATGTCATTCACTAACTTGATCGTCTTTGAATGGGTGGGGTGACCGTCATAATTGTTGAGGGCATAGAGGATGGGGCTCAACACACAGTCCTGTGAGGACCTGGTATGATGGTGAAGGAAAAAAAGCATCCTCACACAGCTCCCCTGGTGTTCAAGATGGGTCAGTGCTGTGTGAATAGTAGTGGCAGTGGCATCATCTATAGACCTATGTGCTCTGAAAGCAAAATGGTATAGGTGAAATATAAAATCTTTAATCAAATATAAAAAAGTAAATGGGAGGCTGCCTTTGATGTGATGCAGGACCAGCCTCTCAAAGCACGTCATGAATACCTGGTATGAGTGCTGCTGACATTCATTAAGGCCACTAATGATAATGACAGTGAATGAAAGAGGGATGCTTGATTTAGGTAGGGACAGGTTGAAGATCTTTGTCAAAATCTTGGGTTGGTGGTCTGCATTCTTTCAGCATATTTCCTGACACACCATCAGGGCCAGCAGCTTTCCTTGGATTCACTGCTCCGAGCACACACCTCATATCATGATTCCATACAGTGGGAATGTGTCTGTTGGAGGCTGGTGAAGGTGTTGCGTCTGCATCCCTGGCTTTGACCTCAAAGCAAGAAAAGAAACATTTTAGTTTCTCTGCCAGCAAGACATGACCATCAAAAGTTGTGTGGTTGCTGGTCTTGTAGCTGGATGCCCTGCCATACCTGTCATGATTCATTGTTGGTAAAGGTCTTTAATCTCTCTCTGTATAGGGTGCTATTGCTGTACCTAAAGGCAGAGTTTTGACCTCCCTATCCAGGGCTTCTGGTTGGGGTACACTCAAATGTGTTGTTGTGACATTTCTAATCTCAGAGATTGACATCTCAATTCCTATACACATAAAACCAAACCTATCAAATGTCGTCAGTGAGAAACTATGCTTATTTGAATTACAGCAAAAATCACAATTTAATAAAATCTCAATTAAACATATTTGATCAACTCTTGTATCACTGGCCTTTTGCCTCTAATGTTGCATATGTAAGATATATAAGATAATATAAGAAGAATGTAAAGTTATGTTTATAAGAGGTTGCACTGTACATGAATGCTGTATGAGACCAGGATCTCACTTCAGTCTCCAACCCCAGCTACAATTAAACTAATGTCTCCGTCTCCCCACCCTCTGCCCCTCCTCCCCTCACTGCCGCTTCCTCATAAACTGAGACAGAGAGAACCCAATACCAAACCAACCGGCCCATATCATCCACATGGCACTTATTGGAACTGCCTGTGTGTGTGCGTGTGTGTGTCTGTGTCCGTTTCTATGTGTACTCTGCTTTTTCTTCACTGTGGTAGAGTGGTAAAAGTAGGTGTGCACCACACAAAGCAGTAAAGAGATTGCTTGTAAAACTCCCTCACAGCCACCACACACACATATAGAGGCAGTTAGGTGTGTGTGTGTGTGTGTGTGTGTGTGTGTGTGTGTGTTTGTCTGTGTGTCTGTGTGTGGCAGCAGCAGTAAGCACCACATGGATATACACATGAATGTACACACACAAAAACACACAGAGACACAGGTAATGTGCATCCATGAAACATGCAAAGTTACACTCATCTGTGTTTAAATTAAAGGGCTTTGCAGCATTTTGACACGGTTCCAGAAATACCACAAAAATCAGACTGCAGCCTACAGACAAAGGAGGGAAAGGAACAGAGGCCATTTTTATGGCTGACATTTTGACTTGTCAGTGATACAACTGGGTAGCTATGACAAAGGCTCAACACTTTTTACACTGACCAAACAAATGTGAATTGTATTAATTGTACTGAGAAACAAATACTATAATCAATTAAACATGTGAATGTGAAGTTACTCTTTGTTTCCCTATTCCTATTTTTGCTTTAGAAAAGCATAATTCAGTCCTATTGTACTGTTCCTCCTGCTTCTTTAATACGTTAAGGAATTGGTTCAGTTTTTCAAATCTTCAAATGTTCTCACGTGTTGTGTCTTATGTCTTATTGGAATTTAATGCCACCAGCTAGAGAACAAGTTCCACTTTTTATCTTAATGAACAGATACACATTTTCTTTTGATTCTTTTGAACATTTTCCAATGATTTGCAGCCATGTAAAACTAATAACATTAACAGTGGATATTCCATCCAGATGTTCTGCTAAGCTGTGCAGTAAGCTAGCATGCACCACACCAAGGAATCTTCCTGTTGAGACTGTCTCACTGTCTACAAGCAAAACTCTTAATCTTATTTCATCAGAGTAAATTGCTGTTTGTACACCACAGAGTAGAGCCTGATTAATCACTAAATACTTTCCTGACATATATCACATCAGTAACCCTTTGTGTTCTTTCATGATCGTAGCAGTTAGGTTACAGTATAAATCTTAGATAGTCATGGATATTGGCATATCTGAAATGCTTTAAAGTGATGTGACTGAAAATCATTCTCTCTTCTGCACAGCTTTAATTAATTATTTAATTATGCTCACTTTGACTATGACTTTGTTCAGGTTATAGAAATCAGGACATTTTATTTTATTATATATAGCAATTCATCATTCTCAGTTTTCCCATGAAGTAATACAATATTTTGGATTTACAGGAATATTCAAAAATCAGTTAATGAGACTATTTGGGTGTGTCTTATTGGCACAGCTTAGTGATGTTCTGTGTCTGTGTGATGCCTGTGGTCACATCAGAGTCAGACAGCTACCCAACAAAGAATTTATTAGAGCACATCACACTGTCCCCTAGTCCCACAGAGTCACTCAGTGTGAGTGTGCAGACACATGTATGGAAAAAAAGGCTTAATGAAGTTGTCATAGTTCATATAATAATAACAGAATTGAAATAATAATGTATATGTAGGAAAATGTAAATGTCAATATGATGTAATGTAATATGTTATATTGCAGTACCTTAATTAATTCCTGTTCTCTTTACGGATATGACAGTAGTATCACTCTTCTCATCTATTTCACGGCAAGATGGTAAATATGTTTGTTTCCCAAAATATTAACTATTTTTGTAGGGTTAGGGAAAGATTGTGTCCCGGGTTAAATTTGGGTTAACAAACAGCTGCTCATGCCACATGGCCTGCAGCACAAAAACAAGAAAACAAAGGTCAGGTCACAAGAGTAATTAATCCATCACAATGCACAAATACCTATTTGTGATATCTGTGTTCTATGCATCCATGCATACCATATCATACACAACCGTTAGTTTAGCATTAGCTAGAAAACTGATGTGAAGCCTTACCAGGAAAATCATGATGCGTCTAATCATTGTACTCAAAAATCATCAGTGTTCGCAGTACCAGGAGGCATGAAAACCTGTGTTCAGCTGTATAAAATACATAAGTCTCACAATGACCTTAACCAGTCTGTTTAAAAATCTCATACCCATCCAAGCTGTAAAAGTGCTCCAACTGTGAGTCCTCATATTATCTCTAGAGAAAATGAATGAGACTTCCTGAATCTGGAAAAGCTAGCTAACAATTTGTAGAACAATCAAGGCTCTGTAATCATTGGTGGAGCATGGCTGTTGAACACCTATAAGTCAAGACAGGAATGGCACTGGCATGTTTTCTCATGGTCTGTGTCTTCCACATTCTGAAGACATGCAGGTTAAGTGAACTGGAAACTCTAAAGTGCCTATGACAGACTGACAGGCTGTCCAGAGAAGAACTTGCTTCTGACCCAGTGCATGCTGGGAAAGGTTCCATCACCATAAACAGTAGAAGCAGTTTAGAAAATGGATGGATAGATCAAAGGTGTGTGTGTGTGTGTGTGTGTGTGTGTGTGTGTGTGTGTGTCCATCACGCTATAGATCTCTCTCAAACACACACACATCCTGCTATGAGTCTTGTTAAACCTTATTAATTGTAGTGTGAATACACCTATCCATCCTGTGCTTAGACCAGACCAGCATAGTGAACATGTGGAAGTGTGTGTGCGCGTGTGTGTTTGTTAATCAGGCTCGTCCGTCTCCAGTCTATTGATCCCACTGAGGTTGGTCATCATTACTAGGCTACTGTGGATTGGAATGCTGAGGAGGTGTGTGTGTCTTTGTGTGTTTAAATGCACATGTATATATGTGTGTGTACATGTCTGCTTCTCTTCTGTCTGCCAATATATACTGAGGCCGCACTGGCACTCAGCACTAATGAAGACGGTAGTCTCTCTCAGTGTGTGTGTGTGTGTTTGTGCCCTGCTTGGATATGTCTGAATGGTAAATGGAGAATTTTTTTGATCGCTGACAGACATTCAAGTTAAATTTTATTTTCTGCAGTGACAGCACTCCCATACATTACAGATAGAGGGCATCAATTTTTGGCACAGACTGATGATTGTTGTATGAACTTGTTGTATGTGATTGTAATATGAACTGTGCAATATATGTGAGCACTAAAAATATCATTCAGTCATTCATTCATTCAATCACATCTTTTCAGTGCAAAGAGTCAAATGAGCGCTTAGGCTGGGGTCCAACCCATGGATGGAATAAGATAACTAGATACCAAATTTGCCCGTTTGGCTGACAAATTGGCAAAAAAAAATCCTTTAAAAATAAAAAACAAAAAATTACCATTTACCCCTTACACCTCCATTATAAAACAGTAGCCTGTACTTATGTCTAAATTTGAAATCTATGAATGTTTTATATTTGCAGATCTTTCCCAGTTTAGAATACCTATTGCTGGCAGAAAATGAAAACACGAGCATGGTAAGCTGACTGAGACTGTGAGCAAGGCAGCAAAATTAGAAAAATGAGCTTTCACTGTAGGTTGGCTTGGGTTTGAGTTTCTTGTGAGCACCAGGGGTACATTTTTTTTAATAAAGCCTCCTGGACATACATGTGGTATTCAGAATAAAAGCAGAGAATTATAGTTGTGTAAAAGAAAAACAGAAACATTTGTTAATTGTGTAGCTCTGGCTATCAGTTCTATGTGTAAATATTACGTTGCACTAACCATTGTATTTTCTGAGATCTGCGAACACGGTGACCTTACTAAAGCCCTAACGTCTTGGGTGATCTGTTCACACAAGTGGACAGCTCTAAGTACAAGTGTGACTGCATCCACGGCACCAAGGACACACCGAGATCTGATTGCTCAGACCATATTTGGAGATGGTCTGGGCCACATATAGCCACATACTTAAGTCAGTGTGTAAGCATGTGTCCTGGGGGCAGCTTTTTTTCCCCTAGGATTTCATTTAATTTACTACATTTTCTGGGATCCTATGCATTGATTGGTTTCAAGATTCTGCTCTTGTCCCGGTTCATTCACATGATTTATTCACAGTCCTCCAGCACACATGGCTCCAGATGCCCCTCACTTCAAGTTACTTACTTTACAGTAATTTAGTTCTTTCTCTAAGTAAAAAATAATGTTATGTAAAGTTTGTGTTACTGTGTGAATTTAATTGATATTTGAAACCTTCAGTTTGACTTTAACTTTTGTGTGTATCTGTAACCTCTTATCTTCTGGCGCCCTCTACTGCTGTGGAGTGTAAATAAGCGAGCTCTATGTCTTGTCCTTTATCAGTGTGACACTCTCTAAGTCTGTCCAGAGTAATCTATAATTCTTTTACGAGATATAATGAATATTTATGAGCAGGGACTTCCTCTGAGATCAGCCAATCAGCTCACAGCATGGTAAGCATAAATCAGCTGACAGCTTGCCTCCTGTGTTCAGTGTTGGCAGTAAATGGCACTAAATAACTTACATTAGCATTTTTAACATTTAGCAGACATTTTCATCTGGAGGAAGCTAGGATGGGTGCATTGGTGGAGCAAGTTGAAGTACTAGTACCAAGAACTAGTTTGATAACATTAGAGTACAGTAGAGGTTACTGGGGTCAGAGGTCACACTGCCAGATAATGAGCTGAATGGAGGGCTGAAGAATTACAGGGTATCAAGGTTCATATTTGTTTTATAACATATTTATTTTATAACAAAGAGTTGCACAATTTAATTAAAGTTGTAGCCCCATCATGTCACACATACATAAAACATATAAATATTTCAATTAGAATGAAACAAAATAAAACACATTTAGTCTATAGAAGAAATTATGGTCACTTAATATTTGCATGTTGTGTGGACTTGATTTGACCAGTGATGACAATTTCAAGTTTAAATCTTCCAGTTCTTTAATTAGGAGCTTAACAATTGTGTCATTAATTGGATTTGTAGAAGAGGAAGCTTTTTTTTGTATTATTCAAGTTATTTTCAAACCAAAATGCTAAGCATCTATTGTTGTACACTGCTAAGCACAGTGAGTGTACAGTTATTATTTTTTCTACCTGTTTTCATGTCATCTTGGAAATTGCAAGTTGCATTGGTTGAGCTACTTCTTGGGGCTTTTGGCCCGGTTGCTCAGCACATACAATACTTCATTTTGTCTGAAAGTTCACATTAAAGTTAGGGGAAGTGAAGTGACTTGGTGGTATTCATTTGAATTACAATAGAGTGAATAGGATTAAGTTATAGTTAAGTGCAATCAATAAAATCCAATAACATAAATACAACTAATCTGTGTTTAGTAAGTACAATACTAATGAATTAAGTAAATCCAACACAATTTTGTTTAGGAAGAGAACTGTAAGAGGAGAACTGTAACCTAGCCCGTAAATATCATAGGTGAGGAGGTTGGGACTGTTGACGACTACAAGTACTTTAGTGTTCACTTGAACAACAGACTTGACTGTAACACCAACACCGATGCTGTGTATGGTGCTGTAAGAGAGGGATGAGCATACTCTATTTTCTGAGGAAGCTCAGATCTTTAAATGTATGCATGGTTACGAGTGCCATCTGTTGTGCTGTGGTCTACTGGGAAGCAGCATCAGTGCAAGGGATGCCAGCACGATCAGCAAACTAATTCACAAGGCTGGGACTATCATTGGTCAGAACCTGGAGACCTTTAAGTCAGTGAGGAGCAGGAGGTCACTGAACTGCTATCCATCATGGACAGTCCATCACACCCACTCTACGGCAAAGACAGCAGTGCTCATTTTCCCACAGACTCATTCAGCTTTGCTGTCATAAAGAATGTTTTAGGAAATCAGTGCAACCTTCTGCCTGTATAACAGTTCACCCGTGTGCCAGATGAACACACTGTTGTACTATTATTTGTACATACTGTTTATATCAAACATTTATTATATATGTTATTCACTGCCATTGTATCGTTATTTTATCTGTCTTTATTTTTATATTTTTATTCCTTTTTATCAATATTCTGCAGACCTGCAACTCTGCTTTTAATTTATCCTTATTGTACAGTTGATTGTGCTGCTGCTGTAACGAGACCATTTCCCTCACGGGATCAATGTCTGTCTGTCTGTCAGAGTGTGATAGCTGACAAAATGTAGCACTTTAATAATACATCATATTTTTATTTTAACCCATCACCTCAAAAGTGCTGAATCTGGATGTTCACTATTCACATGTGCGCACACACACGCGCACTTTACACACACACACACACACAACACACACACTTCGGGAGCAAATTGGGGTTCAAAAGCTCGCCCACAGCCACTTCTAACATTAGTTTCACTTATCAAACTGAAACTGGATAAACCCGTTGGTCCTTATTCTTATTTTTTTTAAAATGGATCACTGTTCATCTCCTATCAAAGATGAGCCCACTTTTCAAATGCCATTTTTAAATCACAATCCCAATATTGGTCCAGAAAATGTCCACAGTTAGGTATTTTCTTAAAATTGTTCAGCTCTACCTTGGGTTCAGTTCTCCATCTCATTCTCTCTCTGTCTGGATTTCTACAACTGCATCTTGGACTGTTTGTCATCTTGACTCAAAATTTCAACCTGACTTGTTCTCCTCTTCCTTTATCTGTAGAACACATGTAACGACAGCAGAAGATATAGAACCAAGACGCTCACTCCAATCAAGGAACTTCCGAGACAATCAGGACGCTGATCTCTCTTTGATCTCTTTGGCCATTTTTGGTCACTTAAGTTCCAGTCAACTGGCGGGCTCATAGTTCTGTTCCCACAATGCCCTGTTTTTAAAGGACATTTATGATCAGCATATAGGTGCTTGGGGGCGGCACAGTGGTGTAGTGGTTAGCACTGTTGCCTCACAGCTCTGGGTTCAATCCCAGGGCACGAGCCCTTCTGTGTGGAGTTTGCATGTTCTCCCTGTGCCTGTGTGGGTTCTCTCTGGGTACTCCAGCTTCCTCCCACAATCCAAAAGACATGCAGGTTAGGTTAACTGGCAACTCTAAATTGCCCCTAGGTATGAATGTGAGTGGTTTGTCTGTCTATGTCAGCCCCTGTGACTGACTGGCGTCCAGTCCAGGGTGTACCCCTGCCTCTCGCCCAATGACAGCTGAGATAGGCTCCATCACCCCTGCGACCTTGTAGTCAGGATAAGCAGGTATAGAAGATGAATGGATGGATATAAGCGCTTGTGTCAGAGGTCAAATCACTTTGAAGCGTGGTAGACAGCCAAGTCCAGCAGCTCCTTGGAGGGAATACACCAATCATCTGCCTCCAAGCTCAGCTTGTAGTGACGCAAAGTGGTCTTGTTAAAAACTGGCAGCCTCTCCACTGACTCTGTAGACAACACCTAGAGCCAGAGTGAGAGAAAATACATTTACATGTTTGACGTGTCTTAATTTTAATTACTCTTGACATGGGCCCTAAATAGGTCATTTCGAAAAAGAAAAAAAAACAAACAAAAAAAACAGTCCCACTCTTACATAGATAGCACCAAAGACCAATAGAACAATTAGACATTTAATTATAATATTCATTAAAACATAAAGATTACCATTACAGAGGTAAATATGAAGCTACAGCCAGAAGCCACTTAGCCACTTAGCTTAGCATAAAGACTTGAAAAGTATGGCGTCATTTAGCTGTCATAATCATGAGAGCTCAAATACAAATTAAACGAGCACTAGCGCTGCAGCTTCCATATCTGTGCTCTGTCACAATTTACACGCTCAAGACAAAAACTTTATTTGCCACAAGATTATTTTTAACCTCTCAGTTTTATGTTTTTACGCCCTCAATTCCTGATCCTGTGCTCGTTTAACCCTCCTGTTATGTTTGTTTCTCAGGAACAGCAATGATGTTCCTAGGTCAGTTTGTTTAATTATCTAAAAGTGACAAAAAACAAAAAATCCCTATAAAGATTGTTTATATTAGCTCCAATACTAACCATTTCAATGAATATTTAGTTCAATGGTTTTCTTTACCTCTCACAGATCATGGTTCAATAAGGATAATTCAGTTTTCATTAAAAAAAATGCATGTTAAATGTTAAAACTTTTTTTTAATGTACACTGGAAAGACCTACATATAAAATACAATCGTTTTACATTATGACAGCTAAATGACGCCATAGAAAAGGGGCAGATTATTCTAATCTAGATTTTGATCCTACAGATTATAAACTGATTGCTGATCTCTTAAACTCTGTGTTTGTCTCCTAAGGAGGGTCTGGGAGCTGTGGAGTACATGTAGCTGAACAGACGCTCTGTCTTCATAAAGGGAACGCCACCTCCTCTGTCACTCATCTGGGTAGAGATAAATTACAGAGAAGTTAACACAGAGGTGAGTTTTCCATGATGGAGTCACAACAAACAGTAAATGAATCCGTTCAAAAGGGTGGAGATGTCAGTTTGGACAGGACAACTTCAATTCATAAAACAGCTGAAACTGCAAAAATCAATAAAACTGTTGCACATGTGTGTAAAGGTTGTTTTGACCTGGTGCAGTGGATTGCAAATTATTAGGCTAATTATTATCAGAGATCATCTGTCTCATGACTGTTTTAGTGAATATGACTAAAAGTAATGTTTAAAAAAAAGTTACCTACTGGATCCGTAATCTGGTCTAAATATTTATGTAAGCTGAGCCAGGATCCAGTAATGTCAAGGACTGGGCTCTGTATCTGAGCAGATGATGATTCTTTGATGATAATAAGGGTTTATGGGGTTTATGTAACCTAATTAAGCAAAGGAACAGAGATGAGTCAGGAACAATCACCTTAGTGTACACATAATGTATGTGTACATACTGCACCATGACTTAAGGATTACTGTGTTTTTTTGGAAAGAAGAAATAACTTCTTCTGTGAAGATTTCTTGTGCTTTCAACTTGTCATGTGTGAGAAAGCTTTGTTAATATTGTGCAGATAAACTGTGATCTCCTGCCATCATGAATCATATTTTGCTTGCCTTGCACTCCTTTGTAACATAAACACAACAGGAAAATTTGAATTTCCCGATGTAACTTTTCCTCAACTTTCCATAGGACAGAGCAGTTCCATGACAACATACTTCCCTTCTATTTGTCCTTTTTGCCTAGTTTGTTAAAATGATTTTCACACTGGTTTACACTGCAGTATGGCTGAAGTAGTTTCTATGCACCCAAAGTGAAAATCATGTGATTCTAGGAAACAGCCTGTTAGTTTAAGTACTTCACAACATCGTCACTTTAAAATCTTCTATTGCACACTACCTCAAGGGATACTGACTGTTGTATATTTGTCATATGTTGTATATGACTGTTGTACATTGTCATACCTCTTCAAACATGGACTAAACCAATGAACTCAGTATAGCTACAGTTTATTACGACCCATGTTTAATTCCATAATATGATTGATGATGTTCTCTGTACATGTGGCATCTATTGCACGTCTGTCCGTCCCAGGGAGAGGGATCCCTCATCTGTGGCTCTTCCTCAGGTTTCTTCTGTTTTCCCATAAAGGGTTTTTTGAAGTTTTTCCTGACTCGGTTCGAGGGTCTAAGGACAGAGGGTGTCACAACTGTACAGATTGTAAAGCCCTCCGAGGCAAACAATGTTTGTGATTTTGGGCTCTAAATAAATAAATTTGAATTTTTTTTATTTTTTATTTTCATTTGCAGTTCATCCTATTCATTCTGTTTATTTATATTTATCTACTAGCTTAAATTTGCTTCTATCTTATTTTATTCTGTGCTATTCTACTTTTTTATACTTATTCCACTTTTTATACTTATTCTACTTCTTATATCCTTTCACTTATTGGGCTTGCACCTGGACCGGGGTAACTAATCTCGTTCCATCCCATGTTTAACATATGTGTTGAAATGACAATAAAGAATCCTTGAATCCTTGAACATTTTTGGTCACTGTGAAACATTGAAACATCGATTGGCCTGCTATATTCAAGTTTGTCATGTCAGTTGAAGACATGTTGTTTCTGTATTTTGCAAAGGAGTCACTCACCTTGATTGACAGGTCTTCTCCACCAAGGGTGACCATGACTTTGATAGGTGGGAGGGCCCTGCTGGCCTCATGGTTCTCAATGGTTGCTCTCATGGCATTCTAAAGAGGAAACAGGAGGGTTTATCAGCTGTACTTAGATCCTGATCGCGAATATTAAGTGTCTCAAACAGGCTTAAACACTGAAATAGAGACTCCGGCTGGTTGCTTCTCCATACTGACGGCCCCTGAGGCTCATGGGTACTGTAGTATGTGGGTCGGTGCGTCTTAAGTGTTGTTAGAGGAACACTTAATTAGAGGAGAATTTCTACACATAAGAATGACTTTACTCATTATGTTTAGTACTACTCAGCCTGTGAAGATGACTCTAAAATGTCATCTGTGGCTCTGGAAGAACTTTGTCAAGTCTGAGAAAATGTTTCCTAATTTTGCCATGATGAGGTCTAAAAAAAGCCTGTGTTTAAAACCAATGGGGCACGAAGTTTAAAAGCTGTGGGTATTTACCATGCTGAGAAGGTCTTATGCAGAAATGTTGCTGAGTTTCATTATGGGAAATGCAGTGGTTTTAGGAATCGGGACGATGCTCGGGAATTAAAAGTCACAATATCTGTGCCACTGCTGCTTCAATGTTAACCATTTAAAAAAATACTGATACTAAAACTTTATGGAATTGCAATACTAAATAACTGGAGTTTCTGTTTAAATGATCAAAGAAGCTCATATACTATATGTAGTATAATATTAACAATAAACAATATAAATGATGTTTTTGTTTGTAGATGCAGTACATTTACTACCTTGAAGAGTTCAAAGAGCATGTGGTACAGGTGAGATGGGATGTATGAGATATGGATGGGTTCTCTGATGTTGTTGGCTAGCGGGGTGAAACAAAACAACTGTTAACACTTGACGAACAAACATATTAACCATTGATAAAGACTACGAGTATGCGTTGCGTCAAAGTGTCCAGTGTGTATCTCGCCATTTATCTGCCTGATCTCGAGCTCTGGTGCTCCCAGGTAATACTGCTCACAGAGCAACTTAGCACTCTCATAGGCATCTAGAGACAGACAGACAGACAGAAAGAACAAACAACTGTTCTTTAAACTGCATGGAGATGATAAAACTGACAAAGATACACTGAAACCAGTTCAGACTGGATGAGCAGCCTGCCAGCTCTGTCCCAGTTATGACCCTGCTTTATTTAAAGATGTAAGGGGTTTGTTCCTCTGTCAGAGATGAACAATGTGATCATCTGTTTCAGAATAAATACACTGTCAAAATACATTATGTAATTATGAAATGGCAGTGGGAAATTTTAAGTGTAATTTCACCCTCAGGTCCAAGCCTAACACCACCAATGCATAATTGAGAAAAATTCTGAAGAGTGGGCATGGGGCAGAGCTAAATTCTCAGACAGTATTAACAACATTTTTAATATAAATTTCATCACTTAGATAAATCAGTCAAAAGCAGATGGCCTGTTAAGCCATGAAATGTTGTTTTTTGTAAATTTGAAAAGAATTGTCAATATTTACACCAGCATTGATGTGTTACATAACAGTTCAATTCAAGGAAGGGAGAGTTCACCTTTCTTCATTGCTCAACTACCTATGCTAACTCAGAGCAGGCATAGTGGCAGATAGATAACAACCACACAACCAAGCAACAAGAAAACAACAGTTTACATGAAACATAAGAGTAAACCGAAAAAGAGAACTGAAGGAAAGTGAGTTAAAAAGAGGAGGAGGAGGGGCTTTGGAGGTGAGCTGGAGCACCCTGTACAGAGCTGGAAGTTATACTACTGCCCTAATTTTCGAATAAGACCTCTGTCTCATGATCTTACAGACTCTTGCTTTAAGTTAATTAAAGTGTCAGCCGCTGTAAACTACGTTACCATGTCAGAAGCAACCGACAGCTCCGCACTCTCTCTCACTCTTTCTCTCACTCTCTCTCTCTTTCTCTTTCTTACCTTGTACAACCTCTGTCACATCACAAATGGAGTCAATGCAGCCAATAGTGTTTGGGTGGGCAGGGTTTGTGTTTCCGTTGAAGACGAGGGCTGCAAGAAAGTAGAGAAAAAGGAAATCTGTTGCTTCTCGTACTAAAACTACCACAGATAGTTTTTGATAGATTACTAGCAGTTAAAGAGCTATACATTTGCATAATCTGACGTTCTGGTCAGATGTGAAATGTGTGTCTGATTTGAATGTGTGTGTATGTGTCTGTGTTTGTTTGGCAGCTCACTATGCTGATTGATAAGCATGCGGATGGAGATGCGGCTGGTGTAGAAGCGATCCAGGAAGTACTGGATGTTGTGGTCAGTAACAACATCTTGCTGGCCAAAGGTGTCTTTGTACTCAATGACTCCCTGAGCCATGGTGGGGACCACCTCGTTATGACGATTCCTGATGGCCTCTAAGACTTCAACAAACCTGGGAATGGTGTGTGGAGGAAGGGGCAACAGAGAGAAGAGGGGAGAAAAGAAGGAAAAGGCAGAGGTTAGGTTAGAGAAACAGAAGAAAGTGCATTTTGTTCTGTCCAGTTCGGTTCCATCGGTTGTTTTTTTGTTTTTTATTTTAACTCACGCTTCGAGGACTCTCTGGTCATCAGGGTTCCTGTCCAGAAAGTGTAGAATCTCCATCAGGCTCTGGATGTACCTGAGATAACCACAGGAGTGTCATTACCATCCAGCAATCCTACTGCCACACAGTACACCCACTACTCCATCTACCAATAGTACAGTACATTCCACTAGGCGAGTGAGACAGAAAAACAGAGAGAGGAGAACACAGAGGCTGTGTGTGTAAAAGTTTTGCATAAAAAATGGAGACGTCCTTGATGGATAAAAGTGTGTAGTTACTTTTAATGAATAACTGTTCTCAAAACGTCTTCAACCTGAAAAACACTTAATCTGTCTCAGTTCCTTGCTTGTAACTCAGCCAAGGAACAGACTTGGAAGTCACCTAACTGATTCAGAGATGAAACTAAAATATATTCCAGAAACTTCACATACAAATATACATTAAGTCACATTTCCATTGGGGGACCTTTTTAGTTGCTATTTCCAGAGACACCACAGAATGTTGTCAGGATTTTGGAAAAATCAGAGACAGTTTAAGACCTTACACACATTCATCCAGTAGATACACTGTATGTTTTTATTTGTGTGTGTACTTGTAACAACATACAACTCTGTAACTTAATGTTGTAAAACCATGTCATTTTTAAAGTGACCTTTCATCATTGTATGTGATAAACCTCTCAAATTTCAGATCAGAAACATTACAAGTCTCAAACAATGAGGTTACATTTTAACAAATAACAAAAGATGAAACAAATATTGGATTAACCTCAATGCGCTGAGAATAAATAAACATTTTTCCACATTGTCAAGTCACATGAAGAGTAAGAAAGAGTTCAATAGCTGGTCGTCTAACGGACAAAGTGTGTGACAAAGCATGATTTCAGACCATCAGATCATACCACTGAAGTAAACCAGGTTAATTCAACTGACGTGTGACTTGCTAGATACGGTGGCTATTTATTAATTTTGACAAGCCAATTATGAAAGTGATGCTTGCCAGAGATAAATGGAGAGGCCAATATTCAGAGGCCGTGATTTAACACAAATAAACACAAGCAAGAAACAAGCAGTTGAGTTGTTTGGCTCAGTCCCAGTCACTCTGTTTGTTCCCTATTTAAAGAGAAGGGGCTGTGAACACAGATATTTTTCAGGGCATCCACACAGAACAGACAGCGAGTGGACCATGAGAAGATATTTGCTCAATCAGACAAAAGGTTTTTTGGATTAGTATTACAAACTACACCTCACTTTGAATGAATACAATCTTTCAGTACCATCCTTAGTTGCTTTCTTGTGAATGACACTGGACGTCTGACTATGTTTATCACTTTGTCTTGTTTCCAGCAGTAAGTAAGAAAAAAAGAACAACAAGAAGACAGCCAGGGGTTAGAGGAGGAAATGGGACAAAGTTCAGCTGCCCTCCTCCTCATCCTACTCTCCTTGCTCTGTGATGTAATATCTGATTCTCTACAGTGCAATGTCAGCCTGCTGTTCATACCAATGAGATTTAAAATCTTGCAACTCTTAAAAATCAGGAAGTACACTGTGGAAAAAAGGAGGTTTTGAAAGACTTTCACAAGTTTGATGGATCAGAAGACTGTCTGTATTAAAGCCTGAGAGTATGGAGCAGGATCTGAAGTGAATACATGTAAATCAAGTGTGGTAAGATACATGGACTCTTGTCATTTGAATGCTGTTTAGTAGATTTTTTGAGGGCACAATGATGAGGTTACAGTAGTTTTAGCTGAGGAGGATGTTCCTATCAAGACAGCAGTGACATACAAGTCAGTCAGTTAAGAAGTCAAGTCAGTTGGGTATACTGTTCATCAATCTGCCAATCATTCACTGAGTATTCAGTGGTCTGTGTCTCACCAGCTCTGGACCAGCTGGACAGAGGGTGTGGACAGCAGCCGAGCTGGTAGCAGGTTGACCTCCTTCATGATATTGGACAAACGGACAGGAAGCTCCTGACGAAGGAAGACAAACGATGTGCGCTCACAAGCATTTGTCGACCCTGGACGAAAAGAACATAATGGAATTACAATTCAGTGTAACAGGTTACAAAATTACTCCCGATACAGGATGACACCACTTTGACCAAATGCTTTTACTTCAATAGCAAATTGAAATGGCTCAGTTGTCATCAAGTGACCTTCAATAAGAATAACAAGTTGTCTTACATAGGGGGAGATTGTTACTGCCCCAGTGAACACATTTTGATGAAATCTGCTGAATTTGTTGAAATCTCAAAAACCTGCAAGTGGACCAAAGTCCAAAAGAACAAACTAATAAATTACTGTAACAAAACAACACAACACAACTTAGGGACTGTACAAAAATGATTGAGGTGGAGAGGGAAGCTAAACAATATATTTCATCCCCTCAGTGGATTATCCTGGACAGAGAAATAAAAGCAGACCCAAGTGTGGTGGGGGACCATGGTGGTCCCAAACCGTATTAATTTGGCCCAGTAATGCCCAAAGGCGAGCCAGTGTAGTCTCTGAAAGGCTCTGATACGCTTCCACAACAAATTAATCTTTAAGTGGTAACATAACATTAACATTAGTTAAAAAGCTAACCTTAGCGAGGCCTGGAAAAAGTTCGAAAGCCATGTGATGTGATGGCTCAGTCATCATATGTCTTGTAAATGAGCTCTCTCAGGTCTCACTCATACCCACTCAGGTATGCGCTGTGGGAGACGGGACTGTCTTCCTCTCATAAGAGAGTGTAAACTAAATTTCATGAGGTAGAGGAGTCCTAACTAGCTGACTCTATCTCAGCGTTTGTTGACTTAAAACAAGAAATGACGCACTGAGCTGCTTTAAACCCCTAACATGATGAACGAATATAAAAAAAAAATAAAGAATTCCAGATGAACATTTGATATCGAGGAATGCACATTTAGATCCCACCACTGACTGTGCCTGTAACAATGTGGCCACAATATATCACAGTGACCCTACATGGTCCAGCTATAAACTAGATTTCCACCTAGTGTTTTATGCTAGAGAAGACTATACCCTCCTTGAACCGCCACCTTACTGTGGTGGAGGGGTTTGTGTGCCCGAATGATCCTAGGAGCTATGTTGTCGGGGGCATTACGCCCCTGGTAGGGTCTCCCATGGCAAACAGGTCCTAGGTGACATGGGCCAGACTAAAGAGCGGTTCACAAGCCCACCATGGATAAAAGGAAGAACAAGGACCGTTACGTCGCCCGGATTGGCAGTTACCCGGGGCCCCACCCTGGAGCCAGGCCTGGGGTTGGGGCTCGCAGGCGAGCGCCTGGTGGCCGGGTCTTTGCCCACGGGACCCGGCCGGGCTCAGCCCGAAATAGGCGACGTGGGTCCGCCTTCCAGTAGGCTCACCACCCGCAGGAAGGTCCATGAGGGGCCGGTGCAATGTGGTTTGGGTAGCAGTCGTGGCGGGGGGCCTCGACGACCCAATCCCTGGACCAAAACTCTGGCAATAGGGGACATGGAATGTCACCTCGCTGGGGGGGAAGGAGCCTGAGCTCTTGTGCGGGAGGTTGAGAGGTACCGGCTAGAGATAGTCGGGGCTCACTTCCACGCATAGCTTGGGCTCTGGAACCCAGCTCCTTGAGAGGGGCTGGACCCTCCACTACTCTGGAGTTGCCCAGGGTGAGCGGCGGCGGGCTGGTGTGGGCTTGCTTATAGCTCCCCAGCTCAGCCGCCATGTGTTGGAGTTCACCCCAGTGAAGCAGAGAGGGTCGCTTCCCTGCGCCTTCGGGTTGGGGATAGGGCTCTTGCTGTTGTTTGTGCGTGCATACTGGGCCGAACAGCAGTACAGAGTACCCGGCCTTCTTGGAGTCCCTGGGAGGAGGTACTTGGTACTTGATAGTGCTCCTGACTGGGGACTCCATTGTTCTACTGGGGGACTTCAACGCTCACGTGGGCAAGCGACAGTGATACCTGGAGGGGCGTGATCGGGAGGAACGGCCTCCCCGATCTGAACCCGAGCGGTGTTCTGTTATTGGACTTCTGTGCTAGTCACGGTTTGTCCATAACGAACGAACACCATGTTTGAGCATAAGGGTGTCCATCAGTGCACGTGGCACCAGGACACCCTAGGTCGGAGGTCGATGATCGACTTTGTTGTCGTTTCATCTGATCTCCGGCCGTATGCCGTATGTCTTGGACACTCGGGTAAAGAGAGGGGCTGAGCTGTCAACCCGATCACCACCACCTGGTGGTGAGAGTTGGATCCGCTGGCAGGAGGAGGAAGTTGGACAGACCTGGCAGACCCAAAACGTATTGTGAGGGTCTGTTGGGAACGTCTGGCCGAGCCCTCTGTCAGGGAGGTCTTCAACTCCCACCTCCGGAAGAGCTTCTCACAGATTCCGAGGGAGGCTGGGGACATTGAGTCCGAGTGGACCATGTTCTCTGCCTCCATTGTCGACTGACGGCAGTTCGAAGTTGTGGACGCAAGGTCTCTGGTGCCTGTCGTGGTGGCGGCAACCCCCGAACCCGGTGGTGGACACGACGGAAGTAAGGGATGCCTGTCAGGCTGAAGAAGGAGTCCTATCGGGCCATGTTGGCCTGTGGGACTCCTGAGACGCAGTTGACGGGTACCGGCAGGCCAAGCAAGCCGCAGCCCGGACGGTCCTGGAGGCAAAAACTCGGGTCTGGGAGGAGTTCGGTGAGGCCATGGAGGAGGACTATCGGTCGGCCTCGAAGAGATTCTGGCAAACCGTCCGGCGCCTCAGAAGGGGGAAGCAGTACTCTGCCAACACTGTTTACAGTGCGGGTGGGGAGCTGTTGACCTCGATCAACTGGGGACATTGTCGGACGGTGGAAGAAATACTTCGAGGATCTCCTCAATCCCACCGACTTGCCTTCCAAGTGAGGAAGCGGAGGCTGGGGACTCTGAGGTGGACTCGTCCATCACCCGAGCCTGAAGTCACTGAGGTAGTTCGCAAGCTCCTCAGGTGGCAAGGTCGCCGGGGGTGGATGAGATCCGCCCTGAGTACCTCAAGTCTCTGGATGTTGTGGGGCTGTCTTGGCTGACACGCCTCTGCAACATTGCATGGAGGTTGGGGACAGTGCCTCTGGAGTGGCAAACCGGGGTGGTGGTCCCTCTTTTTAAAAAGGGGGACCGGAGAGTGTGTTCCAACTACAGGGGGATCACACTTCTCAGCCTCCCCGGGAAGGTCTACGCCAGGGTACTGGAGAGGAGAATTCGGCCGATAGTCGAACCCTCGGATTCAGGAGGAACAATGCGGTTTTCGTCCCTGGTCGTGGAACACTGGACCAGCTCTATACTCTCCTGCAGGGTGCTTGAGGGTTTATGGGAGTTTGCCCAACCAGTCCACATGTGCTTTGTGGATCTGGAGAAGGCATTCGACCGTGTCCCTCGTGGTATTCTGTGGGGAGTGCTCCGTGAGTATGGGGTCCGGGGGCCTTTGCTAAGGGCTGTTATTCGGTCTCTGTACGACCGGAGCAGGAGCTTGGTTCCGCATTGCCGGCAGTAAGTTCAGACCTGTTCCCAGTGTACATGTTGGACTCCGGCAGGGCTGCCCTTTGTCACCAGTCCTGTTCATAATCTTTATGGACAGGATTTCTAGGCGTAGCCAGGGGCCGGAGGGAGTCCGGTTTGGGAACCACAGGATTTCATCTCTCTGCTTTTTGCGGATGATGTTGTCCTGTTGGCTTCATCAAGCCAGGACCTTCAGCATGTGCTGGAGCGGTTTGCAGCCGAGTGTGAAGCGGCTGGGATGAGAATCAGCACCTCCAAATCCGAGGCCATGGTTCTCGACCGGAAAAGGGGGTGGCGTGCCCTCTCCGGGTGGGTGGAGAGATCCTGCCTCAAGTGGAGGAGTTCAAGTATCTCGGGGTCTTGTTCACGAGTGAGGGAAAGATGGAGCGTGAGATTGACAGGCGGATTGGTGCAGCGTCCGCAGTTATGCGCGTCGGTGTACCGGACCGTCGTGGTGAAAAAGGAGCTGAGCCGAAAGGCGCTTAAGCGAAGCTCGATTTACGCATCGGTCAATCTACGTTCCCACCCTCACCTATGGTCATGAATGAACTTTGGGTAATGACCGAAAGGACAAGATCAGCGGATACAAGCGGCCGAAATGAGTTTCCTCCGCACCCTATCTTAGAGATAGGGTGAGAAGCTCAGTCACTCGGGAGGAGCTCGGAGTCGGAGAGATCGCTGCTCCTTCACATCGAGAGAGAGTCAGCTGAGGTGGCTTGGGCATCTGTTTCGGATGCCCCCTGGACGCCTCCCTAGGGAGGTGTTCCAGGCATGTCCCACCGGGAGGAGGCCCGGGGAAGACCCAGGACACGCTGGAGAGACTATGTCTCTCAGCTGGCCTGGGAACGCCTCTGGGTCCCCCAGGAAGAGCTGGAAGGAAGTGTCTGGGGTGAGGGAAGTCTGGGCATCTCTGCTCAGACTGCTGCCTCCAGCGACCCGGCCCCGGATAAAGCGGATGAAGATGGATGGATGGATGGAAGACTTCACAGAATGAATGTTTAGCTGAAGAAACTGTACATTTGAACCCATGCCATAATAATCTGGGCTGCTCTAATTGCAAATCAGTGATCCCCACCAATACCAAGTGCTCTTCTACGCTTTGAAAAACAACAGAAAAACATTTACTCAAATTATACTTGGTTAAATACACATGAAAACTTTGGTCTGTCCATACTCTATACCGTATTCAAATTATAAAATGAATAGACACCATACGCATAACAAATCCCTGGAGTGTGACAGCAGCTGGCACACCTGTAAAAAATTATTCTCACATCTTCCATGAAAAATGTGTTTTTACTGCACTGTGTCCATTAGTATATTACATTTTGGTAACACATAATATATACATAAGCGGTGCTGCAGATGGCAGGTAGGTGGTAACAGTAGACACACCTCTTAAACAGGGTATCTCATAGTGTGGTGCACTTGGGGGTTGCTCTTTGCTCTTCAAAAGTCATTTGTATGTAACTATGTTCCAGCTTACTGAAACTTTGCTGCGGTGTAGTTTCAGAGTCATTCAAATGTCCAGAGCTCATTGTTGCAATATCTTGAACATTTAGTTCTGTGTATACTGATTGTGTGGACATGATTAAACCTGATATAGTTAATGCAGCTATAAATATTCTGACGGTGTCAGAGATTGGAGGTGGTCAACCTAGTTTGGGAAGCAGCCCTTTAAGTTTCAAAAGATCAGCCACAGTGAGTACAGAGAGAGGAGATCCAGCCTGAGCTAGGAAATCTGATCCTTCATGCTTCAGTGTTTGCGACGAATATCTGAGAAACAATACCGTTACACTGAAAACCAATAAAGCAATGGTAGGTACGTTCATACGCGCATCCATCAGTCAGCCAATCACAGCGTTCAGACTTCAGCTTTCTCTTGGCACACGTCAGACAGAAAAGCATATTTGTCTTTCACAAGTCAACCGGAAACGTGTCCGGGACTAACAGTGGCCACGGCGCACTCACCGAAATCCAAGAACTGCTTCATGGACAGAGGAGAAGGAGAGAACTTGGAGAAATGATCGACGTGTTTGGGCACGTTGGCCAGAGCTGCAGCCTTCATCAGGGAGCGGACAGCCTCCATTTTACAGGTCCGCACCAAAATCATGCTCACCAGGCCCGGGAAGACACGAACGGCAGCTGTCAAATAAAGAGAGCTCGGTACCAGAACACATGAGAGAGCTGGACGGTCCAGATCAAACCGTTTCTCCGTGAAACACTCGAGCTCCGCACATGAAACTCTTAGCTAAAGACGAACTCAGCCAATGGGAGAGCACGGTGGGCGGCAGCCAGCCAATCCGATTCCAGGAAACCTACCTACTACCTACTGTGGGAAGACACTGTGGGCGAGTGTGTGTGTGTGTGTGTGTGTGTGTACAGAAACAGTCACCACGTGGACACTAATTAAGTAACAAGGACAACATCAGTCACATGAGCTCAGAGCTGAAGAAGTGCTTCAACAGATGAATAAGAAATACATAGTTTAAAATAAACTCTTTCAGCACTTGCTTCCTTATTATGGAGTCCTTTGTATGACTAATAGTGCCAATAATACGTTTTATTATTCATAATAATATTGATTATTTGATAAATTCATCGATATATGCCAGATACTAAAATGTCACATTTTGGTTAGATTTGAAAATAAAATATGATTCAAGACAACCGGTTTGAGAGATACAATGAGCTTGAATGCTTATCAGATTCCAGAGCACAGTAAATGGGAATACAGATGAACATCAGATTAGAGACAGGTTAGATTAGAATGCAATCAAACAGAAAACAACTACACAAACAACAACAAATACACAAAACTAACAGTGTGTAGATACTGTTGTGTATAAATGCATTACGGGAACTGTATGTTGTAAGATGTATTCTTATTATGGCTGGTGATTTTAACCCATCCCCCATTATGTGTGAGACCGTGTCCAAAGCAGCTAAATACATTTTATGCTCATTTTGATATCCTCAACAAAGAGTCAGCTATCCAGTCTACTCTGCTTCCAGATGACAGGCTATTGTCAGTGCAACACAGATTTCTGTTTGACAGTTATGATATTTTCATGTAAAAAAAACAACTATGTATTAAAAATTAGAACATATGATATTGTTTACAGAGCAATTTCATGTTTTGTGTTGCAGGTTAAAAAAAAAAAAAAAAAAAACATGAAATTGCTCCCTTGTCCCTCGTGGTATTCTGTGGGGAGTGCTCCTGTGAGTATGGGGTCCGGGGGCCTTTGCTAAGGGCTGTTCGGTCTCTGTACAACCAGAGCAGGAGCTTGGTTCGCATTGCCGGCAGTAAGTCAGACCTGTTCCCAGTACATGTTGGACTCCGGCAGGGCTGCCCTTTGTCACCGGTCCTGTTCATAATCTTTATGGACAGGATTTCTAGGCGTAGCCAGGGGCCGGAGGGAGTCCGGTTTGGGAACCACAGGATTTCATCTCTGCTTTTTGCAGATGATGTTGTCCTGTTGGCTTCATCAAGCCAGGACCTTCAGCATGTGCTGGAGCGGTTTGCAGCCGAGTGTGAAGCGGCTGGGATGACAATCAGCACCTCCAAATCCGAGACGCCATGGTCTACCGACCGGAAAAGGGTGGTGTGCCCTCTCCGGGTGGGTGGAGAGGTCCTGCCTCAAGTGGAGGAGTTCAAGTATCTCGGGGTCTTGTTCACGAGTGAGGGAAAGATGGAGCGTGAGATTGACAGGCGGATTGGTGCAGCGTCCGCAGTTATGCGGTCGGTGTACTGGACCGTCATGGTGAAGAAGGAGCTGAGCCGAAAAGCTCGAAGCTCTCGATTTACCGGTCAATCTACGTTCCCACCCCTCACCTATGGTCATGAACTTTGGATAATGTCCGAAAGGACAAGATCGCGGATACAGATGCAAGCGGCGAATGAATGAGTTTCCTCCGCAGGGGTGGCTGAAGGCGCTCCCTTAGAGATAGGGGTTGAGAAGCTCAGTCACTCGGGATGAGCTCGGAGTAGAAGCCGCTGCTCCTTCACATCGAGAGGAGTCAGCTGAGGTGGCTTTCGGGCATCTGTTTCAGATGCCCCCTGGACACGCCTCCCTAGGGAGGTGTTCCAAGGCATGTCCACATATCCCACCGGGAGGAGGCCCCGGGGAAGACCCAGGACACACTGGAGAGACTATGTCTCTTCAGCTGGGCCTGGGAACGCCTCGGAGTCCCCCCTGGAAGAGCTGGAGGAAGTGTCTGGGGATGAGGGAAGTCTGGGCATCTCTGCTCAGACTGCTGCCTCCGCGACCCGGCCCCGGATCAAGCGGATGAAGATGGATGGATGGATGGTGTTGCAGGTTTGTTATCACAGGGATTGTCCTGACACTGAGACTGGTGTTAAATGTCCATCAGAGTGACAGCCTGGAGAAAGAAACTGTTCATGTGTCTGGATGATTTGGCGTACAGAGCTCTGTAGTGCCCACTAGAGGGGAGGAGATGGAACAGGTTATGTCCAGGGTGTGATGGATCTGCAGTAATGTTTCTGGCCTGTTTCCTAACTCTTGACACGTATAAGTCCTGTATGGAGGGCAGCCTTAGACTGGCACTGATGATTTTCTCTGCAGTCCTGACTGTCACTTGTAGTCTGTTCCTGTCCTGTTTGGTCACCAGTGAAACCACACAATGATGGATGTTCAGAAAACAGACTGATTTATGGCGGTGTAAAACTGGATCAGCAGCTCCAGAGGCACGTTGAACTTCCTAAGCTGGCGCAGGAAGTACATCCTCTGCTGGGCCTTCTTTCTGATGGTGTCAGTGTTTACCCATTTACAGATGGGTCTCCTGATTTGCAGTTATTGATGTAGAGGGAGAAGAGCAGTGGAGAAAAAACACACACCCCAATGCTGACTGTCCGGGTGCTGGATGTGATGCCCCTAAGCCTCACCTACTGCTTCCTGTCAGTCAGGAAATTTGTGATCCACTGTCACTGTCAGTCAGGAGCGGAGGATGTCAGGATGATGGTGTTGAACATCGAACTGAAGTCCACAAAGAGGATCCTTGCATATGTCCCCGGGACGTCGAAATGTTGTAAGATGTAGTGCAGTCCCATGCTAACTGGTCAGCACAGACTCTCAGGCAGGAGGGAGATGTGCCTTTTGTTCTTGGTGCCTTCCTGATCTTCTGACAGATATCCTCTTCACTGAGCGCAAATGGGAGGTCGGCAAAACAAACTGTTGTCATGCAACCACATGGAGAATATAGTATGCATGTATTTCAAATTTATTACACACTTCTGATAAGAAGTCTTGATTTTTCCTTGCAACAGTTTTATATCCAATAATGCACATAATATGTACTTTGTCATGTAATATGTCTCCTTTCAGTAGATGGGCAAGTTAATTGCAGGGTCTTCAATGAGACACCATGAAATGGAGGGGATGGCATGTTAATCAGTGTTGAAAGATTCAGAAGTATTTCATGGATTAAAGTAGTACTCACAGTAGTAATTACATTGTCCACCTGTAGGAAACACAGGTAGGAGTTCTGGTCGTAGTGAAGGTCATACTGAAAATGAGAACACACAGCGCTCATTTACAGTAATCATGTTCAGTAAAAGCAGCACACACTGATTTAAGTGCTTACATGTTCATTTTATAAGAAAAACTGTCACGAATAAATAAGCAGTAAACCATTCATGAAAACATTTATTTGTGAGAGCACTTAAATATCAGGACAAACTGGCAATTAACTTGCCCACTGGCTTGAGCTTGATCGTGACTGGGGCTCCCACAATGGGGCTCAAAATTCTGCAGACATTGTCTCACACAGTGCTTCTGCTCTGATTGGTTGTTTTGAACAGTGGATATTTGCAAATGGCATTAGAGCCAGTAGACAGGGCCAGCGGGGGCTGATTTTTTTTTTAACAGATTCAAGATTCAAGACTTTATTGTCATGAGCACAACAATTACATGGAGTAGTCACAATGGAATGGCAATGGAATTCGTGAGACACAGGCTCCCTAAAACAATGCTTATTTCTAACAATATTTTGAAGAAAACCACACAAGCAAGAAAAGAAAAAAGAAAACATAGATATAAAACTAAAAATATCAACCAAAATAATAAAATGAAATGTAGACCTAAAATATCAATTCTACAAATAAAATATAGTGAACATAAAAACAGTACAGTACTTTTTGTTTAAACATCCTTTTGTTTTTAGTTCCATCAATATAAACTGTTGTTCAGCGGCCTGTGAAGTGAACATGAAGTTTTTTAATTTTTATTTTGACAATCCTGAACATTTGTTTGGAAAAATTTGTCATGGATAGAATGGGATTAACAGTGTAAATGAAAAAGTACAGACATGTTTTATTTTTATTTTGTTGTTTGATTTTTGTGATGTTCCTTTTTTCTTTTTCTTGGCAATGGTGTACTTTTGTCTTTTTTCCTTCAATTATCATTATTTTTTACTGCTCAGGTTAACTGGCAAAAACAAAAAAGTGTTGTTTTTGTTTGTTAATCTAATTTTTAACCTAGTTTTGGACTGTCCAAGGAAGCCGGAGCACCCAGAGAAAACCCTATGTGATTTTGTTTTTTTTGGGGTGGTTGTTTTTTTGGCCAATTAACAATTTTCATATTTTTGGATTTTATAAAGAAACCGGAGAGATTAGGGGTTTTGTGTTTGAGGGGTTTTGATTTTTAGATTGAGGGGTAGATATTGGGAAAGGGGGAGGAGGAGCAGACAAGAGAGACATGGGGGAATGGGGATGGGGAATGTTGTAGATTGGCCATTTAAGTCCTCCTGATCTTGTTTCGTATACTGTATTTGCTACATGCAGTGGACAATTTGGGAAGTGATTTGCCTGTATCCATTGACTGGTGGCAGGAATCCTTCACACCAGGAGGGGGGCAGTGTTGTCCTGCAGGTGCTTCCTCTGTGGGAAAGGGTGGGAGGCGGGTCGAACGTCGGAGTGACTGCATTGTTCTCTTTGTAAGTTAGTTAAAGGTTGTTTCGTTCTAAATTTTGTTTTGTGGAGCGGGTTTTTTCTGTGGAAAATCTAGGCAGTGCATTACCTGTATCACTTCCAAGGTAATTTGATCCCTCCACAGCAACAGTAGCTCCTCGCTTTCCTCCAGTTGTCATATTTGAAGCGTGTCTTTAGACTTTAGCACGATTCTGTTAGAAATGGATGGAAAATGCTTTGGCTGCAGATCTACCTTACCTGCCTCTTCATAGACAAGTTGCAGCTTGTTACGTTGCAAATGCTGCTTCGTGGACCGTGTTTTTTCTGTGGAAAGTCTGGGCAAAGGTTCCCACGTATCTTTAGCTCGGTAGTGGGAATCTTCCTTACCAGTAGGGGGGCGGCGTCGTCCTGCAGGTGCCTCATTTGTAGAAACAGATAGGAAGCGGGTTAGCTGCTGAGCTACTTTACCTGCCTCTCCATAGACAAGCTTCTTGCCTTTATCGGATGTGAATGGGAGGCAGGTTATCGTCTCTTCGACTACATCGGTTTCCTTGTAGCTCAGATCCAGTTTCTTGCGATTCAGATGCTGTTTCATGGACCGGGTTTGAGCAGTGCTTAATCTGGGCAAAGATTCACCTGTATCTTTTGAACAGTAATGGGATCCTTCAACACCAGCTTTGGAACTACGCTGTCCTGCGACCACATCTTTTGCAGCTAAAGCATCTTTGGATTTTAGCTTGGCTGCTTTGGAAAGTGGTGGCAGGGAGGTAGGTTCATCTATGCTGAGTATGCACGTTCCAGATACTGTTTCATAGAACGTGACTGGTCAGTGGCAAATCTGGGCAGTATTTCATCTGTGTTTTTACAGCGATAACCAGACTCCTCCCCATCACACATTAAACCATGCCCACCCGTTCTTACAGCTAAAAGACGTGAAACATTTCGTTGACTGGCTGCAGCCTCATTGAGTTCCTGCTGAACATATTGCTGGAGTTGTTTCTCCCTCTCAGCAAACTGTTCTGTAGTCTTCTCTGCAGCATCACGTTCCTCCCTGTTTAGCTGCTCAAGACGGGCTTGCATGTCAGCTATCAGAGTGGTGTTGAAGTTTTGACATTTGATTTTATTTTTTTTTTATTTTTACTTTTGTTTTTCCTCTTCAAGAAACAACCTGTGAGACTCTTTCTGGTTCTGTAACCAGTCAAGGTTGTTCTGATGCTCTTCTTTTTCCTGCATATTTGCCTCTCTGTGAGCAGAAATAGACTTAAGCATTGCAGCCGCCTTCTCCTCCATCTCCTGCTGCTGCTTTGCCACTTTAGCCTCTTGTTCAGCCACAGTTTTGGACAATTTCACCTCCTCCCTCAGACGTGTAGAGGCATCTTGCTCTTTTATTGTGACTGCCAGTCTGTCTGCCACAATTTCTTTTGGTATCTGGCACTTTCTGAATTGTTCTGCTTGGCATTTGTTTCTTTGCTGCAGCTTTTTGTTCATGTCAAACTCAACACGTTTTCTTTTTTCTTCCTCCATGTTGAGTTTCTGCGCCTCTCTTTCTCTGCAGAGGTTTGTCCTGGAGATCTCCTCCAGGTGATGCTTCAATTTGATTTTCTTTAACTCTGCTTCTTTTCCTGCCTGATGTCTTAGCTCTTGAGCATGCAATTCATCAAGGCCCCGCAATCTGTCTCTCTCTTCTCTCTCCTGCTGTCTTTCTTCCTCTCTCAGCTGTTTGTTCTTTCTTATTTGTTCAGTGTGATGGTCTGCCAAAGCCGTATTGGAAAGCTGTCTCTGACGGTCTTTCTCCTGTTCTTGTCTCAGAGCTGCCTCGTGTCTACGCCTCAGCTCCTCTTCAGACTGTCTTTCTTGTTCTTCAGCTACTCTCCGTCTTTCTCCGCTTATTTCAATCACCGCCTTGTTTTCCTTCTGCACATGGGTAAACAAAACTGCAGTGTTGAATTTTCTGACACAGCCACTCCGGTGAAATTTGGCAAAGTTGGTTTTGTCGACCATTTGCTGCCTGTTCTGTTTTTTCGATTCCACCTCCTCTGCAGCAAGCATATTTCGATGCTCCTCCTTTGCCTGCTCCTCAAGTTTCATTCTTTTCCGAAACTCTTTGCGGCGGGCTTTCTCAAGTTTGTTCTCCCCTTTGAAACGTTGGTATTGAGGCTTGCTCTCTACCACTTGTGGCCTGTTGTACGGTATGGCCTGGATTCTGTTCCAGTGATCCTCGGACACCACAACTTCTTCTTTTGAAGACATTTCAGTTGTTTGTCTAAGTTAGACTAAGTTTGTGTAATTTAAACTGTATCTAAGTTAGTCTAAGCTGTGTTGTGCTGTGTGTTTGTGCTGTGAAATTTTTCTGTCATGTGTCTTACCTGTGATTGAGGATTTTTTTCACTCAAGCGTGTTACCTATAAGTCTCTTGTGACCTGTTTATGCCTTATGAGTGCTGAGGGAAAAAGATAAAAGCTTGATTGTGACATCATCATTGTGACATCACTGTGTGAAATCACTTGCCTTTGATGTCTGTGAACTCATACACAAACATTCAAAAGGCATCATTTGAATTTGTTAGGCTCCACCCCCATGGTTACTAATACCAACAAGTTTCTTTATTATTCTTCTTCCATGCATTTACTTGGCATCTAACTCCTTCCACATTTTTCTGTTAGGTTCCTGTCTTGTCTTCCCTGTGTCTGGTCTCCCTGCTCCCTTGTGTGTGTGCAGTTTGTCTCCCTCTGTCTGTTCTTGTCTGTCATGTCCATTTTTGCCGAGGTTGACGAGGAGGTTACTCCATGACAATCACCACCACCTGGCCTGATCAGCACACCTGCAAGTGATCTCCAATCAAGCCACCTCCTCTGCTGTATTTAAACTCCGGTTCATTCAACCATTCTTCGCCAGACCGTTTAGTTACCCTGCTTGGTACATTGTGGCTCTTATGAATGAATGGCCAGTATTTGTTCAAAATCTTTACACTTTTTCAGCTCTTCACCATTCATTCATATTTTCACCTAAGTCCATTCAAACATCAAAATGTTCCAAATCTTTATCCCATTAAGACTTTTCAAAATCTTCAACTTTTAGTCAAGTTTTTTTATATTAAAGTTTTGGCAAAATGTTCAAAACTAGTGTGGGTGATAAGTGGATCATCAGCTAGAGTGGAAAGGAGCTGTGAAAATCTTTTAAAAGTTTCTCTTCAACTAGCTCTCATTCCCACGTTTCTCTCTACATACAGTGGTGTGAAAAAGTGTTTGCCTCCTTCCTGATTTTTTTTTTGTCACAATGTTTCAGAACAAAAAAATTTAAATATTGGTCAAAGACAACACAAGTAAACACAAAATGCAGTTTTTAAATTGAAGGTTTTCATTATTAAGGGAGAAAAAAATCCAAACCTACATGGCCATGTGTGAATTCCTGATTTCTGAAATCAAAGAGTACCACTTTTTAAAAAAGCTCTTGTGATCACATTCTTAACACCACACACACAAAATCTACATCACTGCGTTCATGAGACCCTTGTCCATCTGATGGTATCATCAGTTTGAGGATAGGATTTATGGTCTGGCCATTGGAGGCAGGAGTTTGGGAGGTGCGCCTCAAGCTGAATCTCTGTGAATTCAACTGTCAGAGGCAAGAGTGTGTGTAGTCACCACGGCAACCAGTGACTGAAGGTGAGAACACAGCTGATTGAGATGAGCTCATTAGTGGAGTTTGACTGTGTGTTTACTTACAGCACAAACACATACACACACACACACACACACACACACACACAACCACTACTGTAATGGCCAGAGCACAAGACTAAACAGTGCTCCTTATACAAGTAAAATTTTGATGTATTTACAAACTCATTTGTGAATTTGACACACACACACACACACACACACACACTCAGTCCTCCTCACACAAGCTTTTTCCAAAGTGTCATTTATTCATTGATAATTTTACACAGCAATTTCAAAATATTGAAGGTATTATTCAACCTTTGAAGCGCATTCATACCATTTACATACATGTCACTGTAACATCTTTTCATACTTCACCTGCTTCCTGATAACAATTCAAAAACTTTCAATTTTTCCACATTCTTCATACATTTTAGGATTTATGCCAACATAATTAGCCAGCTGTCAAGTTTAGCGTAAGCCTTTCATTCCACACAATTTCAATATTGCACATACTTCATACATTTTAGGCATTCAGCTATCCAGTTTAGTGTTAGCCTCTCAGCAGCCAGCATTCACACCGCAAAACATTTTTTTAAACGTAATACAGGCAGATAGTCCATGACACACACACAACAATCTGATGGAATGACAAATAAAAATAGAAAAAAAAAAATAAAACAGGGTTAATACATGTTTTACCCATTTTATATTGTGTCATAATTCTTTTTTCCAAAGGAATCTGACTTCACAATGTATTTTTAAAAAAAACTTCCAAATCTGTTCAAATCAGTTCACACATTTTCCCCAAAGAAATTATACAGGAAAAGTGGTAAAAGTAGTTAGGCTTCTGCTCTGTCAAGGAAAATTAAAAATGATGTAATTAACTATTTGATTTTTGTCATTTCTGACACCTTGTAATAGGTGTACAGACTGTCTATGTCACCCTTTTTTAGTTTCCGTTTCCATTTAGCTATTATACCCCAAAGCAGTATAATTAAAAATACCACATATTTGACCGTACGTAGAGCAAAATCGAGGGTATAAAAGGATATTTCCTGCTCCATCTGCTGTATCATTTATGACAACGATGGATGGAGGTTGTAAGTAGACCTTCAAAATGCAAAAAGAAGAAATAGGAGCAAGAGACAAAAAATAGAGTAGGCAATTTGTCGAAAACTGAATTTAAACTCAAAAAGGCTGTTGATCGGCTGATCAAAAGTTTAAGACCATAGCCTTAAAAAGTCAAAATCTGCACAAAAATCGGGAATCTTTCATGTCATTTTCATTCAGGCATTCACACTGTCATGACCTCCTGATGGCAAAATAGCCATGGCTTTCTGTCTTTGAACATGGCAGGATTGTTGAGCTGCACGAGCAAGGCCTCTCACAATGCGCCATTACTGCTGAGGTTGGACGCAGTAAGTCACATTTTAAATTTCTTAAAAGATCCTGAGGGTTATGGTACAAAAAAGTCAAGTTGTAGACCAAAAAAAAACCCGCTCTGAGCCGGAGGATCAGGCGGGCTGTCCGTGAAGACACACGCCGATCCTCAACGCAAATTAAGGCCGTTACTGTTAGGGTCCCTGTCTGTCTCCCCTGTGTTTGTTCCCCTTTTTCCCGTTTGTGTTTGTCTCCCTCTGTCTGTGTTGTCTGTCATGTCTGTCAGTTGCCTAGGAGGACGAGGTTACTCCAGGACACTCATCACTACACCTGGTTTGATCACGTCACCTGAGAGTCATTCTACAATCAACTACCAACTCTGCAGCAGTATTTAAGCCCTGGCTCATTCGTCCGTTCTCCACCAGATTGTCCATTTACCTAGTCTGGTACTTCGTGGTCTGTTTTTGACTTCCCTCCTGAGATTTTGCTCGTTGCTAACAAGACCTGTTTTTTTGTGCTTTAGACTCCTGGTGATGCTGATCTTGCCCGTCCTGTTTGCCTCGTCAACCTCCTGGCTTTGTCTCCACTTCGTCAGTCCTGTTCACTCAACCCCAGCCCCATCTGCTCTCTGCTTCACTCACACCACGCTGGCTTCACGCCACACTCTGCTGGTCTGCCTGTTCTGTCCCTGCTCTGTCAGCTGAGACTCTTGGCGGCCATTGGTTTCTGGACTCAGACTACAGGACTGTTCGGCTTTCTGAAACTGCCCTTAATTTCTATTAAACATTCACTGTTCAATTCTGCCTCTGCCTTCTGGTTAATCTTGTGTCTGCGCTTTGGGGTCTAGTCCATCTCTGCCCGGAACCGTAATAGTTACTGCAAAACAGTGAGTCTTAGTGTCACAGACCAGGTCTGGAACAGAAGACTGACCCAGAGCAGAGGGCTGAGGGTCATTCTATACAAGGTTAACAAAGAGTGGACAGACACTATGTAAATTGTGGGTGGTGGTTAACAGACATGTTACAGGATGCAGGAACAAAGGGAGAGGGGGTGACATTTCCATATACAATAGGTTAGAAGGAAAGGAAGCCAGGAGACATTAAAACATGAGATGCACACCAGGTTAGAGGAAAAGGGGGGGCTACTATAATCATAAGATGCGAGCTAGGATGATCAAGGGCCTAGTAGGACAGTGTCAGCAGGGGTCAGGAGACGAGGGGTAGAAGCACAGCAAATTGTCAGACAATCAATATACAACTGGGGCATCTACACTAGTAAGAATAATTCTGAGGCCCCTCGTCTGTGCAGTAATGACTGGGTCTTTCAAAAGGACAACGCTGCAGTTCACAATGCCCGCCTGACAAAAGGACTTCTTTCAGGAGAATAACGTCACTCTTTTGGACCATCCTGCGTATTACCCCAATCTAAATCCCATTGAGAATGTTTGGGGATGGATGGCAAGGGAAGTTTACAAAAACAGATGTCAGTTCCAGACTATGGATGCCCTTTGTGAAGCCATCTTCACCACATGGAGCAATGTTCCCACTTGCCTCCTGGAAACATCAAGCATGCCTGATTGACTTTTTGAAGTGATCAACAAGAATGGTGGGGTTACTCACTACTGAGTCCTTTTTTGACATTTTCAGTTCTGTTTTTGGGGCTATGGTCTTAAACTTTTGATCAGCTGATGAACAGCCGTTTTGAGTTTAAATGCAGTTTTCAATAAATTGCCTACTCTCTATTTTTTGTCTCTTGCTCCTGTTTCTTCTTTTTGCATTTTGAAGCTCTACTTACAACCTCCTTATGATCCAGCAGTGCAAAATGTGAATTCTTGTCATTTTTCCCCATGTCTTAAGATTTCATTCAGAAGTGTACTATATGTGGGTATGTGGTAACCTTAGCAAAGTCTGTGTATCTACAGGGGTTCATGAGTACAAACAGTGGTCAAACATTAGCATCCTTGTAAGCTTCAGTCTCATCCTCTCTAGGCTCAGAGAGGGAGACCAGTGGCATAGTGTCACCTGCATGCTGTGATAATTGGTAAGGAGGTGGTGTGGGGAAATTTATCATTAATGGCTGCGGTAATACACTTTAGACAGAGGTGCCTGATGCATGGCATGCAGCAACATCCACATAAGGTTAACACAGTCACTGCTACAACTAGTGAAAGAAACACAGACATGATTAATGTTTTCCACTTGCCAAAGGTTCTGTTCAGCCAATCAGTTAACGGATTCTCTATCCCCGAGTGTTCTGCTAACACAGACAAAGTTTTAAGGCCAGTAAGGGCTCGAGTTATGGAGCCATCTGTGTTATTAGGGATGAACACACAGCAATCTTGGGAAAACATAGCACACACACCACCTCTTTCAGCTTGGAGGAAATCAAGGGCCATTCTATTTTGGTAAGTTATCAGGGAAGTAGCAGCCAATTGTTCATGTAGTCCAGCAATGGCATCTCTAGTCATGTTATTGAGCCTTTGAACATTAAAATGAATGTAATTAATTCTGTCCACATTTTTCTTTATTGTTACCCACCAAAACAGGGATGTCTCAAACTCTGCGACGACTTGATCAACCAATTTATTTTCATCAGGTACACCTCTGGGTACTCCAATTGCATCTATGTAGGTTGTTCATGTAACCAATACAGTTATAGCCGCTCGAGTACTACAACCTAGTCTCCATAGTGGAGTCTTTTTGGAGGGTTTCGTCAGTTGAGGTCTTTCCAGTCTGTGGTAGGGTGTCATTTCCAGAGTTATGGTCATTGTCCGTCAGTGAGGTTCCTAAGTCAGACCTCAGTCAGTGTTCTCTCTGTAGGGTCTTGAGTCAGTGCACAGTGTGTCTTATAGATCCAGTGGCTCAGTCTGTCATCAGACAACCATACCTTTACACAATGTGATGTAGCCTTTGCTACTTTGTACAGTCCCTTCCACCTGGGGGAGGACCAATTGAGCTTGTTGACTTTCCTTAGGACCCAGTTTCCCACTTCAACAGGAGATGTGTCATTGTCCTGTTTGTTGGTGAGTATTTCCGTGACCTGTTGAGAGATGCTCATCACATTGTTTTTCAGTTGTTTAACATACTCACTCAGATCTTCATACTGTAATAATACAGGTGGTGTGTGTCAGGCTGTGTGTGTGTGTGTCAGGCTGTGTGTGTGTGTGTCTGGTGTTGGAGGACCTCCATCATAGCACGTGCTTCTGTGTAGGGAGGAGGGAGAGCCGTGGGAGTTTGGTCAGGCTCCATCTTATCTTTTTGTTCAGGTTGCTGTGTCTCTGGAGGAGTCAAGGTCTTAACTGGCATTTGATGTGTCATTTGCACAGAGGACGGTGATTGGATGGAGAATTTAACTTCTCCCAGAAAACATTGGCAGTCTGCTAAAAATCTTTCTGCTTTTTTTTACTTCTTTTTGTGCCTTCCCTTTTTGCATTTTTCCTACCTCCTGTAGCTTTGTTGTGGTCTGCTCTAAACTTCCTGTAGCCTGTCTCATGAACATATTAAAATCGCTCAATTTTGGTGGAGCGCTTTCACAACCTCCAAACATCCCTTTTTCCTGCATTTCCCTCGTCCAATCTACAAACCTTTCTAATCCCTTTTTTGCTTCATCTTTTGGAATTTTCTTCTGCCATCTTACTAGTGTTTCAGCTAACACCGACCCCAAAGAGCCAGATTTGCAATCCTTCCACTTATCCACAATTTTCTGCAACATTTTAAACAAAGACTATTGCAAACACAATTACAAACAAACACTATTACACGTTATTCAGAGTGGGTGAATGGCACAGTGCCCGAGTGAGGACCCAGAGTCTATTACTCTGTGCGCTTGTTTGTGGAGGGTTTTCCCAGTGTATTCACTCGTTTTAATTCACCAACTTCTGCAACACCCTAACTAAAATATCCCCTTTTATGCTATTCCCATCCCCCCATACACAACTACTTCTGTGTTAGTGCAGGAATTCTCAAGCAGTCTGTCCAATATCCAGACACATGCACAGTAAAAATATCAATCAAGTAGGAAACCACCCCACATTTGTATGAAAAATAACAAACCTATCCCTGTGTCCTCCATAAAGATTTTTATCTTTACAAATATACTGGCATCACCTAACATGGCATCACCTCTTTGCGGCATCTGTAAAAGTTACTAAACTTTTCCCGGCATCAGGGCGTCCCCTGGAATCAAAAATATGTCTTTTATTTCAGCCAACTCAAACTAAAATAATTTAGAGGACAATATGTCTTTTATTTCAGCCAATTCAAACTAAACTAGGACACTTATTCACTTTCCCTCACGTGAGACTATGTGTTTTATACTTTACATGTGACCATTTCAGTAAAAATCCAAAAATCATTAATCAATCTCCAAAAGAAAATTACTATGCTTTTAGCGATCAGAGAATAACCTTATTCAGACATTAATTTCTTTTGGTATGCCCAATGTGCAGAAATTTCAAGTAGAAAAGAAGTTTTCTGCTCACCTTTTTGTTTTAGGTGCCTGGAATTGTCTGAAAAGGAGTCTCCTCCGATTGACTACAGCGGGCCTCAATTGGACGCGGTCTCAGAGTCAGCCAATCCGGGTCACAGCCCTAAATTTGTTAGCCCGATTCTTTAGTTGGAAGCCCAAGAACAAACCAAAGAAATCTTCAGTTCACATATGTAGAGTTTATTCAGGTCACAGGTAAAGTATGGCAGCGCTGGGCTCAAAGTGACAGAGCTCTCTGAGGATCTCAGTCAGATGGAGCCTCGATTTCCAGGTGTGATTCACAGTTATCTTCTTGGGCTGGGACTGCCCCATACAGAGGTTGGACTTACGCACCACCGAGTCTCATTGGCCACTTATCTCTGATGTGAACAGGCCAACCCACTGTTCACGTGAACTTACTGAAATGTGGTATGAAACAAAATGACATGAGTGAGTGTTGTCCTTGAGGCATGTACAACTGACAAATTAAAGAGGAATTTGTGGGTACATCTGATTCCTGCTTATCAAGTTGAAGTTCACACTGTTCTGATTAACTGAAAACAACTAAAAAGTTACATGAGTTCAGTGACAAAGTACAAATCTAAAGTGAAAAGAGTAAAAGCCAATTTTAACACTAAATTCATCCATTTTACCTGATTTTGAATACCTTTTGTGCTGTCTGGGTTCACTAATACTTCTTTAAAAAGACATTCTTTGTGGTGAGTTTTTAGTTGAAAAAAGGGCAACTTCAACTTTTGTCACTCAGTGCATGACGTCGTGAATCAGTGAACACACCTTAAATGTCACCTTTGATCGTTCTCTTGCATGAAATACACTGAAATACACAGATACACTTGCAATGACTGGATCTTAAAAACGTTTAAATTTCAAGCAGATTACTGAAACTTGAATATGTATGAATATGTTGTTTTTTTCATGTACCACAGACTTTTCCCTTGGTACATTTGTTTTCAAATTCATAAGAATGCTTCCTGCTTGGCATTTCTTATCAGTTGCTCTTTGTGAGCAATACTGAGACCTAATTAAGGTTTGAATTTCAGATTATAATGATGATAATTAACTTTTAACTTAATAACTTTATTAAGTTAATTAAGTTAATAACATTTACCTTCAGTGAACACGTCCTTTTAGCCTACATTTGTGTTCATCCAAATTGGCCAAATTAGCTATTTCCAGTGAACAGTTTTTGTGTGCGGTGCACCCATGGATGTACAACAGCTAACGCTGGGTTACTTTGATACCAAAATGTCTTTTTTTCTGATGATTTCTACACAGATTCATGGGCGTTTATTCGTGATTGACAACAGGGATTAAGGAATCTTAATGAATTGATAACTCCTTATCATCCGACTAGAGTGCTGCGCTCCCAAAACGCAGGCTTACTTGTAGTTCCCAGGGTTTCCAGAAGTAGTCTAGGGGGCAGAGCCTTCAGCTATCAGGCCCCTGTTCTCTGGAACCAGCTCCCAGTCTGGGTCCAAGAGGCAGACACAGTGTCAGTGTTTAAGAATAGACTTAAAACCTTCCTTTTTGATAAAGCTTATAGTTAGGGTGGGCACAGGCTCAGGCTCACCCTTAGTTATGCTGCTATAGGCTTAGACTGCCGGGGGGCTCCCATGATGCACCGGGCACCTCTCCCTCTTCCTCTTTCTCTGCTTCCTCTTACTTTGCTTCCGCTAATCTTATTATGGTAGTAGTGCAAACTGGAGTCACCTTATAAACTGGTAAAAGTGGTTAAATTGGTTAAAGTGGTTAATGTGAATTCTCTTATGTCCTGTAAAGTGCATGTTACTGCCGGAGCCCCGGTCCTCCCTTTGTTCTTCTCCAGTCTTGCAGGTTCCTCACTGATTCTGGTTGTGGTCCATCTGTGATTGATTGATTGAATCATTGATTTTGATTTGGGACGTGTAGGTCTTTGAATGATATGTGCATGTCTGTATGTTAGGTTTGAATTAAGTTATGAATCCAACAAGGAGTCATTTCTGATTCAAATCCACCCCACACGGTGTCTTTGGCCCCCTTTCAACTCTCTAGCTGAACTTGCTTCACAACTCAGGCCAGTGTGGGAGACACGTCTGTATAGAGTGTGAATGAGTGTGTAGTGCCGGGAATCTAAACTGTCACATTCCCCTTGTTGTCACCCTCTAAGGCAGGGGTGTCAAACTCATTTTCACCGCAGGCCACATCAGCATTATGGTTGCCCTCAAAGGGCCGGTTGTATAAATGGAACTACTCTGTAACATATTTTTATGTCCAAATATTGTACATGCATTTGCATATATGTAACAATATATGCAAGCACATTGCTCGGTGTTATTCTAACATAAATCCCTTTATCAGGTTAAGAACTCCACACTACTTCATCAGTCTAAGATCAAACTTTTCAAGTGAATAACAAAGACAAATGTCATCAAACTCAAGTTATTACATCAACTTTTAGTCACAGTTGAGAGGTGCAGAACAACGGTACATCAAATAACTGTGAGCTGCTGAGAACATGTGACAGATGTGGTATTTTACAAAAACAAATGTCTGCAGACAGTGTTGATGACAAAATATACATCAACTACTGAGAGTAACAGGAACTTTGTGGGCGGGCCTTACAGCTGAACGTTTCTGATTGGTCGAGTATTCCCAGCATTTTATTTCTGCCAGGTGAAGACCAGGTGAGATGGAGGAACAGTGAGCTGAAGGTAAATCACACACAACCAATGTGATGCTTGTTAAATGTTAAATTTCTCAACGTAGAAAGAGAAAAACAGACGCTGGACTTGCTGGTCACACTGAGAGACATGACAGACCGGACCGAACCGGACCGTTGCTGGAGAGGAGCGGACTAAAGACTGGAGGGCAGCAGACTAAAAACTGGCTCTCAGCCCGTTGGTTTTCTATATCTATATATTTTGCACATTTTTATTTTTGATCAATTGTGGGTGGAACCAAATGAGTGTTTGTATCATGGCTGTTCTTGTTAATCATATTCTAATATTTACAACGCTGTGAGGGGGTTATAGCTGTAAAGTTTGACCATTAGACAGCAGTAAGATCTGGCTCTATCGCAGGCCACATAAAATGATGTGGCGGGCTGGATTTGGCCCGCAGGCCTTGAGTTTGATACCTGTGTTTTAAGCGTTTGAAGACAAAGGCATCAACAAAGCTCTGTAATGCAAAAGAGCCAATAAAAAGCAAATGGAATTGTCATATTGACATTTACAAAATGTAAAAAGGAAGCAAAACATCCAATTTTTAAAAACTTTTGCATCTTTTCCGTCATCTTTTCCAAATGAAGACACGGCTTCATTTGCTCAGCACAGTGAAGTAAGTAACATAAATCACAACACATATTATATGTTTCTATATTATATTGCTTAATGACATATATCTGTTTTGACCAGCAGTGTAATATTGTCATGATGAAACATGAAGTTAGTTTGATCATTTGATAATGTGGTTACTTACTTATAATTGACTAATGTATGTAAACTTCTCATTGGAGGAATTTGGTTAAATTACCTTCAAAACAAGCTCCAACTTAGCTATTGAAGCACACACATGCACGTATGCACACATGCAGAAATATACACATGCATGCATGCACATCATCTGTGTACTCTGGATTTTAAACAAATTGCACTACACCTCTGGTGGTATTCACTTAATGTGGGCATCCATGGACAAAAATATAAATAAATATGTATGGGTTTGATGTTGTCTGTGATCCTTTTGTGGTGTCAATTTTTCACAGCCCTATGTGTGTAGATTTTGCAAGGTCACTATTTACTTACTAGGCCTCATTATGATGACTAACATTGATATATATTAAAACCCTAAGTGATTAATTATACAAAGAAAGACCATAGCAGAGGAAAGTACCTGAAAATACCAAAGTGGTTGTCATGTGGTAATGTTTAAAGATTGATGCTTGTTTTTAAAAAACCAACCAATAGAAATTCTGACTCCATTAAAAACAAAACTTGTGTATGCTTGAAACAAAATGGAGGCCTCAGGCCTCCCACGAGATAATTCAGACTCCATTAAAAATTGGCCTTATGCAAAAAAGGGTAATCCCAGACACCAATAAAAACCACTCCCAGAATATGAAAAATTAGAGAAAGGGGCATGGCAAGACATGCCCCTTTCAAGACATGCATGGCAAGACATGCCCCTATGGCATAAAGCATGCCCTTGGTCTAAAACACACCTATAACCCACAATATAAAAACTGATGCACAAAAGGTCGGAGTTCAGTTGTTCTGCAGGAACAGCTCATGCTTTATACTCTGTGTTGAAGAATAACAGCTCTCTGGACTCAACTTTGCTGGACTCCAGTGCTTATTTTGACTTTGCATTTTCCTCAGAAGAAGATTTGAACACTTAGAAACTTTTTGAGCAAAAGACTTTAGAGAAAAGAGTAAGGTGCGGAGACTTGGGCAGGACCAGACTTTGTCTCCAACTGGCCCCTTAGACTGAGTCTACAGTCCAGCCTGAAAAATCCACATCACTTTAATGTGCATCACTTTCTCAAAGTGCTTCATGAATTCAGAGATGGGTGCCATGAGTTGTCGTTTAGACTACACACTGTAGACTAAATATGATGGTGGTGGTCTTGAATAGATGGGAACATTCTCTTGTGACAGTGAGATGGTAACATTGTCAGACATTAAGCGCTTTACTCATATTCACTCTCAGGAGGAATTTTCTCAAATCCACTGTGGATACTGACACCAGTCATCTGGAGGTGGAGTAGACAGGTGACTCTTTGTTGAAGAGATCAAAGAAAACATAAAATATATGGCCTCACACATGATGGGGTGCTCCCGCTTTTGTAGCCTGTGATGATCTGGATTTCCGACCACATCGTGTGTGTGTTAGTGTTGAGGTTCTGCTCCAGTCTCTCTCCTGATGTCTCCGCTGTGTCTCCTTGATACCAACTTTCAGTCTCATGCCTTCAGCGCTGCCTCCGTGGCCCCAAGGCAACTTTTTTCACTTTGAACAGGGCTCTCCATTCTCCATTCATCCACACTGAGGTGTACAGTCTTTGTGATCGTCACATCATCAACATATTTGCTGATTGATGATGTCACTGATGATACATGTTCCTCAAGATTAATGTGGATTTTCTGGGTGGAGGCATCTCCTAACATGTGCCAGTCTGTGCATTCAAAACAGTCCTGCAGAGCTGTTATCTATGCTGTAACATTTTAGAGGGATGTGTAACCTGACATTCATGATTCTGAAATGTGTCTCTTTTGTCGTGGGCAATATAGAAAGAGACGGGTTGCTCTTCATTTCGGTAATGGACTCCATATCAAACAGGGATCATTCAGCTGACATTTCTTTCAGTGCTTCAACTGATATTATATATACTTATCCACCTCTTCTAACTCTCACGGCTTCTGCTGTTCATACACAATGTATATCCACAATTAACTCTGCTTTCTGAGCTCATACTTCAGACAGCTGACAAGATTTTTTAGTTTGTACACTTAAAATACATTTCTTTCAACACTTCCAGCTCAGTTTATTATCTTCTTTTCAACTCCTTTTGGTTCAACTTAAATGAATCTTAACAGCTTTTAGCACTTTCATTTCAACTGATACTCACTCAATTTGACAATTTATCTTAATTCAGTGCTTCCACCTCCATTTTGTGAGTTTAACTACTTTCAGTATTTGCATTTCGACTGCCACCTCAACAGTTTAAGTATTTAAACTATTTCAAATGTTTCAACTCCTGAAATTCAATTTGCTAATTGTGAATGCAAAGGGTGGCAAATGGTTATATTCTTAATTAGAAACAAATAAAAAAAAAAAACGCATTACATGTTGATGTAATAGTGCATTCAGTTCCTAATTTAATATACATCCTGTCATCCTGATACAAATTGTGGTATGTGGCAGTGAGAGGTTGTGTGTTTGTAACATATTCCAAAATGACAGAATTTTCTTATTGAATTAATTCATTTTGAAAACAAAACGTATCTGTACATAATGTATAAAACTTGTGACTTACGAGAGAATGATCATGTAGGCGGGACTTCCTGTAAACTAACCATTAGGCGCAGAGGACACTGGATGTGCTTTGAAAGGTCGAGCCTCGTAAAGTCGTCTTTCCCGGCAACACTATCCAATAAAATTAATGAAAGTCTAACTGGTCCCGCCTCTATTAACCTTCTGACCAATCAAAGCATTATAGTTTTATAACGCGCTCTCCAATAGGCCAAAGTGTCGGATGTAAGATGGCGATGGGCCGATTTTGGGTGAAGGAGGATTCTTTCCGGCCAATGGGCGTTTAGGACGTAGACACTGAGCTTATAAAGTACAAGGTGACAACCTATCTTCTTCCACATTCATTGACTGCGGCTGTGTGCGAAAGCCACTGTCCCCGGACCCTCTGAAAGTCGTAGGAAACCGGTAATAATTGCATTTCACACCTCTCAGGCTTCACATGTATCCACTTTGTTCAGTGTTTTCAGTGCGTTTGTGTCTGACATTTACACATCGCTGTGTGAGTGTTCATGAAACCTTTGTAAAGCTAACTGTCAGTGCTAACATTCTCTAGCTAGCAGCTAGGTCGGCCATTCAATGACTTCATAGGAATTACTCGTTTACCGATTTTGTGTGCTCTTGGTTTACCTATGTGACAGGGGAAAGAGTAGTAGTAACATGACGTGTGTTGAGTCCAGCCGCTGCTTGTCGTAGTGCCGGTACCAGCAGCGGGTCAACCACCCGGCACAGAGCGGCCAGGTTGCGTTGACACTTGAATGCAAAATGTCTGACACTCTGGGCCTAACGTTATCTGGATCCGTCCGCCGCTGCAAGGACATCCCTGTCTGAGAGCTGCAGGGCCATGCAGCTCCTCGTCTGTGCACCATCGCACGGTTAATGTTTGCTGTAGAAGGGAGCACACCGGGTCTGTTTTTCGGGTCACACGATTCCGTCCGTGGCTCATTTTGACCTTCAAGTCTGCAGACTGGCTAGCTTAGCAACTTAGCTTAGCTCCGGCGATTCCCCTCTTCAATGAGCACAGTCAACCAAACCCATGTCTAAACAGGTGATACAATCGGACAAGCTGACCTTTCTGGCCTTGCCAGAATTAAAAGCGCAGTGGTGTTTTTCACTCAGATGTACTGAGCCTCACACCAGGTGAAACTTCCAAGCAGAAATGTCCTCAAGGCTTCAGCTAACGGCGTTTAAAAGTCGGAGTGTTAGTCATTCATTGTGCAGCATGTGTGGATATTTGGCGGTTTATCTGTTGATCCTTGCAGTACTCTATATGTAATTGGATTAGCTGCTTGGCTGAACTGGCCAGGTGCACCAGACCTGAAATACTTATGTTGATCAACTTGTTGCAATTCTTGACCTTTACTACAGAAGATTTTTCTGTCACTGTGGCATTAATCTTGATACCCATTTGTCACATGAAGGAGTTTTATGCACTGGAAACTTACTTACATGAGTGTGTGTACTTTGACCCTGAGCTGTGAACCTAAGGTGACTTCCCTTTACAGAAAAGCTGTCAAAGCTGCAGGTCAGTAAAGAACTGAGGTCGACACTAGAAGTCCTTGTGACGTGGTGAGATTTGTTTCTCACATCCAGACATTAAAATGAAGCTCACAAAGAACTTCAAACCGTCAACCCCAGTATCTAAGATGTATATAGTTAAACAACAATGTTCTCAAATGCTGTAGTGTTTTGTCTGGTAACTCATCTGTCTGTGTCCAACAATCTGTCAATGCCTGTCTTGACAGGTGTTGGTGACTTAATATTTGCAGTGTCATTAGTGTTGACTCCTGCAGCAGCCATCAATCAGGTCACTGAAAATGCTGTTTGATCAACCAGAACTGACTTTGTATGAGAGGACTGACAACACATTTACCCTTTTTCCTCTCTCCAGCTTCCAGCCATGTATGCCTGCGCCAAGTTTGTCACCTCTCCTGCTGTGGTACGTCAACTGTAACATTATTTTGAGAATAATATTTAGACATGTACAAGTGTGAGTGTTTTTAGGTTTATAGTTTGAAAACTGGTGAACTGAACATAAGCAGATAATTGTAAAGCTTTTAAATGCAATCCAGCCATTATCTTGTTAATGCACTTTAGTGAAGGAAAGAATAAGCCAACTTGTGGAGCTCAAATTTTGAAATTTCACTGACAGGATTCCACAGGATAACTACATTCAGAGTTTCATGGCTGCATAAGCTTTTTAGCATTATGGCTTCAAGGACACAGTAGTTGGTTTTAACTGTTACAGTTGTCAGTGGATCACCGCTATCAGCTCTGTTGCAGTAGTTCCATAGTGGTATTTCCATTTCAGCTGACCCTGCAGCATATACAACATCTCAGTCTGGGAGGTGTGTGGAGGCCAAATTTTCATATTTACGTCTGATGCTCAACAAGAAAGGCAGTATGTCACCAGAGTACATGATAAGCCATGCTTCAGATCCAGGGATGGGCTAAATGGATACTTTTTCAAAATTACCTACAGTGGGCCATTATAAGTAGAATGATTAGAGAATGCATAACATATTAGAAATGGTATAGTAAAATGACTACAGATTAACATCACTGTCTTCTCACAATGTTTGTTTATTGCAACAATGGATATCTTATAATTTGAATTGTACTGATCAACCATAGTTACTTTGTCAGACAGTGTATTTTATTCCAGTTAAAATATAGTGTATTAAAGCTTTTGTTAAGTGTTAAGTTTCTCAAGTGATATAGTTGCATTTTACTAGATGTAATTTGGTTGAGGTAGGTTAAATACAAGTTGGGGTCTTTGAAAACAAAAAATATATTGATTTGCACCCTTGTCAGTTGACTTCTTGTACCATTTTGGCTTCCAATCAAATATTTCTATTACTATTACACTAAGCTAACTTGGGTCTGTTGTAAAAGTAACACTTAAACACGGGTAATTTTGGTCTTTTGAAGTCAAATATAAATGGGTGACACTGAAAATGCTAATATTGTTAACTTTGTCTGTAGCTGCGTGGGGGGTCCAGAGTCCTTGCCCGGCCTGTCTCCGTCTCCCTCTTCAACAGACCTGAAGCCACAGTGGAGCAGCAGGTCAGTCCTTTGACCTTCAGTGGTCCCTCACATAATTGTCTTTAAATTACTTCTGCCTTCTTGACAGCACTCCTGACAGATATTGGGATATGCATCGGGGTGGCCATTGACAGAATCAGTATCACTTTATATTTCAATGTTAGTCTTCATCTGGATATAGTAATTTCTTCACACATTTGCCTGTTGGATATTGGGGATTGTTGCATAGGCAGCAGTATAAAGCAACATATCTATAAAAATGTATTGGTCACTGCTTTATTATTTTCTGCATCACAATATATCTGCCATTTTTCTATTAAATTGTCTGTCCTGTTAAGTGATATTTGAATTCAGTTTTGACCACATCAGTGTGGAACCAGTTTCACTGTAAATGTCTCTGTGGTACATGGTACTATATAGCTTTAATTACATGTAATGCATAAACAACATTTATAGTCAATTATTGGCTGATGCATTAGTGGCATGTACTGTAGCTGTTTCTCACTTCTCTCCCAGGCTCTGTTGCCAGTCAGCCAGTCTGCAGTCCTGACCCGCTCATTCCAGACCAGCGCTGTCTCCCAGGACATCGACACTGCTGCTAAGTTCATTGGTGCAGGTGCTGCCACAGTGGGTGTGGCCGGCTCAGGAGCTGGAATCGGAACAGTGTTCGGCAGCCTCATCATTGGCTATGCCAGGTAAACTTTTCACTCTGCATCCATTTGACTGATTATCCACATCACCCTGAACACTGTTGCTCAGTGCTGACAGCTGTGACACTAGTGACTGTCAAATCACAGATATCACTGTCCTTTGTCTTTGCTATTCTGAGGATTTAAAAAGCCACAGACCTCCTCATTGAACGTGACTAGAAGCATAATTCTGTCTGTCCCTCACAGATTCTTTATTTAATTAAAACAAAGGCGGAAGTTTACTTTCAAGCAGAAGTGATCTTGACATTGGAAACAGTAGGAGATAAAACTGGAGATTAAACTGCAAGATTTTAAAAATTTAATAAAATACTTTAGTATAGAGCTCAGCAGGTGTTGATGGAAGAAAACTCATTTGAGCACAAGGCAGTAAAATCTGTCATGTTAAACAATGTTTTAAATGTTGGATGTCACATGTCATGTTAAACAGACAGACTTAGGTATCATCATCAGTATATCTGTCCTAAATTGCATTACATTTAAGCTGTGAATTTAGAGACCTTGGGGCGGCAGTAGCTCAGTCTGTGGGGACTTGGCTTGGAGAACCAGAGGGTCACTGGTTCAAGTTCCCCATGGACCAAGTCTTCATGGAGTGTGGACTGGTGGCTGGAGAGGTGCCAGTTCACCTCCTGAGCACTGCCGAGGTGCCCTTGAGCAAGGCACCGAACCCCAAAAAACCTGCTCGGGGCGCTCACGCTCACGGTCACGAGGGCAGCCCCCTCACTCTGGCATCTCTCCGCCAGCTTGGCATGTGCGTGTGTGTGTGTGTTCCTATATGTATATGTAAAAATGTTAAATAGTGTAAATGTAAATTTCCCCATTTGAGGGACTAATAAAGGGTGTTCTTCTTCAGTAGCTTAAAATAGAATGCGAATAAAATAAGTAATGGATGACTATAGTAGTATTAAAGAACCGTGAGGGGTGAGAAACTATTGTGCTGGAAAGACGTCACCCGTGAACGTACTCCGGTTAAAGAATAATAGGGACATGATGACATGTCGTCCTTTTTTTTTTTTTTTTTTTTATTTTTATATACACACAACAACACTGACTCCATGAGGACCCCAAAACCTAAAAACATAGCTGTCCCCCTAAATAGCCTGACCCAATATAAAACAGATTAACTAAAAGATGCCTGACTAAAAATATTCAGATACTTACAAGATTATATTTAACAAATTAACATGCATCTGCATATTCTCAGAGGGAATTTATAACAAGTAGTAACTTTGAATAATTAATTAGAAGTGGAAGCTATTACTTAGCCTCTCAGTGCTTTCTCGGTAAAGCCAGTATGTTCTCGACCCCAGTAGGGAGAAATGGTTTGACTGGTTTGAGATTGTTAAATGCTGCTGTTCTTAGTCTTGCACAGTCTGTAAATGTTCTTTGGGCAGTGTAAAGCACTGTATGATACATTCAGCCAAACCACTGTTTGCAGGGCCTTATGGCCCTGTTCAGTGCTGTTCCCATACAGACTGTGATGTTCCTTGTTAGGACGGTCTTGATGGTACAGGTGTAAACATTCCTCAGTATGAGGTGATATCTGAAATTTCCTCAAGTGTCAGAGGTTAAACAGTGTCTGCCTTGCCTTCCTCACTGTGGAGTTAGTATGCAGGTAGGCCATTTTGTTATCTGTGATCTGGCCCATCACAGTTGTGTCGTCAGAAAACATAATGATGGTGTTTAAGTCAAAAATGACTACACAGTCGTGACTGTACAGTGAGGTGCTCAAAACAGAGCCCTGGGAGCTCTAGTGTTAAGGATGAGGGTGGATGCGGTGTGTCTGCCCACCCTGACCACCTGGGGTCTGCCTGTCAGGAGGTCAATGACCCTCGTGTACAGTGAGGTGTTAGAAATCTCTGGTCCTCAAGCTTTGTGATGAGCCTGGAGCGAACTAGGCCGTTGGATGTAGTTGTAGTCAACGAACAGAAATCTCCCATAGCCCCCTCTTTGGTCCAGATGAGACTAGGTGGTGTGGACGATGTGTGCTGTGGCGTCATCTGTTGATCGCCTGGTAGGTAAACTGTAGTGGGTTTGTGTGCTGGGTAGTGAGGAGCAGCCCTTCAAAACACTTCATCAGTACAGAGGTGAGAGTCACTGGGCAGTGCTCATTCAGACAGACTGGTCCTGTTTTCTTGGCACAGGAATGATGGTGGACTTGAAGCATGTGGGTGTTACAGACTGAGGCAGGGACAGGTTGAATATGATTCACTTGTGCTAGATGGTCAGCTCATAGTTTGAGGACCAACCCACTGGTCCTGTCCTTTCTTGTTGACACCTTTTTAAAAGCCCTCCTGACATACTGATCAGAGGTGATGGGCAACTTCAACCAACGACTTCAAGTGCTTTCCCCATGCGTATTTGTTTTCCTCCTATCAGTAGAAGCTGACAGTTTCTTGTTTGAATTGGCTGCACAGGGTAGCCTGAGGAACCACAAGTTTCACTACTGCATCTCATTAGCTTGCAGTTTTTCATAAGCTATGAGAAGACTCCCAATTTCACAGAGAAAATTTATAAAAGTGATTCAGAGTCATCAGAAATCATGGGGGGGTAAGTAAACAAAAGAATTACAGTTGTTTAGAAATCTTTTTAGACCTTACCCAAAATAGACAAAAAAAATGTTGCCTAAAAGGGACCCAAGGACAATTCAACAGTCTCTGACACAAGGAAAATAAGACCCATTCAAAATGTAGTTGACCTGTGAAAACTCAAATGGCAAGAACAAACTCTGGTCATCATAATTTAGCCATGCCAAAGGGGAAAGTACATGTAATGCTTCTTAATAAAATGGACATGAATATGCACCTTGTGGAAAAATATAAGCTTTGTGGACACTCACACTGTTTTTTTTTTTTTTTTTTTGTTATCAAATTATTATTAGCTGTATATTTGACTTTTTGCACCTCTGTGCCCTCCACAGGAACCCCTCCCTGAAGCAGCAGCTCTTCTCCTATGCCATCCTGGGCTTTGCTCTGTCTGAGGCTATGGGTCTCTTCTGTCTGATGGTGGCGTTTCTCATCCTGTTTGCCATGTAAAACCTGGAAACCAGCCCACAGCTCCCTTCACTTACCCCTTCTCCCCTGTCTCCTCTTCTTCCTTGCTCCCTTCTCCCTCCCTTCCTTCCATCCGAAGGGGGGTTTCCAGAATGGGAAATCTGAACGAGCTGATAGGCCATTCCAACTGAGAAATATTTAATGGAAAAAAATTATGTCTGGGGATAACAAACCTACAATCCTATACTTTTATGTTCTTACGCTTATGTTTTTCAGAAGTTTTATGTAAGACCTCACTTTGGTTGAAATAATCTGTCCAAAATAAATGGTTGGGATAACTAAACCCAGTCTACAGTGTTTCATCTCCTTCATTTCTAATAGAGGACTGTTGCAAATGTATTGTGAAAATACAACAGGTAATGGTTTCGAATGTCACTCAGGTGCTTTGCTAATCTTATAAATGATTACTACAACTTGGTCAGCCAGAAGTGTTTGTCTTGTAGGAGAATCAAGGTTGCCATTTCTACCTCCTATAAATGTGATCAACTGTGGAAATCATGGCAAGTTGCCAGTTGTGAAGAGTACCAAAAGGTCCTGCTTAGCCAGATATATTTTCATTCAGTTGTGGTTTTCACATGAGCACTTGAAACTTAAAGAAAAGTTGTCTCAAGTCAAATGTACAGTTTTCCATGTGATCATTTTTAACAGGATTTTAAAGGTACCAACTTGTCTTTTGGGTGTTCAAGCCAGTTTACTACTAATGGCATTGGGTTAAGCTTTTACTTGCCACAAACAGCCTTTAGTTTCCACCCTTAAGTTTACTATAAAAATGTTTTTTTCATAGTCTGCCACTTTAACAAAAGCTGTAGTCTTGGTTTAAGATTTCTTCAAAAGTCTTTCAGTTTTTTTTTTTTTTTTTTAAATAACCAAAATCCTCACATTTCATGAGCTACAAACTGAGTGTTGGGTATTTATGCTGTTCTATCTTTTTTTTTTTTTTTTTTTTGGTTCAGAACCTTTAATTATATTATAATGGTTATTTTTTCCAGATTCTGACAATCATGTTTAGTTGTCATAATTTCTTACTAAAGATTTTGCAGTGCTTTAGTGATCATGAAATAGCTATTGTCTGTATGTGACATCACAAGAGATCAATTTTGGCACTGAAAATCATCTTGAGATCCCCAGGTCCTCCATGAAACCTACAAAATATGTGTATATATACAAAATATATATCTTGTGTATAAAGGAAATGAACTACATTTATAAAACTGGTGCTACTGTTGTCCTGTTCATCACACTGTATTTTACTCCTCAGGCTTGTTTTATATGTCCTGAAGATTCACAATGATGGCTTTTAATATGCATAATGCTGTCTGGCATCAGCACGTAAGTATGGACTTTGAGGTGAAAATAATTTAAATGGATTCTCTGAATCCTTTTCCGTTTTCCAAAAAAAAAAAAACTTTTCCACTGTACAACTTTCGGAAACACCCAAAGCCCAGGTGAGTTCTACTTTGAAAGTTCCCAGCGGAAGTGCCATGTTGTAGCGTTTCAGAGTAACTTGACTACTGAGAAATCTGTTCCTGAAGTTGCGTTTGGTGAGTGGACTGGTGGGGATGTGGTCATTTCAAAACATGATCTGACGCCATATTCCTCCAAACCGACAGCAAGCGGACGGCGAGCTGCGTTACGAGCCGGGTCGAGGTGGACGAGCTCGTTTTGCTGACGACTTCCTACTTTTTGTAGGCCTGGGAAACGACACGGAGCACAAGCTAACGATAAGTAGCCACCATGTCGTGGGAAGAAATGAGTAGTTTCGTGGCCTCGCCTCTACAAGCCTCCGTTTCGTGTTTCTGCTCTCTGATCCCACAAAACAAGCAGAGGTAACTTCGCAGCTAGCTGTCAATGCAGCTCACAGTCAGCCTCATAGATTAGTCGACTTCTTCGCTTTACTTTAGCTTACCAGTTCGTGCGCCATGGCGGACAGCCCCGGAGAGCCGTCCAGCGGCGGTGCCCTTGGCTCAGGCGTTACCGGACAGGGCGGCGGAGCTTCGCTGCTGCCGACTGTGGCCAACTCTCTGCCGGGGGGACACTCAGCAGTCAGCGGGGCTCCCTCCGGCTCTAATCCGGCCTCCCCTCCTCCTGCCGCGGCCGCGCAGAGTGGCCTTACCGCCGTGGTGGCTCCTCTGTCCGCTGTCACTGCTACCCCGGTCGGTTTTGGCAGCACTTTCACCCCCGGCTCATCGCCACCCGTCGTGGCCGTGTCTCCGACCGTACACGCCTCCTCGCCTCTCCCCGGTGTTGGGCTTGGGGTCGGCGGGGTGGCGGGAGCAGGCCTCCTGTCCCAAATTCACGCCACTTCCTGGGATCCGACCCTCAGTACGGACTGGGACAACGAGAAGGCTTCACAGCAGTGTATCCTGAGGATAAAGAGGTAAGAGACAAACTAGCTGTGTGTTTTCAGTCATTTACGTTAGTTACAATCTCAATTAGGTTAGTAAAAACGAAAGTGAAAGCTTTCCTAAAGTTACTGCCAACACTGGAAACCTTCAGGGCCTTTAGGGATTGACGGAGAATTTCAGGAAACTTCAGCATTTACTGCGATTTAGATAACAACACAACACAGACCTCATGTTGCACTTCAGAGATTGGTAGGAATCATCACCTCTTTGGTTTGTTTTAATGTACACTTAAATGTAAAACTTATGTGACTTCTTGTTTTATTACAGTTACCACATTGCTTTCTAACAGTAAAACTAGTATCCAGGAGCATGGTTGCATGGTTGTTTCTAGGCCCAGAGCAGGGTCACATCTATGTAACGTTCTCTCAATCTCTACCATAACATTGTTCTTTCGGGAACCTCATTTTTCTCCCCTCTGTCTGTCTCTGCAGGGATATCATGTCCATCTACAAAGAACCTCCACCAGGGATGTTTGTCGTCCCCGATCCTCAAGATATGACCAAGGTAAAAGGCCATGTCCCCATGTGACAGGAAATTCACAGTTTGACCCCATTTACACTCTTATCTGGATAAATATGGATGAGATGTCTTCACAGGCTCTCACTCAGTGATTTATCTGGTCAGAGATCACAACAGCTCAGTGTGCCATCTGTATGATCAGATGTGTTGAAGCTGCTGGGGCCATTTTTGAACCTGTTGTTTAATGTGACAGGTAGAACAGCTCACTTCTGTATCACCTCAGTGTAAGGTCAGTACAGTGAACAACTTCTACAGAACGCCTGCTGACATACACTTAGACATGCACTTGGGAGGAGTAGGGACACTGTACTTTAAAGCACCTTTCCAACCTGTCTGATCATCTGACTGCTCATGTTTTGTTCTCCCTGCAATGTCACTGTGTTCCCAGATTGAGGGAATTTTTAGACATATTAACAACGTGAGTCAGTTTAATAAATAAGCAGCAATAACAATCAGTTTTACATTTAGTAGAATAAAATATTAATTCAAAAATTACCCAAAGCTGAATTTGACAATTAACTCAAGATCCAATTTTCAGCTTTTTCACTTGCTTTCAACTGCATGTCAGTGTGTATGTCAGAAGATAGTTTCCTTAGTTGTTATGGAGATGGCTTAGTTGTTTTACTGTCATTTCCTTCAGATCCATGCACTGATCACAGGGCCATTTGACACACCATACGAGGGTGGCTTCTTTCTCTTCCTGTTCCGCTGCCCCCCTGATTATCCCATCCACCCACCGCGGGTCAAGCTCATCACCACTGGACACAACACTGTCCGTTTCAACCCCAACTTCTACCGCAACGGCAAGGTGTGCCTCAGCATCCTGGGGTGAGTCAGGGTTAATTCCTTTCTTAGTTTGTGTCACAGGAATCCTTTTAGAATGGTTGATCGTGGTGAGAATTAGGGCTAGGCGACATATTGACTGTATTCAAAATATTTCAATATGCATCTATTATCTTTGCAGTATGGCAGCAGACCACGTCATGTTCATGTTGTATTTGAGTTTACAGTGTTTCCACTGGTCTTAGCTGGTGGCAGGTTGCAACGGCAAAAACAAAAATCACAAGAGAAAAAACTAAATGTTGAACCAGACTTTGAACATTAGGCGCCTTAATTGTCCTTAGCCTGACTTGTAGCTGCTAACTATCTTTTCACAAGCTGGACTAACTTTGCTGTAAAGACAGCAAGCACAACACACAGCCTAACTATAATGCTGCAACCTGAGATTATCTACATGATTATGGCTGAATATAGTAAAGTAACTAACCCTAATAATATAAACATCTCTCTGACTGGGACAACGTGCTGATGCTTTTCAGACTGGGGGAGACTCACTTTGACAACAAACAAAACTACATCACACTACAGAACTGGATAGTAAGATCAGAACACAATAAGGCCTCATACTAAAACATAATCAGATATACTTATTAAAAAGAAATAATGATTTTAATAAGAGTGCTTCAAAATAAAGTCATGTGCCTTCTGTCCTCTCGCCTCAGACACTACTTGGGAATTTATTTCAAGGTGACTATTTAAAAGTCCACATTGTATATTGCGGCACAGCCTAAAGATATTGGGAAAATATTTATTAGCCATATCGCCCATGCTTTTTGAGAAACAATTACTGTATTTATATGATACTAAAACCTGTGTGTGTGTGTGTGTGTGTGTGTGTGTGTGTAGAACATGGACAGGCCCAGCATGGAGTCCAGCCCAGAGCATCTCATCTGTCCTCATCTCTATCCAGTCTCTGATGACAGAAAACCCCTATCACAATGAACCTGGCTTTGAACAGGTACTTTCTGTGTGAGAGAGTGAGAGAGAGAGAGATGGCCCTTTTCCACTAGTACCTGCTTGACTCGACTCGCCTCGGTTTATACGCGTTTCCATTACGTGTTAGTACCTGGTACCAGGTACTTTCCTAGTACCTACTCGGCCGGGGTTCGTCGGAAGAACGACTCGTTCATAAGAGTCAACCGCGCGCCATTTTTAAAACGCAATAACAACAACGAACATGATCAGAGATGGCTGCACAGAAATTAACCCCATGCGGAGCAATGACGAGGTGCAGACATTTATTTGTCTTGTGGTCTCCATTGCTCCGTGTAGTCGTTTCGTGTTTTGTGTCGCATAATAAATGACGTTGCTGGAGTTTCGGCCGTGTTGCCACGACGACCCCACCCACGCTGAGGTGGTACTCTATTGTAATGGAAAACGACCGAAACTGAGTCGAGTCGAGTCGAGCCGAGAGTACAGGTACTAGTGGAAAAGGGCCAAGAGAGACCACGTGTCCGTCCTACTATGGTCAGAGGAAGATGTGTCAGAAGAATTTTTTGTACACGCTCTTTGACACATACACATAAACATACTACGTGAGTGTCATGTGGGAACAGAAGTTCATTAACACATATTATCCAGAGTAAGTACCAAACTAAAACACAAGCCTAAGCACAAAATAGGATCATCAATTTGTGGCCAGTTCCCCTGAAAAATATCCAATTTGTGCAAAACACAACATAAGATGAATTTACAAGTCTGACAGCATGACGAGAGAAGTGTCTCTGGAGTGTAGAGGTACGGCAGCAGATACTTTGATGTTCCATGCCAGCAGGCAGCGGGGTGAACAGGCTGTGGCTTGGTGTGTATTATCTTTTATTATTCTTTGGCCTCTATTCGGGCTCCTCACCTCACCAATATTACTGATGCTCAGCAAATGGGTGCTAAAGATGTTGTCCTGCGCCATACACAAACCATGCTACTTTGTAATGTTTTCAGCCAGGATGCTTTCTGTTTCTGAACTTGGCATGGGAATTTTTCCTTTGTAAGTTTCCTTAAGCAATACAGTCATTTTTTAGCTTTGTTTTATCAGGGTAAAGATGTCCAGTATCCATGACAGGTTCTTTGTGATGCTGATTCCCAGCAACCTGAAACTGTTCATCTGCTCCACCTGGGGATGGGGTGTGTATCCTCTTCTCCCTTTTTTCTATAATCAGTGATGAGCTCCTTGGTTTCTGATTTTAAGCAGTGGGTTGTTCTCCATACACCAAGACTGCTGATTTCATCCCAAAGTGAAGACTCTTCATTGTGTAAAATCCAGCTGGTGATGGTGCTGTCTTCACAAACTTCACAACAGAGTTCTCACCATGTTGGGGAGCAAAGTCACAGATATACAGCAAGAACGGGAGGGGGCTGAACACCCCAGCCATGAGGGACTCTGCTGCAGAGCTCTCTAGAGTGGAGGAGGTGTGACTGCTGATCCAAACTGGGGTCTGTCAGTGAGGAAGTCTAGTATCCAATTGCAGGATTAACTTGAACTGAGTGGAAATAAATAGTGACAATTGCCACTCCTCTGGAGGTGGAGTTGACTCTACAGCTGACTCTTTGCTAAGGAGATCGATGTAAGCATAAAATGTGTTAAGCTCATCTGGCAGCATGGCCATACAAGTGCTTTTGTAACCTGTGGTCTCCACTTTGCCTCCTTGATGCCATGGTTCAGTCTTTTTCCAGCTTTGCTTCCTTGTTACCTGACCCAAAGGCAGCTTTTCCAGCCCTGGACTGGGCTCACACCTCTCCATTTATTCATGCTTTCTGGATGGGAAGGGATTTTATTGTCTTTGTGATCACCACATCATTAACACATTTAATCAAATCAAATCAAATTTATTTATTTAAAGCCCAAAAATCACAAACATCGTTTGCCTCAGAGGGCTTTACAATCTGTACAGTTGTGACACCCTCTGTCCTTAGACCTCTTGAACCGGGTCAGGAAAAACCTTCAAAAAAACCCTTTATGGGAAAAAGAAGAAACCTGAGGAAGAGCCACAGATGAGGGATCCCTCTCCCTGGGATGGACAGACGTGCAATAGATGCCACATGTACAGAGAACATCATCAGTCATATAGAGAATTATGTATCCTCAGTTCATGGATTTAGTCCATGTATCAGAAGTAATAGAAATGAGTCTGTGTGTCCAGCTGCATGTCTAGATGTCCTCATATGGAGCTCTGGGCCACTCAACCTTCTCTCCACAACACAGACACAGATCATGTCCCCACCAGGCCAGTGAACCTCAGACAGATGGACCACAACCAGAATCAGTGAGGAACCTGCAAGACTGGAGAGAACAGGGAGGACCGGGGCTCCGGCAGTAACATGCACTTTACAGGACATAAGTGTATTCACATTAACCACTTTAACCAGTCTATAAGCTGACTCCCATTTTACACTATTACCATATCTGTTTGCACTGTCTGTGATTTTGCCATGTCTTTGTTTTATTGCCATGTCTTAGAGAAACATACTTTCAATCCTCTGTATGTCCTGCACATGCCACCAAATTAACAAAGACTTTGCAGACTTCGACTTTGGCTGATTTACTGATGTATCACTCATGATGTATATTCCTCATGATTGATGTGGCCTGCTGGGTTGTGGCTTGTGTGCAGAGCTGCTGTAGCATCTTCTTCATCTGTCTTCAGTTTGAACAGTTTTCCCTGATGATTTGACTCTTTTAATAAGCTGTGTGTAAGTAAGCAGGGGAAGCCAGTGTGGGGATGGGGGAGGGCTCTGTAGCTGCTCTGTAGCTCTGTAGTGTAAACAGGGTCCACGGTATTGTTAAAATTGATCTGAGGAATAAAATCACTATCAACAGTAAACATACAATCCAGCTGTGTGACTGCTGACCACCTGATACCTTTCCTGTTTTTTGTATCTGGGGGAATCTAAACAGCAAATGTTTTTAATTAATTTATTTTTCCCCACACATGTGCTAATATGATACTTTTAAAACAGTGCCAGACTCAAGTTTCTGTACAAGGCTGTGATCTGTCTGTGTGTGTCTCTCAGGAGCGCCACCCAGGGGATAGTAAGAACTACAACGAGTGTATCCGCCATGAAACGATGAGGGTGGCTGTGTGTGACATGCTGGAGGGCAAGGTCCTCTGTCCTGAAGCTCTGTGGTAAGACTAACGTAACTATACAACTAAACTTTCCTTTCCTTCTTTTTTTTCCCACCTGTTTTATCATCTCTCCCTCTCTGTGCTCCTTTCCTCACTTGCTCGTGATTCACTCTTTATTAGCTGATTGGTATGTGTATGTATGTTTTTAGGAGTGTGATGGAAAAGTCATTCCTAGAATACTTTGATTTCTACGAGGGAGTCTGCAAAGAGAGACTTCATCTACAGGGACAGAACATGCAGGTGACTATATTTATTATTGTTCAATTTTCAATTTTCCTCTAATCTGTGTTTTTACCTTTCCATTTTTAGAATAATGTCAGTACATGTTAAGTGACAATGTAAAGAAATTCTGTGAGATTAATATTGATGCTTCAAAGATTTACCAATATAGAATGTGTCTTATATGTCTTAAATGAAAATAAAATAGTTTTGGTTAATAATATTGGCATTCATTGCTGTCTACCACATACTTACAGTTTTATTAAAATACAGACAGTAAATGTTGGAAAGCTTTCTTGAATCAATGTGGTTCAGTGCCTCTCTCTTTTGTGTTCACAATTCTGTATGTTGTGATATTTGATGATTTATGTAATTTATTTTAGTGTCTTATCAGCCACACTACTCAAATTTTGCCATAGGTTCTGCCTGTCTCTATCCTTACAAGGCAGCTTGTTTGAGTTTTGTGTTTCTTGTGTTTCCCTGTAATATAGCTGGCAACAATAATACTCCCACACAATAGATTTAAATGTTCTGTTTTTTCCATTTGCACTGGTCATACTGACCACACTTGCTATATGAGCTATACATCCAGCTTGTGAGACAAGTGTCTCACTGCCAAAGCTCTCTGGATAAAAGTTTTGCTTTGAACTGAAGAATTTTGCTTATTGAAGCAAACATTCTGTAGGTACAAATACATTATTTGGATATTTTCAGATAATGTGCTCTGAAAATAAATTGTGCACTAACATTGGTGCCATCAGAAAAAATGCTTTAATATCTTGTCATGATCTATCTCATGATCAGTGGTGATCAGATCGTCCTTTTACTTTTGACTTTGTAGTTGTTGTTTGAATTGTGTGAGTAGGAAATTCTAGAAGCCACATACACACAACATCACTGGTTCAGGTCCTTCTGAACTTTTGACTAGCTCTGTTTCTATCCGCTGTCTAATGATGACACAAATGCTAAAATAAAATCCCCTTAAATATTAGGTAAATAAAAACTGTATTTTTTAGGTTGGGTATTAAAGGTTAGGTACATTATTAGGCTCTATGTTTGTGTTTTGGATATTTTGTGAGGGAGTTGGATGTTCAGGGTTAGGGTTAAACGTTTAAACATATACGTATGAGGAGAATTAAGACAACTTAACATAGATACTTAATATAGATACTTTTGTTCAGATAAACTGATGGACTGATACAGATACAAATTATAGCTATATGTTACACCCCTACTGAAGCAAGCTCATTAGGAGAAATACACAGAAGATAAGATAACCCTTTAGTAGTCACACAGGGGGAAATTTACAGGAAATGTACGTACCATTACAAGCTCTGTTTCTGAATGATACACTGTACATGCCCAAACCTACCTCTGTTTATTTTTCTGCCCCTCTACCCAGGACCCATTTGGTGAGAAGCGTGGTCGTTTTGACTACCAGGGCCTGCTGGCTCGCCTCAGTGCCACCCACAGGCGAATACGGGAGAAAAGCCTGGCAGAGGACAACCACAATGACGACGATTCAGACTCAGACACCAGCTCCTCAGAGACAGACCCTGACAGTCAAGGCAGCTCTCAGCCTTGACTCCCTGCATGGTGCTGGACTCAAAGTCAGGCAAAAAACTAAAGACAAAGGGACCTCTTTTTTGGTTTGTTTGCAGTGGAGGAACAAAATCACAGAAGAAAATGCCTCACCATTTAAGGCTTTAGTGAGTCCAAGATCCAGGATTGGAATGAACTTGTGTCGATGTTGCACAGATAGAAGAAATGGTTGTGCCCTCTTGACAATGAAAAATGAACACCATCCACTGGTCAAATGCTGACTGTTTCAGCTGAAGCGATGTATTTGTGCTGTCGTTTTGATGTCCTGATGTCTAAAACTCAAGTTGGCTGCCCAAATGCCTGACAGATTAAGCAGCCATTGTTGTTTGTGGATTATGGGTTAGTTTCATGGCTCAAACCTTTCCAACTTGCACTGTAGGAATGGACAGAAGAAGGTATTGCAAAATTCTGCGGCAGTTGCTCAATTTTTACCCACAAGCCCACACAAAAATCTAGTCAGTTTTTATACTCTTGATCTAAGAAAGACTGTCTGTTGAGGAAGGCTGACAAACCTGACAAATCTATAGTCAGGGTTACTGGCCTCAGTTGGTTGGAGCAGTGAAAGGTGATGGTCTTCATCAAAGCAGGCTCTCCTTCGCCCCATCGTTTTTGAGTTCAAGCGGGGAAGAACATTAAGAATGACCTGTAACAATGGAAGGTAGTTGGAGAAAGTGACTATTTGGTGGTCACGTGCCTTGTCCCCTCTGCCTAGGGTGAAGCCATGCCACAGCTCTTTCAGACTGGACCTCAGCCACCTCTACAGCTAGGCTACATAAAACATCAGCAGCTTGCAGTTCTGAATGCAATGATTCCTGTGTATTATACAAAAAGTTCTGCTTAGTTTTCACTTCTAACAGTGCTGTTTAAATGACAGTAAATCTGTTTACCAGATAAGAAGCCATTAGCGAAATGTCAGTTTCATTGACATCCACCTTTATACCTTTTTGTTATACTGTTTTCTCATTTTGTGCTAAAACTAATGCTAATTTTCAGTGTGTAGGGTGTTTATTTAGAAACCCTGCTGTTCTTTGGGTTGCTGGCTCCACATAGATCCACATGGGCTTGAGATAAGACATGGAAGCAAGCAAAAGTTGCTTTGTATGTGTTCACACTGCAAGTAACCAACCAAAAGCTTTAGTTGCATCCATACAGAGGCATACGCAGAAGGTAAATCAAGCCTGTTGAAAATAAAAAAATGTACTCAATCAATATTCATTTGTTATTTCTGATGTATGTCAGGTGATCTCTAGATATCTTGACATAAGCTTGACACAGATTTGGGTTTGATGTTGCAGAATCAAATAAATAGGGGAAATAAGGCAATGAATAAATGTGATAAGAGTATTTATTTCAACTGACAGTCTGTCCTGGTGCACACCTTCTCAGCGACCCAGGAAATGTATAGACGTGTTGACATTGCTTGCAGTGTGAACACAGCTCCTCACAAGGGGAGCAGAGTTTATAGGGCTTTGGACATTTTTTTTAACTCCATCTTAATACAAGACTTTATGTATGCATTTGAAAGTGTTATTGGTGTCCGTAATCATTTTAGCGGTTGATACTGGCAGTGAAAAGATCCCTTTATAACTTGACTCAACTGTAAGAAATGGGTGGAAATCTGCGTGCTGCCTGTTTCAGTTCAGCCAAAGCTAACGTGGCTTCAACACTGTGACATACACAAATTGAGTGGCTATCATCATTTTGGCAGTTAGTTGTAGGTATATTGCTGTTATTGTGCCGGTAATATAATTATCCCTCCACTGTTGCTCCAAGGAAACACTGTCAGTAGAAATGGATAAATTTGTTCTTGAAAGACTGAAGCATATCAGGCTGGTCAAATTAAGTGGGTATCTCTCGGTAGCTTTGGGTTAACTTTGCTACCCATTATTCCACTGAATGTTAAGGAGGGATCTCTTCACACCCTGTAAGGAGAGGAATGAATAATGATTTTGAGTAACTGTCTTAACTAGTACCAGTAAATCTTTTAACGTACATACATGATGTTGTTAAAAGATGGAGATGGAAAAAATCTTTAAAGTTGATTGTTTGACTCTCTTGCTGAGAGTTAGATTAGAAGATTAATATCACAGTCATGTCTGTTTTCTGAATATGAAGCCACAGCCACCCAGTGGACTAGCAAGATTAGATATTGTAGCATAAAAACAGGGAAGCAACCTGCCTGTTTCTGTCTGAAGGTAATGAAATCCAGGAACTAGAATCTCTAATTAGCATGTTATATTTCCTTTGTTTAATATGTTTTTTTTAAAGTGTGTAAAAATGACAATTTGCCAATTTACAGGGGGGTTATATGCCAAGAAATAGTCCAGTATACCCCCACCCCATCCCCCCATAACAACAAAGTGTTGTTTTTACACTTTGCGAGGAGGGTTGTTACCTTTAGACAATCAGGCGAGCTCTTTCCCCCACCTCTCTGTCTGTCCACTAGCTACTGGCTGTGGCTTTATATTTAACAGATATGGGAGTATTTTATATCTTCACTCCATACTCTGCTCCAGAAAGGCAAAAGGAAGTATTCCTAAAATTTTGAACTATTCCTGTAAGTTAAGTTTTAGTCCTAAAACAGACTCTTTAACTTTAGCACTGCCCTTCTTAAGCTTTTTAGAATCGTTTCAACATTGTGAGACGGGGGTCAGACAAATGAATGACTTGTGCTTGTTGCATTGTCGTTCTGCTTTCCAGTGTCCCCTAACGCCTGCCTTCAGTTCTTTACAGTCGTGATGATGGAGATAAGAGCAGTTTGCCTCTGCTAACTGGTGGCAAACTCTGGCAGGCATTGGGTTGCTAAAGATTCAGTTCGGGATCACTAATGTAGGGCATCCCATTTTATTTGTTTTATTATGTTGTAGAATGGTTATATGAGAAGCAGTCCATAGCAGAATATATGTGATCACCAAAATGTTGATTGCAACTTGCTTCCTGAGGTGGAAGTGAAGAGATCATATCCCTATTTGGTTGTGTTGTGTCGTGCTTAAAGCAGGGTTCTACTGTGGCTCTATAAAGCTTGGATTACTGTTAGGTTGGTCATTTCCAGGTCTTGAAAAATGTTGGTATTGTACAAAAGTTCTGGAAGTACAGAATAAAATGTTGTTCAGTCCTGATATGTGACTAGTGTTTTTTCATGTAGATGTACATCCACTGTCAAGGTAAATGGGATGATATTTGTTTTAAGGAGTAAATCCAGCTTTCTTGGACAGTAGTGTATTTTTTTGTCCACAGTTTATTTCACAAATTTGCAGTTTAAGCAAGATGAAATAATAAATAAGCCCAAGTATCTGTAGTTGTTTGGTGCTATGTGATAACTCTTTTTTATTTTAATTTTCATAACTCATCGCAGTAGGATATACACATCCTCCACCCTGACTCTCAACACCGGCACCCCCAAGGCCTGTGTGCTCAGCCCTCTGCTGTACTCCTCTGTTCACGCATGACTGCGTGGCCACCACAGCTCCAACACCATCATCAAATTTGCTGACGACACGACCGTCATCGGCCTGATCACCGGTGACGCTGAGACGGCCTACAGTGAGAGGAGGTCAGAGCCCTGACACGTTCTTGGTGCCAGGAACAACAACCTCCAGCTCAACGTCAGCAAAACTAAGGAGCTGATAGTGGACTTCAGGAGGAGGCAGAGAGAGGGACTCCATCAACGGGACTACGGTGGAGAGAGTCAGCAGCTTCAGGTTCCTCAGGGTTCACATCAGTGAGGACCTCACCTGGGCCCTCATTTATAAAACTGTGCATAGGATTAACGCCAAAAGGTGGCGTATGGATGAAACTAAATATTCTGAAATATCTGAAAATATTCAGATTTATAACACTGTGCGCATGCACGTCCTACGCCAGTTTCCCTTTATAAATCACAATCAACTGGAAATGTGCTGCACCTTTTGCGGGCGTCATGTCACGCCCATAATTGCCTTTAAGTAGTCAATGAAACGCCCCTAATTAATATTCATTTTACCTGACAGCATGATGATGACCATGGCGACACAGACAGAAGTGATAAAATAAAAAAATGTACATAGTGTAAAATAGAAGATCTTATTTGGGAGGTGGACACCAGAAAAATAACTTTGTTGATGGACACAAAGTGACATTTTAAATGCCAAAAAGGCACTCAGAGAGGCAGCATGTGGCAGACACTGTTAATGCTGCTGCCTCAGAAGATTGCCTGAAATAAAGAAGAAGTCCTGCATCAAAGTGGACGGGCGGGGGTCAGAGGACACCAGAGTTCACCCCCCTGGCTCAAAAGCTGGTAGGGATTTCGGGAGAGCCCCTCTTAAATCGAGGGGTGACAGAGATGGAGGGGACAGGGACGCACAAGATGCACGGATGACTCAGGTAGCTTATGTGATTTGTATCCCCTTGTTTAAAATGAGGAAATGAAATGCATTCAAGTTCTTTACACTAATGTTAAAACAAACAAACAATTGTGACTTCTTTCATAAAAACAGTTTTAGTCGCTGAGTATTCAGTAGGGTTATTGCACTGCAGCTTGTCGGCCTGTCCTGGCCTGTCTCCATCAACAAAGTTACCCAGGAATTTAAGGAAAATTAAAAATGTGTTGCATGACATGAGCTGTACAATGAAACAACTGCTGATTTTTTTAAATTTTTATTTTAAGTGATCCAGATGCTGGTGCTCAGCAGCAGTGTTTGGCTCAGATGGGACAGGGGTCAGGCTCAGAGCCTGACACGACCACCAGCGTCAGAGGAAAGTCACATTCCTGAGCTGGGCCACATTGTGAAGCAAAACAGTCCTGTATGATAACTATAAGAAACTACGCACTGCCCGAGGTGAAGCATCGAAAACGGCATCAGTGTAAACATAATCGGTCCCACTGTTCTCCTTATTTATTAGAATAAAATTCAGAGCATGCAAGCGTTTAATAATAAGAGAACATATATGAGGGGTGCTTTTGCAGTAATAGATATCGCTGTTTGTATTTATTATTCTAAATGGTGTTTTTTGGTGGTTTATTCATTGTCAACAATGACTTTTATCGTTTAGTAAATGAACTCTTCATATACGATAACGTGAACAGGTAATATTTCAATTTCCTCTACATAACAGGATCAGTTTCACATCGTTTCTGTGTTTCATCCTTCTGCCTGACAGAGTTGCAGTTTCTCATTTCTCCACATTATGTGCATACGTACGCATGGGTCAGAGTTTGCGTGGAGGACCGCACATTCTCCATCATGTTTGTTTTTTTATAAATCACAAGGTTTGGGTATAAATTGGCGTACGCCTTCTTTTGTGTGTACGCAACGTTTATAAATGAGGCCCCCAGCAGTGTAGGAAGAAGACCCCAATCACCCCAGCCACAAACTGAAGGCACTGCAGCATCTGCACCCTCACCAGCAGACTCAGGAACAGCCTCATCCCCCAGGCCATACAGCTGTTAAGCTCCTCTTGAATTATACCATATCAACATTATTTTGCACCTTGTTTAACATGCACACATACTGCCAACATGATAATCTATCTTATATTGTATGTTATCTTTAGTTATATATTTTATTTTAGTTGTGTGGTTTTCTTCTGAATATTTTTGAGCATTGTTTTAGGGAGCCTGTGACTCAAGAAATTCGTTGTCAGTGACTACTCCAAGTAATTGTTGTGCACGTGACGTCTTGAAAGTCTTGAATCTTGAATATATTACCACCAGCTAGATATGAGGAAATATGCAACAATTAACAATTATTTCTACATTTGTCAGACATTACCATGTGGCGTCATGTTTTTATTGGCATGTTTTATTTTATTTATTTATTATTTTATTGGCTTTAACAATGTAACTGCAATATTCGTTTTTAGTTCTGTGTTGGTCTCCACCAGTTCCTGAGAAAGATATCTAGCTCTGTTGTGCAGAATGCTGTGCTATTTTTACCTGCTGAGTGGGTAGTGTACATCGGTGTTTATCAGTGTTTTTCTAAAAAACAGTTATCAGTTGCTACTGGAAATAAGCGTGATGAGAGTGCTGAGACTGACGTAAATATACAATGTTTCAGGCTGTTGAACCAAAATATTGAGCTTAAAGGCACAAAGAATGCTCCATACAACTATAGGGAACTGCAGACACGGTGATTATTCTCTGTGGGTTTGCACAACATCTTGCATCTTTTGTTTAATGAAAAAAATGTTTTTGAGATACTTCTCAAAGTAGGGTATTAAAAAAGAGCATTAAGCAATTATATGTAACCATTAGTAACCATTAGAGAAAGCAAAGTGTTTGAATCTGCCTTAAGGGTCCCTCACAGTCACAGTTTTCTTGTAAAGTAAGTTTCTGTCTACATTCAGTGTAACTCACCAAAGCTCATTGCATTTTTGTGATTTTCTGCATATCAATAGTTGCTATTGTCCACAGCTGCAGTCAGTCTCGCTGTGGGTCAGCATTGGGGACCCTGTAAAAGCCTGCACATACGTGTATGTACATTCCATATACCTACAAAACTCATTTTGACTGTAACCTAATGTTAAAAGTGAGACCATTCCTGACTTTCTCAGTTGTCTGTAACAGTGTGTAGACAGTTTTCTATGTGAAGGACCCAGGACAGTTTTGCACCTCTTGAGTGTCTTTCCTCTCTTCAGCTCCACTACAGAGCTAATGGTGGGCAACACTAGCTTCTAAGCTCTATGATACTACTTCATATTTATACAGAATTTAGATAATATTATTTTTAGTTTTGCTGGAGCAGTTATGCTATGTTAGCTATGTTAGCATAGCCCTCATCATCCAAACCTCTTTCAGAAAACAAGCATTTAAATGTTGTTTGTCATCTTGCAAACAGACCTGACAAAACATGAACTGAGACTTCTTACAAATCAGCATCATGATGCAACTAATTTGGCATCCTTTTGATGTGTTTATTGTAATGAAATAAATAGCTAAATCCACACTGCTGTAGTAGGTGTAGCCTTACTCTCACAATATTATAGGCTACATGACAGCTGGACAAAACTATTTTCCCTATTCTCCCAGGTATTTCTCTCAAATTCATCCAGTATTAGACTGTCTTCTATATAAACACAGCAGCATTTTTCCAGTCACAATTTGAAGGAAACAGGTGAGGTTCTTACTGCTCCTATGTACAATATGAGAGCCCAGGCCAAGATCACATCCAATCCTCCAGGCACAGGAGGATCCATCCAACTATACTACCAAGTGCAACATACACAGATTTCAAGGATGCAATATCAGCTCCCCAGGCAACCCTACATGATAGCTCACCACATTTATAACTTTTTTACACTTATCTATGATTGTTTCCATGTGTTCCCTCCATGATAATCTGGACTCACATATACTTATAAGAAGCAAAAAGACTCAGTTGCTCAGTCTGAAGCTGATTTGAATATCCACAACCCTCCTACACTCACCATAGTTTTCTTTGACATTTTGACCTTATGCACATTACATTCACATGCACTTATATGTACAAACAGATGATAAACAGACAGGTTGGTGGAACGCTTTAAAAAGACTGACTGACTGAAGAAGGCTGTTGATAAAATGGTCGTAAGATGCTCTGCTCTACGTCTTGTTCGCTATCAGGGAGGTTCCCCAGGCCTCCACTTGCTTCTCCCCCTTTGAACTGCTGTACTGGAGACAGCTCAGGGGTCTCCTTGACATCACACAAGGAGCCTTTGAAGAACAACCTCAGTCCTCATCAGTGCCTGAGGAGCACGTGGAGACAATGTAGGCTAATATGAAGGATGTATGGCTAATAATCAAGGAGAGTCTCAAGCTGAAGAAGCGCAAAGGCCAGTGTATAATAGAGGGACCCAAACTCATGAGTTCCAACCACAGGACCAAGAGCTGCTCTTAGTCCCCACCAATGACCACAAATTAATGGCATCATGGCAAGGACCCTGCGAATTAGCAGAAGAGGTAGGATCAGTCAGTTACAAGGTACACCAGCCTGGGTTAACCTGCTGATTCAATGGTATGTGGTATTCGCTCCTATGTGTTAATGTCCGCCCCTCTTGTTTAGATAGTGTAGTGACTGAAGATTAAACTGAAGCCACACACCTGGAGCTGACCTTCACTTCAGGGCAGACAAAGGACAATCAGACAGTTCAGTATGAGATGACACACAGTGAGAGCAGGAGGCTCTCAGTTTTTTTTCCCCTGAGATATTAAGGACAAACTTTTTATTACATATGGAACCAATAAGTCAGCTGTGTTGTTTATTTTTTTTTAAGATTTTGTGTTAGGGTAAGTAAAACCCATTTGTACAGCTAACCGGACTCTGTGTTTGATTGCTGCTCTGCCACTTTTTCCCAGTCCTCTGCCTAATTCTGTTACAGTATTCATTATTAGATTGCTTGCAGTAGTACAGAGAACAGAGGAAGTGGTGCCTGAGAGCTCAGGGAACAAGACTCCCAATGTTCAAAAGCACAGATGAGGGAGTTTATTTTTACTGTGTCCACTAGATAAATTACTTTGTCTAAATCTCTTACAGACTAGTACCTACTTGGCATACAGGTAAAGCTCTGCTCTACTGCCAGCTTTGTTTTTTTTTCACCACAATATTCACTCATTATTTATACTGCCATCCAGGGTACATTCATTGAAGGCAATCAGTGGACTATATTCTACCCCAACAAGCTCTTTCTGTCCTTGGTCATAAAATCATGTGATTAGTATTGGTATTATGCCATTATTCACAGCACAGCACACACATCATCCATAGTTCCACCAGACCAAAATGAGAGATAGAAATTCATCTATCTATCTATCTATCTATCTATCTATCTATCTATCTATCTATCTATCTATCTATCTATCTATCTATCTATCTATCTATCTATCTATCTATCTATACACGTGTGTGTGTGTGTGTATAGATATATGGTTAGATCAATTTTCTATCTCTCATTTCGGTATTGGTCTGGTAGAGCTATGGATAACTTTGTATTTTATCAATCTCCTAATATGACAGTGTTCAGCTCTGTCACTCTGTCATTCTTCCTTTACCAACCTCACAGTGTCTAAGAGGTCCTAACTCAACCCCAACAATGGCCTCTGAGTGTATATATCTTTACCAACATATGGCATGTTAGTAACAGGTTATGTTGAATAATGTTGAACTAAGTGACCAGTAACAAAATTAAAACATCTGTCTAGATAAATGATTCACACTAAGGCTCTGTGAGTACATTAAATGGCTTATATGATGTAAAGTCAGTCAGCTGCAGAACTCCAACCTTTAATTTCCCTTCAAATATGAGTCACTGTCTGATCTGTGTTTGATCTGCAGTTTGTCTCGGTGCTTCTTTATGAGTACTGGTGATATTTTATTGTAATAACTGTTGACTGTATGCTTCCCAAACGTTATCTGAATTAAGCACTCTGTGTTCAGAGGGGGAACGCAGAGAGGAGTTCCCATGATGCACCTGTGATCCGGCGCCTGGGAGCAGTAAAGTGCCGCCTCATCAGGCCCAGCTGTGAGCGGGAGGACGGCGGCCGGCGGACCAGGTGAGCTTAGAGAGCAGCTCCCCGAAATGTTTGATGCTGTGTCAGTGTGGAGTGTGTCTGTCAGGGTGTGTTCATGCCTGTTGTAACGGTTCCGTTACTGTGCAAAGACGTTAGCAAATGTCACCATTTTTCTGTCTCAATTCTTCAAAAAGCTAACGACAGAGTGACCTCCCGTCACAGAGTCCAGGTTTGGCTGTGTGCTCGTCTCCGCCGGAAACCAGCCGCCAGAAATGTTTGAAGAAATGTGTCTGACAGTTAGTGTTCACCTGGAGACACCTGTTTATGAAGCCGCCTCCGGCAACAAACACACACACACACACACACACACACACACACACAGTCTCTCTGGCCTCACGCTGTTTTACAAAATTAGTAAGGAGACGTCTTTCACAGCAACTCACCGTCTGGATCAGAGGAAAGGTACAGACATGGCTTTAATGTCCACACGGTTAGAAGAGTCTTATTTGAGCTTCAGGAAAAACAAATGCTTAGCTCTCATGGGAATGCACAGGAGGACAATCCTGGGCTATACTGTCACAGCTACAGTTGCTTCAGTTTACTGCCATAGAGGACTAAAGAAACCATCAAATTTACATTTGATAGTCAAAATGAGAATTTAGACACTTTGGCTCAAAACTCTTAATTGATTATCAAAGTAGTTGTTGTATAATTTAATAGTTGACAACTAATTGTTGCAGGTCTAGTTACGTGCAGTATTCAGCTCATAGTTGTGTATATTTCTTAGGTCTCTGTACTGCATGTGTAGGGATCTAGAAAGTTATTCTCCTTCATATTCTGTGGAGAAGGGGGCCACAATTCCGAGGTGGTGTTGAAGGTTGTAATACTAGTATGTACACAATACCTGAGGTTAGCACCAAAACACTCCTTTACTTTAAAAGAACTTTTAAACATAATTTTCCCTTTACCTGATCCAGAGGTACTGACAGCTTGTATCATTTTCTGAATTTTGTCTGTAAAGGAGGAGGAAATGTTGTTGCTTGTCTGGGTGGATGGAAGTTCAGGAGATGCTGATATATGAGGTTTGTCAATGTGCCAACACTTGCAAATTAAAGAACAAAAAATGGATGTGGAGATTAGAGGTTTGCCATCTGCTTGTCAGTGCTTTCTTCTTTGGAAGCGTCTGCCTTTGAATTTTCGTGATGAGCAATAGCGCCACCTAGATAGATTTAACGAAGCAGCCCCGCCACAGCGTTCCACCTACATGTCTGAAATTTGGCACACATATGTAACATCACAAGCCCTACAAAAAAGTCTCTTGGACTTGGACAAATAGACACAAATTTGCTCTGTAGCGCCCCCTAGAAATTTTCAAAAAAGCATCCTCTGAACTGTGTTTGTCCGATATATATGAAATTTGGCACACAGATGTAGCTTCCTAAGCTCTACAAAAAAGTCTCTTGGAACCATTGGATCTCATTGGAACAGGAAATCAGATTTTCATTTATGTGTGCAGATTTGCCAGAATTTCAGCCATTTTGAGGCCTTGTATTTTAACGTACTCCTCCTACAGATTTTATCAGATCCACTTCTAATTTTTGCTGTAGAATCTAGAGACATGTACTACACTAAATTGCAAAGCGTTTTCATTTCTATCAAAAATTGCATGCGTGGTGAATTTCAATATTGAACTTAAAATAGGAAGTTGATGTCATTTTCAGGTCTCACACTTTAACGAACTCCTCCTAGAAATTTGGTAAGATTGGCTTCAAATTTAAACAGGAGAATCTAAAGACATGAGGGACGCTAAATTGTGAAGCTTTTTAGTTTTCATCGAACGGCAAAAGTGTGTTTGTGGGGGGTGTGGCAAAGTTTGATGTTTCGCCATGAAACAGGAAACAGCTGCTACTGAGGGGCTTGTGATGCCCAGATATTTCACAAAATTTGGCACATTCATCAGAAGTGGTAAAATCTCACAGGTGATGTGCGTCTCCAGACTGTGTGTGATTAAAATGGCTCCATAGCGCCCCCTAAAAAGATTAAAAGAAACCACCCCCAGTAAACGTTTCACATGTTTGAACGTCTCGATTTATGTAATGGCCACTAAGGCTCACGTTTTCCGCCCACTGTTGAGCCAGTGCCCCCCCCAACGGGCGCATGGAGGTGCGAGGGCTGCCATCCAATGCTGCTTGCAGCTTAAATTTCCCCCCACAACTGCTGGTTGGAGTGAAGGGGGTTAGCTCAGAAGTAAGTAATGTTATCAAGTTCGGCCCTGGAGGCAGACCTGTGTCTCCCCTGTGCCTCCCAACTACCATCTGGGAGCTGAAACATGAAAATCTAACGCTACCCTTGCTTGAAATCATCATTTTACAGACATTACAACTAGCATTGTTATCATCTGTCTTCTTGAAAAGAATGAAAACCATGGCTCAGCTCCATTGCTTCCGCTCCATGTTAGCACATGCACAGTGGAGGGAGCCTGGAATGAAGCTTTGTCAGATACTGTGTTCTGATTGGTTGTTTTGATTCAGGCATGGTGGATTCTTGTCAAATGGCCTTAGAGGCAGCAGGTGGAGCCAGAGGAGTCTGATTTTTTTTTTTTTTTTTCTCAGATTCTTTCTCATGTACTATTGTCATTTATTATGTCATACATATTGTCATTGAGTTGCCTACTTCTACTTCAGTCAAGATACAATAACAATATACAACACACACGTAAACACAAACTAATAACAATGATCAAGCACTAGCCACACAGCATTACACAGTGATGATATGCAAACAAGTAAAACACAAGCCACACAGGCAGGCCAAGGAATTGATTTGGGCGATTTCTTCAAGCTTACAAGAGGTTCCAAGTTTGGAACTGATTAAGTACTTAATGTTCAGTACTGGTCTACACATTTACATAAAACTGTACTGTAAATATTGACCTGGAAGAATGGTGTTGTAAACCTACATAGAGATATCTCATCAGTCACATGTGGACAAAAAGCCTGTGCATGTTGCTCTGGCACATTCCTAGAAGGAGGGAGGGAGGGAGTAAAAGATTGAGGAGCAAGAGAACCTGTTTGTTTAGCTGTTGCACCTGTCTGAGGTGACATCACATTGACATGAACTTGATAGAACTGATTGTTCTGGACACTTCCCTTAAAACACACGCCATGACACAATCTGCAGCTGTATGAAACAGTTTGGTTTGGTCAGGCTGTACCATGGTTTCCGTAGCTACTATTTATACTGACTCACTAAAAGTTAGGGGTATAACAGTACATGTATCTGGACCAAAAGTGTTCGGTATGGGCCTTTTTGGTACAGTATGTATGTGTACTGAACAAACAGAGGAAGGGCACATGCAGAACTTAGTGGTGTTCGATAGGGACTCAAAACAGAGGGACAATTTTAGCAAATGTCCTCCATTTATAAACATTGCATACACACAAAAGAAGGTGTACACCACTTTCTAAGCAAATTTTGGGATTTCTAAAAAAACCCAAAACAAACTTGGCAGAGAATGTGTGGTCCTCCACGCAAACTCTGACCCATACCATTATGTAGAATATATTGAAATATTACCTTACACTTATCATATATGAAGTTATTTTAATTTACTAATGGATAGCCATTCTTACAATGAATAAATCCTCACCAAAAAAACATGATGATGGATCATAATGAATTTTATTCAAATATGAACAATGGAACCAATTACATTTTTCAGGACTGACTGCTGATACTTTAGGACGGCAAATAGCTGCATGTACATAGTGGATTTACACAGGTCTCCCACAGAGTTGTAGCTTTTACTATACAGAGACAAACAGCAGCCCTTTCTGTTGAGCTTTTTTGTTTTACAATTTGTTTCTGTATGAGGCAAAGTGAATGATTAATAAACCTTTTTGCTTTAATCTATAAGAGATGTTTGTGTGGGGTATACAGTATTAAAAAAAAAACACATGCTGACTGAAGGTTTATATGCTGTATTGAGCTTTGGATTTTCTAAGTACATTTCCATCGCCTCAGTTCAGGCAAAAAAACCTCAGCACAAGTCAGGGGAAAAAAGCGCATGGCTTTAGATGATGACAGAGAGGTGCCAGTAATAGTTCTGAAGAGATTTTATCTAAACAGACAGATTTAAAGTGAAGACTCACCCCCAAGTAGAGTAGTTTCTTTGACAGTTGCGGAGAAAGTTCAGCTGGAGGTAATTTACAGACAGTGTTCACAATGGTGCAAGGGTAGCCAGTGTGACTGTAATGTACACAATGTATGGAAATCAAGTAAGGAACTGTAACTTCATTTATAATAATGTTCATGCATATGATCTCTGTCAGCCTGTCCAAAATGAAAACTACTGTTGGATCCTGCTTTGTCTTCCCTAAAAGGAAACCCTGAAAAGTTGTAATTATAAACATTTAGGTGTACACATTTAAGTGTGCCTCTTGAACAATTGCCAGGAGTTGGGCTAATTATTTGAAATATGTAGATAGCTTAATATTTTCTCTTGTGGAGTGGTTGAGGGATCTACCACAATGCTTAAAATGTCTCTGGTTTGTTATGAAGTCAGGGACCACCCATGCAATTCCAGTATGAATGGGTATCCAAATCTGCTCCCCACAATGGACATTCTTCCATTTCTTGCTTGTATAGATGAATCTATCATGTAGCAGTTTCCACTTTCTGCTGACTTTTTCTTTATCCGTGATTAGAGCAGTTGCTGTGTCATTCCAAAACTTTTCAGTTGCATTCTTTTCTAATGGAGAAGTCAAGTGTCATAAATATGCCTGGATATGTTGAGCTAGTGTTTCATCAAGTTGTTCAGTCGTGGTTGTTTTGAGCTGAAGTGAACACACACAGAATGGGTCAGCTTTCTTACTGTGTCATGCTGTAGCTGCCCCAGTGGCAACGCTGATTATTGATCATTGATTGAAAATATGGGGACAGTCTTGCATGGATAGACCTCTGTGTTTGTTAGTGGCACAGCATGCTAAGGATGACAGTCATATTTTTTTATCTCCCATCCATATTCAAATGAATAACGAGTGTTTCTGAAGTTGAAGTTGTATTTGACTTTTTATTTATCATTTTATTTGGTAAAACAAGATTTTCAATACTGCAGTGTAGGATTACAGTAGTTTGTAAGATTGTTCCTAAATTACCCCAAACATAACGTGGGTATTACTACAATAAATAATTCTGTACTTCAAAGATTTGCATTCAGATCATTACCTGGCTCTGTGGTTTACTTGATGGACTGAAGCATTGCATTAACCCTTTACCATCGAACCGGTCATTGCAGACAGGATTTCACAGCCTCTCTTCTGATTACCGTAACCGAGCCATGTGTGCTATCGAAAAAATTCAAACTGATTCTGAAAGCTGAGAAACTTATTACGGCATTATTAAGTGCAAACTCTGCGAGATATTTCTCGTTGAATCACAGGCAAGGTTTCACCTCTACACCTGGGGAAAAGAAAGGAGCGCTTCTCCTTACTGTAACTCCTGAACCGTTTCACCGTTTTTTTAAAAAATTAACGGATTCTGAAAGCAGAGAACATGCGCTTTTCAGCGATGTATGATATTAACATATATAACATATGTTATGTTATTACGGTAGAGTTAGATATCGAATCACAGGTGAGGATTGCGTGCGCTGACAGACAACGATGGAAAGACTTTTTATCACCGGTGGATTTTGTCAAATGAAGAAGAGTAAGTACATAAAACATAAGATGATGTTTTAGTAAAAATGCTGTGTATTTATAAGTATTATTTCACAGTATCACATGCTGTACCATTATGTTCTCTTCAATATTGTGTAGGTATTTTTTACTAGCTAATGCTACTAGCTACTTTTTGAAAATCTTTGAAAAACATGAATTTCAACATTTACTTTTTCTATCTCCATTTACTTATTTCTTTACTAAGTTTACCATACTTTTGTTTTACTATTATATATCATATTATTGTACAACGTCTTGGTGTTTTTATTTCTATTTGGTTTATATTTTGTGTTTATTGTATTGAATTTTGTTTATATTTTATATATATATATATTTTTTTTTTGAGCAACATCTGGCACAAGTTATTCCTTTGCAATGAACAAATGTATCTGATTATAGCTTATTTTTTGTGCTCCTAAGAGTCCCACTGAAAGACACACCCGACCGCTTCCCTATTCCATCAAGCAGTGGCGGGCAAGAGAAAGGAAAGAGGGCCAGCATGGGGCAAAAACAGTGTAAGCTGTGCAAAAGAAGCACTCCCTTGGAAGTGTGAGAAGTGCCATGTGGGTCTGTGTCTGCAGCTGGAAGGAAACTGTTTGAGAGTTTCACAAAGGAACAAAAATGCCTGGATAGTCCTAGGAAAAAGATGAGGAAGAAAATGAAAACCACATCCCAGGACTCAAAAACCTTTATGGATAACTGTAAATAAATTAAATTGAAGTTTACAATGTTCTAATCCTTGTTCATGTGTGATAACAATGAATTGTTCAGTAAAAACATGAAAAATTCAATTCCAATTTTGCATTTAAACATATATTTCTTACTCAAAACCTATAGTAATGTTGAAAAACATGCCAGATAATGAAAGTTTAAGTAGTTCTGAAAAAAGGAGCAAAAGCACAGTTTAATAGCACATTTTCTGACACTTGTACAGCCATTACAATAAAATGCATCCAGGCGCCCTGTTTTGGGCTTAGGTGTTAAAGGGTTAAGGGTCATATTATTTCCTTTTTGGCAAACCTTGTTTTATGTAAACTTTAAATGGCATCTTTCTTACCTGGTTGAACAACAGACAATAGGAAAACATAGATGGAGCGTCTGTGACATCACTCGTAAGCGTAAGTTCCTAAAAGGAAGTTTGAAACTCAGTTTATTGCTTGCTGCCATTTGTTAGGAAACTGGTAGGAAATAGGTGTAACTAAAAGAACCATGATGGACTCTGTTACTGAGAGAAACCTAATTGTCAAGGTGAAAGAGCTTCAAAGCAGCTTTAAGCCTCAATGTTTGCTTAATAAAAAAGCTGTCAAATTTGACTGCTTATGTGCTCTAAAAATGAATGGGTTATACCAGTGATTTTACATTTTGAGGCCAAATAACCACCATCTGTCAGTCAAATTGTTTTTCTCAGTACTAGTGATTTCTCAAAACATGAAGTTATATTTGAACTTTGATAGTGGAATTGTTTATATTTTCAAAGTGAAATGTTCAGCTGACACCTTTTTAATATTAGGTGTGCCGCTTGCAAAAATACATATGCACATTAACTATATAACTCATCACGTTTTACTGAAGTCTTTTCAACTTATTTCCATTGTGGAGGTTCACATCTCCTGTCACAGCATTTACCTATTGTCCATTAATGTTTCAAAGCAGTGGATTTGAAGCTGAGGATCTTGTTTGTGATCACACCTTGAAACCTGCAGTGAGCTATGGGAAACGTGTTGTTGAATGACTTCACTGAATTCAAACACAAAATTATAAAAGTGACACATGGCCTCGTTTTCAGCTCTAGGCAAGGTTAAGTTGAGAGGATGTCTGTTAAATAATGCGCTCGGGGCTGCATCTTGGCCCGTGCTCTGTCTGGTTAACTGGTTAGACCACATGCTTCACATTGTTCTGAACTTCTTCCTCTGTCCTAGTTAATGACTCAACAGAAGTGTCATACCTAGGTTGTGATATCATCTGTTTTTTTTTTGTTTTGTTTGTTTGTTTTTCCTGAAAATGTCACTGTAGAGACAGTGAGGGACAGTTATTCAAGAGTGACAGCCTGGGGAGAGAAACTGTTTCTGAAAGCAGTTTCAGTGAAAACTGTTCTCAATGAGGTTTGTGTAGAATAACCATTGGGTTGTTTTTGGAAAGTTGCATCGCTGCTGATTTTTCTGTATTTTCTTAATGCTGTGAAAACACAAACAAAATTCCATTCACCCTCTGTGCACTGGCATAGAAGCCCGAATCTCAGACAGATATCTGAAAACAAAAACTATCTGCATGCTCACATACCAGTAGAGGTGGATGAGGGGAGATTTTTATTATTTTCATTATTTAAGTGAGCCAAACTTTTTTTTTTTCCTTTCACACAATTATCTGTTATGATAGCTATGACTAATGGGCATAACCAAACACTGTATTCTGGAAACACAAATGGCCAGCACAACAAACCCCTATGACACTGTTTAGAATTTAATAATCACACAAAGTTGTGCAGTGCAAAGCATACATGGCATGTTTTGGCCTCCACTCAGGTCTGTCTTCTTGGTTCCCTGGTTCCAAAAGGCAGGAAAACAAAAGCCAACCACTTAACTGGATGTTTGGTAACTAGAAAGTAATTCCAGATGTTCCAGCCTTGTCTTCCCTCTATGTTGTCCTACAAAGATGTAGAGGTCAAATCAATAGCAGAATCACTAACTTTACGAGTAGCAGAGATGTTAAGGTTCAGGTCACAGCCTCCAGAGGGGAATGCTGTTTATTTGTTGATGGTGAAAGTCAGAAATGTGGCACATGCAAGGTTACTTCTCAGCAGTGCTGTTCTGCTAGGGAAACACATATCAAGCAGGGAAGCTAAAGTAAGTTAATCAGGCTTCATGGAAAGAGTGACAAACACAGCAACAGCAGTCCATATTTATTCAGGAAGTGGATCAGATTGACTGCAGAATTGTGATTTGTGTTGCACTCTGACAGGCAACATCACCACCAAATGGTGGCTTCATCACCACCTTCTCTGCCTGTTGTGTGTTTACTTTCTGTTAATGAACTCCCATTTTGATTGATGCCCTGTCGGGGAGACCTGAAGCAATGACATTCTAATGAGGTAACCTCAATGGCAAAATGTGGAGTATTCCACACATAACATGCACTTTGTCTGAAGCAAAGTCTCCAACATGCTCAAAGAACTGCTTGTCTTGTTGGTTCTGTGCTAGTTAAGAGTGGGGCTGCAATTACAGAACTGGCCAGCCCAGTTCTATAATTGCTGTATTGCAGTACTGAACAAACAAGTGTGCAACATCAAATTAAATTTAACAAATGTATAATCTGTTTATAACTTTAGTAAATAGAACAAGGTAAATGTGTTGCTCTTAGGAGGAGGGCAGATGGCTTAACCTGGTATAATGAGTATATTAATATAATTAATATTAAATAAAAAGCAGAGGTCATCCAACATGGGTTTATCAATTGTTGATACCCATATGGTGCTGGTCCTATCTGATCTGCAATCTAAAATACTGCAAAAATGGACTGTTCTGAGCTCCATTAACCTAACTCTATATTTACATGGAAAAATGACACTAATTTAAGCACATTTTGTCATCGGAAAGAGTATCTTATCATGTGGTGGATGAAAAAAGTTTCATCAATCAATAAGAAAATATTCTACATTTAGTATAAATTTGATGTTAACAATATTGCACTTTTTTATATCAAAGAAACTGTGTCAATACAGGAATAATACAAAACACTCTATCCCTTTGGAAAATTAAGTGCTTCTCATCCGAAATTCCTCAGTGAACTAAGCTGACTGGGAAGTAGATGTAGGCCACTGCCATACTCACAACCCTTGGAAATCTCAAACTTGGGCCCCTCCAAAATTCAGCAAGACCCAAACAAGGTGTACTCATTGGACACAGTGCTGACAAGACAATCCATTCTTCATGAAGCTCTCCTGATGGTTTCGCTTGTGGCTTCAGTAATGTGTAGGTTTTAATCTGCTTTTCTGCAGCATGAACATTAACAGCCTGTAGACCTCTGGATGGGTGTCCCAGAGCTTTGAGAACTTTGTAAAGGAAAGGTGCAATGCATCATGGAGAAAGTTGAGAACCTTTCCTCTCTCTCTAATCCCCATCTTTCTCAGTAGTTAATCTATTTTGGCACCATGTGCAAATTTTTTGCCTTCCATTCACAAAGTAAGACTCCAGTATAGTGATATTTTTCTCATCTTATAGTGTATCATGGGTGAAATAAATAAAAAATTGTGTTCTCTAAGTCTCAACAATCACATTGTTATGAAATGCATGTTTTTAACAGGCACTAAATGCCGAGAAAGCCCACACCCACTACTTGCTACTTGTTACCTTCTGTTGGCTCTTATGTTTCTAATGTAGCAGCAGTGATGTCTGCTAACAAAAAATATCTCTCAGATCTTGTCATGATGAGAGTTGGCAGGCCTGTTTGGTCAGGTAGAGAGTTTTTCTCCTTTCAGCCCCGCCCAGATACTTGTTGACTTTGATATGCACCAGTCGGACAAGCACATCAACAGTCAGGTGTGGCATTGCTGTCAGTGTAACACAGAGAAGAGCTGAAGGGAGTTTTTCAGAGAACTGTTCCTTAAGAAATAATCATTGGGAAATCTCTTTTGTGGTGAGATCTATATACATCTATATTTTAAAAAAAAAAAAAAAACAAAAAAAAAAAAAACTTTGAACAGAAGCAGCTCTGCCATTATTCTTGAGGGAAAGTTAAAGGAATTGCTCGTGGACTCCTGGGGGAATAGCTCGTGTGATCAGGCTATCACAGGTTTGTTTAATTTGTTATTTCGCTTAGGCTGTCCTGATTTTAATTGTTGCGTTCTATTGCCTCATTATGTTTTATGTATTTTAATTTACTAAATTGTCATCTACATTACCACTCCCTGTAGTGGTGTGATTTATCTTTAATGTAGGAGTTGGGAATTTGGCATTTTATGTGAAGCTACTTATATTATGATAATTAACAAATAAGTTGATGATTGTTGAGTTGATTATTAGACAAAAGTAAAATGTAAACATTATTGACCCAGTGCCCTGAGTTGCTCAGAGCTATTACAGTATAGATGGTGTAGTAATGTTGACCATCATTGTATTTATTTTGTTACCCAATGTTACTCCATTTGTGGGATTAGTTTAAGGACACTGGGAGACAAACCTGAATAAATGGACCATTTAATACCTTTTTGATGTCAGCATGCTTTTCAGGATATAAATGACAAGAAGTAAATTAGTAACAGTTTCTTTTGACTTGTTCAGGACATCAGATGAAGGGTAGATCTAATTACCCATCCTGAGCTGTAGTGGGAACATCCCAGCTTTCTTTGAGCACACGATCATATAATAGATACTAGCCATCGTCAACAACCTGCCATCAGATTCTTGTCAGGCTTCTCAAAGCTTTTGACAGGAATTTCAACACTGACCACTTCCTTTTAGCTGCTGTTTTCACCTGCTGAATGAGACAAGAATACCAGCAGTCAGGGAGGGGGAGGGGTGGTTGTTCTTTTTTTTTCAGTAAGGCAGGAAGCGCCACTGGTTTTCAATGGGCCATGTGCTGACTCTGGTTTCATCATGCATTCAACGATGCATGGCTGGCTCATAACTGGCTGTCTGACTACTGATCATGATACTAATCACTGATATAAGGTGACCCAGTACAATAGGTGTTGAGAGGTGAAAAGAATGTAAAACATTTTATGCCATACGTAGTTTGTGTTTGCAGTGGTAAAACACTGTGGCCGTTAAGTCACCTGCTGTCAGCATCCTGTTCCCTGTGCTTGGAGTCTAGTCAGGAGCCAGCATTAATGTGGCGTGACACAAATGAGATTGAATGTGACTGACAGGCTTCATGGGCTTGCTTTTCAATTAAATTGTTTAAAAAATGGATAGCTTGCAAGCAAGCTTGTCGCTGTTTGTCCAGAGAAGCTCAGAAATGCTAACGCTGATTGAACTAATGGAATATTATAAATAACGTACAGCCCCTTTTGTTAGGAAAAATATCCACTGCATGTGTCCTATGAGAACTGATTTAGAAAATAATTTATTTTTAAATTAAGAGCACTGAGAACTTTATCAGCAAGGTGTCACAGTTGTCATAACTCAAACTGGAACTGACATTTTCATGGTTTTCCATTGCTTGAACTTCATTGCATTACTCAACATTTATTTTAATTTGTTTCTTGTAGCTTTGTTACCTTGTGATTGGTTGATCACTGTGACTTTGTTGACCTCTGCAGTGCCGTGTACTTTGCGATGAGACACAACCTGTCCTGACCTGCCATGCAGCGCTTTCCTTATCACATTGCACCAATGGACCCTCAGGTGTGTCCACCCCGTCTGAGCAGCAGCCAGTCATTGATCAGCGGCCTTGACAAATCCCCAGCAAGCACATTCAAACCTGGCCACTCACGCAGCAGCAGCACTGGCTCCTCCAAACAATCAAAACAGGTAACGAGCCACAAATATAGAACCACAGTATTGTTTTTAGTATGTGACGTTTTATTTTTCTATCATTCTAGTTGCTTACAGATGACAACAATGTAGGGAGGAGATTATTTTGCCAAATTGTCATATTTTGGAAGTAAACCAAATTACTAAAAGACACATTTGGCCATTTGTGTAGTTATTGATTTTTTTTTTAATACATGGTGTTTGTTGTGTCTGTGTTAGTCTCGTCACTGGGAGGTGATGGATGATTTGCAACATCTAGATATGTCTTCAGTTCCTGGCTCCTCTCTGGACCTCAGTATCCCTGGGATCTGTGAGGGCTACCTGATGAAGAGGAGAAAGTATCCCCTCAAAGGCTGGCACAAGGTGAGCATTAAACAGCATTTGAACTTTTCTGATCTGTTTGCGCAGGTTTTTTAAATGACTTCAGTGAGTCATGCTTATTAATAAATGTATAAAATATTTTCTGCTTAACATGATAGTTACTGTGAAGCAGAGCAGTTTTTACCCTCTAACCAGTCAGGACAATGCAACGTCACTATCACTGGATCATCTTTATTTTCTTTCTAACATCTTACTGCAATTGGTCATTTTCAGAGGTATTTCCTGTTGGAGAAAGGAATTCTCAAATACTCAAAGACACAACAAGATGTAAGTCATAAAAAATGCACCATCCAACACTGTCACTCAGAGCAGTGAGCCAAAAACGTAATCTCTGTTAGTAGTTAATAAGAAGCAGTTTAAAACAAGCTTTGTCGTTGTGTTTTAGATTCAGAGAGGAAAGCTCCATGGCTCTCTGGACGTCAGCCTGGCTGTCATGTCCATCAACAAGAAGTCCAAACGCATAGACCTGGATGCTGGAGATAACCTCTACCACCTCCAGGTAATCTACAAAACGCACTTAGGAGCCTTGAATTGGTTGCGGAATGATAAATGGCACAGATAACATTCCCCTGAGCAGGAAATTGCTGTGTGCAGAACTTTAATAATAGTACTTAATAATAGTCATAATTCACCATCAGTAAAATCTAGATGGTTCAAATAAAGTTTATAACCCAATGTTCTTTAGCCTGCAGTGCAATTAACATTTATCACTTTCTCCTTAGTCCTCTTTCTCATCCTTTTTTGTGTTTTTCTTTCTCTTCATGTTAGGCAAAGAGCCACGATATCTTCTACATCTGGTTGACCAAGCTGTGTGCTCATCGTATATTTCGGAAAAATGAGGCCATGAGTGTCCATCATGGTGTCCTTCATGCTCTGTCTTTGGGCCCAAGCACCCTGCCAGCCATGGCCACGCTCGCTCGCCCAGAAAAACCGAGCTACGGTCAGTAGAGAGTCCTGCTCAAGTTAATTCCACACATTTCATCAAAAAAATAGTTTAAAAAAAAAAAAAAAAAAAACGAATGAAATTTTGATGAAAATAACTACCACTCCTCCACTGTCATGATTTGTATCATTCTTAAGAAAATGCTCCCCTATTGGGTTGTTTCTCTGGTAAAAAAACAAAGCGTAAACGCGTAAAAACCAAAGTCGAGTCGAGTCGAGCCGAGTAGGTACTAGTGGAAAAGGGCCAATAGTGACACTTTTTTTACAAGCAGTATGTTTTATGCCTGGTCATACTTCTCCCACGCGAAACATGCCTGCCAACCTTGAACATACATACATGCCTTACAGGCTTAAGAACTTGTAAGAATAGCTCTCTGTGTGCAAAATATAAATAACTGTTTTCATGATCGATCAGTCAGTGGATTAAATACGTAATTTGTTGCGTATCTGTAATCAGTAAAAATCTTTACTAATGCTTCTCTTGTTTGACGATCTGTCAAAAACTCAAAAGTATTCAGTTATAGTTTTATGAGATGAAAGCTCACATTTGAGAATCTGTTACAAACAAGTGTTTGGTATTTGTCAGGATTGTGAGCAATTAATTTGAAAAGCAATGAACCATTTCAGCATCATATACACTTTCACCCACAGTTGTTTGAGAGTCCTTTGAAGGAAAAACAATGTAATTTTCTGTTGTTGGGTTTTTACTGTGACTTTAAAGATGATGTCTGTGATTGTCTAGCCTCCTCACTATGCCAGCTCAGTGTCTGTGTACCAACAAGACATGGTGAGCCCCCCCCCTGCCGTCACCTCTAACCCAGGGGTGACCAGCAAGGTGTCAGCCTGGCTTCAGCAGACCCACGACATTGATGCAACCTCCAATGGTGAGAATCATCTGGCATCTTGAGCCACAGAGTGAAGACCCTAGTTTACAGTCATATTTATCACATTGAGCAGTGACAGAAGCCATACATATTTTGAAAGTGAAAAACACATGTTGACATGATCATTTACTCTCTTAATCACCAAATTGATGTTGTTTCTCAGACTTGGCTCGCTGTCAGGCTGAGCTGGCAGAGCTGGCCCAGCTCATCCAGCGACTCCACTGGCTTGAAGGAGGCCTGCCAATCACAAGCACAGACCTGGAGATGCGAATCAGCATGCAGGTGAGCACTCAGTGACTGAGTGATTCCTGAAATACAGTCTAATAGGAAAAATAAAAATGATTTATTTTGTTTTGTCTTTGTTTTTAGGGTTTTATGTCAACAGGCATAACTTAATTGGTCCCAAGGGGGCAATTAAATTGAGTAATAAAACATACTACTAGCATGACAACATATTGATATATATTATATAATTATAGCATTACTTCAAGGAAAAAATAAGTATAGCTTACAGAAAATAGCGCATAAATATCAGTCTACAAGTAGTCATTCAGCAAGACAAAAATTGAAAGCTATATTTAGAGAAAAGTCATAACCTTCTTGGTCTATGTTTTAGAACCTCTCCCTAGAGAAACCCAAGAGGAAGACAGGGAGAGTGCTTGGTCATTCCAGGACTTTGTCCCGTGTCGAAGCCATGGGAGGAATGGTAGGCCTGACTTTAACCTTGTTTGCAGTATTGTGATTCATCTCCATTCTTTTCCATAAAATAGTTACATGTTCTGTTCTACAAGTTAAATCTCTGGTTGATATCATTCCCTTCCTGTTATCTGTCTTATCTCCAGTTCACTTCCAGCCACTTCAGTACTAACAGCAGCTCAGGTTTGGGGGCATCTGTTCAGTCCATACCTGACCATGTCTACTCTCAGCTATCCAGCCCTCAGGTCACCTCACCTGAGGCCAAGAAGCTTCACCAGGATATCTGCGCTGTTTCTCAGAGGGGTATGGATAGGGTTGCAAAATAATAGGAATAATCAAGGTGGAACCTTTCCATGGGAATTATTGGGAATTAACAAGAAATAATGAGAATAAAATGAAGATATTGGGAAAATGTAAGGGTTATTTGCTCTTGCTGTATATACATGTCATGCACCGATAGAAACAAGCTTTTTTCCATATCACAGCAGACAGACATAAGTAGAAAGCTTTGTAATAGAAATGAAAAAAATCCAAGATTCAGTTTAGTAGTAGTAGTAGTAGTAGTAGTAGTAGTAGTAGTTTAGAAGTTTAGGGGTTAAACTTGAACAAAAAGTCCTAATTCAAGTTCAGATACATAGCTTAGCAGTTTGAATAATGAAGACTAATTCGTTTGTTCATGAACTGAATGTTGTTTAAAAACAGAAATCCCTGCTATAAAGTTATTTAAGTTGTTAAGAAGTTATACTATAAGTTTTACTTGGTTTTAGGCTGTTTTAAGCTAAAAAATATATTCACTACAGTAATATAAACTTACTAAAAGCATGTATTCCTTAGGCTCAGACAGTGCAGTGCTGTTGGCTACACATGTGATGGAGAATGCATTGTGTGTTGTCATTTTACTGAATTCCTATTTTACCTCTTTTTCTGAAATGATTTCCCATTTCTCAACTAAATGACAGAAAATTAAGTGACAATTTAATTATCAATATAAGTTTGTAAAGTTATTAGTATAAGCTGATTTGTTTTATGGAAACAGACTGTTTCAGGAAGTCACTTTATGTTCTAACTTTAATGTTAATTAATTCAATGTTTTTCTGACATTTAATAAACAAGTGATTTAAAAGAAATGAAATGAACATACATACTATTCTCGTACTATTCTCTGCAACATTATAGCTAGCATTATTTGTTCATGAACTGGACTTTTTCTATGTAATTGATTATGTTTCTCTGTTGTGTTGCAGTTCATGGTTCTCTCAAATCCATTCATGAGGTTTTGACCTTGGAGAGAGAGAGAATAAGGGAGGCCTGGACCAGCCCTGACCTGCGGCAGAACACCTCACAGCAGCTTGCTACACTCTGTAGTACACTGTCTGAGGTAAAACATGCACACTACGAGCAGAGCTGAGCTACACAGGAGCAAAACAATCTTTATTTTTCTTTAAGCTAAAAATCAGTTGTGGCTATCTCTCTTCCTCCCTCCATACACATCCTCACCACCCCTCCTCATTTGACTTCCAGTTAAAACCCTTTTTATTGTCACAAAATATTAGTATCATCCTGCATATTGGCAATGGAGGCCAAGCCCTCGCTGTCTGTTGGTAAGGTGCTGGGTGAAACTGTTAAGCAGGTTTGGGCTGTTCCTTTGCAGGACTAGCACAGGTTATCACAGGCGCACCTTGATGGAACACACCTCAAATCTTTCTCTCCCTTTTTCCGCACACTCACAAACTGTTGTAACACACTGAAACTGAGCAGTCTTGTCAGACAAGGGACATGTTAATTCCTGCTGTCAAACTGACTGCACTCAGGAACCTTTCTTGTTTGGTGTCGCATGAAGATTCTTCTTAGGTGCCTGCTTGTTTTCTGTCCATTCTGCATGTAAATGTCTTTCAGCTAATGAGATTTCTGTTGCTGTGACTGGTTTTATTTTGTTGTAAGGCTGCCTGGCAGCTGGTTGTCGCCATGCATTCTCATTGTGAGCAACACACACAACAGTCTGACAGTAATTCTTGAGAAGATAATAGGAATAAACAACTCTTATATATCAACCATGGAATTATTGCACCTATTAACTGGGTGATTTTCAGAGGAGCACTCCACCAATTTTACATAATATCAGTTGACTTATCTTTAATACTACTTGCTCTGTGAAAACAGTGGTATAATGTCTAATGTGGCTATAGAGGAGTTTGGCACATTTAAAGAGACAACCCTGAGTCTGAGCATGGAGATACATATATAAGACATATAAAATCCCATTTATTGAACTTAATTAACACTTGGTGGCAAACTAAGTCAAGCTGTTAAAACATTTTAAAGGGCAGTACTACTGCAGTTTCATCCGCTGGCCCTGTTAACAGTTGGATAATTCAGTGACGTGTTGCTCAACGCCATGTGCTGTGAATGCTCCGAAGTCTGCATGACATTCTGACAATTTATTTTTCTGTCCTGTGTTTCTTCTTCATGTGTCTTGCATGGCTGCTCTGGTTATGTGCACATGTGTGTGTGTATATCCATGCATGTGTGTTTAGTTGGACATACAGTCACGCCTTACCAAAGTCCACTCGCTTTCCCTGTCCTCTGACTCTACTGAGGAATCCTTCTGCACCGTCCGTCCTGACCAGGTGTGTACTGCAATGTGCGTTTACGTTGTACATATCTATTTCATCATGCTGCTGTCACTCCTTTGTATTCATTTTCATCTTGCATATAAAGTTTCTTTAAAAATGGTGGGGAAAGTCTTGGTGTAATCCTCTCAGAAGCTATCACATAAAAGCACATCTTAGCCATTCTTCTGTCACAATTCACTCTGTCATAATGAAAAGCAAAAGAGTGATCATGTGTGATTGGTGTGGCACCAATTCATCTTCAAACTCTAACAATCTGCATGAGAGTTTATTTTGCATGTTGTTTCCTGCCTGTGAGTCTGATACTCCATAATGCCTGTTGGCTCATTGTCCGGGTCAGGATCCAGCTCTTTGTACAAACTGTTCATTTGAAGCAGGTAAATATAGCTTGAGCCAAAAACCCTTTTCTTCTGTTCTCCTCTGCGCTCCCTCACAGAGGACACCGTCTATGGGTCGTCATTGTCAGCGTGCACCCTCGGTGGCTGAATCCATGGCAGAGTATTTTGATGCCAGTGAGGTGATCGTGTGCGAGACGTCATCAGAGGCAGATTGTTCAGATGAGTCAGGCCTGAGTGACATTACAACCACCAGCAACTCCGAACCTGAAGAAGGACACGGTAAGTGTTTAGCTAGGATGTAGTAGCCAGTAGTGGTCTGTGTATACTTCCCAACTACCACTCTAACATTTACTTACCAAGAAAACTGAGGATTAACTTTGAATGGAAATAATGACTAACTGATTCTTTCCTCCTCAGCCACTGCTACTCTCAACTACCGGGCCAGTCTGAACAGTGCTCCTGACAAACCCAGCCCAGTGCCCACGAATACTGGTAACACCACCATTGTGTTGTCTCATTTATGTTAGGAGTGAGTGCAGTGATGTCTACTGTGTACTGCTAGGTCATCAGTCATGGCTCCTCAGTACATATTTTACTTTCCTGATGGCACAGTGAGACCATGTCACCAAAATTCTAAAATGACAGTGACACAAATGGACACATATGAACTTTAACTGCAATTAACCAATGAGCTATAGAAATAAACTTATTTGAATCTATAAGCTACTTGGTATCAGTATCAGAGTAAATGCTGTAGAATTTTATTCACATCATTTTTACCAAACCATTCAGTATCCCCATCTAATGTTTCTCCACTTTTTTTATTCAGACTTTTCTATTAATTTATCCCTCTTCTATAGTTCACACTTGCTGGTCACAATAACATAACACACTTTTGACTCACATATTTTTTACTTGCTTTGGAAATATTTGTCAATATTTGTTTTAAACTGAACTCAAAAAAATTCTGATGACTGCAAATTTTATTTCAATCTGATGTAATTGTAGTGTAGTTATCGTTGATGGCAATACTTCTTAATTACTAGAGCTTCATAGAATGTGAAGGGATCTAAATACATGTGGTATCACAGTATAATAAAGTTCTGTAAAATATCAGGTCGTATGTAGTTATAAAAAAATAAATAAATGGCAGAAATATTATGCAAAAGTAAATAAATGCTGAAACTTACTTATATTTTCTTAATTATATTTGGTCCATGTATTCAATGTCATGCTCTTTGATCAGCCCTTTGAGATATTTCACTTAACTGTACTGATTTGCGTTGCTGTGATTCAGGTCGTCGCACTGCCCTCCCTGCCCCATCAACAGACAACAGCCATATTGGCATCATGACTATCCTGTACAACAACATCGGCAAGGACTTGTCCAGAGTTTCTATGCCAGTCGCTCTCAATGAACCATTGTCTTTGCTGCAGAGACTGAGTGAAGAGCTGGAATACTCAGAGCTGCTGGACATTGCCAACCACATTGATGATCCATATGAGAGAATGGTGAGTTTGGTTTACTTAGATTCCCAGTCATCTAGAGATGAGATACAGTTCAGTTCAGTTCATTAATAAAATATCTATTTATACATGGTCCCAGGTTTACGTGGCAGTGTTCTCTATCTCTGGATATGCCTGGGCATCCTGGAGAAACCGCTACAAACCATTCAACCCTGTTCTGGGAGAAACGTACGAGAGTCAAAGAGAAGACCGAGGCTTCAATTACATCAGCGAGCAGGTAACCAGCAGAGACTGATACAGACACATAACCAAACCTCAACGTCTCCGTTTAGAACGAACTATAATGCTGCGTTATATGTTGTGTCTTAGGTCAGCCATCACCCACCTGTCTCTGCCTGCCATGCAGAATCGGAAAACTTCACCTTTTGGCAAGGTAGGTATTGAGTGGGTAGAGATCCACCAATTCTGTATGAGTTGAGTCAAACCTAATGCTCTGTTTCTGTTTGCATTCAGATCAGAGATGGAAGAACAAGTTTTGGGGGAAATCGGTGGAGATAATCTCTTCTGGACTGGTCAATGTTTCTTTACCCAGGTGAGCCACTGCTTCATTTAGCTACACAATGCAGTAGATTGTGGGCTAAATAGGGCTAAATATACAGTAATATAAACTACTAACATTTTAAGTTTAACTGACAGCACCAGTTTGTACGATCCCACAAAATGTGTACCATATCAAGCATAGTTTACAGTCTTTGAATCATGCTGGGAGACTGTGTTCCAAGTGACATGAAGGTTTGGAATTCCAAACTTAACTAACTTACTAAACTTAACCTAGAAAACAAGTCTAAAAACAGGCTGAAATGCCAAAATTGTTGAGTAAGGCAAAATTTTATTGCACATCTGTGTAGGTATGGTGATCACTATGAATGGAACAAAGCCGTGACATGTATCCACAACGTGCTAAGTCAGCAGCGCTGGTTGGAGCACTATGGAGAGGTGGTCATCAGAAACACAGCGAGTGATGTCTGCACCTGCAAGATCACCTTTGTCAAGGTACACACACACACACACACACACACACACACACACACACATTCACAAATCAAGGTACACACACACACACACACACACACACACACACACATGACTTATTTTATTTAGCCATTCTTTTGTGTATCTGACTCCTCTTAACTGAACTGTTTTTGTCCTCTTCTCCTCTTTCACCACCCTAACCCTTTTCTCTCCATACTCCAGTCTCGCTACTGGAGCTCAGACAACAGTAAGAATGAAGTGCAGGGTGTGGTTCTGGACCGAGCTGGAGAGGTGGTTCATCGTTTCGGAGGTCTCTGGCATGAGGGCATCTTCTGTGACACCCTGTCTACTCCAAAGTGCATCTGGAAGCCCAGTGAGTATCATCCCCTGAACACTGGAAAAGTCCTCAAAAGCCCTGACAAATTCAGGTGTTGACCTCATCTATAGCGTCATATTGCATATATATGCTAATTTTGAAATGGATTCATCACTGACTCTGAAATCTTGTAGCACTGTAGAAGATACAGACAGGCAAAGTACATATGGCAAATAGAAGTTGTCAATGATAATTTCTACCCTTAAGATTTCTTATTTTTCTGTATTATTTAATGTCTCCATTCTCAGTGTCCACAATGTCATTTTCTTGTTTAGATGTGCAGCCTGAAGATCACTTCGAGTACTACGGCTTCTCACATTACGCCAGGGAACTAAATGAACTGACAGATGACATGAGGGCAGTGCTTCCGCCTACAGACACACGCTTCAGACCAGACCAGAGGTATAAACAAGATTTGTATTTATCTGAAACTTAAATGTGTGTGTTTTTTCAGGCCAGCTATTGCTATCTTCCATGTTGACTAATTATTCAATTCCTGGCCCTATCCCTTTGTTAGGCTTCTGGAGGAGGGGAAAGTAGTGGAGGCAGATAAAAAGAAGGATGAGGTGGAGGAAAAACAGAGGGAGAGGAGGAAGGAGATGGCCAAGAGAGGGGAGGAGCACATCCCCAGGTTCTTCAAGTAAGGAGCTCAGTTTGTGATCCTTTGGGACAGAAAATGTAACGTTGCACATTTTTAGCCACATGTTGCCTAATCTGTTATATAAGCAAGATGTTTAAGAGTAGGGAGGCCTGCCCCTGGCAAGTAAAAAAACCTTTTAGAATTTGTTAAATTGCTTTTTTAAGTATATTTTCTATAAACTTTTTTTTTTTAACTCAGTCGTAAATTAAGTGAAATAATATGGCAGCACACCTGACCTGTCAGGTCAGTGTAACAGGATGAGAAATTGAGGAGCTGTTCACAGCTAGAAAAAAATGTGAGGTGGTGAGATGGCTCAGAAAGATATTGATATCTCTGAAGTTAATCTGCAACTTTGGGAAGTGATTGCCAATACATTTTTTGTATAGTGTGTAGGTTGTTGTTTTTCTTTTTTCTTTTTTTTTAACATGGCAGGTCACTATTACTTTAAAGGGACAATAAAAACTCCAGCATATAACCTCTCCATAAAGCCATTTATCATTTATTACCTCTTCTGTACAAAAGTACAAATTAGTCCATTAGTAAATTTAGTGATGCTGCTAGGTTTATTTTTATTGCCTTTGACAGACAAAGCCAGGCTAGCTGTTTCCCCCTGTTTGCAGTCTTTATGCTAAGATAACCAACTGTTGGTGGTTAAATATTTAATGTGTAATTGATATTAATAGAACATTTTTCCAAGATTATTGCTTAACAGCAGTTTTCTTCTGTTGATTTTCACAGAAAAGCTGTGGATGAGGCTGGTAGAGAGGTGTGGCTGTACAAGTGGAACCTACTGGAAACTCCGCAAAGACCCAGGTGTCGCCCACACTGAAAACCTTGACCTGTGGTAGAAAACTCACTGAAACTAGCCAGGTTGGAAACACTTGGTAATGTGATGAAGAGGAATAATACACCTCTCTATTAGTAACAATGATGAATTGTACCCATGTTAGTCAGGTGTCCTATGCATGAACATAATCGAGTGACTCAACAAAGATTCAGAGGTCTGTTGCTACCATTACTGCAGTATATCGGGGAGAAGGGCGTTTGGAAGCATAAATGAACCTCTCAGGATTTTTTGTGCCATGTAGAGGTGAGATGCCACTATGGAACAAATGAAGACTTGTTTAGACGAAGCCGGATGTCTTCCCAGCCTTTTGCCTACCTCTTACCATATTGCAGACCTTGAATATAACCATTAATGATTGAAAAGCAAATCTCAACTTGAAATCCAGTTTTTAAACTATTTATCGCTGCCCTTGAGAAAATTGTGGGTAAAAATCTTTTGTGTTTTTCAGTCAGGATTGAGACTTTATGTAAATTCTTTCTGTATATCATATTTTTGGGACAAATGTCAAATCAGATGTTTTACTTGTAACTAGTTCTTACATGTCAGTATAAATATTTGTAGTCTGGGTCTTCTGTATGACATTCACGAGTTTCCACAGCTTGCTTCCTTCAGAACACACAAAGGGCTAATTCTGGCGCTTGTTGGGTGTATTACAGGTGAACTGGTGCTGTCCTGCTTTCTTTCTCAGTGGGTCTTACTGTATAAACTTCTGTGGATTTGTAAAATATGTGTGTATTTTCTGATGTTTAATCATCACACATTGGTGATACACAAGTGTCCTTACACTGGTTAAATCTAGCTGCCCTTATCCTAGCCTTTTTTCTCTCTAGCCTGTTATGAATTGTTGATGTCCAAAATGAGCTAATAGATGTCATCGTCTCTTGGGCCTTTTATGCTCTCAGTTGATGCAATGAAGTATTTTTTATTGATGTTTCAACAATGGATTTTAATAAGGAAAAAAGATTACTTTTTTTCTTAATGCTGAATGTTTTGCTTCAAATAAAAAGTTCCATAGTAAACTGTGATTTTTGAGAAGTAAACTCTTAAAGGATAAATGATACCTTACTAGAGTTTAATATTAAGCAGATTCAAGGTGTATAAGGAACTGTGTGGAAATTATTAGGGCAGACAGGGTTCAGATTCTTTTTTTTGTTTTTTTTTTTGCTGAATGGGGTTTTCACTTACTAAACTTCAGTTCACTCCATCTCTTCAGTACCTGATCAAATGTAAATGTTTTATGTAAAGGGCCAATGATGTGTTTGGCATAATTTTGACAATTGCTAATTCCACTTCTAATAGGCAAGTTGGTAACTTGATCACTGCTTGTAGGACCCTACAAATGTCTCCAAAATCTCTATTTGTCACTGAGGGTGAGCAGGCCTTTGTCTTTTTCCCCTCAACTGCGGGTCTCCAGGTGGTCAGGCAAATCAGTGTCCTCTTTAAGTTTCTTAAACCTCACATTTACCTTTTATCATTTTACCTAGTGGTCTGTCATACAGTCTCTTACAAGACCAAATGTCTCTTGTTGTGATTGATATGCTGCTTATCATGCCTGCCAAATCCTTGCCACATCAACAAGTTAGTTTTCATTTTAATGTCACCCTTTATTCATTCTTTTTCCCAGATAATTTACAGCACAAATCAATGTCCACAGTTCTAACATGATTTATTATTCAAAAATTAGTTACTCAGCTGTGCAGATGATGTAAACAGTGAAGTCAAACTGAGGTATTCATGCCAACAGTGAGTGGAATGAACAAAGAGCACCCCCTGCTGGCTGCTTTCAAATCATAATGTAACAAAACTACTAGAACAACTATAAACTGCAATAAAGTTAAGTGCAAAAATTATTGCAAATTCTCAATCTGTTCTCACAATATACTTAAAGTACATTTGCTGTGTTTACAATTATTCACTAAAATTCATTTGAAAGTAACCAGCATGGCCTTTTCACCTTCTAACACCTGACCACAGCAGGTAACAGACTCAGTGACCGAGAGACAGATACACAGTTCAATTGTTGGTCTTTTCCTGCAATTTGTCGAAAAGAAAATGACACCAGCCTTAAAACTTTGTGTTCACTTTTTCAGGAATTCTCTTCAACAGGCTTTGGCAGGCTAAAATGTGTTATGGCAACACATAATTTTACTGGTTGGAAAAGGAGGTTCAGTTTCAAAGTAAGCCCATTGTCCTCCTGCTAAAGACCTGAATGGTTAAATGAACGATTTAAAGCTGCAGGTGGTAGGATTGATAAGAGTGGACTTAGCTTGAAAAGTTAAATGAGTTCAACTTCCAGGTCCGTCCGTCCCTCCACTACACTCCAGTCTGCCTCCAAAGCCCCTCCCCAGAGCGTCGCTCGGTCTCACTTTCTTTTTAGATCAATTTTCTTCATTGGTCTTCCTCAGTTTACTTTGTCTTTTTTGTGAAATCTGCACTTAACAAATGAGGGATAAGAAAATTTCTCACTGCCTGGTTATTTGGTTGACCGTTTGCCTGCCATTGCATCCACTCAAAGAACATATATTATCATGTACTACTGTCAGGACATAGTGATAGTTTTAGAAAATGTGACTAAAAGTTATTTTCATGCAGGTTTAAAGGTTTCACTAAAGAAGTGTGCGGATCTACAACAAGATGTTTTTGTAATTTTGTCCATCCTTAATACAAACAATGTAGCCCCACAGTAATCACTGAGATCTGGGAATGGTCCAACACTGCAACAAACAACCAACACACAGTTTACAGTCTGTATCCTGGTTCGACTTACTTACCATACTTACTGTAGTTATGCAGTTTTCCTGCGCCATGACGAATTAATAGCAACATTTCAGGTTAATATTTTCAACAAACTTTGATTTATGACCAAATACTTGCAAAAACAATGGCATTGCCACCAATGACATGGCATTGTCATTTTGAGCATGTTAGAATGCTGACATTGCTCAAAGCACTGCTAAACCAAAAAAACACCTGTTACCTCCAAGTGGTTCAGATTATATGGCTGAATTGTTAGCTTGTTCACCACTGGTCTGTTCGTGTTTATTGCCCCATTGGACCTAGTTTTAGCAATGTTGTGCTCAGAGATCTTATTACTTTAGTCAGTATAATGATATCAAAATCAATAGTATCCATGGTGGAAGCTACAAAATAAGACGAATTCTTTGTCAAAGCAGAAACACAGAGCTTAGACAGTGTCAGCTGTGGGGTTAATGGCACCTTAGTTCAAGAGAGAGGCAGGTACATAGCATCCAAAGTACAAAAACCAACTGCTAACTCTAAAACCTTACCAAAACAAACAAACAAAAAAGTATTTCACTTTCCAAAAGGTTGTACGGACAGGTTAAAGTGAAACACATCCAAAAGTATCCTGAAACCGTTTCTCATGTTCTAGCCCCAACATGAGGAGTTGTACCATGTATCGCAATTCATTTAGCGTAATATTGTACATACACATTAATACAGACAGGGGACAATTTGAAGGAAAACCTGAAATGTACCTTAATTTAAAATCAATGTGTTATATCCACATTTTCAGTTTTATAAAACTCTTTTTAATTCCACAAACTGTAAGAAAACTTGAAATGAAAAGGATGCCAGTATGTCATATTCTAAATGCAGAGAATAACCACAGATATGATCTGTCTATGATTTCCGTTGCCTCAGAAATAATACCATTACCCCAAAAAACAGATGGATGAAAGGAAAAAAAGAATATTCCTTAGAATAATCCTCAGAACACATCTTCAGTTTACAGTCCCACCTGGGTCTGTCGACTTTTAGACTTTTAGTTTCAGATGTGCCCTTTGGATGCTGGGAGACCCACAAATGCAATTCCATTCATCTCCATTTTTCCGAAGTGAAGGCAAAATATTCAGAATTAAATCAAATTAAGTATCAGTTACTAGCTTCTCAAGCTTTTATCACACATCACATGGTGAGACTGATCAGTAAAATCTGCCCATTGTTAATACCATGTAATATGGCTGAAAGACTCGTCTTTTTGTTTGTTAGTTTTTTTTTGTTGTTGTTGTTTGTCAAATTAAACTATTTGACTTGTGTAACAGTGAAGAATTGCTAATGCTAAGTTTGCCAGTTTACACAATTTTAAAAATTTATGGACACACATTATGGACACACAGAGGTAAAAACTGACCAGCGATCCCATCTTCAAATGTTTACTTAACTAGAACTTGACTTGCCAAAAAGATTTTTGAGAAACTATAATGATAGGACAAAGACTGATCTGGAGTCTGGAGCTCTGAAGAACTCAATTACAATTAAATAAATCAATTAGATTGGCTTGATATCCAACAGCCAGCCACAGCCAAATGTTCTCAAGTGTCATTGAGCAAGGCAGTGAACAAGTGTGAAAAGTCTGCTTTCCCAGGGATGGCTCATGGTGAAGATATAATGGAAAGATTATTTTTGCTTCATTAATATTAGATTATCTTATTTTTTTTGCTTAAGAGGTTTGGCTTTCATCCTTAAAGAGGCAAAAAGTGGGAGTGAAGTCTCTTTAAATATGTGTCCATGGTAATGAGTCCAGTAGCCCAGATGCAACTGAAACTATTTGTGATGACAAGGATGATCTCTCTCTCTGGCACCACTGCAGGTGGCTGATCTTGACCTTTTACTGTCTTTTTAATATTGTGGCAAACCCCTGGAGCTGCATTTCTCCAAAAAAGTGCACAAATTCATGAGTGGGTTTAAAGTGTAAAATGTAATGTGAAATTGGATTTAAAACCTATTATTCCTATTATTGGACATTTCTTTATAGATTCAAGCAAGTTAGATAATAGGCTTAAAAAAAAAAATCTGGACTAAGTCATGTATGTGGCATACTTTATGACCTAAGAAGAAAGAATTATTAAGATGTTATAATTGTAAGATATGAGACATATTTATGAGATATATTGAGTTATATTAAATAATTCTGTATTTGAAAATGAGAACAAGAAACTCATAATTATGAGAAACCTTCCCATATTTATGAAACATTAAGTCATAATTATGTGACACATTGTATATACTTTCTCTAATTAATAATAAAATATTTATTCTTAGTAGGTCACATTTATGAGATATTTCCCATATTTTTTCAACATTGTATCTCATATAGAAAATATGAGATTGATGATTATTTGATGTTTAATTGTGAGAATCGTAAAAACCTAAATTATAAATAATAAATTAACATAATTATTAGGGACAAAAATAAAAATAAATACAAAATCCTATGACATTATGACCATTAGTAATTATGAGATACTTAAGCTTCATAAATGAGGAGAGGAAAAAACAATAATAATAAATTTGGATAATAAGATATCACATTAAGTGAAGACATAGTAATATAATAAACGGCAGTTATAAGGGACACGCATAGTAAAATTGGCAACTTTCACTGTTCATCATTGTATGCTTGTATGCTATGTTCTGTGAACTGTCATATATTTAGAAAGCGGCAATTAGACCTTTACACAGTGTTCGTTTTGTCATTACAACCAAACCAGATTATGTCACTACCTAATTACTTCAGCAGCCTCATTTTAACCAAATTTTACACCCCAGTAGTCCCTTACAGGTCCAGAAATCTTTCAAAATAGTCAATGTGAGAGGTGTTTTGTTCAGGTGGCCCGATGCATGTTGGGACATGAAAACAACAAGCTTCTGACATTGCATGTGTAGGATGTTTTAAGCACATTTTCATCACCCAGACTGCTCTCTCGCCAGCATTGGGGCAGGATGTTACCAATAGAGCTCCAGCAGCTCCATCTCTATCTGTGTATCAGAGAGATACAGCACTATTATCTTTTTTCACTCAGGTCTATGTACCAATGAGGAAGAAAAAACCACTTGATACAGAATTGGCGATGTGGAGCTTTGTGAGAGATGTTATGTAATGTCCGTATATTCTTGGAGGAAAAAAAAAGAGGGTAATCACCTGGAAATGAAGAGATGAAAACTAGAGCCTGGAAGCTAGAAAATCGAACTTGTTCAGTAACTGCAAGGTCACTGTTTAGACTCCACAACCAGGATAGAGGGGCGAGGGAAGTGTCCCTTGAACAAGGCATGTAGCCTCTGTACCAGAAGACTGTAGCTGTACTGGCATGTTCCATAGAAAGAAGCATGCATGCTCATCAAACATTTCTGGGATAAAACCAGGGAAACGATCAAGACGGACCTGATGTCCATCAAAGGTGAAAATGGGTGTTAAATGCTTAATTAAAAAAAAGTCAGATCTTGCTGTTCTCCAGGTGGGAATCGATGTGCTTGATGAGGGCATCATCAGGGTAACCAGTTGGGAAGGTTAGCTGACACAGAGGACAGCTACGAACAGCACTCTCTTCTGACTCCATCCATAACTACAGACAGAAAAAAACACACATCACACATCAATCAAGTTTTAACTGCAACCACCAAAGTTCCTTTCAAAGAGCTGACTTTTTTTATAGCTGCATTAATCAAGATTTTATTATTAACAATGGATCAGCGAGGTCTCCATGACTTAGTATCTCATAATTCTTATTAATTATAATTAATAATTAATTTGTAATGTGAATGGTGTCACTTAGTGATAAACCAACAGAGAATTATCACCACCTTTAGTTGTATCTAGCAATTATGTAAGAAAGGGATGCCCATATTCTGGATCCTATCTACCAAATTATAACCAGGTGTCTGTAACCACAGGAAACAGTTGTCTGTAAGCACAAAACAGAATGAATTGCTGAACAAATCTGCAAATTCAGAAGTCTGGAATCAGGCAAGTACAATACTGAACTAGAAATCAAGCATACCAATGCTATGGCAGAACTGCCATAAGCACCATTGTTAGCCCTTAAATCAAGTATAGACCTTTTTATGCTTATACCTTTACTGCCATTGGCCAAATTACATTTTTTTTGTTTTTCTTGTTTTTTTTTTTTCTTTTAATTTTTGGTCAATTTACCATTTATCTTAATAATATTATTTATCTATCTGCTGCAATTAGCTAGTTTCACTGCAGGAACTGCAGGGAATCCATTAGTTGATTTTTGTAATTCTCATACATAAATCAACTATGTTTTCAGCTCACATTAATGGAGGGCCATGACTGAGCATGCTCGGTGTTCATGTAGGGAGGCAGATGGCAAGAGAGCGTGGCAGGGCCCTCAGGGGCTGAGAAGGAAGGATAGTGGAGCTGTTTCCTGGGAGACGGAAATGATGGGTGTAGGGGCTGTTCCCTAGGCGATGATGAGCCAATCCCAATTGCACCAAGTGTGCCAGGTGGGCTGGTAGCCGGCGTCAGGTATGTACATACTTCCTGTAAATGTACACAACACATACGTCATTAAAATGAATAATCCGATTTTAAAGCTATGGGAAGAGCCACACACATTATTATCTTCAACATCACCTCTTCATCATCAGAGGACTGTGGAGGTGTCACGAGTGGGGTGGGCTCAGGTGGGTTGTCGAGGCGACAGAAGTGATGTACCTGGATGAGAAATAGGACAGGGAAGACTATGATTACTCTGAATAGTAATCATCTGTTGTGTTTATAGAAACAACTTTCAAGAAACAACTTTAAATTAAGCATTCAGCCATGTACTCTCCACTGACAAACATTGGTAGTAGACCTACAAGAGCTCAGTGATTTTTGACATTGTACTGTTGTAAGATGCTATCTTTCCACACTGTATGTGCTGTTGTGAAGTGAAAGTAAAAGTCTAGGAGTAACAATCAGTCAGTGGTGAAGTGGTAGAAAGTAAAAAAACAGACTGAGATAAAAAAAAACTTAAACTCCATTCACTGCTACAAATAGTACCAGGTTTAAGTTTAACTTTTATTTTATGATCTGGGTTTATTTGAGCCAGCATATCCAAAACTATTGCTCCAAACTGAGTTCTCTTTGTGACTGCCTAGTTAAAAACACGTGAAATGTATGACCAGGCGCTCAGACATCTCGTGCAGCCTTTGCCCTAGATGCAAGAGATGTGATGATGCCATTTCTGCCAAGCACATCCTCACACTGTGCCAAGCATAAACCTAGCTTTTAGGTATTATCTGCACCTGTGAGACAGAGCTCGTATGAATGTGGTAATTAAGTGTTAACTATAAAATTCTATTAATCTTACATGAGCACTTAGAAACTGTGGGGGCATATTTGACTGTTAACAGTGAGGAAAGTCACTGACTGAATCAAAGTAAATAAATTTTCTCACCTCAGCAGGCAGAGGGAAGCCCAGGTCCAGAGCACAGTGATGAGGACTGCTGCTCAGACTGCTGCCTCCACCTCTTTCTCCTCCTCCCCCTCCTCCTCTGTCCCCTCCTGCTCCATGAGCTGAGGCCGGTCTGACCAGGCCCATCAAGGAGGTACGGAGCTGAGGTTTGGTTTGGCTGTAACCCTGTGTCTCCCCCAGGAGAGGCCTAGGCTTGGGAAGGGTGGATACTGGATCCCTCGTCAGGCGAATTGAGGGCCTCTGGATGGCTGATGGATCAGATACCTGGGAAAAGGGAAGGAGGTCAGAGGAATTGTCTGTGCAATTAAGCAATAGTTTCATTATTACACAAAATTACACAAAAACAACAACAAATGCAAGATTCAATTTGCTACTAAGTTACAGTCCAGCCATACCTCGGAATAACTACGGCGACCCTGGAACTTTGCTCGTAGACGGCTGCTGCTTGGCTGATGGGATGAGGAGGCAGGGCCATCGCTTTGGGACAAAGGAGGAGAGGGGGTTGGCAGGAGCCTGTCAGGGGAGAGAGAGGGGCGCTGGGGCGAGGTGGGAGAGAGACGCTGAGGAGCAGGGGGAGGACGAGAGACTGAAGGAGGAAAAGAGAGAATGGAAAAAGGATTTAGGCCTTGTCTTAATGCTACACCCCTGCCACCCCACCATCATTTCAGTTACCCTTAGTTTTTTTAGTTTTTTAGTTTAGAGTGAATTATCAGAAGAAAATCTAGGAGGGATAATGGCAAAGAAACTGCATGGGACAACACTTTAACACCTACGCTTAAGATGAACACCTCAGGGAATGACTGGGAATGAAGAATTAGCCTGTATCATCAGTTTTCCAACAGTATAGCAGCCATGTCAACCTAATGGAAAAATGTTTACTCTCTGTAAATCACAGTTAGCTAGATAACAATTTGGTAGCATTAAAGTATTAGTTTACATTAGCTGGGTTATAGTTTCTTTGCCAATATAGTACCTTCAAACAAATGGAACAGGCTAATGTGAGACTCTTTTTTTCTGTGTTGTCTGTGTACATACATTGGCAAAATCATAAAAAAACTTCTATTGACAGAGAGAATTCACTGAGAACTGATTGCAGACACTAATTACACCATGAATTGCACATTGCTTTACTGCTAGTCTCAAGGTCTGATTCACATCATCACTGGTAATTATCATGATTGATTCCACCATTTGCAGGTGTTTTTGAGAGTTACATGGTTTCGTTTTGTCTTATTTGTACAGATTTTGTACACAAAAGCTGAGCATTCCTTTTATGAACTTTCCCCTTAGTGTTATAAGTGAACACATGCAATAAAAATAGGACACACACACACACCATAACACTTTGTAGCTCTCCGCCTCTCTAACCATTAGACTACCTTCTTCTTTAAAATATCTAAAAATTCCATAACCCAAGAAGCCAGTCAGGTAACCTACCAGGCTCCTGTGAGATATGTCGCAGAATGTCACTCTGTTTCACAGCCAGGTTGCGAACTCGACCCAGCTCCTCTGTTAGCTCAGTGTAGGCCAACGCTAGATTCACCCTGGAACATAAAGAGTGACTCAATAAATAAATTAATACATGTAAATGACAAAGTTACACATGCTGTAGACAGCTTTTAAAATATTTCCCTCTTTAAAATAAAACTCACTGTTCATCCCCAGCTTTCTTTATCCATTCCACATTGCAGTGCTCACAGTGTGGGGACATCTCCTGTGCCTGACAGAAACAGACAGCTTTGGTTAGGGCTATAGCACTTCACAAATCATCGTCTCTATGTGGTCAAGTTTGTTTTAAAATGCTTATTAGCGCAACAACCATTTTTACTTAATTGATTTTATCTGTGTAGGGACCTTTACAGTCCTTCAGCCTCTACTCATGGTTGCATGTTGGAGTTACTGAGGAATGTCTATTGTAGCCCAGACTGAACATTTAGTGGATTAATCCACATTTGGAGCTCTCGTGAGTATTTTCTGCAGCAGGACGGTGTATGTGGGACTGAGCCAAAATTAACTACACTCTGTGTGTTCACTGTAATAAATGACCATGTCACGCAGTGCAAAGGTGGGATTCATTGATGTTGATGTTTTTAATGGAGCCCTGTGGCACAAAGGAATATAATCAGGCTTTGATGCAGATACTTGTAGATAGTAGATACATTCACTGTTGGTTTAGCTCTGAGGCTGGGATTTGTTGACAGAAAAAATGTGAGTCATACATCATATTTTACATGAATGTTGTGGCCCATGGCCTCATCTACTCTGTTCTCTGTGATCTCACTATATCAGCCACAGGAGGACAGCTCACAGGCCCAGACCCTAAGTTATGTAACATGCTGACTATAGAGCTTCACACAAAACAGCATCTCTGTGTCCCACTCTACTGATACAACCAGCTGTGCCATTAACACTTGCTGGTGGCTATATTTTATATTTTCTTATTGTTTACTTGATGTGTCATGGAAATTGCACAAAACGTCTGTAACGCCACAGTGACGTAGTTTGACAAAAAGTAAAAATTTGAATCATTCATTGTGAAGGTCTTTAGACTGCACTAGCCAAATCTGAAGTTGGTTCATTCTGAAGGAGAAATTTGTTTAAATATAGGGCCTATAAATCACCAAAAATGACCACTAGATTAAAAATAGCAGACTTCCTGTTGGGTAGAGAGCATGATACCCAGTTTCTTTTTTGCTTGTCTGGACATGATACACATGCCTACAAAATTTCAACCATTTAGGTGAAAAGTACAGGTTGTGGTCCACTGTAGGGGGCACTCCGACGCCCCCCTTGTCACGCCCTAAACCAACACCCATTTCAGATTAAGATTGGTGGGGAGCATGTCAAACCCTCAAAAATGCAAAGTGTGAAATATGAGTGAAAAATGAGTGACCATTTTAAAACACAGCATATGCATGTATGGCAAGATGTTGCCATCTGTGGATTCAAACCCTGGACCTTTGTGTCCCCAGAGAAGGTGAATTACTCACTGTGCCACCAAGAAGACAGGTGTTTAATATATCTTCTCACAGCTTGAGGCAGTGATATTACATCAGCAAAATGTTTTTTTTTGTTTTTTTTTTTTACTTAAAATGGGTGTATTGTCAATTAATTACACAATTATTTGTTTGACCAATCTGAATAACATTCAAACACTGTGTCAGTTTTGGTAGGATTTGAATGAAGACTTGTGATGATAAATATGTTAACTGATTCAGCATATTTTGAAAAATATAGTGACAGACTTCTAACCACAGGTTGGAGTGAGGCAAACTTAAGTCAGTGAATGTGCCGAAAACAATTTCAGTTCTGTAGGACATGTGGGTGCTTTTATTCTATTTTATTTAACTTTGGGATGTGAATTATCTTGAAAAAAATAATATATTTGTTATAATAAGCCACACGCCCTCACTCACAATCAATCACTACCAAACCTCATACATCGACTGAGTCATGACCCTACATTGTGCAAACTGAATTTCATACAAATCCATGCGTCCAATTACAAGATATAAACCTTTTGCATTTGTGGTGCCTCCTAGAGGTTAAGCACAATGTGCTGTCATACATACGTTTACTGAACATGTGTGTCACATTTCAGTTAAATATCTCAAAGCATTTATTATTATTACAAACACTTGAAAATTACATAAAAAGGTTGACAGATTTGTGATGCCAATCAGTTTGCGATTATTGCAAAAATGTAGACCTTGTTATTACAGCGTCATCTTGAGGTCGATTAGAGTGGTGGGTGAGATTTGCAGCCCACTTGACAATTTTTGCGAATTTTCATGAACAGGTTTAGCAGAGAACAATAAGAATAAGAAGAAAGAGAACAAAAACAGCAGTTATAAGGGCTCACTGAGTGGATCCTCATAATAATAATAATAATAATAATAATAATAATAGGAAGAGGAAGAAGAGGAAGAAGAGGAGGAAGAGGAGGAAGAGGAAGAAGAGGAAGTAGAAGAAGAGGAAGTAGAAGAAGAGGAAGAAGAAGAAGAGGAAGAGGAAGAAGAAAAAGAGCAGAGAAAAAGAACAAGGCTCCAGTAGCACATGTCTTGGATCCCTAAAAATATTTGTAATTTATTTGTAATAATATTTGTAGCATTTGTAAATAGCTTTGGTGCTCTTAGTAAAACTCTCTAAAATGGCTTCTTACATCCGATGATAACGGTTGTGATATTACCCCAGGTGTAAACCTCCAGTCCTTTGAGCATCAGGCCCACCTGTCTCTGTGCTTCCTGCTGCAGCCTCTGAAGCTCGGCCCTCAGCTCCTTCTCCCTCTGGCAGGCTCCTTCGGCCTGGTGTCGTGCTCCCTCCAGCTCTGCCTCCAGTCGCTGTAGCTTCAGGTCTGACAGGGCATCTAGACTGCGGGAACTCTGCAGCGTTGGCCCACGCCCCTCTGACAAAACCAGACCCATTACAGATTTAGCTTGTTTCATCTTTTCTCCCTGGTCCTTGCTTTCTTACTACACAATGATGGGAATGGATTATTAAACTATAATTATTTATAGGTATATGACGGTGAATATGCGGGTGAATACCTAGAAGCAGAAGGGGGCAATCATTCAGGTTTCCTTTAATTTGTCACCCATCTGTATATGTTTGTTGTTTGCAGTCATGTTGAGTTGAATGTTAATTTATTAATAGTATTATAATTAGTGTTATTATTGTTTATCACATCTAGATTAAGATTAACAGTTACTACTATTGTAAAGTGTTGCTATGAGCATGTCCACAATTCTATTCCAGTGCTAATTAGATAAGGAAATGTCAAGTGAACAAATAATTGAAATTCTTTGTTTGTTATTTAGAAAAACCCCTCCCCTAAACAGCAGTTGTCCAGTCATAGCTTAACAACCATAAAGAGACACAGCAGGCCTGGCATTATGTACATAAGACCATAAATGACATCATTAGGAGGCTATTGTGAGTTTGGGTTTTCAGGGGCTTAAACTTTCTGTCTGAAGAGATGCGATACATTTAGGCACCACTAAGCATCTCTTTCTGGATTCTTGCAAATCCAGTTTACATCCAGGCGTTTGTTGCATATACAAAATCCACATACTACGTAGTTGGAACACTATACTCAATTTTAGGTCAAACTTGCATGCATATGTTAGTTTGCGATTTCCAGCAGATCCTTGATCCTAACTGCTAAATGACTGCTAAAGCTATAAATGACTGGGTGCACTGCTACAACTACTTTAATTATTGAATTACTCCTACTACTATTGCTAGTACTACACAATCTAACTAGGTTGGCTGCTGATCCAAACAGAACCCACCTCTGGGAACATCAAGACTGGCATGGAGTTGAGACTGATATGCATCTTTTCTGCAGAGTTGAGCGCTGAGTTTCTGCAGGGAAGTTTCTCTTTGTCTGAGAGCTGACTCCAGACTGCGGATCTGCTCCACATGCTGCTCTGCTAGAGTTGTCTGACACACACACACACACACACACAAAATTAAAAAATCTGTGAATAATCACTATTTACAACTAGATGGACAGCAAACATTTTTGAATCTCCAGCAAGTCCTTTAAATCTGGTAAAACATACTGTACTGTATCGTCACACATTGATTTATGTGTGACTCTGTTACTGTACGTGGCCTACATGCATGGCCTTCACCACTGTAAGTATTTATACTTGTGCCTGTGAGTGTGTGTGTCTATACATATTTACCATCTTGTCCAGGTCTCTCTGGACATTGCTTTTCTCCAAGTGAATCTTCTCATAAGCCTGTATGACTTCCTCCAACCTCTCCTCTCTCTCTTTACTCTTCTGGAGCTGAAACAGAGAGAGAGAAGACACCTTACATGTGTTTTGTTCTGTTTATCAGAATCTATATCACAGGTCCTCACACAGCAGAAATCTACGAAAGCAGCAACATCGCTATGGACCCCATTTACACTTCATTTATCACATAAATGGATCTCAGTTCAGTACATGTATGAACAAATCTTTATCAATATATTTTGAAAGGGAACTGACTGTACTAAATCACCATTGTCATACTGAATCAGTAGCTTTTAACAGTAGAGCAACTCCCTGGTGAGTCAGAGCACTGTTGTCAGCTCAGCTGTAATTCACTGTACATTCCTTGTTAAAAGCATATATACATATAGAGATAGCCACAAAAAGCCCTCTCTGTCTATAAATGCCACTGCTAAGTGTGTAACTCTGCAAGTTCTTCATAAATATGCCTGAAGTAGGTTGTTTAGCACAGCACTAATGTAGAACAAATATACTAATTCATATCAGTATCTACCTTATCTTCTTTTTGAAAGTACTAAGAAGCATAATGAGTGGTTATGGTGCATTGTACAGTGAGTACAAAGTTTTTAGTGTCCTCTGCAAATAGGCCAGCTAGTCACTGGGCCACAGTGTGCTGGATCTGAGCCGAATGTGGCAAACCAACTGTAGAACTGACCAGTAAATACAGCAAAATTCTATGTAGGTGTCCTGTCTATTATTCCTCTACCGAAACAACACAACACAGAATCAAAGGGTTACTGTCCTAGCTAGAGTCAGTGGTGTCTTGTTGTGCAAATGCACAATGTGTAATGCCCCTAAAGCAGTTTAGTACTTTAGAACAAGAAGTCAGAAGAATAACTTTTGCACTTTGTAACCTAACCCTATGTATGCATGACAAACCAATTAGTTTTGAATCCATCTCCAGTTATTGGGTACATTTACACTTATATTTTTTGATATTCCATAGCTATCCAATCACAGAAGATACATGCAGTGAAGTGTAAATGGGGTCATTAATACTACTGGATGTAACTATAATTTGACTGAACTGTGGGCTTGGTGTCTAATCGTCAGCTGCCCACGAATGTTACTTCTACACATTTTCTACATATTTTCATAAGTGATAAGTAATGTACTGGTAATATTAAAGTGTACCTCCTGACTGAGAGAGTTGATCTTTTGTTGTAGGTTGGTGGTCTCTGATTGGATAACATTGGTATCCCTGATGATGGGCTCACAGGAACAGCACGGTATCCTATCCTCTCCAAATTCACTTATCATAGGAAACTGGAGGACAGGAGAGGAGATGCTATGACTTTTCAAAAATGTATGTTTTCATGCATTATGAAAGCCTCTATTTAATTCTATCATATTCTATTTTATATGTATAAGTCCTCACACAGTATACTGGTGTGTGCTTGTGTGTGTGTGTGTGTGTGTGTGTGTGTGTGTGTGTGTGTGTGTGTGTGTGTGTGTGTGTGTGTGTGTGTGTGTGTGTGTGTGTGTGTGTGTGTGTGTGTGTGTGTGTGTGTGTGTGTGTGTGTGTGTGTGTGTGTGTGCTGTGTGTGCTGCTCTCCACCTTGACCTCGTAGTGTTTGAGCTTCCTCTTGATGCTGCTGTTCTCTCTCTCCAGACTGGCCAGCCGGGTTTTGATGTCATGATAGGCTGCAGCCAGGGCTAATCCTGATGCCGGGTACATGTCCTCTGGCAGCTGATTGGCTGACCAACTGATCCCAGAAACACTCACATCATCTCTGAGCCCCTCTCCTCCCCCCAGCAGCCCCAGCTCTCCTCTGCGGAATAGATCCATCATCAATTAGCTGCAGGAGAGGAAAAGAAAGAGTTGTAGTTGTTCCCTGGGAAACAGTGCAGAAAACAGACATACAGAAAGGCTAGTAGCCATGTCTGCTCAGTAAGTCATTTTGCACTCTCACCTCACACAGTAGGAGCACAAATGGAAATAAATCTACAAAGCCCCATCTCCTGGCAGAGGTGACAGTCAGGGTGTGCGTGAGTGTGTGTTTGTGTTTTCAAACTGCAGCCAGAAGCCTACCGAGCCCACCAGCCAAAGGTTTCGTGTTTCCCATCTGCTGCCGTAAAGTACATAACCTCTTCTCCCCCCCATGCCTCTAACAAGTGGTTTCCATGTTTACAGTGTAAAACTGACCCCTTCAGTCTGACCCCTTTACTATCATTTGATTTTGTGAATTCCCAAGTAATCGCAAAGCAGCATAGGACACACACAGATACACATGGAATAAAAATGCCTGTAGCAGAAATATACACATAGCATTAGAGGAATAAATTTGCACTTATAAGAGCAGCTGTAAAGTGCAAGTATGTCCAAGGGTCTAAGGAGATTCTGTCATCTGTCAGTGCTGAAATGTATTAAGATGCAGTTCCTAAAATAGGCACTGAGTACTAAGAAAACTAAATTAACAAAAGAACTTATGCTCATACGGCCTTCACAACAAGAATGATAGCATAAGACTTAAATGATGTTCCCTCAACAACATACCTACACAATACACACTACTAACATTCCATCCATATCTATCTATCTATCATTCATCTATCTATCTATCTATCTATCTATCTATCTATCTATCTATCTATCTATCTATCTATCTATCTATCTATCTATCTATCTATCTATCTATCTATCTATCTATCTATCTATCTTATATATGTTAAAAGGTTAGATCTTGGGATGCAAAAAAAGGAAAGGGTTTAAAAGTAAAAAATGTTAACTTTATGCAAATAGTAATAATAAATAGTAATTATGCAAATAGTAATAATGTTAACAATGCAGATTGTTGTTTCTTGGATCACAATTTTGTATATCCGTATTACTGTTACCTCAAAAGTCACAGGTACAAATAAAGATAAAGTGTTGCTTGACACAAAATCCTGCAATTGTTGTTTAACGTTTCTGGTTGATAATCTACATAAAGCTACTTGCTAGCTTGTGAGTGTTGACAGCAAAGACAAGCAAAAGTAGTGGATGTAACATGGTGTGCTGTGCTTGCAGTCTTGACCATTAGATATTGAGGAGGTTGGAGTGGATGGTTGGATGTACAAAATGTCACACACTTTTCACACCCTCACTCCTAACCAGCAGACAAGGCTGGTCGATACAGAGATTTGAGGAAGGTCCTGCACTTGGCCACTATTTGCCAAAAAATAGTTCCAGCACATACAGTAACTCCCTGTGAAATTTTCATTTGGATATTTCTGCTGGGCGCTGCAGTAGAGAAACCGTTGGGATCATGAACACCAGGACTAGTTTTGAATCAAGCCCCTCAACACCCAGAGAATGAACACTGAAATATTACATTGCCCCCAGCACAAAATGTAGTCTATGTTAGAAAATAAACTCCAAAATCTAACCTTTTCACATTTTTTTGTTTAACTCCAGATTATGTTACTCCAGAAATTTGCTCTGTAGGATCTGAGGTTCAGTTACCTTTTTGGTTACTTACTAGCTTGAAATGCTCATATGGGACAATAGGATGACCAAGTGATAAAAACACACCACTCTGTAAACGTCTTTGGATTTGTTTTGGTTGGGGACCATTCATACTCAAGTATGATGGTTAGTTGAAGATTAAAAGTTGGTTTTGTGGTTTAGTGTTATGATTAGATTAAAAAAAATTCTTTCCACACATTGTGACATTATTAATAGAATATATAGAAATAGAGATGTTCTAGGCTCTTTGCGCTCACCTGAAATGACACGTACAGTTAAAGTGTAAGCATTATCAGTGCTACCAGCTGGTTTCTCACTGGAATTCCTTGCACTTCATTTCTAACTATTATGTGCATAAATAAGGTTTCATGACTTTATAGCAATTTGTTTTCCAACCCCCTGCTGAGCTGTGTTTGTAAATGAGAAATCTGTCTATAAAAAAAAAAAAGAAAAAAGAAAATCTTGACCAAAAATAAGGGTTGTATGTTTGGTCATTTATGTCATTTTGGAGGGCACAAATTATTTTGTCAGTTGTTGGACATGTTAATGAATTTCTGCTTCATTTATTTTGATGGGGAAAGGCCGACTTGTTTTGAGGCCAATGACTTGGTTGGGGGTAAGAACACAATACTGTACAGTACATTAGAATAATACATTTCATACTATTTTGATCATTTCAACTGTAGTAACTCACAAATCTCTCTCTCTAGAACCTTCATTAATACGCTTTTAGTCACATGTTCAGTGTGTGTGTGTGTGTGTGTGTGTGTGTCTAAAGAAAGCTGTAGTAGCATAGAGGGTGAGAGGTCAAAGCATCTTTCTGCAGTTAACTCCCACTCTTACAGCCCACAGACTCTGTCTCTCACATGCATGTGTACAGCCCACACACTGTCTATTGTCTATCTATCCAGCTCTTCCTCTGTATCTTCTCCTCAATTTTTAACTAAATTCACTCAGCTCTCCTTTTGTTCTGCAGGAGCACACACACAGTGGCAACCAAGGGCAGATCAGAGAAGGGCCATATGTCTTCATCACATGGTTGTTTCATTTATTAATGGACAAATGTTCTGCGTTACCCACAACCCCCTGCAGCCAAACACAAAGCCCAGTGAACTGCCTCATCAAAGTGTTTGCATTGATGGCATCCATGTTGACCACATAGCAATCGTGATAATGAAACCAACAGTGTTTCATCAAATTGACTGTTTTTGCTATCAATGACATTTTATTTTGAACACATTGGCGAGTGTGCTAATTTGTCCAGCAGTGAGCGACATTCAGTACAGCACCAGCATTTGTACCATTTATCTGTACCACTTATCAATTACATCCTTGTACCTTGCTTTCTGAGAGGTAAGGTTTCCAACATTTGCTGCGGTTCATTTTTTTTTCCCTTTTTCTTGGTGAACTCATCACAAAAAAGGGGAAAAGGGTGAGTGAGGTAAAGAAAATGAGGTCTTACAGAGAACATTTGTCTTTCTACTGTAGTCATGTGACCTTTTCCATAAGTAACACATGGAGACTGACTGCAGTTATTCCCCTAAGCTTTACAAATACTTCAGAAAGATTTGAAGTAATGTAATGTCGGATTGGGCTTAAAAGACACTTGTTTATGGTCTCAGTTATTCTTTTTCCTTTTTTTCTTATGCTCTCTGTCTGTGATTGCTGTTGACAGAACTTAATACTAACTCTTTCGCAAGTTTTATGTAAGAGCTCTAACAGAGATTTAGACCTTCTAGTGGTCCAATTATCCTGAAACATAAGTAACACCACTATGTAAGATAAAATGCTGTACATTGTTTTGTCTGCAAAGGACTTTTGGGCAAACAAAAGAAATATTAGTATAAGAATTAGTATAATACAAAATATTTCCTCATTTGGTGGAATACATGTTATGATTATGGTCATTTCTGTATTTTTAATTATGATCATGCCCATTTTGTGGCAAATTAAAGTGGTATTTTGGGTCTTACATGAGAAAAAAAGAAAGAGAAGAAAAAAATATATTTAAAGACTTAAACAATGCTGAGTAAGTAAAGCCAATGCCAACACATCACAGGTTTTGATAAGGTAAGGTAAGAAAGTTTAATAAGGTTTTGTTTACATCTGGTTTGTAATGTTGTTCAGTTGTCCATTTTGCACTTTTACTTCAGTCAACACAGCTCTCTACAGAGGCTGCGTAAGTTGCCAACAAGTGACCCAAGGCTTATTTTCTATATATCCTATCTTTAATCGTGCTATTTGTTTACATGAAAACTAGTGTCAGAGACTCAGTATGTTGAGTACTTGTTGGGATACTCCGCAGCTCTCCTAGCGATGGCACAAATGAAATGAAGTTCATAAAGTTGATTGAATGCGTTCACTCTTCCTGCAAGGGGGACCAAAACAGGCCAACTGAGACAGATTTCCTCCTGATGTTACCTTATGTGTTTGTAGTCTGGTCTTGGTTACACATCTGGGAGTGTTGTAGGTCATCCTCAGCCCTCTCCTCCCACACATGTACACACATATACCAACTTAAAACATGCTTTCCAAACTCCTTCATCTCCCTCTACCTGCTGCAAAAACAGACTGCTGTTAGAGCCAACCACATGTAAAGCAAAGCCTCCAAGAGTGATGCAGGTAGAAGCGGGGGATAAGCCAAAAAGTCTTCAGTCCACTTATGTTACGTGATTTGACATCTGATGGAAAGCTGTACAGAAAAGCTGAGAGCTGAGGTAATTAATGCCAACTTCAGTTATAAAATGCAGCCATTGTCTTCTGAAGCTCTGAAGAATATTTTTGCACCTAAGCTTTACAGTTTCATCAAATCTTCTACTGACATCTTGTGTACTTGAAGGTGGCTTGAATCGAGGTCCTGTCAACTGGGACATCATATAGTTCTACCAACTAACATGCTCATAGTCTAATTCAGTTAAAAGAATCAAAGCCGCTTATGTTAATGTTACACTATACTTGCCATTTTAACAGTTCTAATGTCTTACAAAAGTTCTTCAAGGACATAAATTGAAAACCCAAAACAGCATACACACAGGCACACTTTGAACACTGGCTTGTCAGATGAATCAATTTAGCTTTTACAACTTTTAGGTAATGTCTGAAAAGGCAGTGTATTGCGTATGTATGTACAGTGGATATAAAAAGTCTACACACCCCTGTTCAAATGCCAGGTTTTTGTGATGTAAAAAAATGACACCAAGATAAATAATTTCACAACTTTTTCCACCTTTAATGTGACCTATAACCTGTACAATGCAATTGAAAAACAAACTGAAACCTTTACAGGGGAAAAATAAAAAATAAAAACTTAAAATAACCTGGTTGCATAAATATGCACACCCTTAAACTAATACTTGTTGCAGCACCGTTGGCTTTAATTATAGCACTCAGTCTTTTTGGGTAAGAGTCTATCAGCGTGGCACATCTTGATGTGGCAATATTTGCAAAACTGCTCCAAATCTGACAGATTGCGAGGGCATCTCCTATGCACAGCCCTCTTCAGATCACCCCACAGATGTTCGATCGGATTCAGGTCTGGACTCTGGCTGGGCCATTCCAAAACCTCAATCTTATTCTGGTGAAGCCATTCTTTAGTTGATTTGGATGTGTGCTTTGGGTCACTGTCGTGCTGAAAGATGAAGTTCATCTTCAGTTTTCTAACAGAAGTCGGAAGGTTTTGTGCCAACACTGACTGGTATTTGGAACTGTTCATAATTCCCTCCACCCTGATTAAGGCCCCAGTTCCAGCTGAAGAAAAACAGCCCCAAAGCATGATGCTGCCACCACCATGCTTCACTGTAGGTATGGTGTTCTTTTGGTGATGAGCAGTGTTGTTTTTGCGCCAAATATACCTTTTGGAATTATGGCCAAAAAGTTCAACCTTGGTTTCATCGGACCACAACACATTTTCCCACATGCGTTTGGGAGATTTCAAATGTCTTTTTGCAAAATGAAGCCGAGCTTGGATGTTTTTCTTCGAGAGATCAGGCTTCCGTCTTGCCACCCTTCCCCATAGCCCAGACATATGAAGAAGACGGGAGATTGTTGTCACATATACTACACAGCCAGTACTTGCCAGAAATTCCTTGCAACTCCTTCAATGTTGCTGTCGGCCTCTTGGCAGCCTCCCTGACCAGTTTTCTCCTCGTTTTATCATCAATTTTGGACGGACATCCTGTTCTTCGGTAATGTCACTGTTGTGCCATATTTTCTCCACTTGATGATGACTGTCTTCACTGGAAATTCTTTTGTACCCTTCTCCTGACTGATATCTTTGAACAATGAGATCCTTCTGATGCTTTGGAAGCTCTCTGCAGACCATGGCTTGTGCTGGAAGATGTGGCTACAAAAATGTGAAGAAAAGCCTACTAGAACAGCTGAACTTTATTTGGGGTTAATCAGAGGCACTTTAAATGGTGACAGGTGTGTGCTGACTCCCATTTTAACATGAGTTTGAATGTAATTGGTTAAATCCGAACACAGCCATACCCCCAGTTATAAGAGGGTGTGCACACTTGTGCAACCTCATTATCTCAGTTGTTTATTTTTACTTTACCTCCCTAAAAGATTTCAGTTTGTTTTTCAATTGCATTGTACAGGTTATGGGTCACATTAAAGGTGGAAAAAGTTGTGAAATTATTTATCTTGGTGTCATTTTTTTACATCACAAAAACCTGGCATTTGAACAGGGGTGTGTAGACTTTTTATATCCACTGTACATATGTACGCAATACATATGTGATGCATACTGAATATCTACAATATCTGCATGCAGAAAGAAAGAAAGAAAGAAAAAGAAAGAAAGAAAGGCTTCTTCAAGGATTTTATATGCAGCAACTCTAGCTGAAATGACTGTATCTTTGCAAAAAACGCTGCTGCTTTACCACCATATATTTGACTAATGACTAATGTTCAACTCGAGCATGTATTTCAGATCAAGTTATGTTTATGTTTTAATTATGTTTTTAAAAAATGTAGAGGTCATGAAGTACTTGTTTTTTCATCCTAGTGTCTGTGGGACTTCCCTTCAGTCTCCATCAGTCCTGAACCACCCCCGGCAATAAGGCAGGGCAGCCTGTATTTAGCCTATGATGCGAAACCCAATGATGTCTATTATAAACTGTCTCCTCATTTCTCTGAGACATGGTAATAACTGAAGGTGTCTCAGACCTCTTCCCTCATCTGGAATATCCTGGCTGGACAGTCTAAGAACAAGCAAGATAGGCAGGAAAGGGCTGACAGGCAAAACTTAGGGGGGCAGTTTGTTACCCTGTGGTATCCATGAAAACTTACATAGCCACGTTAGCATTTTGTTAATACTCTCCTGGTTTAATGTTGACGCCAGCTACAAGCATCACTCTGGTGGTTTGTTTTTACTTAAAAACACCCTGTAGATCAACATAATCCACAACATTCTTACAGTCATTACATTTAGATTTTTTTTGCCAAAACTGAATCAATACTTAAATCAATAATCAGTTCTGCCCTTGTTATGTGAATACATTTCCGGTGAACCATCCATCAGTTCTCCTAAATCTGACCCAACTCTTAGCTTAAGAAGAAGGTGAGCATTGATAGCAGTGAGTTTTACCACAGCAATCCATGGAGCTGATGAAGGAAAACACCAGTCTGTGGGGTAAAACCCTCCTCTAGCTCTCCTTAAACAATTAAGATCACACAACAACTACAACATTATTTTTATTATCATTATTATTATTATTATTATTATTATTATTATTATTATTATTATTATCATCATGTTATACACCAATGATCAATGCCAGTACAGTACAGTGCATCCAGAAAGTATTCACAACGCTTCACTTTTTCCACATTTTGTTATGTTACAGCCTTATTCCAAAATGAATTAAATTCATTTTCTTCCTCAAAATTCTACACACAACACCACATAATGACAACGTGAAAAAGGGTTTTTTTTTTAGATTTTCTGCAAATTTATTTTAAAAAAAAAACCTAAGAAATCACATGTACATAAGTATTCACAGCCTTTGCCATGAAGCTCAAAATTGAGCTCAGGTGCATCCTGTTTCCACTGATCATCCTTGAGATGTTTCTTCAGCTTAATTGGAGTCCACCTGTCCTAAATTCAGTTGATTGGACTTGATTTGGAAAGGCACACACCTGTCTATATAAGGTCCCACAGTTGACAGTGCATGTCAGAGCACAAACCACGAAACATGAAGTCAAAGGAATTGTTGGTAGACCTCAGAGACAGGAATTGTCTCAAGGCACAAATCTGGGGAAGGGTACAGAAAAATTTCTTCTGCTTCGAAGGTCCCAATGATGGTCACTCTGTCAGAGCTCCAGCGTACCTCTGTAGAGAGAGGAGAACCTTCCAGAAGGACAACCATCTCTGCAGCAATCCACCAATCAGGCCTGTATGGTAGAGTGGCCAGACGGAAGCCACTCCTGAGTAAAAGGCACATGGCAGCCCAGCCTGGAGTTTGCCAAAATGCACCTGAAGGACTCTCAGACCATGAGAAACAAAATTCTCTGGTCTGATGAGACAAAGATTGAACTGTTTGGTGTTAATGCCAGGTGTTGTGTTTGGAGGAAACCAGGCACCGCTCATCACCAGGCCAATACCATCCCTACAGTGAAGCATGGTGGTGGCAGCATCATGCTGTGGGGATGTTTTTCAGCGGCAGGAACTGGGAGACTAGTCAGGATAGAGGGAAAGATGAATGCAGCAATGTACAGAGACATCCTGGATGAAAACCTGCTCCAGAGCGCTCTTGACCTCAGACTGGGGCGACGGTTCATCTTTCAGCAGGACAATGACCCTAAGCACACAGCCAAGATAACAAAGGAGTGGCTTCAGGACAACTCTGTGAATGTCCTTGAGTGGCCCAGCCAGAGCCCAGATTTGAATCCGATTGAACATCTCTGGAGACATCTGAAAATGGCTGTGCACCGACGTACTTCCCATCCAACCTGCTGGAGCTTGAGAGGTGCTGCAAAGAGGAATGGGCTGAAACTGCCCAAAGATAGGTGTGCCAAGCTTGTGGCATCATATTCAAAAAGACTTGAGGATGTAATTGCTGCCAAAGGTGCATCAACAAAGTATTGAGCAAAGGCTGTGAATACTTATGTACATGTGATTTCTTAGTTTTTTTTATTTTTAATAAATTTTGCAAAAATCTCAATTTTTCACATTGTCATTATGTGGTGTTGTGTGTAGAATTTTGAGGAAGAAAATGAATTTAATCCATTTTGGAATAAGACTAACATAATGAAATGTGGAAAAAGTGAAGCGTTGTGAATACTTTCCGGATGCACTGTATGTATGCTGCGGTCATTAACATCAGACTACATGATATTCCAGACAAATGCAATGACAAATTTATTATTAAAATTTGAAGTGGTCACATGGATTTTGCAGCAATGTAGCCTACATGTGTGATCTATGGGGGCCCAATATTATCTGCTTTATGTTCTAAAAGAAAGTATGTATACACACATGCATACATATATATGTAATGTATTTATTTTATCAGTCACAAGGCGCACACTGTCAATAGTTTTATCGAGGTCACGGTAAGTGAACATGCTGCCCGTTAGACACACGCACACACACACACACACACACACACACACACTGCCCCTCACAGCAGCAGAGTGGGTCCGCTTGATAACATGTTGGTGTACGCTGGTGTCACATCAGCTCGGCGGCGGCGGCGGGCGGGGTGGGGGGATGTCAACATGATGCATTAACCCACCATTTTAACTCGACGGGTTCCGGTAAACCGACAACACGTGAAGGCGACGTGTGCAGCCTCAGCTCTGCTCACACTCAGAGAAACGTCCTGTGTTCACTGACACACACTGCACAACAATCCGTCATATAGCGCCGCATAAACTCATCTGTGACACTCAAGACTTTACATCGACCTTCCTGAGCTTGGTAATATTTGTGGCTCTTCCTCGCCCTCTCTGTAATGGTAATGTCGATGATATTTGTCTGCTGCCCTCATAATAATATTCACTCCACCGTCAGTGCGGAGCCTCAGCATCCACCGCTGTGCAACCAAAACATCCCAGCTGACCCGCGGATGCTCCCAAAGCTTCCGGTAATCCAGGCGGTCAGCACAGATTATGGTTCATCAGATTTAAGGCAGACACAGAACGGGAGGGTGGTACAGGACATACGACGGTGGAGCTGGTTTACTTACGTCTCTGTAGAAAAGACGTGAAGACGATGGTGCTGATGAGGGTCGACATGATTGGAGTCTGACATCAGCAATGGATGCTGCTGTGTGTGTGTGTGTGTGTGTGCGTGCGCATATCTCCCCCTCCCCCCTTTGACCGTACAACGGGAAGGGGAGGGCAGATGAGAGAGAGAGCGAAAATGAGGACTAAATTATCTTTGATTAGCTTTTTAGTGAACCTCGGTTTTAAAGGAGACATTCATACAGGAGCAGAGATGTTTACAGTCAACACTGTATTGGTACTTATATTCAAACAACAAATATTGCAAACAAAACATGTATACAGTGGAAAGTGGATTTGATTGTACCATAGGTGAAGGTAGTTTTAAATAGGATATTTGACATATTTGAAATCCCTGGATACTTTCTCTTCTTTCTACTTTTAGCGTGTCACACAAATATAGCACCACTGCATGACCATGCTCAAAGCTGTGCTGTGTCCTCAACTGATTCTTGTTGTTGTGTTCTCTTTGCGCCTTTTGGAATTAGGCCAACATTATTGTAACATTAATGTAACGTTGGTGGTACAGTGGTGCGGTGACTAGCACTGTCGCCTTACAGCTCAGGGTTCTCCTTTGCCTGTGTGGGTTTCCTCTGGGCACGCCAGCTTCCTCCTACATCCAAAGACATGCAGGTTAACTGGGGATTTGCCCATAAGTGTGAATTTGAATGTGAGCAGTTGTTTGTCTCTACATGTCGACCCTGTGATTGACTGACATGGACGCCAGCACCGTGGCGACCCCTTGTGAGGATAAGTGGTATAGATAATGGATGGATGGGCAATGGAGACACACAGGTAAGAAACAGTGGCATCACCGGGAGATTTTACCGGGGTTTCAGCTCTGAGTGTTTAGAGTGTAGCCCCGATTCTGAATGTAATTTCAAATGTTGAATGACAATGTGAAACCTCAAATTATGATCATTATGTCCTTCAAAATGCACGCAGTCTGTGAAATTATCATAGGTCTCAGGCTCTCTCTCCAAAGAGGCTGTCTGTATACTCCTGTTTCTTCTTCTGTATTGTGTGGAGGCAGGGCAGGAAGGGGAGGGGTCTAATCAGCGCAGTGTGACGTTAACTGAACGTTGCTGGATCAGTGAGGAGAGGTAACAGCAAGTTGCAAGTAACACATAATTTGGAAATATTGCTATTAAATAGATATAAGTGACAATGAACAGGATCCACAATCATTTGATGTGAGCAGTGTGCATCCTTCTCCGCAAGTCCACCAGGCAATGGGAGTAGACCAGATGCCTCAAAGCATGCTGGGATAATGGATGAGGCTCTGCATGGTACAATTAAAATCCCTGCCTAAAAGGAAGTAATCAGAAGAGCCTAAATCTTTTCATTTCTCATTAATTTTTTCTAAAAAAAACATTTTCTCTCTCTCTACCAATCAGTCTCATTGTTACACTCACTGTGTCTCTTGTAAAAACAGGACATCAATCTTTTAGCTGTTTTCCTTTTTTGACTCTCTGTCCCTGTTGAAGTTTAAACTCCTGACTTTAAAAGCATCCGTAGAGGCTGAGAGATTAAAAACAACCAATAAACTAAATAAAATTACATCACCAGCACCACTCCCTCCCTAATCACTCACCTCAGCACCGTTTCCACCTCGTGTCTGTCCTTCACTGCTGCCCGGCTGCAAGCCTGCAGCGCTGTCTGCAGCCTCAACCAGCTCAGACCCACACACAGCAGGACCAGACCGATCTGCAACACCATAATGCCCGGATGGCACCAGACCCCGTGGTACCAGGCCCCTAGGCAGCACAGTGTTGCCAGGGTGAGTTGGAGCTGACTCACCTGCGATTTGGATAGGCTTTGACAACATGTCCTTCTTCACCACAACCAATCAACCAACAACCAGCCATATGAAAAAATACTGTGTTGTGGTAAATTGTACATAAAAACATATGAACATGTTTGTCACAGTGGACCCAAATGCAAGACAGCAGCAGACAGGCATGATGTTGACTAATAAGCACTTTATTGCAGCTTACGGGAAGGCAAACAGACAGGCAGGTACAGGGCAGGTAGACATTTGAACACTGACAAACGCAGGAGCAAAACTCAGACAAACTGACACAGAAAAGAGGAAGTGGAGACAGGTGAGGACATTTACAGAGAACAGGTGAAACTAATCGGGGCAGAGCAGGTAATCAAACAGGCAGGAAAACATAAGGGCCAGGAAGTAAAGTCTCAGACATGTAAGGTGAGGTAAATGTACAAAATAAAACAGGAAGTGTGCATTAAAAAAATGAAAACACAAAGACAAGAACAGGGAACGAGATTTAACTTAACACAGAACACAATGAAAGAGACAGGAAAGAACGGGATCACAAGGAACACAAGGAGAGGAAAAATGAAGGGAGAGGAGTGTTAAGTGCTAAATATTAATTATATCTTCTTCTCATCTTCTTCATCCTCTTGGTCCGGGACCGGGTCGCGGAGGCAGCAGTCTGAGCAGAGATGCCCAGACTTCCCTCACCCCAGACACTTCCTCCAGCTCTTCCAGGGGGACCCCGAGGCGTTCCCAGGCCAGCCGAGAGACATAGTCTCTCCAGCGTGTCCTGGGTCTTCCCCGAGGCCTCCTCCCGGTGGGACATGCCTGGAACACCTCCCTAGGAGAGGCGTCCAGGGGGCATCCGAAACAGATGCCCAAGCCACCTCAGCTGACTCCTCTCGATGCGAAGGAGCAGCGGCTCTACTCCGAGCTCCTCCCGAGTGACCGAGCTTCTCACCCTATCTCTAAGGGAGCGCCCAGCCACCCTGCGGAGGAAACTCATTTCGGCCACTTGTATCCGCATGATCTTGTCCTTTCGGTCATTACCCAAAGTTCATGACCATAGGTGAGGGTGGGAACGTAGATTGACCGGTAAATCGAGAGCTTCGCCTTTCGACTCAGCTCTCTTCTTCACCACGACGGTCCGGTACACCGACCGCATAACTGCGGACGCTGCACCAATCCGCCTGTCAATCTCACGCTCCGATCTTTCCCTCACTCGTGAACAAGACCCCGAGATACTTGAACTCCTCCACTTGAGGCAGGACCTCTCCACCCACCTGGAGAGGGCATGCCACCCTTTTCCGGTCGAGAACCATGGCCTCGGATTTGGAGGTGCTGATTCTCATCCCAGCCGCTTCACACTCGGCTGCAAACCGCTCCAGTACATGCTGAAGGTCCTGGCCTGATGAAGCCATCAGGACAACATCATCCGCAAAAAGCAGAGATGAAATCCTGTGGTTCCCAAACCGGACTCCCTCCGGCCCCTGGCTACGCCTAGAAATCCTGTCCATAAAGATTATGAACAGGACCGGTGACAAAGGGCAAGCCCTGCCGGAGTCCAACATGCACTGGGAACAGGTCTGACTTACTGCCGGCAATGCGAACCAAGCTCCTGCTCCGGTCGTACAGAGACCGAACAGCCCTTAGCAAAGGCTCCCGGACCCCTCCCCATACTCGCGGAGCACTCCCCACAGAATACCACGAGGGACACGGTCGAATGCCTTCTCCAGATCCACAAAGCACATGTGGACTGGTTGGGCAAACTCCCATAAACCCTCAAGCACCCTGTGGAGGGTATAGAGCTGGTCCAGTGTTCCACGACCAGGACGAAAACCGCATTGTTCCTCCTGAATCCAAGGGTCGACTATCGGCCGAATTCTCCTCTCCAGTACCCTGGCGTAGACCTTCCCTGGGGAGGCTGAGAAGTGTGATCCCCCCTGTAGTTGGAACACACTCTCCGGTCCCCCTTTTTAAAAAGAGGGACCACCACCCCAGTTTGCCACACCAGAGGCACTGTCCCCAACCTCCATGCAATGTTGCAAAGGCGTGTCAGCCAAGACAGCCCCACAACATCCAGAGATTTGAGGTACTCAGGGCGGATCTCATCCACCCCCGGCGCCTTGCCACCTGAGGAGCTTACGAACTACCTCAGTGACTTCGGCTTGGGTGATGGACGAGTCCACCTCAGAGACCCCAGCCTCCGCTTCCTCATTGGAAGGCAAGTCGGTGGGATTGAGGAGATCCTCGAAGTATTTCTTCCACCGTCCGACAATGTCCCCAGTCGAGGTCAACAGCTCCCCACCTGCACTGTAAACAGTGTTGGCAGAGTACTGCTTCCCCCTTCTGAGGCGCCGGACGGTTTGCCAGAATCTCTTCGAGGCCGACCGATAGTCCTCCTCCATGGCCTCACCGAACTCCTCCCAGACCCGAAGTTTTTGCCTCCAGGACTGTCCGGGCTGCGGCTTGCTTGGCCTGCCGGTACCTGTCAACTGCGTCAGGAGTCCCACAGGCCAACATGGTCCGATAGGACTCCTTCTTCAGCCTGACGGCATCCCTTACTTCCGGTGTCCACCACCGGGTTCGGGGTTGCCGCCACGACAGGCACCAGAGACCTTGCGTCCACAACTTCGAACCGCCGTTGGCGTCGACAATGGAGGCAGAGAACATGGTCCACTCGGACTCAATGTCCCCAGCCTCCCTCGGAATCTGTGAGAAGCTCTTCCGGAGGTGGGAGTTGAAGACCTCCCTGACAGAGGGCTCGGCCAGACGTTCCCAACAGACCCTCACAATACGTTTGGGTCTGCCAGGTCTGTCCAACTTCCTCCCCTGCCAGCGGATCCAACTCACCACCAGGTGGTGATCGGTTGACAAGCTCAGCCCCTCTCTTTACCCGAGTGTCCAAGACATACGGCCGGAGATCAGATGAAACGACAACAAAGTCGATCATCGACCTCCGGCCTAGGGTGTCCTGGTGCCACGTGCACTTGATGGACACCCTTATGCTTCGAACATGGTGTTCGTTATGGACAAACTGTGACTAGCACAGAAGTCCAATAACAGAACACCGCTCGGGTTCAGATCGGGGAGGCCGTTCCTCCCGATCACGCCCCTCCAGGTATCACTGTTGTTGCCCACGTGAGCGTTGAAGTCCCCCAGTAGAACAATGGAGTCCCCAGTCGGAGCACTATCAAGTACCCCTCCCAGGGACTCCAAGAAGGCCGGGTACTCTGTACTGCTGTTCGGCCCGTAGGCACAAACAACAGCAAGAGACCTATCCCCAACCCGAAGGCGCAGGGAAGCGACCCTCTCGTTCACCGGAGTGAACTCCAACACATGGCGGCTGAGCTGGGGAGCTATAAGCAAGCCCACACCAGCTCGCCGCCGCTCACCCTGGGCAACTCCAGAGTAGTGGAGGGTCCAGCCCCTCTCAAGGAGCTGGGTTCCAGAGCCCAAGCTATGCGTGGAGGTGAGCCCGACTATCTCTAGCCGGTACCTCTCAACCTCCCGCACGAGCTCAGGCTCCTTCCCCCCCAGCTGAGGTGACATTCCATGTCCCTATTGCCAGAGTTTTGGTCCAGGGATTGGGTCGTCGAGGCCCCCTGCCACGACTGCTACCCAAACCACATTGCACCGGCCCCTCATGGACCTTCCTGCGGGTGGTGAGCCTACTGGAAGGCGGGCCCACGTCGCCATTTCGGGCTGAGCCCGGCCGGGTCCCGTGGGCAAAGACCCGGCCACCAGGCGCTCGCCTGCTGAGCCCCAACCCCAGGCCTGGCTCCAGGGTGGGGCCCTGGTAACGCCAATCATGGCATGGACGTAACGGTCCTTGATGTTCTTCTGTTCATGATGGGCTTGTGAACCTGCTCTTAGTCTGGCCCGTCACCTAGGACCTGTTTGCCATGGGAGACCCTACCAGGGGCGTAATGCCCCCGACAACATAGCTCCTAGGATCATTCGGGCACACAAACCCCTCCACCACAGTAAGGTGGCGGTTCAAGGAGGGGAAAATATTAATTATAATTATATGATATTATTATATGATAATATTTTAAAGTTAAAGTATTTCTTCTGTGAGTATCATTGCATGAAACTTACAATGTGTACCTGTGAGTGTATGTGTGTGTAAATGTGTGAGTGGGCTTTTCACTCATCCTTAGCTTTTTTTTTTTTTTTTTTTTTTTTTAAAAAGGAGGTAGGAGGACACTCAGTGATGTAGTATGTAGTCATAGATGTGGCATTCCCAAGTGATAGCAACATCAGGAAGAAGGAACATGAGAAATTGGAGAAATACCAGGGGCTAAGAGAACAGTTGGAAAGGATGTGGGGTGTGAAGATGTCAGTAATCCCTATGGTGACTCGGGGCTGTGACTCCCAAGCTGGGCGAGTGGCTCCAGCAGATCCCAGGAACAACATCTGAGATCCCTGTCCAGAAGAGTGCAGCGCTAGGAACAGCTAAGATACTGCGCAGGGCCCTCAGGCTCCCAGGCCTATATATATATATATATATATATATATAATTAAGAGTAAAATTAAGATCAGGATAAAAATGTAAAACTAGCCCTTGACAGGGAGAAGCAAGTGCAAAAGGCTTAAGTATAAAAGTCAGGTACAGCTCAATGACTCTTAATAAAAGTAGCAGCAGGTCTTACTAGCCAGTGTCTGGAAGTTGCAGTTGTCAGTAACACAGTAAATCTGAGTGTGGGCTTCTTTTTTAAAACCTCGGTTGACAGACCATTCAATTTCAATGCTGAATGGAGTAATGCCGGACAGCAGGGATGAACAGTTTCTATTCAGGGTCACACTAGTGGATGAATTCATCACCATCACTGGCAGGAGGACAGGGAAAAAAATGGGCATGATAGAAGAAAGGAAAGATTGATTGTTAAACAGTTCACTTACTCTTGTTATCATGTAATAAAAATCCACTCTATCTCATCAAATCAAACAAAACAACAGGATGAAACTTTTGTTTTGTTTGCCTGATATTTTATTAATATACAGTTGCATGTTCAGTATTATGATTTACTGGCACCCACCTGAAGTAACAGTTTTGCATACTGTACTTGTGACAGGACACAGGACTGAGGTTGAGTTGGAACATACTTTATTGGAACAAACATGGCAGTGCAGCGACTCAGCTGGAAAATAAACAAAATCGTTTATAGCATTCAACTTAGTTTTGTTTAGTTTCAATTCTCAGACAGACAGACAAAAGCTAGAATAAGCTTCAGATCATTCTCCACCTATAATATTTAATATTAATATTAAATAATTATATTATATAATATTAAATATTAACTATAATGTTAATATTTCTTCCCTTTGTAACTACTTAATACGCTGCAACACTGTACACTGTCCAATGTAGATTAATTGTACATCATTTTTACTGCATCATAATATCGTATTATATTTATATAAGTGACCCTTCTCATGCAATAGATTTCACACCATGCAATGTACAGCTTGGCAATACAACTACCTATAATCCACATTTGTAACTAGCCTCTGCCAAGAACATACATCTTTCATCAATATTTTAAACTCTCCTGATATGTATGTTTAATGTAAAAACTTACCTTACAAAACAGAGAAAGGCAACAAATCCTCACACTGAAGAAGCTAAAATGAATGAACATTTGACACTTTTGCCAGACTTAAACTATTATTTATATTTAAAAATACTGATGATTTAATTTTGTGTTGACCCATTAATCAATTAATTGTTATTAACTGTAGCTTTGACATGGAGATTGGACATTTACTTATACGTATCAGAAGTGTAAAAATCAGATTTTCAGTACTTTCCTCTTATACTAAACCACAGTAATATATGCAGGCTAGAGCCCTCCTCACATTTAGAAAGTGGTGAAAGAAGTACTCTGATCTTCTACTAAAGTTAAATTTAAAGTTTGAATGAAATACAAATGAGTATTGGATTACAAGTGCAGACCACTGCATCAAAATGTACTCACTGCATTTAGAAACATTACCTTCTTTGTTTAATCCATCCATTTGTTTGTTCATACACGATGCAGACAGAGAAAAAAATACATAGAATAGAGAATTGCACATGGTTCCTGCATTGTGTGAAAAATCAAACACTCCAAAAACCTTTCGAGACAGAAACACCACAGCTTATATCCATTTGCACTGCGGCAGAACCATAACTGGTGGATAAGACACTTCCTGGTTTGTTAGAAAAAAAAGATAGCCTCAACATTCCCTTCTAATCCACCAGTAAGAAAATCCCTGAGCAGCAACTGAAAACAACTTGATGTTAACTCTGTCAGCTGAGGATCCAGTTGTACTGCTCTTTATCTGATAATTTAGGTTTCTAGTTCTAGTAGGCATATACAGGTAGAACTGTCTTGTCCCAAGGGAGGGATGACAGATAAAGGGATGGAAAGGTGGGGGGTGAAGCTGAAGAAGAAGCTTTCTTGTGGCATCTTCAACGTGAATGTTTAGCTATTCCAGACTTTTGGGCTCTGTTATTGACAGGAATGACTAAGCACCCTGACAATGTAACAAAAATGCACTTTACACAGAGGGTCTGGCTTTGGAGCACCCTAAGCTCATAGACCCCAGGGCCTGGGCCACTTTGATAATCCACCCCTGCTCATGACACAGATTTACTCATCTAATGTGAATCTGATGCAGGCTCCTACCCATTCCAGTCTGAGAGAGCGATTTGGTGCATGTATTTGATGTTAGTGTGAACGAGTCTGCCTCCATTAATTGTATATTGCCTGTGACCTCTAGCCATCCATCAATCCATTTCCTGATCTTTATCTAGGTCAGGGCTATGGTTCCACTAGGCTCTACTCCACTGTTCTGTTAAACACACACTATCATTGTGTGGAAAGAGATGGCCTCAAGGCAAGGGTAAAAACACAGGAATCAAGCATTTAATACCAAGCTTCAAGCATTTCACCCATTTTCTTTTGTTTTGTCATGAAATTAATATGACATTGATACTTTGTTTACAGTGAATATGCAACATAATAAAATAAACTTTGACTGAACCCTGTCACCAAACCTCACCCCTCCCCCGCCATACACACATACACATGCACTCACATTGGCCAAAGCCAGCTATGATGAAAGAAAAAACAAGAAACAAGAAACAAGAAAGAAAAAAACAAAGGGAACCAAGGGAATCAAGACTCCCATCACTTCCCATTTTCACATACTCTGCTGAGCCCCCAAAACCTTCAAGTGGAAAGATCCACATGAGCATTTCTGATGTTGTTCAGATCATTGTGGATGTAGGTAATGTATGCTAGAGAAGACCAGTGGCAGAGAAATATGTAGTTAGGGATTCCCGAGAGGAGGTGGAGCTCAAACTTGGGGGATTTGCTGAACATAGTGGTGACACATGTCATCACATGAAGGTTCATATGGACTAAGGTATGAGTCTATTCAAAAGAAGTAGACTGTTTGGTCTTGCTTCATTTGAGGTGCTAGATATGAGAGTTGGAAGAATGAGTGAAAATGTCAATGTGTATGATAGTAGAGGGTTGAAGAGGTGAACAGCTGTTCAGAAAGCCAAAGAATGCCGGTTGGAAACATGGAGACTGTATGAAGAGCTCTGATGCAGCTGGCAAGGAGGTCTGAAGTGAGGATCAAACATTTTGGCACTTACTTTGATTAACATGCTGATGTGTGAGTGGGACTAGATTGGATACGGTGGCCCTGAGGACAGTGTAGTCTAGTAATATTGATTTTATTTATATAGCACCAAATTGCAAAAAAAGTTATGTCATGACACTTTACATATAGAGCAGGTCTAGATCATACTCTTTATAATATTATGATGGAGGATTTACTTAAGTAAGGAATTGGCGAATTTCTAAAAGCTGGACAGGGTCAGGACATTGAATGTAGAGAATGAAGGCATGGAAAGCCTTGAAACAATTCTATCAGATGAGATATGATGAGAGTGTTGGAGGAGTGACACTGTCTCTTTTTTCCTGAATATTTCCTTACAGCTCTGCCAGCTGAACTGATTCTGGGTGTGGGGAAAGGTGGGCTGGAAAATGGGCTCATCATGAAAGCTTTTCTAACTTCCTTATCCAGGAATTTGTTTACTCTATTGGGCTCAGAGATTGCTGACTGCAGTTATTATAGACTATCCTCACACCCTAGTAGGAGGGGTCTTCCTCTCTTATCCACACCTTTAGAAATGAAAATAAACACAAAATAAACAGCGCGGAGCAGGCTTTTAGTTTTCAGCTAGAAGGAATTAGATTTACTGTAAAATAAATGGAACATTTCCTAGTAATTTTGACTACAAAATAGAAAAAGGTTTCAAAAGAAGTTTTCAATGGACATTGTCTTAACCCCAGAACACTAATGTAACAGTTAGTAACACAATCACTAACGTCAGTCTCATTTCAGTCATTGTAATACCTACATGAAGAAAGATGTAGACTTACTTATAGAGTGCATCTGCCCAAACATACAAATAATTTGTTTAATACAGTAAGGAACTGGAGTTCTTGACTTTTTATTAGAAAAGAAAAAAAATATATAAAATGACTTGCTGGTTTCCTTCTGTGGTAGACAGTACAATATGATTAAAGGGAACTACTACATTTATTAGCAGCGATGCTAAATGCAGTCACGTTTCACCACCAAATAAAGTGATAGCTAATCTGGCTAAATTGTAAGCATGTTTACAACCTGTTTCATTGTCTGACTGCACGACTCTTGCCCTGTTAGAAATGTTTTGTGATGTTGTAGTGTTCCGAGGTCTCAGGAATTAGTAACTTCACTGTTATCATAACTGATAAAATCGGTTAAGAAGAGAGATCACGTCAAACAAGAAAGTTCTACTACTCAGAATTCAATAGGGTGGATACCTCAAAACTGTCTCAGTGTTTGCCAATAACAAAGTGTCCTGTCAAAATATTATTACATGTTTTTATGTCATAGTTTTTCTTCCACATATGACAATACAACCCTTCCACAGTTGTGCACTTTAAGAAAGATGTGGACTCCAAATCATATAATTTAGATGACATTTTAATAAATCCATGAAGTGTATATGGAGCTTGCCTGACAAAGCCACACCTTGATAAAATTGGTATGCCCCTCCTTTCTATGTTATTTTATTCTGCACACAGCAATAACCCTTGTTAATGAGTGAATCTAAATCAACCACGCCACTCCTCTTCTTGCATCCTTACACTGGCTCCCTGTTCATTTTAGGATAAACTTCAAAATGTTTCTAATTGTCTACAAATCTCTCCATTGTCTCGTCCATATATCTCAGAGCTATCCTCCTGTTACAGTACCAGACCCCGAAGATCCACCCACCAGGCATCTTGGCTGTGCCTTGTTCAAGAAAAAAGAAAGACAGAAAAGGCCAGTGCAGGGCTTATTCCATCCTCTTACAGCTCCTCAGCTCTGGAACAGCCTGTTGGAGGCAGTATGAGAGGCATCACTGAGAATAATTGTATTACTTTGCAGTGACCCTTCCCTCTACGGGGACAAGTGGACTGAAAGCATCACTAAAAGTTAATACAAACAATATAACGTGGATGTCTAAATTGCAGTGGGCTAGCATTTAACCTCTTCCCTTTATTTACATAACTGACACATCTGTCATTATTCTATCGTGTACCATAGCGTGTACCATACGGTGGTCGCCAGTGCCCTGTTTTTTGCAGTGGTCTGCTGGGGAGAGGGCCTTCGCACTGCAGACAAGAACAGGCTGAACAAACTTATTAAAAAAGCGGGGTCTGTGGTTGGTACAGAACTACCACTACTCCAACAGGTGACGGAAGGAAGGATGCTCTCAAAGCTCCAGGCCATCCTGACTAAGGCTTCCCACCCCCTTCATGCCCTGGAGGTGATCAACAACAGCACCTTCAGTAACAGACTGATTGCACCAAAGTGCAGGACTGAGCGTCTCAGAAAGACCTTCTTTCCAGCTGCTGTCAAACTGTTCACTGCACATTGTTGCTGATGTCCACACATGCACTTGGCCTTGTTTATGCCCTCCCCTCTGCCAGTTGCTTTCTATGGAGGAGTTTTCTATGTATATATTTTTGATAGATGTATGTATGCCTATGGTATATCTATCTATCTATCTATCTATCCATCCATCTATCCATTCATCCATCCATCCATCCATCCATCCACTTTTTGTGAACTTCCTACCCCAAAACCGCTGTACCCCTTTTAACTTTAGAAATCTAATCATTTTTGGAACAAAACTCATGTACTTGATATGAGTATGTTCAACGAAATCTCTGTCTGAGTCTTAGGAGAGTTTCCAAAATACACTTTCGTTACCTTTCTTACAAATACATTATACCATATTTACTGACTGATTTTTCCTAAACAAAAATATTTACAGCATAATTTATTTCTCCTTTCTATTCTCTTGCTCCACATAGTCGTGGTTTCTTCCACTGTATGTACATATAAGTACGAATAGGAACAAGGAAGTATTTAGTATTTTTTAAGTACATTATTCATACAGTGAAATTACACTAATGTATAATTTGGTTACTGAATCATGAAGTGTTACCCAATATTGTATTGTAATAAATGGCAATGAATCAAAGGAAGGGCGCCAGAATATTTGGCTGTGTGGCTGATGAGAGATGAGATGCAGATGAGGTGGTGGGCAGGGAGGTCCAAGTAACTGCAGAACAAATGAGGGAAGTGAGAACAAGTGTGTATTTGGGTGTGGCAGTCAGGTAATGGGGAAATAGGGAAAAGCCCGAGGACATCTAGTGGATAATTAGAGATTTAATTTGCACAACAGTTACAGAGTAGTCGCTCGCAACGAAATTCTTTAGCTCCTTAAATGCTCAGAATATTTTAGAAAGAGACCATGTGTGCAAAAGGAAAATAGATATAGAACAAAATAAATAACCTTAGCAATAAAACAAAATAGACTTAAAATAAAAAAATGATCCACATCACAGCACCACACAGCAGGTCACTCTGCCTCTTCTCCCTCAACCCGCCCCTCTTAGTCTACACGTTATCATGTCACTATTTGTGTGAATGCTGAAAAAAAATTGATCTTCACAGCTTGAAGTACATGCATACTTGAGGGAACCTTGTGGCATTATGAGATGCAAAAGTTTGACCTGTGAACATTAAAAAAAACAAAAAAAAAAACAAAACAATTTGTGCTTGTGAACATATCTAATTTTAACAGTACACCAGTTATGTAACATTTTACACCACAACAGCCAACAAACCTGAACACCAACATACTGTATGTCAGAGCAGTAACAGCAACTATACAGGTATGACCACTGAACTACTGCATGAGAACTGCAAGAGGAAGAGGTGAGACATGACTCACAACCAGTTTATCGTAGTGTGTAGCGTAGGGAGGTTACAGCCATTTCAGTTAGATCTGTCCATGTGCTTTGCACTCTGTAGCTCATACACATCACTGATGAACCAGGGAACTGAACAGTTACACTTCATTTTCATCATCAAAGAACGTTTTGTCATGTCCATAGGCATGCACCACCAGAAGACAAGGTGCTCAATATGAAACCCACAATTTAACTCTCTCAAATTTTAGCTTTGCTGAAGTTTTTTGGCGATGTTACACTGAAAGCAAGCAATTTGACACAGAGTCAATCTTTCAAAGGAAAACTGTCAGATACAGTGGATATAAAAAGTCTACACACCCCTGTTCAAATGCCAGGTTTTTGTGATGTAAAAAAATGACACCAAGATAAATAATTTCACAACTTTTTCCACCTTTAACTTTTGTGACCTATAACCTGAAATCTTTTAGGGAGGTAAAGTAAAAATAAACAACTGAGATAATGAGGTTGCACAAGTGTGCACACCCTCTTATAACTGGGGGTATGGCTGTGTTCGGATTTAACCAATTTCATTGAAACTCATGTTAAAATGGGAGTCAGCACACACCTGTCACCATTTAAAGTGCCTCTGATTAACCCCAAATAAAGTTCAGCTGTTCTAGTAGGCTTTTCTTCACATTTTTGTAGCCACATCTTCCAGTACAAGCCATGGTCTGCAGAGAGCTTCCAAAGCATCAGAGGGATCTCATTGTTCAAAGATATCAGTCAGGAGAAGGGTACAAAAGAATTTCCAGTGAAGACAGTCATCATCAAGTGGAGAAAATATGGCACAACAGTGACATTACCAAGAACAGGATGTCCGTCCAAAATTGATGATAAAACGAGGAGAGAAAACTGGTCAGGGAGGCTGCCAAGATAGGCCGACAGCAACATTGAAGGAGTTGAAGGAATTTCTGGCAAGTACTGGCTGTGTAGTACATGTCACAACAATCTCAAAATCAAATCAAATCAAATTTATTTATTTAGAGCCCAAAATCACAAACATCGTTTGCCTCGGAGGGCTTTACAATCTGTACAGTTGTGACACCCTCTGTCCTTAGACCCTCGAACCGGAGTCAGGAAAAACTTCAAAAAACCCTTTATGGGAAAAAGAAGAAACCTGAGGAAGAGCCACAGATGAGGGATCCCTCTCCCTGGGACGGACAGACGTGCAATAGATGCCACATGTACAGAGAACATCATCAAGTCATATATGGAGTTAAACATGGGACATGGGTCGTAATAAACTGCTGTAGATAAACTGAGTTCATTGGGTTTAGTCCATGTGTGAAAGGTATCACAGGTAATGGAAATGAGTCTGTGAGTCCAAGGTGCATCTCTAGATGTCCTCATATGGAGCTCTGGGCCACTCAACCTTCTCTCCACAACACAGACACAGATCATGTCCCCACCACCAGGCCAGTGAACCTCAGACAGATGGACCACAACCAGAATCAGTGAGGAACCTGCAAGACTGGAGAGAACAAAGAGGACCGGGGCTCCGGCAGTAACATGCACTTTACAGGACATAAGCAGTATTCACATTAACCACTTTAACACTTTAACCAAGTTTAACCACTTTAGCCACTTTTACCAGTTTATAAGGTGACTCCAGTTTGCACTACTACCATAATAAGAGTAGAGGAAGCAAAGGAAGAGGAAGCAGAGAAAGAGGCAGCAGAGACAGAGGAAGAGGGAGAGGTGCCCGGTGCATCATGGGAGCCCCCCGGCAGTCTAAGCCTATAGCAGCATAACTAAGGGTGAGCCTGTGCCCACCCTAACTATAAGCTTTATCAAAAAGGAAGGTTTTAAGTCTATTCTTAAACACTGACACTGTGTCTGCCTCTCGGACCCAGACTGGGAGCTGGTTCCAGAGAACAGGGGCCTGATAGCTGAAGGCTCTGCCCCCTAGACTACTTCTGGAAACCCTGGGAACTACAAGTAAGCCTGCGTTTTGGGAGCGCAGCACTCTAGTTGGATGATAAGGAGTTATCAATTCATTAAGATATGATGGTGCCAGACCATGTAGAGCCTTATATGTGAGGAGAAGGATTTTAAAATCCACTCTAAATTTTACAGGGAGCCAATGCAGAGAAGCCAATACTGGAGTAATATGGTCTCTTTTCCTGGTTCTAGTCAGCACCTGAGCAGCGGCATTCTGGACCAAGCTGTAGAGTCTTTAACAACTTGTTCGGGCAGCCTGATAAAAGTGAATTACAATAATCCAGCCTGGAAGAGACAAATGCATGGACTAATTTTTCAGCATCGCTTTGGGACAAAAAGTGCCTGGAATTTTTGCGATGTTGCGCAGGTGGTAAAAGGCAGACCTTGAAATATGCTTAATATGGGTGTCGAAGGACATATCCTGATCAAATAAAACACTGAGGTTCCTTACAGTGGTGCTGGAGGCCCAGTTAATGCCAATCCAGCAAGGCTATCTTAGGAGAAAACGTGTTCCTCAGGTGTTTCGGACCTAATAGGATCACTTCAGTTTTATCTGAGTTCAACAGCAGGAAATTTCTGGTCATCCAAGCCTTTATATCTTTAAGGCAGGCCTGGAGTTTCAGGAGCTGATCAGTTTTGTCTGGCTCCATTGATAAATATAATTGTTAGGTGTCATCAGCATAACAATGGAAATCTATGGAGTGCCTCCTGATGATATTGCCAAGGGCAGCATATACAAAATAAACAGAATTGGACCTAGCACTGAACCTTGTGGAACTCCATGACAGACTTTAGTATGCACAGAGGATTCATTATTAATATGGACAAACTGAGACCGATCTGATAAGTATGATCTGAACCAGTTTAATGCAGACCCTTTAATGACAAGTAGTTTTTTCCATTCTCACAGGATGTATCAACTGTATCAAAGGCAGCACTGAGGTCTAACAGGACAAGTACAGACAGAAGCCCTCTATCTGATGCTGTCAACAGGTCATTGGTGACTTTCACAAGTGCTGTTTCTGTGCTATGGTGAGCTCTAAATCCTGACTGAAAAACTTCAAAAAGACTATTACTGTGGAGATAATTACATAACTGGCTGGCAACGGCTTTCTCTAGGATCTTAGACAAAAAGGGGAGGTTGGATATTGGTCTGTAATTGGCTAACACATCTGCATCAAGTGTAGGTTTTTTGATCAATGGTTTAATTACAGCTACTTTAAAAGACTTGGGTACAAAGCCTGACACCAGAGACAGATTAATAATATGCAGCAGCGATGTGCCAATAAATGGGAAAACTTCCTTAAGCAGCGTAGTTGGGATCGGGTCTAGGAGACAAGTTGTTGCTTTCGATGATGAAACTAACGAGGATAATTCGGGAAGGCCAATTGGAATAAAACTGTCTAAGCAATTGTCAGGTTTTAATTGTATCTGCTCCTAAATTTCCTGAGTCTGAAGGCACGTTAGATAGATCGGAGTCTAACGAGGGCAGATCCTGACAAATTTTGTCCCTAATATTCAAAATCTTGTCATTAAAGAAGCTCATGAAATCATTACTACTTAAACTTAAGGGGATGCAGGGTTCAATAGAGCTATGGCTCTGTGTCAGCCTGGCTACAGTGCTGAAAAGAAACCTAGGGCAGTTCTTATTTTCCTCTATTAATGCTGAATAGTAGGCTGCTCTGGCATTACACAGGGCTTTCCTATATGTTTTGAGACTCTCTTTCCAGGCTAGGCGAGAGTCCTCCTCTTTGGTGGAGCGCCATATCCTTTCCAATTGTCGTGTTGTTTGTTTTAACTTGCGAGTTGCAGAGTTAAACCATGGTGCCAATCTCTTTTGTTTTATGATCTTTCTTTTTAGGGGCGCAACAGAGTCCAGAGTGCCTCTGAGTGAGTCCATGGTGTTACTAACAAGTTGGTCAATTTGGGGGGAGCTCAAAAAATCATGAGAGTCGTCAGAGATACTAGGAAATCTTACTGACTTTAATGCTGTCGGAATTGCTTCCTTAAATTTAGTCCTAGTACAATCGGGTAACCATCTAGTGAACACTAATTTTTCTAGAGGTGCATAGTCCTGTAATAGGAATTCAAATGATACTAAGTAGTGGTCTGATAATATAGGATTTTGGGGGGAGACTATTAAGTGCTCAATATCAATACCATAGGTGAAGGACCAAATCAAGGGTGTGATTGTGACAGTGAGTTGGAGAATTTACCTCTCTGAGAAAACCCAATGGAGTCCAATAATGAGATGAATGCTGTGCTAAGACTGTCACTATCCATGTCCACATGAATATTAAAATCACCTACAATAATTACCTTGTCATTTTCAAGGACTAAATTTGACAAGAACTCTGAAAATTCAGATAAGAATTCAGAGTGTGGGCCTGATGGGTGGTACACTATAGCAACTAAGATTGGCTTTGTGCTCCTCCAGGCTGGAGATGAAAGAGTAATAATAAGGCTTTCAAATGAGCTGTAGCCCTCTTTAGGCCGAGAATTTATTAATAGGTCTTCTTCATATGTCTGGGCTATGGGGAAGGGTGGCAAGACGGAAGCCTTGATCTCTCGAAGAAAAACATCCAAGCCCGGCTTCATTTTGCAAAAAGACATTTGAAATCTCCCAAACACATGTGGGAAAATGTGTTGTGGTCCGATGAAACCAAGGTTGAACTTTTTGGCCATAATTCCAAAAGGTATATTTGGCGCAAAAACAACACTGCTCATCACCAAAAGAACACCATACCTACAGTGAAGCATGGTGGTGGCAGCATCATGCTTTGGGGCTGTTTTTCTTCAGCTGGAACTGGGGCCTTAGTCAGGGTGGAGGGAATTATGAACAGTTCCAAATACCAGTCAGTGTTGGCACAAAACCTTCCGACTTCTGTTAGAAAACTGAAGATGAAGAGGAACTTCATCTTTCAGCACGACAATGACCCAAAGCACACATCCAAATCAACTAAAGAATGGCTTCACCAGAATAAGATTGAGGTTTTGGAATGGCCCAGCCAGAGTCCAGACCTGAATCCTGATCGAACATCTGTGGGGTGATCTGAAGAGGGCTGTGCATAGGAGATGCCCTCGCAATCTGTCAGATTTGGAGCAGTTTTGCAAAGAAGAGTGGGCAAATATTGCCACATCAAGATGTGCCACGCTGAATAGACTCTTACCCAAAAAGACTGAGTGCTGTAATTAAAGCCAAAGGTGCTGCAACAAGGTATTACCAGGTTATTTTAAGTTTTTATTTTTTATTTTTCCCCTGTAAAGGTTTCAGTTTGTTTTTCAATTGCATTGTACAGGTTATGGGTCACATTAAAGGTGGAAAAAGTTGTGAAATTATTTATCTTGGTGTCATTTTTTTACATCACAAAAACCTGGCATTTGAACAGGGGATGTGTAGACTTTTTATATCCACAGTACCTTAGATGTCTCACTTCACCTCACCAAAAATCTTGTGACCATCCCAAACAAGGCCTTGTTAAGTCACACTCATATCAGAGAAGTGCTATCTGGTTCTGAACACAGATGTTCTCTTCAATCTGCCTCAGTATTTGAAAACTGCCATACTGAGGGTTTGGCCAGCAGATGCCACCATTTTTAACTATTAAATACTTCTGTTCTATTTTTAACACAAGAATGATAGTTTAATGTTAAGTCAATATACATAGCCAAATATCACAATTCACAATTTTCCTAAAGGGGTTTTACAGTCAGTATAGCAAATAACATGCTCTGTCCTTAGACCCTTTAGTCAGACAAGAAAAATGCCTCATCAAGAGCTAAAACGGAGGATTCCTCTTCCTGGACAGACAGACATGCAAAAGATAACTTGAGCACAGGAAAGATGATCAAAAACATTCACAGTATATACAGATGATGAGCTTGGCGGCTTGTGGAAAACAAATACAAAAACAACAGAGGGCTAGGGAAATGGAGTGTTCAGAAATTATAATACAGCCCTCACAGCTTGACCTTGGTATTGCCCTGGCTACAGCCCTGCCTACACTCCACTGGGACCATCATGCTCCATTGTGCCATTCCAGGGATCTTGTGCAGAAGTTTCTCTGTTGTCATCTTAAATCTCAGATAAATGATGCTCTGGTATTACAACTAGTTTGGAAGCCCGACATGATGTGGAAACTTGGGGAAAGCTCCAGCTCCTAAAATACACTGAAAATAACATTTTCATTGAGGGAGGAGACAGCAGGTAAACTTTTAAAATAAACAATGTATACATATTCACAGATGCTCAGTGGAAAAGGAGGAAGTTTTAATGAGGAGCCTTTCTGGGAAAAACCATATCAGACATAATGCATTATCTAAAGCACAGTATTAGTCTTAAACCATGCCTGGAGGAGATCTTTCAATCTTTCAATCTGCTTTTAGGTTTTGTGCATCAAACACATTAAATTATCTACAACATACTCTCAGAATCAACACGTTCACTACCCCTGGACTTTCACAAACAATAATCTCGAACCACTTCACCTCAGTGTGCAACTGTTTTCACTGAGAAATCTTCTTTGTTTACCTGCATATGTCTCTGTATCTTGACATCATTGTAAATGATTTTAAAGGCTTACACAAAGTTCCATCGTGTTGTTGTAGGATATACCACTGTCTTTTTCAGCACTCTTTAACCGCCTCTGCAGCAGACCTTGCAGACCTTGCAATCTAGTGGCAGTCTTCAACTGCTTACACACAGGACCAGCCATGCTCCAGTAAAATTCCTCCCCCTTGCAGTAAAGTGATCGTTGTTTGTGGCTATGTATGCAGTCTTCCTCATTACTTCCTTAACTTGCTCCTTTATTTTGGACATTAACGATACAATATCACAAATAAATGCTTAACTCTCTGAGGGCTGACAAGCTAATCAATAGGAGTCTGGGACCCATTGATAAAGTTTGAGTAAAGATTAGTTGGACTAGCCACTTTACAGCATACTGAAAGGGTCTGTTTACGATTTTCTGAAAAAAGTACAGTAGGTCTTCATATTAACAATAATAATAATGAAAAAGGAAAGAGTATACAGAATTTTAGGCACAAAGATAAAAAAGTGCAGTTCCACAGGATAGATCCACAAATTTAAAACGTTGATCTGAAGCCATTTTAAACATAAAAAGAACAAGGAAATTAGGATGAGATTGTTGTTGAAACCCTGAACACTTGGTATGTGTCCATTTCTAGTTACTTTCAGTTGGGCTATGCTCAGGCTTGGAGTGACCATCTGGCAACTGCTAGAGGAGCCACAAGCCCACAAGCAGTGTGGTAAAAGTGTGGATCACAAAGCTGAAAGGGATACAATTGCACCAGAGCACTGAGTGGAGCAAGAAACCAGGAATGGTCTACTTTCCTGTCTCTGGCTGCTGTGTTATACATGTTTCATAGACAGCTGTTTACTTGCTTCATTGCATTTACAGAACAGATTATGCACCCCATGGTCCTGTAAAGTGCATGTTACTGCCGGAAGCCCCGGTCCTCCTCTTTGTTCTCTCCAGTCTTGCAGGTTCCTCACTGATTCTGGTTGTGGTCCATCTGTCTGAGGTTCACTGGCCTGGTTGGGACATGATCTGTGTCTGTGCTGTGGAGAGAAGGTCGAGTGGCCCAGAGCTCCATATGAGGACATCTAGAGATGCACCTGGACTCACAGACTCATTTCCATTACCTGTGATACCTTCACACATGGACTAAACCAATGAACTCAGTATAGCTACAGCTTATTACGACTCATGTATAATTCCATAATATGATTGATGATGTTGTTCTCTGTACATGTGGCATCTATTGCACGTCTGTCCTGTCCCAGGGAGAGGGATCCCTCATCTGTGGCTCTTCCTCAGGTTTCTTCTTTTTCCCATAAAGGGTTTTTTGAAGTTTTTCCTGACTCGGTTCGAGGGTCTAAGGACAGAGGGTGTCACAACTGTACAGATTGTAAAGCCCTCCGAGGCAAACAATGTTTGTGATTTTGGGCTCTAAATAAATAAATTTGATTTTGATTTGATGGTACTGCCTGTGGTTTATGACATAAACTATAGATTTTCCGAAGTTCAATTCATTGATTTAACCACACATAACAAATAACAACAAAAGGCTTAAATATAACAGTCCTAAAAGAATGCAAGAATTAGATCCAATAAACAGCCAAAAAGACATGACATGTTGCATGTTTAGAACAGGACGCCATCTACTGAGTTACCTGTGAGACTTCTGCTTATTAGACCATATATCAGTTGAAGGATAAGCGACAATTGTTTTTTCCTACGTCGATATCAAAGTTACAATTTCGTATGATTAAGAAAAGAGTGGACACAGATTGAATATATGATAAAGCCCAACTTCTAGGTCCAAGTTTTATGATGCATCCCAGCTCACCTCCATCCAGCCCATCGCCCCTCTAATTCTTTCTTTTTAGCTTGTATTTCTTCATTGCTCTCCTTCTGTCATGTAAGCTGTTGTTGACAAAGGAGAGCTGGTCAGATTTTTCATTGTGTCGGTTGTTGTTATTTACCCACCACTGTGTTCTGTTCTGAACTAGCTCATGCTCATGAAAGTGTGTTTAACTCACTGCACAGCTGTGTAGGTCTACACATAGTGTGGGCAGTAAATGATTAAGTATAAAATATTAGCCCTCAGTATCAAATACTGGACAGTAAACAGGATCATCTTTTCATTAGCTATCTCCTCCTCTCTCGTATGGCAGCTGTGTGTCGTGTATGTTGCTGGCATGTGCTTTCCTAGAAAGGAACATTCTCTGGCAGCCACTAAACTCTGTGTCTGGAAACACTCTAACAGCCTTCTTCTGCACTGCCATCTGTGTTTACTCACAGTGTCATTCTATCTGAAGCTCCCTGTGCACATGTCAAAAAAAGGGTAAAAGAATCAGCCTACATTGATTACTATCCGGTCAATATCTGTATTTTTTTTTTTTTTTTTTTTTTTACTTAAATAGGATCAATATATTATTATCATTACTAAACCAAAAACTAATATCCTGCCCTGGTAAGACAATAAAATCCACTCTATATGAAGATGAAAATATCAACACATGACAGGAAGTGAAATGTATAGATGTCACCTATTTTTGACCCCCCCTTGTTCCTTAGTCAGACAACCAACCACCACCTGCCCCCTCGGCATTCCATAAAATAGCTTGTTTACAGTTCCCTTAGAGGGTGACAACGAGGGGAACGTGACAGTTTAGATTCCCGGCACTACACACTCATTCACACTCTATACAGACATGTCTCCCACACCGGCCTACACGTCCCAAGGATATCATCCCTGTTGTCAATCACAAATAAACGCCCATGAATCTGTGTAGAAATCATCAGAAAAAAAGACATTTTGGTATCAAAGTAACCCAGCGTTGGCTGTTGTACATTCATGGGTGCACCGCACACAGAAACTGCTCTGGAAATAGCTACTTTGGCCAATTTGGATGAACACAAATGTAGGCTAAAAGGACGTGTTCACTGAAGGTAAAAGTTACTTAGTAAATAACATAGAAATCACAGGGAGGATCCCAGTGTTCTTCCCAGTCTTACCCTTTTTGGGGCCAGCGCCCACCTGTCCATTACTCAGGTCCTTTAACATTTTCCTGTTAAACAAAATGTAAGTATTTCGTCTTCTATAAATATTAATGTTAATTATTATTCTGTGATATATCATTAAAACTGGACATCACTGGAATTTAATTATCATTATTATAATCTGAAATTCAAACCTTAATTAGGTCTCAGTATTGCTCACAAAGAGCAACTGATGAGAAATGCCAAGCAGGAAGCATTTCTTATGAATTGTTCTAACTGAAAACAAATGTACCAAGGGAAAAGTCTGTGGTACATGAAAAAAACAACATATTCATACATATTCAAGTTTCAGTAATCTGCTTGAAATTTAAATGTTTTTAAGATCCAGTCATCGCAAGTGTATCTGTGTATTTCAGTGTATTTCATGCAAGAGAATGATCAAAAGTGACATTTAAGGTGTGTTCACTGATTCACGACGTCATGCACTGAGTGACAAAAGTTTTTTAACTAAAAACTCACCACAAAGAATGTCTTTTTAAAGAAATATTAATGAACCCAGACAGCCCAAAAGGTATTCAAAATCAGGTAAAATGGATGAATTCAGTGTTAATAGATGACCATTTCTTTGAGTTAGAGAAAAGAAATGGAATCGTTGTCATAAATGAGACAGCAGATGGAGCAGGAAATATCCTTTTATACCCTCGATTTTGCTCTACATACGGTCAAATATGCGGCATTTTTAATTATACTGCTTTGGGGTATAACAGCTAAATGGAAATGGAAACTAAAAAAGGGTGACACAGACAGTCTGTACGCCTATTACAAGGTGTCAGAAATGACAAAAATCAAATAATTAATTACATCATTTTTAATTTTACTTGACAGAGCAGAAGCCTAACCACTTTTACCACTTTTCCTGTATAAATTTCTTTGGGGAAAATGTGTGAACTGATTTGAACAGATTTGGAAGTTTTTTAAACAAAATACATTGTGAAGTCAGATTCCTTTGGTAAAACGAATTACGACACAATATAAAATGGGTAAAACATGTATTAACCCTGTTTTATTTTTTTTTCTATTTTTATTTGTCATTCCATCAGATTGTTGTGTGTGTGTCATGTACTATCTGCCTGTATTACATTTAAAAAAATGTTTTGCGGTGTGAATGCTGGCTGCTGAGAGGCTAACACTAAACTGGATAGCTGAATGCTTAAAATGTATGAAGTATGTGCAATATTGAAATTGTGTGGAACGAAAGGCTTACGCTAAACTTGACAGCTGGCTAATTATGTTGCATAAATCCTAAAATGTATGAAGAAGTGTGGAATAATTGAGTTTGTAAATACATCAAAATTTTACTTGTATAAGGAGCACTGTTTAGTCTTGTGCTCTGGCCATTACAGTAGTGGTTGTGTGTGTGTGTGTGTGTGTGTGTGTGTGTGTGTGTGTGTGTGTTTGTGCTGTAAGTAAACACACAGTCAAACTCCACTAATGAGCTCATCTCAATCAGCTGTGTTCTCACCTTCAGTCACTGGTTGCCGTGGTGACTACACATGCACTCTTGCCTCTGACAGTTGAATTCACAGAGATTCAGCTTGAGGCGCACCTCCCAAACTCCTGCCTCCAATGGCCAGACCATAAATCCTATCCTCAAACTGATGATACCATCAGATGGACAAGGGTCTCATGAACGCAGTGATGTAGATTTTGTGTGTGTGGTGTTAAGAATGTGATCACAAGAGCTTTTTTAAAAAGTGGTACTCTTTGATTTCTTCCAAATGTTCAGGTCTCATTTATAATGGGGGTAGATGGGGCAGTTGGTTGGTGCTCCTCTCGCTTGGAGGGGTCTGCAGTCAGTTTATTTACTCTGTTTGCTTAGCTACATACATGTCTTGATCAGCACAAATATTTTCTGTAAAATGATGGAAAATGATCTACATAGAGAGAAAAGTGGGAATGAGAGCGAGTTGAAGAGAAACTTTAAAAAGATTATCACAGCTCCTTTCCACTCTAGTTGATGATCCACTTATCACCCACTCTAGTTTTGAACATTTTGTGAAAAACTTGAATATAACTTGAATGTAAAAAACTTGAATAAAAGTTGAACATTTTGAAAATTCTTAATGGGATTTGAAAAGTTGAAAGATTTGGAACATTTTGATGTTTGAATGGACTTTGTAGGTGAAAGTAGAAACGTGAAGAGCTGAAAACGTGTAAATGTGAAGATTTTGCACATTCTGTCCATTCATTTTAATGGAGAAAAATTCAAGGATGACGGCTGAACGTAATGGTGTTTCTATGGTGAAAAATGTGGAAGGAGTTAGGTGCCAAGCAAATGCATGGAAGAATAGTAATAAAGAAATTTGTTGGTATTAGAACACAGGTTTGGATGCTTTCAGCAACAGTAACCATGGGGGTGGGGCCTAACAAAGGTATTCAAATGATGCCTTTTGAATGTTTGTGTATGAGTTCACAGACATCAAAGGTGAGTGATTTCACACTGTGATGTCACAATGATGATGTCACAATCGAGCTTTTATCTTTTTCCTTCAGCACTCATAAGGCATAAACAGGTCACAAGAGGCATAGAAATAATATGCTTGAGTGAAAAAAATCCTCAATTGCAGGTAAGACACGTGACAGAAAAATCTCAAACACACAGCACAACACAACTTAGACTAACTTTACAGTTACAGATACAGTTTAAATTACACAAACGTAGTCTAACTTAGACAAACAACAACTGAAATGTCTTCAAAAGAAGAAGTTGTGGTGTCCGAGGATCACTGGAACAGAATCCAGGCCATAGCGTACAACAGGCCACAAGTGGTAGAGAGCAAGCCTCAATACCAACGTTTCAAAGGGGAGGACAAACTTGAGAAAGCCCGCCGCAAAGAGTTTCGGAAAAGAATGAAACTTGAGGAGCAGGCAAAGGAGGAGCATCGAAATATGCTTGCTGCAGAGGAGGTGGAATCGAAAAAACAGGACAGGCAGCAAATGGTCGACAAAACCAACTTTGCCAAATTTCACCGGAGTGGCTGTGTCAGAAAATTCAACACTGCAGTTTTGTTTACCCATGTGCAGAAGGAAAACAAGGCGGTGATTGAAATAAGCGGAGAAAGACGGAGAGTAGCTGAAGAACAAGAAAGACAGTCTGAAGAGGAGCTGAGGCGTAGACACGAGGCAGCTCTGAGACAAGAACAGGAGAAAGACCGTCAGAGACAGCTTTCCAATACGGCTTTGGCAGACCATCACACTGAACAAATAAGAAAGAACAAACAGCTGAGAGAGGAAGAAAGACAGCAGGAGAGAGAAGAGAGAGACAGATTGCGGGGCCTTGATGAATTGCATGCTCAAGAGCTAAGACATCAGGCAGAAAAAGAAGCAGAGTTAAAGAAAATCAAATTGAAGCATCACCTGGAGGAGATCTCCAGGACAAACCTCTGCAGAGAAAGAGAGGCGCAGAAACTCAACATGGAGGAAGAAAAAAGAAAACGTGTTGAGTTTGACATGAACAAAAAGCTGCAGCAAAGAAACAAATGCCAAGCAGAACAATTCAGAAAGTGCCAGATACCAAAAGAAATTGTGGCAGACAGACTGGCAGTCACAATAAAAGAGCAAGATGCCTCTACACGTCTGAGGGAGGAGGTGAAATTGTCCAAAACTGTGGCTGAACAAGAGGCTAAAGTGGCAAAGCAGCAGCAGGAGAAGGAGGAGAAGGCGGCTGCAATGCTTAAGTCTATTTCTGCTCACAGAGAGGCAAATATGCAGGAGAAAGTGCAGAAGGAAAAAGAAGAGCATCAGAACAACCTTGACTGGTTACAGAACCAGAAAGAGTCTCACAGGTTGTTTCTTGAAGAGGAAAAACAAAAGGCTAAAAGGACCATAGAAAATAAAATCAAATGTCAAAACTTCAACACCACACTGATAGCTGACAAGCAAGCCCGTCTTGAGCAGCTAAACAGGGAGGAACGTGATGCTGCAGAGAAGACTACAGAACAGTTTGCTGAGAGGGAGAAACAATTCCAGCAATATGTTCAGCAGGAACTCAATGAGGCTGCAGCCAGTCAACGAAATGTTTCACGTCTTTTAGCTGTAAGAACGGGTGGGCATGGTTTAATGTGTGATGGGGAGGAGTCTGGTTATCGCTGTAAAAACACAGATGAAATACTGCCCAGATTTGCCACTGACCAGTCACGTTCTATGAAACAGTATCTGGAACGTAACAGCCTCCAACTCAGCATAGATGAACCTACCTCCCTGCCACCACTTTCCAAAGCAGCCAAGCTAAAATCCAAAGATGCTTTAGCTGCAAAAGATGTGGTCGCAGGACAGCGTAGTTCCAAAGCTGGTGTTGAAGGATCCCATTACTGTTCAAAAGATACAGGTGAATCTTTGCCCAGATTAAGCACTGCTCAAACCCGGTCCATGAAACAGCATCTGAATCGCAAGAAACTGGATCTGAGCTACAAGGAAACCGATGTAGTTGAAGAGACGATAACCTGCCTCCCATTCACATCCGATAAAGGCAAGAAGCTTGTCTATGGAGAGGCAGGTAAAGTAGCTCAGCAGCTAACCCGCTTCCTATCTGTTTCTACAAATGAGGCACCTGCAGGACGACGCCGCCCCCCTACTGGTAAGGAAGATTCCCACTACCGAGCTAAAGATACGTGGGAACCTTTGCCCAGACTTTCCACAGAAAAAACACGGTCCACGAAGCAGCATTTGCAACGTAACAAGCTGCAACTTGTCTATGAAGAGGCAGGTAAGGTAGATCTGCAGCCAAAGCATTTTCCATCCATTTCTAACAGAATCGTGCTAAAGTCTAAAGACACTCTGGCTTCAAATATGACAACTGGAGGAAAGCGAGGAGCTCCTGTTGCTGTGGAGGGATCAAGTTACCTTTCTAGCGATAGGGGTATGGCATTGCCCAGATATACCACAGAAAAAACACGGTCCACCAAGCAGCATTTGGAACGTAACAAGCTCCAGCTTGTCTATGAAGGTAAGGCAGGTAACGTAGATGTGCTACCAAAGCGTTTAACATCCATTTCTAACAGAATTGTGCTAAAGTTTAAAGACACTTTGGCTTCAAAGATGACAACTGGAGGAAAGCGAGGACCTACTGTTGCTGTGGAGGGATCAAATTACCTTTCTAGTGATAGGGGTATGGCATTGCCCAGATATACCACTGAAAAAACACAGTCAACCAAGCAGCATTTGGAACGTAACAAGCTCCAGCTTGTCTATGAAGAGGCAGGTAAGGTAGATCTGCAGCCAAAGCGTTTTCCATCCATTTCTAAAAGAAAAAGAATCGTGCTAAAGTTTAAAGACACTTTGGCTTCAAAGATGACAACTGGAGGAAAGCGAGGAGGGCCTACTGTTGCTGTGGAGGGATCAAATTACCTTTCTAGCGATAGGGGTATGGCATTGCCCAGATATACCACTGAAAAAACACAGTCAACCAAGCAGCATTTGGAACGTAACAAGCTGCAGCTTGTCTATGAAGAAACAGGTAAGGTAGATCTGCAGCCAAAGCAAAGCATTTTCCATCCATTTCTAACAGAATCGTGCCAAAGTCTAAAGACACTCTGGCTTCAAAGATGACAACTGGAGGAAAGCGAGGACCTACTGTTGCTGTGGAGGGATTAAATTACCTTTCTAGCGATAGGGGTATGGTATTGCTCAGATACACCACTGAAAAAACACGGTCCACCAAGAAGCATTTGGAACGTAACAAGCTGTAGCTTATCTATGAAGAGGAAAGTAAGGATACAGGCAAATCACTTACCAAATTGGTCACTGCACATAGCAAATACAGTATACGAAACAAGATCAGGAGGACTTAAATGGCCAATCTACAACATTCCCCATCCCCATTCCCCCATCTCTCTTGTCTGCTCCTCCTTCCCCCTTTCCCAATATCTACCCCTCAATCCAAAAATCAAAACCCCTCAAACAAAAAACCCTTAATCTCACAGGGTTTTCTTTGGGTGCTCCGGTTTCCTTGGAAAATCCAAAAATATGAATATTATGTTAACTGGCAAAAACAAAAAAGAAAAGAAAAAAGGAAACACTTTTTTCTTTTCTTTTTGAGGTGAAAAATGACAAAAGTACACCATTGTCAAGAAAAAGAAAAAAGAAACATCACCAAAATCAACAACAAAATTTCAATAAAAATAAAACATGATGTACATTTTCATTCACTGTAAGTCCCATTCTATCCATGACAAAATCTTCCAAACAAATGTTCAGAATTGTCAAAATGACGATAAAAAAATTCACGTTCAAAACTTTCACTTCACAGGCCGATAACAACAACAACAGTTTATATTGATGGAACTAAAAACAAAAGGATGTTAAAACAAAAAGTACTGTACTGTTTTTATGTTCACTATATTTTATTTGTAGAATTGATATTTTAGGTCTACATTTCATTTTATTATTTTGGTTGATTATTATTTTAGTTTTATATCTATTTTTTCTTTTTTCTTTTTTTGCTTGTGTGGTTTTCTTCAAAATATTGTTAGAAATAAGCATTGTTTTAGGGAGCCTGTGTCTCACGAATTCCATTGCCATTCCATTGTGACTACTCCATGTAATTGTTGTGCTCATGACAATAAAGTCTTGAATCTTGAATCTGTTAAAAAAAAAATCAGCCCCCGCTGGCCCTGTCTACTGGCTCTAATGCCATTTGCAAATATCCACTGTTCAAAACAACCAATCAGAGCAGAAGCACTGTGTGAGACAATGTCTGCAGAATTTTGAGCCCCATTGTGGGAGCCCCAGTCACGATCAAGCTCAAGCCAGTGGGCAAGTTAATTGCCAGTTTGTCCTGATATTTAAGTGCTCTCACAAATAAATGTTTTCATGAATGGTTTACTGCTTATTTATTCGTGACAGTTTTTCTTATAAAATGAACATGTAAGCACTTAAATCAGTGTGTGCTGCTTTTACTGAACATGATTACTGTAAATGAGCGCTGTGTGTTCTCATTTTCAGTATGACCTTCACTACGATCAGAACTCCTACCTGTGTTTCCTACAGGTGGACAATGTAATTACTACTGTGAGTACTACTTTAATCCATGAAATACTTCTGAATCTTTCAACACTGATTAACATGCCATCCCCTCCATTTCATGGTGTCTCATTGAAGACCCTGCAATTAACTTGCCCATCTACTGAAAGGAGACATATTACATGACAAAGTACATATTATGTGCATTATTGGATATAAAACTGTTGCAAGGAAAAATCAAGACTTCTTATCAGAAGTGTGTAATAAATTTGAAATACATGCATACTATATTCTCCATGTGGTTGCATGACAACAGTTTGTTTTGCCGACCTCCCATTTGCGCTCAGTGAAGAGGATATCTGTCAGAAGATCAGGAAGGCACCAAGAACAAAAGGCACATCTCCCTCCTGCCTGAGAGTCTGTGCTGACCAGTTAGCATGGGACTGCACTACATCTTACAACATTTCGACGTCCCGGGGACATATGCAAGGATCCTCTTTGTGGACTTCAGTTCGATGTTCAACACCATCATCCTGACATCCTCCGCTCCTGACTGACAGTGACAGTGGATCACAAATTTCCTGACTGACAGGAAGCAGTAGGTGAGGCTTAGGGGCATCACATCCAGCACCCGGACAGTCAGCATTGGGGTGTGTGTTTTCTCCACTGCTCTTCTCCCTCTACATCAATAACTGCAAATCAGGAGACCCATCTGTAAATGGGTAAACACTGACACCATCAGAAAGAAGGCCCTAGCAGAGGATGTACTTCCTGCGCCAGCTTAGGAAGTTCAACGTGCCTCTGGAGCTGCTGATCCAGTTTTACACCGCCATAAATCAGTCTGTTTTCTGAACATCCATCATTGTGTGGTTTCACTGGTGACCAAACAGGACAGGAACAGACTACAAGTGACAGTCAGGACTGCAGAGAAAATCATCAGTCTAAGGCTGCCCTCCATACAGGACTTATACGTGTCAAGAGTTAGGAAACAGGCCAGAAACATTACTGCAGATCCATCACACCCTGGACATAACCTGTTCCATCTCCTCCCCTCTAGTGGGCACTACAGAGCTCTGTACGCCAAATCATCCAGACACATGAACAGTTTCTTTCTCCAGGCTGTCACTCTGATGGACATTTAACACCAGTCTCAGTGTCAGGACAATCCCTGTGATAACAAACCTGCAACACCATCCATCCATCCATCTTCATCCGCTTGATCCGGGGCCGGGTCGCGGAGGCAGCAGTCTGAGAGCAGAGATGCCCAGACTTCCCTCACCCCAGACACTTCCTCCAGCTCTTCCGGGGGGACTCCGAGGCGTTCCCAGCCCAGCTAAGAGACATAGTCTCTCCAGTGTGTCCTGGGTCTTCCCGGGGCCTCCTCCCGGTGGGACATGTTTGGAACACCTCCCTAGGGAGGCGTCCAGGGGGCATCTGAAACAGATGCCCAAGCCACCTCAGCTGACTCCTCTCGATGTGAAGGAGCAGCGGCTCTACTCCGAGCTCATCCCGAGTGACTGAGCTTCTCAACCCTATCTCTAAGGGAGCGCCCAGCCACCCTGCGGAGGAAACTCATTCCGGCCGCTTGTATCCGCGATCTTGTCCTTTCGGACATTATCCAAAGTTCATGACCATAGGTGAGGGTGGGAACGTAGATTGACCGGTAAATCGAGAGCTTCGCCTTTCGGCTCAGCTCCTTCTTCACCATGACGGTCCAGTACACCGACCGCATAACTGCGGACGCTGCACCAATCCGCCTGTCAATCTCACGCTCCATCTTTCCCTCACTCGTGAACAAGACCCCGAGATACTTGAACTCCTCCACTTGAGGCAGGACCTCTCCACCCACCCGGAGAGGGCACACCACCCTTTTCCGGTCGAGGTACCATGGCGTCGGATTTGGAGGTGCTGATTCTCATCCCAGCCGCTTCACACTCGGCTGCAAACCGCTCCAGCACATGCTGAAGGTCCTGGCTTGATGAAGCCAACAGGACAACATCATCTGCAAAAAGCAGAGATGAAATCCTGTGGTTCCCAAACCGGACTCCCTCCGGCCCCTGGCTACGCTACGCCTAGAAATCCTGTCCATAAAGATTATGAACAGGACTGGTGACAAAGGGCAGCCCTGCCGGAGTCCAACATGTACTGGGAACAGGTCGGACTTAGTGCCGGCAATGCGAACCAAGCTCCTGCTCCTGGTTGTACAGAGACCGAACAGCCCTTAGCAAAGGCCCCCGGACCCCATACTCACAGAGCACTCCCCACAGAATACCACGAGGGACAAGGGAGCAATTTCATGTTTTTTTTTTTTTTTTTTTTTTAACCTGCAACACAAAACATGAAATTGCTCTGTAAACAATATCATATGTTCTAATTTTTAATACATAGTTGTTTTTTTTACATGAAAATATCATAACTGTCAAACAGAAATCTGTGTTGCACTGACAATAGCCTGTCATCTGGAAGCAGAGTAGACTGGATAGCTGACTCTTTGTTGAGGATATCAAAATGAGCATAAAATGTATTTAGCTGCTTTGGACACGGTCTCACACATAATGGGGGATGGGTTAAAATCACCAGCCATAATAAGAATACATCTTACAACATACAGTTCCCGTAATGCATTTATACACAACAGTATCTACACACTGTTAGTTTTGTGTATTTGTTGTTGTTTGTGTAGTTGTTTTCTGTTTGATTGCATTCTAATCTAACCTGTCTCTAATCTGATGTTCATCTGTATTCCCATTTACTGTGCTCTGGAATCTGATAAGCATTCAAGCTCATTGTATCTCTCAAACCGGTTGTCTTGAATCATATTTTATTTTCAAATCTAACCAAAATGTGACATTTTAGTATCTGGCATATATCGATGAATTTATCAAATAATCAATATTATTATGAATAATAAAACGTATTATTGGCACTATTAGTCATACAAAGGACTCCATAATAAGGAAGCAAGTGCTGAAAGAGTTTATTTTAAACTATGTATTTCTTATTCATCTGTTGAAGCACTTCTTCAGCTCTGAGCTCATGTGACTGATGTTGTCCTTGTTACTTAATTAGTGTCCACGTGGTGACTGTTTCTGTACACACACACACACACACACACACACTCGCCCACAGTGTCTTCCCACAGTAGGTAGTAGGTAGGTTTCCTGGAATCGGATTGGCTGGCTGCCGCCCACCGTGCTCTCCCATTGGCTGAGTTCGTCTTTAGCTAAGAGTTTCATGTGCGGAGCTCGAGTGTTTCACGGAGAAACGGTTTGATCTGGACCGTCCAGCTCTCTCATGTGTTCTGGTACCGAGCTCTCTTTATTTGACAGCTGCCGTTCGTGTCTTCCCGGGCCTGGTGAGCATGATTTTGGTGCGGACCTGTAAAATGGAGGCTGTCCGCTCCCTGATGAAGGCTGCAGCTCTGGCCAACGTGCCCAAACACGTCGATCATTTCTCCAAGTTCTCTCCTTCTCCTCTGTCCATGAAGCAGTTCTTGGATTTCGGTGAGTGCGCCGTGGCCACTGTTAGTCCCGGACACGTTTCCGGTTGACTTGTGAAAGACAAATATGCTTTTCTGTCTGACGTGTGCCAAGAGAAAGCTGAAGTCTGAACGCTGTGATTGGCTGACTGATGGATGCGCGTATGAACGTACCTACCATTGCTTTATTGGTTTTCAGTGTAACGGTATTGTTTCTCAGATATTCGTCGCAAACACTGAAGCATGAAGGATCAGATTTCCTAGCTCAGGCTGGATCTCCTCTCTGTACTCACTGTGGCTGATCTTTTGAAACTTAAAGGGCTGCTTCCCAAACTAGGTTGACCACCTCCAATCTCTGACACCGTCAGAATATTTATAGCTGCATTAACTATATCAGGTTTAATCATGTCCACACAATCAGTATACACAGAACTAAATGTTCAAGATATTGCAACAATGAGCTCTGGACATTTGAATGACTCTGAAACTACACCGCAGCAAAGTTTCAGTAAGCTGGAACATAGTTACATACAAATGACTTTTGAAGAGCAAAGAGCAACCCCCAAGTGCACCACACTATGAGATACCCTGTTTAAGAGGTGTGTCTACTGTTACCACCTACCTGCCATCTGCAGCACCGCTTATGTATATATTATGTGTTACCAAAATGTAATATACTAATGGACACAGTGCAGTAAAAACACATTTTTCATGGAAGATGTGAGAATAATTTTTTACAGGTGTGCCAGCTGCTGTCACACTCCAGGGATTTGTTATGCGTATGGTGTCTATTCATTTTATAATTTGAATACGGTATAGAGTATGGACAGACCAAAGTTTTCATGTGTATTTAACCAAGTATAATTTGAGTAAATGTTTTTCTGTTGTTTTTCAAAGCGTAGAAGAGCACTTGGTATTGGTGGGGATCACTGATTTGCAATTAGAGCAGCCCAGATTATTATGGCATGGGTTCAAATGTACAGTTTCTTCAGCTAAACATTCATTCTGTGAAGTCTTCTCTAGCATAAAACACTAGGTGGAAACCTAGTTTATAGCTGGACCATGTAGGGTCACTGTGATATATTGTGGCCACATTGTTACAGGCACAGTCAGTGGTGGGATCTAAATGTGCATTCCTCGATATCAAATGTTCATCTGGAATTCTTTATTTTTTTTTTATATTCGTTCATCATGTTAGGGGTTTAAAGCAGCTCAGTACGTCATTTCCTGTTTTAAGTCAACAAACGCTGAGATAGAGTCAGCTAGTTAGGACTCCTCTACCTCATGAAATTTAGTTTACACTCTCTTATGAGAGGAAGACAGTCCCGTCTCCCACAGCGCATACCTGAGTGGGTATGAGTGAGACCTGAGAGAGCTCATTTACAGACACATGATGACTGAGCCATCACATCACATGGCTTTCGAACTTTTTCCAGCCCTTGCTAAGGTTAGCTTTTTAACTAATGTTAATGTTATGTTACCACTTAAAGATTAATTTGTTGTGGAAGCGTATCAGAGCCTTTCAGAGACTACACTGGCTCGCCTTTGGGCATTACTGGGCCAAATTAATACGGTTTGGGACCACCATGGTCCCCCACCACACTTGGGTCTGCTTTTATTTCTCTGTCCAGGATAATCCACTGAGGGGATGAAATATATTGTTTAGCTTTCCTCTCCACCTCAATCATTTTTGTACAGTCCCTAAGTTGTGTTGTGTTGTTTTGTTACAGTAATTTATTAGTTTGTTCTTTTGGACTTTGGTCCACTTGCAAGTTTTTGAGATTTCAACAAATTCAGCAGATTTCATCAAAATGTGTTCACTGGGGCAGTAACAATCTCCCCCTATGTAAGACAACTTGTTATTCTTATTGAAGGTCACTTGATGACAACTGAGCCATTTCAATTTGCTGTTGAAGTAAAAGCATTTGGTCAAAGTGGTGTCATCCTGTATCGGGAGTAATTTTGTAACCTGTTACACTGAATTGTAATTCCATTATGTTCTTTTTTGTCTAGGGTCGACAAATGCTTGTGAGCGCACATCGTTTGTCTTCCTTCGTCAGGAGCTTCCTGTCCGTTTGTCCAATATCATGAAGGAGGTCAACCTGCTACCAGCTCGGCTGCTGTCCACACCCTCTGTCCAGCTGGTCCAGAGCTGGTGAGACACAGACCACTGAATACTCAGTGAATGATTGGCAGATTGATGAACAGTATACCCAACTGACTTGACTTCTTAACTGACTGACTTGTATGTCACTGCTGTCTTGATAGGAACATCCTCCTCAGCTAAAACTACTGTAACCTCATCATTGTGCCCTCAAAAAATCTACTAAACAGCATTCAAATGACAAGAGTCCATGTATCTTACCACACTTGATTTACATGTATTCACTTCAGATCCTGCTCCATACTCTCAGGCTTTAATACAGACAGTCTTCTGATCCATCAAACTTGTGAAAGTCTTTCAAAACCTAATTTTTTCCACAGTGTACTTCCTGTTTTTTAAGAGTTGCAAGATTTTAAATCTCATCGGTATGAACAGCAGGCTGACATTGCACTGTAGAGAATCAGATATTACATCACAGAGCAAGGAGAGTAGGATGAGGAGGAGGGCAGCTGAACTTTGTCCCATTTCCTCCTCTAACCCCTGGCTGTCTTCTTGTTGTTCTTTTTCTCTTACTGCTGGAAACAAGACAAAGTGATAAACATAGTCAGACGTCCAGTGTCATTCACAAGAAAGCAACTAAGGAAGGTACTGAAAGATTGTATTCATTCAAAGTGAGGTGTAGTTTGTAATACTAATCCAAAAAACCTTTTGTCTGATTGAGCAAATATCTTCTCATGGTCCACTCGCTGTCTGTTCTGTGTGGATGCCCTGAAAAATATCTGTGTTCACAGCCCCTTCTCTTTAAATAGGAACAAACAGAGTGACTGGGACTGAGCCAAACAACTCAAGGTGCTTGTTTCTTGCTTGTGTTTATTTGTGTTAAATCACGGCCTCTGAATATTGGCCTCTCCATTTATCTCTGGCAAGCATCACTTTCATAATTGGCTTGTCAAAATTAATAAATAGCCACCGTATCTAGCAAGTCACACGTCAGTTGAATTAACCTGGTTTACTTCAGTGGTATGATCTGATGGTCTGAAATCATGCTTTGTCACACACTTTGTCCGTTAGACGACCAGCTATTGAACTCTTTCTTACTCTTCATGTGACTTGACAATGTGGAAAAATGTTTATTTATTCTCAGCGCATTGAGGTTAATCCAATATTTGTTTCATCTTTTGTTATTTGTTAAAATGTAACCTCATTGTTTGAGACTTGTAATGTTTCTGATCTGAAATTTGAGAGGTTTATCACATACAATGATGAAAGGTCACTTTAAAAATGACATGGTTTTACAACATTAAGTTACAGAGTTTTATGTTGTTACAAGTACACACACAAGTAAAAACATACAGTGTGTCTACTGGATGAATGTGTGTAAAGTCTTAAACTGTCTCTGATTTTTCCAAAATCCTGACAACATTCTGTGGTGTCTCTGGAAATAGCAACTAAAAAGGTCCCCCAATGGAAATGTGACTTAATGTATATTTGTATGTGAAGTTTCTGGAATATATTTTAGTTTCATCTCTGAATCAGTTAGGTGACTTCCAAGTCTGTTCCTTGGCTGAGTTACAAGCAAGGAACTGAGACAGATTAAGTGTTTTTCAGGTTGAAGACGTTTTGAGAACAGTTATTCATTAAAAGTAACTACACACTTTTATCCATCAAGGACGTCTCCATTTTTTATACAAAACTTTTACACACACAGCCTCTGTGTTCTCCTCTCTCTGTTTTTCTGTCTCACTCGCCTAGTGGAATGTACTGTACTATTGGTAGATGGAGTAGTGGGTGTACTGTGTGGCAGTAGGATTGCTGGATGGTAATGACACTCCTGTGGTTATCTCAGGTACATCCAGAGCCTGATGGAGATTCTACACTTTCTGGACAGGAACCCTGATGACCAGAGAGTCCTCGAAGCGTGAGTTAAAATAAAAAACAAAAAAACAACTGATGGAACCGAACTGGACAGGACAAAATGCACTTTCTTCTGTTTCTCTAACCTAACCTCTGCCTTTTCCTTCTTTTCTCCCCTCTTCTCTCTGTTGCCCCTTCCTCCACACACCATTCCCAGGTTTGTTGAAGTCTTAGAGGCCATCAGGAATCGTCATAACGAGGTGGTCCCCACCATGGCTCAGGGAGTCATTGAGTACAAAGACACCTTTGGCCAGCAAGATGTTGTTACTGACCACAACATCCAGTACTTCCTGGATCGCTTCTACACCAGCCGCATCTCCATCCGCATGCTTATCAATCAGCATAGTGAGCTGCCAAACAAACACAGACACATACACACACATTCAAATCAGACACACATTTCACATCTGACCAGAACGTCAGATTATGCAAATGTATAGCTCTTTAACTGCTAGTAATCTATCAAAAACTATCTGTGGTAGTTTTAGTACGAGAAGCAACAACAGATTTCCCTTTTCTCTACTTTCTTGCAGCCCTCGTCTTCAACGGAAACACAAACCCTGCCCACCCAAACACTATTGGCTGCATTGACTCCATTTGTAATGTGACAGAGGTTGTACAAGGTAAGAAAGAGGAGAGAGAGAGTGAGAGAAAGAGTGAGAGAGAGTGCGGAGCTGTCGGTTGCTTCTGACATGGTAACGTAGTTTACAGCGGCTGACACTTTAATTAACTTAAAGCAAGAGTCTGTAAGATCATGAGACAGAGGTCTTATTCGAAAATTAGGGCAGTAGTATAACTTCCAGCTCTGTACAGGGTGCTCCAGCTCACCTCCAAAGCCCCTCCTCCTCCTCTTTTTAACTCACTTTCCTTCAGTTCTCTTTTTCGGTTTTCTTATGTTTCATGTAAACTGTTGTTTTCTTGTTGCTTGGTTGTGTGGTTGTTATCTATCTGCCACTATGCCTGCTCTGAGTTAGCATAGGTAGTTGAGCATTTAGAAGAAAGGAGAACTCTCCCTTCCTTGAATTGAACTGTTATGTAACACATCAATGCTGGTGTAAATATTGACAAGTATTTTCAAATTTACAAAAAACAACATTTCATGGCTTAACAGGCCATCTGCTTTTGACTGATTTATCGAAGTGATGAAATTTATATTAAAAATGTTGTTAATACTGTCTGAGAATTTAGCTCTGCCCCATGCCCACTCTTCAGAATTTTTCTCAATTATGCATTGGTGGTGTTAGGCTTGGACCTGAGGGTAAAATTACACTTAAAATTTCCCACTGTCATTTCATAATTACATAATGTATTTTGACAGTGTATTTATTCTGAAACAGTTGATCACATTGTTCATCTCTGACAGAGGAACAAACCCCTTACATCTTTAAATAAAGCAGGGTCATAACTGGGACAGAGCTGGCAGGCTGCTCATCCAGTCTGAACTGGTTTCAGTGTATCTTTGTCAGTTTTATCATCTCCATGCAGTTTAAAGAACAGTTGTTTGTTCTTTCTGTCTGTCTGTCTGTCTGTCTCTAGATGCCTATGAGAGTGCTAAGTTGCTCTGTGAGCAGTATTACCTGGGAGCACCAGAGCTCGAGATCAGGCAGATAAATGGCGAGATACACACTGGACACTTTGACGCAACGCATACTCGTAGTCTTTATCAATGGTTAATATGTTTGTTCGTCAAGTGTTAACAGTTGTTTTGTTTCACCCCGCTAGCCAACAACATCAGAGAACCCATCCATATCTCATACATCCCATCTCACCTGTACCACATGCTCTTTGAACTCTTCAAGGTAGTAAATATACTGCATCTACAAACAAAAACATCATTTATATTGTTTATTGTTAATATTATACTACATATAATATATGAGCTTCTTTGATCATTTAAACAGAAACTCCAGTTATTTAGTATTGCAATTCCATAAAGTTTTAGTATCAGTATTTTTTTAAATGGTTAACATTGAAGCAGCAGTGGCACAGATATTGTGACTTTTAATTCCCGAGCATCGGTCCCAATTCCTAAACCACTGCATTTCCCATAATGAAACTTAGCAACATTTCTGCATAAGACCTTCTCAGCATGGTAAATACCCACAGCTTTTAAACTTCGTGCCCCATTGGTTTTAAACACAGGCTTTTTTTAGACCTCATCATGGCAAAATTAGGAAACATTTTCTCAGACTTGACAAAGTTCTTCCAGAGCCACAGATGACATTTTAGAGTCATTTTCACAGGCTGAGTAGTACTAAACATAATGAGTAAAGTCATTCTTATGTGTAGAAATTCTCCTCTAATTAAGTGTTCCTCTAACAACACTTAAGACGCACCGACCCACATGCTACAGTACCCATGAGCCTCAGGGGCCGTCAGTATGGAGAAGCAACCAGCCGGAGTCTCTATTTCAGTGTTTAAGCCTGTTTGAGACACTTAATATTCGCGATCAGGATCTAAGTACAGCTGATAAACCCTCCTGTTTCCTCTTTAGAATGCCATGAGAGCAACCATTGAGAACCATGAGACCAGCAGGGCCCTCCCACCTATCAAAGTCATGGTCACCCTTGGTGGAGAAGACCTGTCAATCAAGGTGAGTGACTCCTTTGCAAAATACAGAAACAACATGTCTTCAACTAACATGACAAACTTGAATATAGCAGGCCAATCGATGTTTCCACAGTGACCAAAAATGTTCAAGGATTCAAGGATTCTTTATTGTCATTTCAACATATGTTAAACATGGGATGGAACGAGATTAGTTACCCTGGTCCCAGGTGCAAGCCCAATAAGTAAAGGATATAAGAAGTAGAATAAGTATAAAAAGTGGAATAAGTATAAAAAAGTAGAATAGCACACAATAAAATAAGATAGCAAATAAGCAAATTTAGCTAAATTTAGCTAGTAGATAAATATAAATAAACAGAATGAATAGGATGAACTGCAAATGAAAATAAAGAGGTATGACAATGTACAACAGTCATATACAACATATGACAAATATACAACAGTCAGTATCCCTTGAGGTAGTGTGCAATAGAAGATTTTAAAGTGACGATGTTGTGAAGTACTTAAACTAACAGGCTGTTTCCTAGAATCACATGATTTTCACTTTGGGTGCATAGAAACTACTTCAGCCATACTGCAGTGTAAACCAGTGTGAAAATCATTTTAACAAACTAGGCAAAAAGGACAAATAGAAGGGAAGTATGTTGTCATGGAACTGCTCTGTCCTATGGAAAGTTGAGGAAAAGTTACATCGGGAAATTCAAATTCTCCTGTTGTGTTTATGTTACAAAGGAGTGCAAGGCAAGCAAAATATGATTCATGATGGCAGGAGATCACAGTTTATCTGCACAATATTAACAAAGCTTTCTCACACATGACAAGTTGAAAGCACAAGAAATCTTCACAGAAGAAGTTATTTCTTCTTTCCAAAAAAACACAGTAATCCTTAAGTCATGGTGCAGTATGTACACATACATTATGTGTACACTAAGGTGATTGTTCCTGACTCATCTCTGTTTCTTTGCTTAATTAGGTTACATAAACCCTATAAACCCTTATTATCATCAAAGAATCATCAAAGAATCATCATCTGCTCAGATACAGAGCCCAGTCCTTGACATTACTGGATCCTGGCTCAGCTTACATAAATATTTAGACCAGATTACGGATCCAGTAGGTAACTTTTTTTTAAACATTACTTTTAGTCATATTCACTAAAACAGTCATGAGACAGATGATCTCTGATAATAATTAGCCTAATAATTTGCAATCCACTGCACCAGGTCAAAACAACCTTTACACACATGTGCAACAGTTTTATTGATTTTTGCAGTTTCAGCTGTTTTATGAATTGAAGTTGTCCTGTCCAAACTGACATCTCCACCCTTTTGAACGGATTCATTTACTGTTTGTTGTGACTCCATCATGGAAAACTCACCTCTGTGTTAACTTCTCTGTAATTTATCTCTACCCAGATGAGTGACAGAGGAGGTGGCGTTCCCTTTATAAAGACAGAGCGTCTGTTCAGCTACATGTACTCCACAGCTCCCAGACCCTCCTTAGGAGACAAACACAGAGGCTCACTGGTGAGGAAATTACACAAACACACAAATTCAAACGCAATAATAATACATGAGAAAGGCTAACGTGTGTCTGTGTGTGCAGGCAGAGTTTGGCTACGGCCTGCCCATCTCTCGCCTCTACGCTCGCTACTTCCAGGGAGACTTACAGCTCTACTCTATGGAGGGTTACGGCACAAATGCTGTTATACACCTTAAGGTAATATATATATACACATACACACATGCATGCACCAACATATTGCTTAATATATGACAGATAGCCTGCATACCTAAAAATATCAGTGCCCTATTCTCTAAATGTGGCTTAATTAGTCCAAAACATCCTGATAGCTAATAAAAGTATCCTGTCAGTTCTTAGCCAGAAATCTTCAAATGTAGCTGGAGAACTGATTGTTACCTTGAATAACAGTGCACTCTTATGCTGTGCTTTTAAATTTACTTTTAGTCAAAATCATGATTAGCATTATATAGGGTTTAGCAATCAGTTTATAATATGTAGGATCAAAATCTAGATTAGAATAATAGTTCATCATTTTGAGAATACACTCCTTTGCTGTCTTGCTAAGAGTTGGTACAGTATGTATGATAAATATGAAGCTACACTCAGCAGCCTGTTAGCACAGCACGGGTCTCCCCTGGTTGCCCCACAGGCTTGCCCCTTTTCAAGTCTTTATGCTAAGCTAAGTGGCTTCTGGCTGTAGCTTCATATTTACCTCTGTAATGGTAATCTTTATGTTGTAATGAATATTATAATTAAATGTCTAATTGTTCTATTGGTCTTTGCTGCTATCTATGTAAGAGTGGGACTGTTTTTTTTGTTTTTTTTTTTTCCTTTTTCGAAATGACCTATTTAGGGCCCATGTCAAGAGTAATTAAAATTAAGACACATCAAACATGTAAATTTATTTTCTCTCACTCTGGCTCTAGGTGTTGTCTACAGACTCAGTGGAGAGGCTGCCAGTTTTTAACAAGACCACTTTCCGTCACTACAAGCTGAGCTTGGAGGCAGATGATTGGTGTATCCAAGGAGCCGCTGGACTTGGCTGTATACCGCGCTTCAAAGTGATATGACCTCTGACACAAATATAAATATAAATAAATGTCACATAAATGTCCTTTAAAAACAGGGCATTGTGGGACCAGAACTATGAGCCCGCCAGTTGACTGGAACTTAAGTGACCAAAAATGGCCAAAGAGATCAAAGAGAGATCAGCGTCCTGATTGTCTGGGAACTTCCTTGATTGGAGTGAGCGTCTTGGTCCTGTATGTCTTTCCTGCTGTCGTTACATGTGTGCTACAGATAAAGGAAGAGGAGAACAAGTCAGGTTGAAATTTTGAGTCAAGATGACAAACAGTCCAAGATGCAGTTGTAGAAATCCAGACAGAGAGAGAATGAGATGGAGAACTGAACCCAAGGTAGAGCTGAACAATTTTAAGAAAATACCTAACTGTGGACATTTTCTGGACCAATATTGGGATTGTGATTTAAAAATGGCATTTGAAAAGTGGGCTCATCTTTGATAGGAGATGGACAGTGATCATTTTTTTTAAAATAAGAATAAGGAACAACAGGTTTATCCAGTTTCAGTTTGATAAGTGAAACTAATGTTAGAAGTGGCTGTGGGCGAGCTTTTGAACCCCAATTTGCTCCCGAAGTGTGTGTGTTTGTGTGTGTGTGTGTGTGTGTCTGTGCGCACATGCAAATAGTGAACATCCAGATTCAGCACTTTTGAGGTGATGGGTTAAAATAAAAATATGATGATAGATTTTGTATTTTTTGTATTTTCAGATAACAACTTTTCTACATGTTGGGTTTCAATGAGGTTGGAACAAAGAAAAATATTTAAAGGAAAACTAATGATTTTCAAGAGTTCAAGGGTTAATGTATTGTTCATTGTGTAAGACAGGGTTGTGTGGCCCTTCTGTCCTGGGCCATGCACATCCCATGCCATTTCCAGTTACAGCAGTTGGTCTGTGGAACGCCAAACACTGAGGATGTAAGGCCAATAAAAGATAATCCTGTGAATGTCTGTGAACAAAATTACTCAGACACTAGTGTTGTTGAATAGTTTACTGGTTTTGAACTGTATGTTACATTTCCAGAGCAGATTCTGAAAAGCTCAAAAGTCCAATAGCCTTCCAGTGAGTAGCCTATTTGTCCTCTTGACATTTAAAGGAATACTTAAATGAAAACCAAAATGCACTGAAATAATAACATGGAATAATGTTAGCTTAACTGGTAATGCAGATGCCTCTGTCAAAATTCAAATTTCAAATTTATTTATTTAGAGCCCAAAATCACAAACATTGTTTGCCTCGGAGGGCTTTACAATCTGTACAGTTGTGACACCCTCTGTCCTTAGACCCTCGAACCGGAGTCAGGAAAAACTTCAAAAAACCCTTTATGGGAAAAAGAAGAAACCTGAGGAAGAGCCACAGATGAGGGATCCCTCTCCCTGGGACAGACAGACGTGCAATAGATGCCACATGTACAGAGAACATCATCAATCATATTATGGAATTATACATGAGTCGTAATAAGCTGTAGCTATACTGAGTTCATTGGTTTAGTCCATGTGTGAAGGTATCACAGGTAATGGAAATGAGTCTGTGAGTCCAGGTGCATCTCTAGATGTCCTCATATGGAGCTCTGGGCCACTCGACCTTCTCTCCACAGCACAGACACAGATCATGTCCCCACCAGGCCAGTGAACCTCAGACAGATGGACCACAACCAGAATTAGTGAGGAGACTGGAGAGAACAAAGAGGACCGGGGCTCCGGCAGTAACATGCACTTTACAGGACATAAGAGTATTCACATTAACCGTTTTGACACTTTAGCCAATTTAACTACTTTAACCAGTTTAGCCACTTTAACCAGTTTCTAAAAGTGACTCCAGTTTGCACTACTACCATAATATGAGTAAAGGAAGCAAAGGAAGAGGAAGAGGGAGAGGTGCCCGATGCATCATGGGAGCCCCCCGGCAGTCTAAACCTATAGCAGCATAACTAAGGGCGAGCCTGTGCCCACCCTAACTATAAGCTTTATCAAAAAGGAAGGTTTTAAGTCTATTCTTAAACACTGACACTGTGTCTGCCTCTCGGACCCAGACTGGGAGCTGGTTCCAGAGAACAGGGGCCTGATAGCTGAAGGCTCTGCCCCCTAGACTACTTCTGGAAACCCTGGGAACTACAAGTAAGCCTGCGTTTTGGGAGCGCAGCGCTCTAGTCGGTTGATAAGGAGTTATCAATTCATTAAGATATGATGGTGCCAGACCATGCAGAGCCTTATATGTGAGGAGAAGGATTTTAAAATCCACTCTAAATTTTACAGGGAGCCAATGCAGAGAAGCCAATACTGGAGTAATATGGTCTCTTTTCCTGGTTTTAGTCAGCACCCGAGCAGCGGCATTCTGGACCAGCTGTAGAGTCTTTAACGACTTGTTTGGGCAGCCTGATAAAAGTGAATTACAATAATCCAGCCTGGAAGAGACAAATGCATGGACTAATTTTTCAGCATCGCTTTGGGACAAAAAGTGCCGAATTTTTGCGATGTTGCGCAGGTGGTAAAAAGCAGACCTTGAAATATGCTTGATATGGGTGTCAAAGGACATATCCTGTATGTCCTACAGATGCAAACAAGACCAACAATGAGAAATTGGCTATTTTAGTTTTAATAGTTATTCCTGGTGCCTGACACTGGATTGGATTTTTCCATCATCAAACAAAATGGTGCTACGGTTTGCTCTGACGGAATTCAAGTCACATCAGCCACTAACTTAAGGTCTGTCTGCAGAGCTGCTGCACACTCTCCTCCTGTGTAAGTAGTTTCTCCTTGCACTAGGAAGTCAGGTGGAGGGAACATTTAAGCCTATGTTAAGAGAAAACACTACTGCCTTTGTCCAAAGGAACTGCCAACATGATAAGAACTTGTCTCTGAACCTGCAGTAAATCCATCTCAACCTGCTAACCTGAAGGAATTATTTTTAAGTTTTAGTTTCAGTAGAAAGTGTCTATATGATGATTGGTCCTGCAGTGACCCCATGTGGTAAGATTTTTAAATGACCATTATTACTTGTCTATTTTTAGTGTACAAACTTACTTAGTAAATTTCCATTTTTACATGCTCCGATTTCCTCCCACAGTCCAAAGACAAGCAGGTAAGGTTTAGGCAACCCTAAATCTGCTGAAGGAATTGAATGTGAGTGTAAATGGTCATCAGTTGGGATCAGCTCCCCCTGTGATGCTCTGAGGCACAGGTATCAAACTCAAGATATCCAGCCCGCCACGTTATTTTTTGTTGCCCGCGAGAGAGCCGGATCTTACTGCTGTCTAATGGTCAAACTTACAGCTATAACCGCCTCACAGCGTTGTAAATACTAGAATATGATTAACATTTAGAGCCACGATACAAACAGTCATTTGGTTCCACCCACAACTATTTATTGATCAAAAATAAAAATGTGCAAAATATATATTTATAGAAAACCAGCGGGCTGAGAGCCAGTCTTTAGTCTTCTCCCCTCCAGTCTTTAGTCCGCTCCTCTCCAGCAGCGGTCCGGTTCGGTCCGGTCTGTCATGTCTCTCAGTGCGACCAGCAAGTCGCAGACCAGCGTCTGTTTTCCTCTTTCTACGTTGAGAAATAAGCCCAAAACAGACCACAATAAATAAACAGACAAGCACAGTATGAATCTGCATCATTTATGTTCCTAACAAGCAACGTTGTATTGTGAGTTTTTTTTTTTTTTTTTTTTGATGTGCACAGTAAGAATAACTATTAAAACAGAGCAACACTGAGGCAAAGTGGATCAGGTAAAATCCTCTATATCTCTGAGGGCTGCTGGTGACTGCAGGGGTAAATCATTTTGTATGATTGATTTAACAAACGAGCACTTTATACTATTGTACTGCATTAACGGTTAGTATTAACTAGCGGTTAGCATTAACGTTAGCTTTAGGCTTAGGTAACAACAGTATTACATCAGTTAATGTTAATAACATTTAACAAGCATCACATTGGTTGTGTGTGATTTACCTTCAGCTCACTGTTCCTCCATCTCACCTGGTCCTCACCTGGCTGAAATAAAATGCTGGGAATATTCGACCAATCAGAAACGTTCATCAGCTGTAAGGCCCGCCCACAAAGTTCCTGTTACTCTCAGTAGTTGATGTATATTTGTTTATTTTGTCATCAACACTGTCTGCAGACATTTGTTTTTGTAAAATACCACATCTGTCACATGTTCTCAGCAGCTCACAGTTATTTGATGTACCGTTGTTCTGCACCTCTCATCTGTGACTAAAAGGTTTGGAACAAAGTTGATGTAATAACTTGAGTTTGATGACATTTGTCTTTGTTATTCACTTGAAAATATGTTACAGAGTAGTTCCATTTATACAACCGGCCCTTTGAGGGCAACCATAATGCTGATGTGGCCTGCAGTGAAAATGAGTTTGACACCCCTTATCTAAGGGTTTAAGTTGTATATCGAATGGATGGATGAATCGTGACTTCATAACCATGGGTAACCAGCCAACTAAACTTATACATACATCATATATATCTATCTATATCTATATATATATATATATATATGTATGCCAACTTACCTGCAAGCCCCTACCTAATAATGTACCTTTATGCAGGTAATGGCAGAGAGGAGGATCAGTGCCATTCTAGATAACCTCTCTCATTTGCTCCAGAATAAACTGTGGATGGATTAGTGGGCACTGTTCTGATGTGAGACACTGTTCAACCGTTTATATTGATGTTTTCCTTCTTTCTTTCAATAATGGATCATTTTATTGCGATAAAAACCTGTACATCGGAGGGACTGCGGTGGAAAGTGGTCTCCAGCTTCAGGTACCTGGGCGTACACATCTCTGACGACCTCACCTGGAGCAAGAACACTTCCTGTCTCATTAGGAAGGCACATCAGCATCTCTACTTCCTCAGGAGGCTGAGGCGCGCCGGGCTGGGGAGCTCAGTCCTGACCTCCTTCTACAGATGTGTGGTGGAGAGCGTCCTGTCCTCCTGCATCATCGTGTGGCACGGCAGCTGCTCGGCGGCAGAGAAGAAGGCTCTGCAGAGGGTGGTGAAGGCTGCACAGAGGACTGTGGGATGCAGTCTACCCACCACCACGGACATCTACACCTCCAGATGCAGGAAACGGGCCTCCTGCATCATGAAGGACCCCACTCACACTGCACATGCACTGTTTGTCCCCCTTCCCCTCAGGCAGGAGGCTGCGGAGCATTAAAAGCAGGACCACCAGACTGAGGAACAGCTTCTTCCCGGAAGCTGTGAGACTGTTGAACTCTGGAGGACCCCTGTAGCCCCCCCTGCTGCCCCCCCCTCCCTCCCCCACTCCCCCCTCCCTCTTCTGACAGCCACCCAAAGACAATACACATCTGCACACTGCAACACCTGCACAGAATGCAGTTGCTTTTGTTGCTTTTTTTTGCACTACAGTTAAATCATATTTATTCTGTTTTATCTTGCACTACCTCATTTTCGCTTTTCTATCTTGTTTATTTTATTTTTTGTTTATCTTATTTTATAATATTATACTTTTTTATATCTTTATACTTTTGGGCTTGCACCGGGACCAGGGTATCTTATCTCGCTCCATCCCATGTTTGACTTGTGTTGGAATGACAATAAAGAATCTTGAATCTTGAATCTTGAATAAATCAGACATTAAATGTATTATTTACATTTGAAATAGTTTGGACCCCAAAGTAGTAATAAATAAATGATTGAAACTTCCATTTATTGATGTCCCCACAGTGTCCCCACAGTGTTGCATGTTGGGGCGGAAAAGGTCCGTGTACGTTCAGGCAATTCGTTTTTTTGTTTTAAACCAAAACCGAAAAAACGTTAGTACCATCGTCTTTTCCGTTTCTTCATTTACAACCAAAAACCGAAAAACGGAAAAACAGAGCTGATTTTCTTACTTTCCTATTCCCAGAATCCGAAAATGAAAAACGAGAAAACCAAAAAAAAAAAAAAAAAAAAACGCTCTGTTTTTTGGATTTTGGCTGTTCCGTTATTATTATTATTATTCCGTTGTTATTTTTCCTTCAGAATTGAAAGACGAAGACAGGTAGACAGGTGACCTGGAAAGTCAGAGTAAATATGTCAAAATAAAAGCCAGGATAAACGTGTAACATTATACAAGCACATTGTATACGAGGATAATGTTAAAATATACACATATAAATAACTGCGTTGACCCATACAAAACTACATCTATAAATGACCCAGAAGTCAAAACGAAATAAAAGCCTAGAGGATGACGCGTAACCAGGGTTACGACAGATTGTTTACCGTTTCAGTAATCACAGTGCCGCCAAATCAAGAATCAAGAATCATTTATTGTCATCATGTTTTCACATGACGAAATTAATATTGGTGACTTCCAGCTTTAAACGTAAATATAGTAAAAAATTAGTAATAGTAAGTAATAGTAAAAATATGTAGTATTTTTTATTATTAATTATTATTAATATTTATATACAAATATCCAAAATCCAAAGTTGCAGCAGCAATGTACAGTAGGGGTGGGTTAGTTGTTCAAGTGCAGTCAAGTGCATGTCTCACATTGGTGTGTGTGTGATTTACCTTCAGCTCACTGTTCCTCCATCTCACCTGGTCCTCACCTGGCTGAAATAAAATGCTGGGAATATTCGACCAATCAGAAACGTTCATCTGTAAGGCCCGCCCACAAAGTTCCTGTTACTCAATAGGGGGAAATGCATTGTACAGCTCTGGGGAAAAATGTTATGTTTCTGTACCGCTTTCCAGATGGAAGCGAAAGTACGAACAGATCCATTGCCCGGGTGTGCCATACCACACTGTTGCACTGAGGCAGAGGATGCTCTCTATTGTGGCCCTGTAGAAGTTTGTCAGGAGCTGAGATGGGAGAGTCCAGCACATGTTTCAGCTTCCTGAGGAAGAAGAGTCTTTGTTGAGCCTTCTTTACCAGGTGAGCTGTGTTCATGGACCAGGTCAGGTCAGATGTGATGTGGATGCCCAGGAACTTGATATTGTTGACACACGCTCAACTGCTTCCCCGTGGATGAGGAGAGGAGCGTGCTCTGTCCTCCTGGACCTCCTGTAGTCCACTATGACCTCCTTGGTTCTTGCTGGTGTTCAGAACAAGGTTGTTGTTTGAGCACCATTGATTAAGGTGCTGAATCTCCTCTCTATAGTGGGTCTCATCATCGTCCGATATGAGGCCCAGGCCCACTATGGTGGTGTCAATCGTCTGCAAACTTTACGATGGTGTTTGTGGAGTGGATGGCAGAACAGTCACTGGTGAAGAGAGTGAAGAGGGCTGGGCTGAGCACGCAGCCCTGTGGTGTGCCTGTGCTCAGGACCAGTGTAGAGGATGTGTTGTCCCCGATTCTCACCACCTGAGGAAGTCTCTGATCCAATGGCACAGCAATGAGGGCAGTCTCAGGTTGTGGAGCTTCAGTATCAGCTTGTCCGGGATCACTGTGCAGAGTGTGACCAGATACCTTATCTGGTCCTTCAGCTTTCCTGACGTTGATTCTTTTCATTGAAGAGCTCACTTGGTGCAGCTGCAGGACTAGAGGCTGATGCAGTTCTTCCAGCCGGGGAAGGTGAACACTCTCTCTGCTGCCAGGTGTGTCAAAGCGCATAGAATGTGTTCAGGGTGTCGGGGAGAGTGGAATCGTGGCTAACCAGCTGATCACTGCACTTATAGTCCGTTATTGTCTTGATGCCTCTCCACATACTATATGGGTTGTTGTTTTCAAAATGCTCCTTCAATTCGCAGTTTATACCTGCTTTTTGCTAGCTTAATGCCTTTTTTCAGTTCTTTTCGGGCAATGCTATAGGCCAGCTTGTCACCTGACCTGTAGGCAGCGTTACAGGCTTTGAGTAGTAGGTGCTTCACTGTGCTGTCCAGCCATGGTTTTTGATTATGGGAAAACCTTGATGGTCTTTGTGGGTAGAACAGCATCAGTACAGAATTTTAGGTAGGACAGAACCGATGACATGACATGTATCCATCCAGATCTGTGCACTCCTTGAACACTTCCCAGTCAGTGCACTCAAAGCAGTCCTGTAATGTACTGAAGGTGCCTCCTCAGTCCAAACCTGTACAGTTCTGGTGGTTGGTCTTGTCCTGCAGATCAGAGGTTTATAGGCAGGGATCAGATTCACAGAGATGTGGTCCGACATGCCCAGCTGTGGAGCTGCTGCAACAGCCTTGTATGCTCCAGGGATGTTACAGTAAACTTGATCCAAGGTATTATTGTCTCTCGTTGGAAAGTTTATGTAATGATGGAATTTGGGGAAAACTGCCTTTAACTCAACATGGTTAAAATCCCCAAGCACGATCACAGCTGCCTCTGGATTGTTGTTCATCTGCAGACTGATCATGCAGTACAGCTCCTCCAGTGCTAATTTAGCATTAGCTCGTGGTGGTATGTAGATGGCTACAATCAGGATAGAACAGAGCTCTCTAGCCTGTCTTAAATGGTCTGGCTGTATTTCACTGCCAGATATTCCAGATCAGGAGAACTGTATGTTCTGATGATGTTCGTGGCTGTAACATCATCAAAAGTGAATAATTGTCAGCACGATTGAAAGTATTTAGTCTAAATTTTACGTTTTTTCCACTATCGCGAAATTATGCGGCTTCATAATTTTGAAAAAGAATACAGTGTAATTTTTTTTTTCGTTCACAGTATTCTATGGTTAACTTACCTGTTTACGTTTTATAGCATCTTACAATTTATTTTTATGCACTAATTAGGTCTTTTTTTTATACATATCCAGGATTACAACAGATATACATACATACATAAACTACGTAGCTGTTAAATCGAATGAGCTCTAAAGATGATGTGATGATGTGCACATATTCAGTCATGCAAAAACACACTGGAAATGTCAGTGATCGACTTTGCACCAATTTATTTACCAAATATTTAGATAGATAGATAGATAGATAGATAGATAGATAGATAGATAGATAGATAGATAGATGACTTTATCTTTAGGGAAATTAAGTTGTCATACCAGCCAGGTATAGAAAATACAAGAAAATACAAAGAATTAGAATAAAATAAAATACTATAAATTAGAATAAAATAAAATACTATAAATTAGAATAAAATAAAATACTGAAATTGAACAAATAGGCAGTGTAAAGTGCAGTGAACATCTAATACCCTAACAAAAAGGTAGTGGCAAGTAGATAAGGTGCAAGGAGTCTTGAAGCAAAAGTCAACAGACTGATCTCAGCAGGTGATGGTGGTGGGGATGATTGTAATAAAACTGATGAAATGATGATAATGGCATGAGAGTATATAATAATAATTATAATATTGATGTATGACGACAACCTGCAGTTTCGGTTGACGGGATTGGAGGAGGTCATAGACATCCTCCAGCCTGTCATCAGGTCATATTTACTCTGACTTCCGGGTCACCTGTCTGTCTGTCTTCGTTTTTCAATTCTGAAGGAAAAATAACAAACGGAATAGCCAAAATCCTAAAAATGGAGTGATTTTGTATTTGGTTTTCTTGTTTTTCATTTTTGGATTCCGGAAATAGGAAAGGAAAATTGGCTCTGTTTTTTTGTTTTTCCATTTTTGGTTGTAAATGAAAAAACGAAAAAACAATGGTACTTAAGTTTTTTCTATTTTGTTTTAAAATGAAAAAAAAAATTGCCTGTACGTACATGGACCATACACGGACCAGAAAACTGTTGTGACCATTTGCTTCCCGAAATTCCTTCAGTTTTCAATTTCTCTCCAGTCCAGAAAAGTGTAAGAGGATCTTGATCATTATTGATCCGTAACAATGCTATCGGGCTCTAAATATTTTGGGAAGCAGTTTTCCTTTGGGTCCTCTGCAGTCTCCACGGTGGTGTGATTTGTCAGTCCAGTTCAGCTGGTATTCTGTGATCCAGATCCAACAGTGCTAACTGAAGACCAACCTTCAGTTCAGTTTGGAAGTTTGAATTATATCTTATATCATTCCAGCTTAGAGGCATCACTATGTACACTGAAACAGGAAACTCTTCCCATTTAAATCTGCAAGGATGATTTTTTAATATTTTTATTTAACTGTTGCTCAAAGCCTTCGTCTCTTTCTGCCCTTTCACTAAAGTCTGGCTGAACATCTCCCCACCACATATCCATGCACTGCTTCCGTTGCAGGGGTTGATGATTTTGTTGAGGATTTTCCTAACAAAACAATGTTTAAATGTTCATATACAGAAATTTTGAAAGTGTTGTGTGCTGTCTTTGTTGTGCTGTGTTCGGGGCATTTCTGGGCATCAACCTTTGGGCAGTGGTGTGTAGCCCCAGCTAATAACAGCAGGCAGGGTGTGAAGTGCAGGACTCTGTAAAAAAATGTAGCTGACTAGCTGTCAGATCAGAAGCATGTGGGACCACCAGAAGTTTTGAGGAGGAAGGGCCAACTTTCAATATTGTGTTTATAAACCGACAAATTCCATTTAATATGCCTTTAAGTTTCTCTCCAGCAATGCTTGTCTATGTCCAATAGAAGGTGTTGTAAAAAAGTAATATTAGTCCTACTTTACTGTAAAATATAATGTGAGAATGTTGCTCTGGGACAATTGTCACTTTTATGTGAGTACCACATTAATGAATATATACCAGGCAGATATGAGAGACAACAGAGCATTCACACAAGAAAATATGTATCTATGTTATGGTCAAACAGACAGAACCTCATGTTATATAGGAGATTATATTGATAACTACAAGGCCAATTCTTAGATTTGTAAATGTTGTGAGCAGACAGACATGTTTTTTAGGTCCAAGTGATTTCTTTGTGTATTTTCATTTTGTACTTTCTGACATTCTTGTGTTCTTTAGACAATGTTCTTTAGACATTTGACTGTCCTGTCCTAAACAAAAATAAAGGAACTTTTGGTTTTGGATGCAGTGATGCACTGGTCTGTGAAGTTACTGATTTTTGGCAGACAGTTCAAATGTTTTGAGGGAATTCTTCTTGTTCTACTCAGCATAAAATGCTTTCTCGATTGCTCTCACTGTTTGGAGAACAGCACCCCTCTGTCAAAAACTCAGGGACATGATAAAAACTGTACAGTAAACAAACAGCAATAAAGAAAAATATATATTTAAAAAAGACACGGGACACAAATTTTGGCATAAGCTTTAAATGTTTTTATTGTTTTTGAGGTTTTCTCTTTATACTGAATTTGTTTGCTTTATCCCAGTAGTTTTGTGATTTTTTTATGATTATTCATCTGGGTTTCATTTACCCTATCAGTAAAGGAGAAGAGTTGCTCAGGTAAATCAGCATTCACAGTCAAACCTCCATACGTTTTAACAACATAACTCTTTTGTTTTCTAAGTCTCTTTTTTTCACAAATGCTGTTGAATTATTACAGTTTCACCTTTTTTGTTCTTTACATGTTTCAAAAATAGAAAAGGTAAATAATAAACATTCCATTGAAATATATTTTATACAGTTCTTGTTTCTTTTTATTTTATTTTACTCTCTCCAGTGTAGTGACAATAAAATTAGATCCAGCATCTGTCTATACCATATACCCCGTTCATCTGTGGAGGGAAGCCTCTCGTCATTCTGTCTCTGTCCTTCTTTTTTCCCTGCCTCTCTCCTCTGGACATATACCAACTATGTATACTTGTTGTGGGACTTTTAACTAATCACTTGATAAGCTGACTAATCTATCAATAAGTCAGTAGTGATATGAACCCCAGTGTCAGCTAAATTTAAGTTAGAGTAAATGTCTGCAACTGGACTTGAGGCATTTTGTTTCTGTTTACCAAAACCTGCAGCATTTGGAAAATGAATAAGAAAAGGCACAGCAAAGATGTCAACAAGAAATGCCTCAAATTAAAAATATGGCAGACAGATTTAACCTGAACAGACAAGTAGGGGGACAAGGGATTGGTAGCCTGTCTCACAGTGAAAATGGAGTTTCCCATGCTTCCCAGCTTCAATGATTGAGTGAAAGTTGTGAAAACCGTGTCAAAAGGAAGGAGACAGATGACCCAAGCATATCTTTAGGGTATGCTCTGAAAAGATGATACCAAAAAAAATAAGCAAAGAAGAACCAAACCCTTAACACAGGTGGTGGAAAAAACATGATTAGTCCAATCATGAATCTGAGTTTTGCCTCCAGAGAGGGTTAGAGGGTTCTGTGAACAGTGACTGTGCCAGTGAAAAATGCCTATGCCTGTATGATAATATCAATATAGCACAAGAAGCAAGCACAAGAAAAAAAAAAAGTGAAAGATGATTAGGAAGTTTATCATTTTTAGTTCATGTTCCACACTGTATATTCTATCCTGACAGAGAAAGGACAAAGAAAGACAAGAACTTTTGCTTTTTTGTTGGAGGAGAGGCTTCCCTTCAAATGTTCCTTCCACAAGTAAGTTAAAGTCATCATTTTAAAGTTTCCCACGCATGCATTTACAATTCATCTCCAAAAAATAGGGTAGAAAAACACAAGAACAAGGGATGCAAAAAGAAGCTTCTTCCTCAAAATAACTGAAGGAGGAGGAGGAGGGGAAGGAGGAACAGGAGGAAAGGACAGAGAGAGACAGAGAGAAAGAGAGGAGAGTGAGTACCATGGGATGAGAGGAGAGGTTACTGCAAGAAATGCAGACTGGAGTTTTACAGTCCAACTTACTAGCTACAAACTGAAAAAACAACATTATCTAGGTTAAAGGTTCCTTTTTCGCCTTGGGTGTAGTATTTTGACAAAATATATGTAACTAATGGCTTTACTAGTAAAATGTATTATTTCTATTTAGGCTAGCTAACTTGTTCACAATGGAGGTTGTAATAACCTGGGACAGAACTACTCAGCTAAGGTCAATTTCAAGGTCAAGGTCCATTTATTCACTTTTTTGAAGAGCCTGAATTGTTCTTTGGGATTTAAGGTTAGCTAACTAGTTGATCCTGATTGTGCTGTCTAGTAAAGCTCAACCAAAACCAGTTAGTCAAGACAATTTAAACTTAAAGTTATTGGCTTTCCAGTAGACCCTAAGATGTGGCTGAAGGTCAGCAGACCTAGAGTACTTTGAGTACTTTGTCTAAGGTTAGCTACTTTTGGCCACTGGCTTACATTGTCTAGATAAACCAGTTAGCTTGCTTCAAGTTATAAAATGCAAATTAAGCAAGTAAGAAAAGTGACTCAGTAAGTAAAGTAATTTAGTAATTTAGTTGTCAATTGAAGTTTACATAAATCAGGGCATTAAACGTCTGCTCTGTTTGGGTTCATAATTTTAAATCTGCATTTTTCACTTTTCATTTAATTTGCTGTCGGACTGATCTTGTGTGTGACTGGACATTAAACATGGAGTTTTAACCTACAGAGAGCTGTGCAGACGCCATTTGTACTGATTTGATTCACTACCCAGCAATCAAATTGCTCATGGCTTCTTAAAATATCTTTATATAGGCCTTTAATACTCCAATCAGCATTAAAGAAAGATAGTAGAGGGGTGTGACAGTGGGTAGCTCATATACATCTGATATGTTTGGTAGTCATTTGTGTTTCAAGTAAAGTCGCATTATCGCTTAGCTCAGCTGTCAGTCTTCCCTTAGCTCAGTCTGCACAACATACTTGTGGTGCACATTTTATGAGCCATTTATACAAACAAGCATACACATTCTTACACACACACGTTCTTTTTTGGGTCTCTGGTTTGGTTAAACCAGAGACCCAAAAAAGAACTTATACTCATTACTGCCTTTTCTCCACTACACTGCAGTGGACTAATCAAGGCTTCTATTTGTCTTTCTTGAACTGTGTATTAATGGGGGGAGAGGGGTGAGGATGGACCCTATTATGATGCAGTGGTGTACCCTTGAAGCATTTCTTTTTCATACATATGCCAGATAATTGAAGATGAAACACATTTTTCAACCATGTCAATAAACTATTTTCTAACATTGTACTTTGTGTACTTTTTTTGTGCTTTTTTGTTTTTAAAAAAATGAGCATTGTAGCCTACAGACACAACAACATGGTGCTGCATGTATTTATTCAATGAAGATTACAGAGCTCTGAATGGGAAATATTTAGGTGTACCATCAGGGTTTCTGTGAGACCTTAACAGTTAACCTATGTTTAACAGGATTATTATTTTCATTAAACTTGGCTACAAATCCTCATGTCCGAAAATGAATATTATCATCTAAACCTTCATTACAAGCTCCAAGCATGGAGTTTGAAAGACGCAGGTTTTCATCAGGCAGCAAGGGTCTAATGACAGACTCGGTCAAGTTGCATTATTGCTTTAAGATCCAGCCTTTTGGAGCTTGATCCATGCTATGGACTAAAAGTCAGCATATCTTTGTCTCATTTGTTTAAATTTTAACACTAGATTTCAATGATCTGTCTGGCAAAATACTTCCAACTTTATGGAGCTCAATAAATGAATGTAGTGCCCCTGTAATGCAACATTACATTTGTTTTTGTAAACCACGTCACTTCTACAGCCTTTAGGTGGCGATACACAGAACTACTTTATGGGCAATTCTGATTACCAGTATTGTCCATCAATTCTGCTGGCTCAGTTATATAATATTTTATTGCTAGACTTCAACTTCTGCATTAGAATCTACAGTGGGGCCACTGTAGAAACTGTCATAATAAGTGTGTAACCAAGTTAAAACTAACATGAAGCTCTTCTTTCTCAGATATCTATAAATGCCACATTTGCCCCTGTGACTTAAGACCTCAAACACCATCTGAGATACATGACCTGTGTTTTCAGCAGCACAAATGCCATGAAGCCTGTAGCCCAACTGGGGCATGCACAGGCTCTTTCTGTGTTCACTGCATGCTTGAATACAAAAGCATTTATCAATGCACTGTAATTCTCTTCATGATCATAATTCATTATAATTACATGTGTTAAAAAAATACAAACTATATATGTGACCCTAAATCTACAGTTTTAACAAACTTTAAAAAATGCTGAAAGCAATATAAACCAACAAAATGAATGACACTGACAGAAATCACATTCATCTTGGTATAGCTACAGTACAGTACATAATAAACTATTATTATTTTTGACATTTCTGAAGCTGTAATTTATACCTTAAGGAAGACAAGTGAAATAAAATATCTGAACCGATTCCTAATTTCATCACATACAGAATAAAAATAATGGGCCTTGGTAGCAATGAGACTTAGTGCAATAAGGAAGGACAGCTGAACACAGTCTGGAGCAAAAAGATAGAAAAATCTATTTCCAGGATGTAAATAGCGTTGAAATGATATATATGATAAAACTGTTCACTTGAAACTATTATTTGAGAGTTTCCTGAAAATTGCCACGACATTCCACCTCTCAGATTTTGGAAACAGTGTATTCCTGAGATAGGCCCTGTTTTCTGACTGATTTTTGGCTCCCTGCTATTTGTATAGAGTCCCCCAGAATGACACAGACAATAGCATGTTTGTCTGAACAATTCACAATCAAATTACACAAACAACAAAAGAAAACCACACTCTAACCAAAACTTATTTTTTCTGCTGCGCATATGGTAATTTGAAAAGCATATGAATACTAAATAGTAATATATATTTGTTCCCCACAGTGCACAATGTAGTACCAACTTCATATGTAACCAGCCAGGGGATTTATTGTCTTTCAGCCGGACACTTCAAGTTATCAAATTCAGTTGGTGTGTCTGCATAATCTGTAAATGCTACGATTTGTGATGTTTATTAATCCTAAATATATGGTATGTATATGTCTCCTTTTAATCCACTGCAAGACATTAGATACAATGAATTAATTAACACTGAATGGACTGAAGCATTACTTTGAAATATGAAGAGAATAAAGAGATAAAAGTAAAGCGAAACCATCTTGTCTTGCTCTGTAGAGCAGATGAGCAGTGAGCTGCTAGACCTTGGCTGAATCCAGATCTCTGGTCTTACTCACCCTTGCAGACTGGGGAATTTAATGGGCATGTTGAATGTTCGCAAGAAGTCTGTTAATGCTAAAAGAAAGTTTTACTGCACATATCATCCTATTTTAGCTAAACTATATACAGAAGCAATCTTGCACATTGCATAATATGTCAGTGCCAACATTAATAACCATTTAGAAAAATCATTTGTGGTGAATTACAGGGTCAAGAATTCATATGAATACAAAGAATGTAAATCTTAAGCTCTGTCTTCTAGAAAATTTTACTGCTCACCAATGTGACCATGGCTGAACATGTCACAGTATATATTATGGGTTGTCCAGTCCATAAATCCCAAATGTAGACATTTAGATTTAGATCCTCTGACCCAGTGTGTCTGTCTGTCTGTCTCCCAGGGAGCTTCACTGCAATTTATAGTAGTGGTTTGCCAGTATAAACTCCTTTAGCTTGATAGCCCTTAATGAAAAACATGGCATACAGCTGATGAACTTAACTGGCTGGGGAGTTTGGCAAAAGCACTGACAATGTCTACAAAGAGCTGGACAGTTTTTGTCAAATGTTTGTTTTCTGCCATTTGTTAACATTTTATAAGACATTTTCAATAGAGAACAAGCTATCAATGGAAATATTTTGTCAGAACCATCCTGCATGTCAACCACAAAATGAAAAACCTACATACATAGACGGATTATGAGGCAATGAGCCCTGGGACCAGACATGTAAAAGGCCAGAACCCTCCTACAAAGGAGCAAGACAGCCAGACTGAAATATAACTACTAACATTTTTAGTTGTTTGGTGTCTCTAAGCGATATATTTGAATTTCTCTGTAGTCATTTTGTGTCTCTTTGTAGCTTATTTTAGTCTGGGTTTCTCTTTGGTAGTTTTACCTCTCTTGTGGTCATTTGATCAACCATTGGGCCTCTGGGCCTGAGCCTGGTCGGCCCATCCATCAGTGCCTACACGATTTCAAACAAACATGGTCTCACTAACCAAATACTAATGAATACAGATGAATTAGAATAAATAAATAATAAAATGAGATAAATGAAAATAAAAACAACATTAAAGAAATAACTATTAATCCTGACATGAGATGCACAATAATGACAGGGTTCCTTCAAACCACAATGCATCTGGGCCTGTGCCTAATAGGCCCATCCAATATCCATGAATACCTAGAAGTTTCAAACTATATTGCCTAAGTGGTGGGCCCACATGGTCTCACAAACCAAATACAAATATAAATTAATACAGAGCAATTAAAAACAATACAATAAACTAAAGCTTAATAAAAACACCATAACAAATAACATTAAAGCTCACATGAGATGCACAATAAATCCATGAGAAGGCAAATATTGAGGAGTCTACTGACAGATTGTGAGAAAATACTTTTTCCCACAGCCCAGCAGAATGTCCTTGCTTCTGATTTTTCTGGTGATTGGTTACTTAGCCAACCCTGTTTGAACACAGAGCCAAGATGGCTGCCTCTCACCTTGGGGGAACCACCATTATCCATTCGTAGGAAACCTTACACAGTCTGTCACACATAATGGGACTGTGTGATTCTCTCACTGTCAAAGGGAAGGTCTGACAAAGCTACACCATGAAAAAGCTACTGGAGCAGATAATATCCTTCAGTTTCAGTTTTCTGTTTTAAGGTGGGACGATTCCATGAAGCCCTTGAATAAAGCCTTTTCACACCTCAAATGAGGTGCCTGCATCTTAAGGATATTAAAAGAAAAAGAAATTGTACAACCATTTGTATAATAGTAAATAGGCATGGAACCAACCAATATTCATGTTTTTGTTACATTTGATCTGGTTAGTTTTCGTTTCACATGTCACACCTACGCCTTACACCTATACCTACGCTCATTTTGTTGTGTTATTTTTCTTTTTTCTGGTTGTGATGATAGTCAAACCAAACAAGAAAAGGTTTTCACACCAGAAACAAACTGTACTATGGTTCAGTTTGATCCATAGTTCTAGCTCACCTCTTTTTGTCAGACAGAGGTCCATCTGCTTGCCTGGGGAGGTGCCACACCTGCACTGCATTTAGGTTCAGATCAAACTGAAAAGTCTTAAAGTCTGATCCTAAGGTAGGTGGAAAAGAGCCCATAGTGACAGGTGTGGAGGATTAAAATCTCTTTTTGATTGTTTTGGAGCAAAAAAACTAAATGCGTTAAATGGAATTAAAAAGGATTTGTATTAAATACCTGACAGCAGACCAAAATTTAGGGAGATAACATTTAACTGAATATGACTGAAAAGTTAAATTAATAAATAAAATGTTGGATTTGTCTAATTAGAATGCTGGAAAATTTTTGGTGTGCTACATATTTCTTAGCTGCGCTTAGTTGAACCAGGAGACTCTGGACTCTGGTATTTCTGAAATCCTGACTATGGCTCTGTGTTTGTTCATGAATTCGATTTTTTTAATAATCCTTAGTAAATCCCTAAAGCATGAATTCATTATAACCCCTAACCATAACCTTAGCAGGAATACATTTTTATTAAATCCTAACTGGTGACAGTGAGAGGACTCAGAAATGACAAAAAGCAAAACATTACATTTTCATCTAATCTAAAATAGTGGAATAACAGCCTTGGTTGATGAGGCAGCCATCTTACACCTTTTCACTGAGTAAAATCTTGGATCTTGGAATGCTGTGTGGGTAAAAAACATCACCTGTTCTGTTCCCTGACTTATCTTTGACCCCAGACTTCAGGTGACCTTTCTAACCTTGAAGATGTGGTGCTGTCTTGATATCAAGGTCAAAAAAACTTTCCAAGAAAAAGAACAAAAGACATTTCCAGTTCCAAAACATAGAATCAGTGACATTTTGAAGTGGACAGCACAGTTTGTTAGACAGACACACAGCTGCCATTGGAGATTTACATATAAGGGTTCTGGTAAAAGGCTACAAGAGGAAGAAGAAAGAGAAGAAGAAGAAAAGGAGGAGGAAGAAGAAGCAGAGTAGCAGTAGTAGTAAGAGACAAACTTGTAGTAGCAGAATAAATACTTGCAGAAGTTGGGAGGAATCTTCTTGGTTTTTAGAGGGGTGGGGGGATCTCCTACAATTTCTTAAAGAAAACAAAACAGGGTAGATGTCGCAACCCTTTTTTTGAAAGTATTTGTGTTTTTCATTACAAATAAAATTGAGGAAATTTTTTTTAACATAATCCTACTTTTTTTCATTTTCTGCACATAACATGATTTTTGTTAAATTGTCATGTTTAAATTCTCAATTTCTAGCCCTGTTATTCATGGGGGAGATAAGAATGGCTTGCAGAAGTCATGCAGAATATTCATGCTGGTAAACAATGTCATAAAAATGTAGTTCTAATTTGCAATAGTTGCCTTTTTTTGTCCCTAGAATAGTTTCTAAAGATGCTTTCCCACTCGTCCTACCTGCTTCTTTAAAAAGCCTCTATCTTCTTGCCCCACATCCCCAGAGGTATAGAGTGTATGGTCTGCAGAATCCCCCTCCCCTTTCCCTCCGAGGGGGAGGGAGCTCCTCCTCATCCATCATGCCTTCTGAGAGAGCAGTTTGCTGCAGGAGATGCTATATTGCACATATTAGCAGCCAGTTTGGGGGGTTAAAAAGCTTGAATGCTTGAATGATGATGATGACTTTGCATTGACATTGCTGGAAAGAAAGAAATCTGTAGTCTCTCTCCCCTTTTCACATGGACTCCTTCCCTCCTCTCTCCCCTGTTTTTTAATCCATCCATTGTATCTCTGACTGTCTTTCTTCTGGTTTTAATTGGTTTCATTCGTGCCATGCAGTTTTGCTAAAGAGGAAAAGTAGAGATGTTGAGATGCAGGGAAGGGGATGGTCAAGATACCGTTGAGACTTGAGAGAGAGAGCGAGAAAGAGGGTCAATCTCATCGTTGTTTTCAGTTATACCTCCTATTTTAGCAGATGGTAGGGCCAGCTTGGTATCTCTGAGTGTTTTTTTTTTCCACACAAACTAGTACATCCATACATGTGTCTGTCTTTGGGTTCACTCCATTATATTTGCTGAGATCACAGTTCACAGATCACAGTTTTCAAAATGATCAGCAAAACTTGAAGTCCCAAGATGTCAACTGTCGCCTGGATGATTCAGATGAGATCAAATACACAGGATCATGTCAAATATACATGTGATATGGGTGATGTTTTCTGATATGTATCGTCGACTGCAGCCCGCCGTTAGAGGTCCTGTAGCTCAGCAGAGATCAGCAGAGCAGCCAGGCCTGTACAGCCTGGACACCGGATCAGACTCTGCTAGAGCCGTTCGACATCATGATGGACCTCCGCTCACCTTGCATAGTGCTTTGAGTGCCAAAACAATGGAACATCCACTGGAAATCAACAGTTTGAAACCCAGCTTCTTGAAAGAAGAAGAGTGGCCAGTAAAGCAATAACACAAATAAATTACAAAGAATTGTAGAAATAAAGGGCATCCTTGTCACATGGTTTCCAAATCCAAGTCTGTCATATGCCCTCTGGCTGCTACAGTGGGAGCATCTATGCTGTGATTTAATCTGAAAATCTGTTCAAAAGAGGAGGAAATATGTCCTCTCCCATCTTAAAATGGCTCACATGTGATCATAAGCATTTTCTTCATCGGGGTCATCAGCGACATTGCAAGTGAATGTGTCACACAGATGATGAAAATGTTCAGAGAGTCAGTGACAGTGATGACTTCTACCTCTCATCTTCTTTTTTCTCTTTCTCTCTGTCTCCCTCCTGTTTTCTACAGTGAATCCCATTGAGGGAGATGGAGGAACAGTGTTTTAAACTTGTTGTTGGCCCATTGTTTTCCTCTTCTTGAAGGGAAAGGGGAGTTTAGAAACTCAGCACTGAAAGGGAAAAAGAAAAGAGAATTTAGTGAAGATGTGAAATGAATGAGTAACAACTCTTGACCCTCAGACACTGGACCATTGCATTGAGTTTGATTGTGCCCATGTCAAAGCTAGTCAAAAGGTTCAATTGAAACACTATTTATTAAGTGATAAAGGCTTAAATAATTTGATTTAAGTATACCAATCTGTTGTTTTGACTAATGTATTTAGGTGAATTTAGTAACATCCAGGTCTGGTGCAGATCAAGGTTGAAGCTCGTATGCAGTATGTTAGCACATACTGTCAGTGAAATGACTCTGGTGGGTAGAGTTTTCTTTGATTTCATGAGAATGACATCTGCTCAGATAGTTGGTCCTGAGCCAGCTGCACCAGCTGTTCATGAGTTCAAATTTAGCCTAGTTCTAAAACAAGAGTTAACGTACTAAAGTTTTATACATCGCACAATTTAAAAGGCTGCATCTCATTAACTAGTTCTTTTGTATAGATTAGTTATTAACTTATTTACACCCTACCTAGTGTTAGGTGTAACTGTTGTGTAGCTAACTCAACCAACTTGTCTAGAGTGAGGAGAAGAAGAGGTAATGTGGAATAGAGTCAACATAATCTGACCTTACACTTGATAAATGTTTTTTTAATAATGGTGTCAATATTGAGAATTTTAAATTACAATTCACAAAAAGTAATAAAAAAACAACAACTACATGTTATGCTGAGAACATTTGCCCGAATGAATAAACTGTATCATCTGTTAGGTTAGCATATTCACATATTTCCGAAATTCTAAACACATAATTCTTCATGCTGAAATAAGTGAAAAAACCCCCCCTATATTTACTAAAGTTTTAGAAGTTATATTACTTGTGATGCTACAGTGACTTCCTGTTTGCATAGCTGACTGCCCTTGATCACCAGCACTACAGATGTTTCCTAGCAGCTGATTTACACATGACTAAAGCCTTCACGAGTTAAGACATGTCTAACAGGGACATAGGAAGGACATAACATTTAAGCTTAGTCATGAATTAATGAAGAGCTGGTGCAACCCAATCCTGATCTCTCAGTATTGACCAATGAGAAGGAGATCTATCACATTTTATTTCAACTGTGAGGGGCCCAATTTTATCCATAGGACTATATAAAGACACCCACCATGAGATTTCAGGAGACAAAATAGCTAAAGTGACATTTTCTATCCCACCATAACAAAAAAAGTCAAATTCAGCTTTTATCTAGTTGTTTTGATTTCCATTTCCTCTGTTGAAAATGATTTGATATCTTTCTGAGGTCCGGTGTAGAACCACATTAGATATGGGCCTGTTTTCCAAAAGCATCAAGATCATGTGTTTGTTGGTTATGCAATAGAGTGTAAATTGCGAAATTAAACAAAACAACCTTAACTCAAAGTCTCTTAAGCATCTTTTTCTGGAACTTGCAACCACATGCTGCAGATTTGACAGAGTTGCAATCACGTGACATACTCTATGGAGCTTCTGCTATATTAAAACAGAGGCAAAGTAACTAAGAATATTTACACAAGAACTTTTACTTGGGTATTTCCCTTTTACTTCCCCTATTTCACTTCATTTCAGAGGCAAACTTTTTACTTTTTACTCCACTGTACTTCTTAGTTACACAACATATTGAATTTTTCCATAAAACATATAGTTAAAGTTTGGTAATTGACATTGTATTAGTATTTCCCAGCCTTTCTGCCTTGCCCATTACAAAAATTTGCCTAGCTGGGACACCATATCCCATTTTTCAGATGTTTATCAGTTGTTAGATGACTTCTTTCAACTAGCTAACGAGTTCCACTTGGACCAGGTACAACGACAAGAAAAAAAAGCTAATTACACTTTAATGTATTTTTAGTAACAATATATTAATGTAATATATAATTATATGTGTCATCTTTCTGCAGAACTTTGCATACAATGTTTTTATGCAGGACATGTAATTGTAATACAGTATCTTTACACTGTGGTCTCCGTTCTTTACTTTAGTAAATTATCTGAGTACTTCTATCACTGAAAGGTGATGATGACTAAGCAAACTCCATCTACTGGTCAGGACAGAGAAATGTGGTTGAAAGCTCCAAAAAAGACAATAAGTTGACACTAAGTTGAGGTGACACTCAAGTATGTAGTTTGCAGAAGATTTTTTTCTATTTAAGACTTATGGGACATTAAATGCAAAGCACAGTAACTTTAAACACTTGCTACTGAACTTATACATTTCAGCAAAAGGAAGTGCTCCGACTGCTTTATTTTGTCCTTTAACTTCCTGTGTTGTGTTGTATGTCATCCACAGAGTGACAGTGGAGACTTATATGGTTAGTTACAAGTACGCTAAAACAAGCTAACTATTCCAAATTATATTATCAATCAAATATATACTGCATTATACAGTTGGTTGAAACTGTGTTTTAATTCCTGCTGATGAATGATAAATCAGCTTCCAGATCAACCAAGCAAAAATCGATGCATTTAGAAATGTTTGTGAATCATGTAAATTACTTACTTACGTTAATTACTTAAACCTAGATGTTCATACTGAAACATACATAATTTTATTTTTTTAGTCTGATATCTGTGGTGGATGTTCTAAAAAAAGTAGGTTGTTTAAACTGATCAGGGTTGTGATTTCTTTACTTGTATTTAGAATAACCAGCAATCTACTGGGAGTTAAAAGACTTATGGCCCTTTTCCACTAGTACCTAACTCGGCCCGCATTCTCGGACAACAAACTCTCGACTCGACTCAGTTTGTGAGGTCCACCAGCTTACAATAGAAAGTCATTTTCCATTACAATAGAGTACCACCAGTACCACCTCAGCGTGGGTTGGGGTCGCCATTTGTAACAACGACGGCCGAAACTCCCGACAGCGACGTCATTTGCAACTGCAACACAAATACAGACACGAAACACTACGTACTTAATGCAATGGAGGCCATTTGAGACAAAGAAATGAAATCTCTGCTTGTTGTTGCCATTTGGCGGGGTTGATTTCTGTGCATCTCTGTGATCGTCATGTTCGTTGTTGTTATTGCGTTTTTAAAATGGCGTAAAAATGGCGCGGTTGACGTCTTAACGAATGACCTCTCTCCCGCACGCATCTGAGTGACGTAAACCAGGCCCTGGCCAATCAGTGGCCTGCCTTCTGCCGACGTCACATTTTCATTTTCGGCTCGACTCAGCTCGCTTGGAAACCCCGGCCGAGTAGGTACTATGGAAAGTACCTGGTACCAGGTACTAAAACGTAATGGAAACGCGTATACAAAAGGCCGAGTCGAGCCGAGTAGGTACTAGTGGAAAATCACAAGTGGTTATGAAAAAAACGTGGCATAAGGTCAGCTTTACTTCACAGAATGTTGTCAGCTCTATTGCTATAACATCAACAGATTTAATCCCAAAGATGCTGTTGGCAAAGAGGTTGTGGGCGATCTTTACCTGTTTTAATGGAGAATGATGGTGTTAGCCATTGCAGAAACCCTTGTTTCTTTAATACTACTGCATCACACAAAATGGAGCAAAAATGTAGAAATTCAAAGACCTCTACAATGGCAGACTGAGTGTTCCTGATCTAATCTGTAGTTTCCAGTGGTGCTCGGTATAAAATTGTTACTTGTACTAATGGAAACTGCATCAACATAAATCAAGGCAAGGAAATGATAGGCCAAACACACCACAGAAGCAAAGAAAAGACACATCACTACAAAGCTTGTCCAACCCAGATGACATGCAAATACACTAAGTACACAAAGCTTAAATGTGACACACACTATTTCACACACATTTCTCTTTGCCTCTGCAGCTCACACACACACAGATACAATCGGGGGGCTGTTCAGTCCTCTGAAATCTTGTTTGCTAAATAAGACACTGATGAGACCAAGACAAAAGGGTCATAAACTTAATGAACTCAGAAAAGGGGTCAGAGTCAGAGTTCAAACCAGAGGACTGCAGCCAACCAGGAATGGGCCAAAATCCAGACCAAAAGCTGAGATCAACTGATGTCTCAGTTGGTGTGTCCTGCACATGTACACAACAGACCTTGGCCAAATAACAACTTTTTTTTTTTAAGCTTTTTTGTTTCATCCCACTTTAACTGTCACACAGATGCTGCATCAGGTAAGTTCATCTTTAATTTCACTTTGGTTAGCTTTGTGTTTAAGCGTTACAATTCTTCTGCACTTGTGTGGGATAAAACAAGCCACAGGTAGTGTTTGTGAAGGCTGTTTGACCCAGGCGTGGTACACACAAGGGCTACAGAAAAAAAAAAGATAAGAAAATAGAGTGCGGCACATAACACGAAAACACACACAACATAAAACAAAATGTCACACCAACACAAAATCACACACAGGTGAGGAAACACAACAAAAGGAGCAGAACAGTGCACATGAACAACATTGAGGTAAACATTCTTACATGGAGAAGCGATTTTTGCTTCTATCTTTCTTTCCTCCTCCTCATCACCATACTTTTCTGTCTTCCCCAAACTTTTCCTCCTCCATCTCCTCCCTCTGATGCTGCTCGGCTGACAATCCACTCAGAACACATCATTTCATAGCAAATGTTCCCCCTCCTCATTCCAGTCTTTTTCATTCATTTAAATGTCTGTTCCTGTCTTCCTCCTCAGTGACATCCAGTGATGGCCAATTTTGTTTTCAGGTGCAAAGATGCTCCAATTGCACTAAATTCCTTTTTGGTTTTTGCTGTGAGAGACTTCAGCATGGGGGATGGAGGGTGTGTTGGTGGGATAAAGTCTCAAAGAAAAAGGGATACACTTATTGAGGAAGGGTAGACAGACGAGGGGGCGACACAAGGAGAAGGCAGGAAGGTCACAGTTGGACATAGAAAGCAAAGTACCATCATTTTTGAAGGAGGGGGGGCAAGAGCCACAAAAACGGAGCACATAGCACTCACAGGCACAGAAACGAGAGGAAAGCTTGACTTGTTTTTTTCTTATCTCTGCCTTTTTCACACATACAGTACATCTTTGAGGAAACATGGGTTAACACAGACACAAGAGGACTGAAGCAAAGATTGGTGAAAGAGATACCTGAGTTGTGAATGGATGGAAAGAGACAAAAACTTTTGAAGACTTTTGAAGGGTGCCTCTGCTGTGCGCTGTCTCACCAGGTGCTCAATGCAATGATCTTTTGGGAACATCCTGCTGTCAATGAAAACACAGATTGAGCTCTGTCTAGATTCAATTGTAGATATGAAATACATTTGATATAGCTATGAAACATTAAACTGATCTGGGTCTCATGGTGAATATTCGTAACTAAATTTGCATTCAGTCATGGTTTGATCTAACCAACATGTAGAACAAGGGTGAGGTGCGTTTACTCAAAAGGCCCCCTGACAGGTTAATCCTCATCCTTTGTGAGAGGTTGCAGTGAATCACTGCATTCTCACACTGCAGAGGTATCCTTCTCTTAACTCAGCAGTTTACAGTGTAGACAGGAAAACAGGACAGAAGGAAATGAAACACGACATAGACAGGGTGAAGTCACAAACGCATAATGAAAAGCAGACAAATGAAAATGATAGCGGAATTTTGGTGAGGAGGTATCTTGGGAGAATGGTCTCTCCTCTCTTTTGCATAAGAGGAGGTTAGACCATGATGGAAGAAGCTGGATTTTTTTCATGTCTTAGCATTAGTTCACAGTTACTGCTTCTTTTTGCATATATATATTTGATAAGCGCAGGGCTTTCAGAACAGTTCTCTGTGAAAAGAGAAGCAAAAGAAAGACGAAAAAAAATAAGCTACGATTGTTAATATGTTTCTCTTATTCATAAGTCTCTCAAGATCGATAAGAAAGCAGCTATATAAGACCTACTAGAAACGTAAACCCTCCCCGTCCTGCAAAAATAAACTTTCCCACCCCCACCCAGCCCCATTACAGTACCTAATCAGGTCACTTCTGACCAATAGCATCATAGCATTTTAGCATGCATAATGTCAGACTGCCTCACCTCTTGCATTCAAAAAGGTGAAGATTTTTTGTCCTGCATGCTTGTTAGTGCATTTGTATGCATCTAAACACACACACGTCCATACACACTCTTAGTAGTCTAAATGTTATATACATATTCTTTAAGCTTGAGACTAAAATCTTATCAAATTTCCTCACATTATTAGACGTATCAGTATCCTTATTGCTTGCGATGGAAACCCATGCAGATTCATCTACAACACAAACTATACATATGTACATCATGATGACCAAAGCAACCAATCAGCTGTGGCCTTAGGGAAAGTGACAAACGCAGTCGAAACAAGTGGACACTGGGAGGGGAGAGGAGGATAAGGACAGGATGAGATGTTGAGAAACGACAGTAGAGAGAACAGTGTGTGTTCACATCTGTGTATGTGCATGTGTGTGTGTGTGTGTGTCTGATGTGAATGTCCAATAGGATTGGTGTTAAAATTATTTTCCAACTGGAAAAATAATTAAATTATTCAGTTAAAACCTCAAAATCATTCTATTGTACATGAATAAGTTTCCAGTTAGCCTTCTGAGGCTACCCGCTTGAGCATAAGGCTAAACAGGAAACAGAAAACCCTGTATGACCCAGAATCAGGGTCACATGCGGTTAAAGGAATAGCTTGACATTCGGGCAAAAACTCTACTCTAATGCCAAGAGTGATGAGGAATCCTTATAAATCTCATGCCTGTGTGGTACAAAGCTACAGCCAGAAGACAATTATATAATTTTTGCATTAAAGACTGAGAAGCAGGGGGGGCAGGTTGTCTGGGCCCCCAAAAGTTCAGTTCTTAAGCTTATTAATCCACATGGTGCATCTCTTTTTTTTTATTTATACACCACAAGGATAACTTGTGGTTATACAGAGTTAGGTTCTGTTACTATTTACTCGTGAGCATCAGCTGTGCATAATGACTTCTTGTTGTCACTGTTAAGTTTCTCATTTTACATTTCTGTTCTGTACATGTTAAACAAATGACATATATTATATTAATTAGTTATCCTCATCAGTCACTAATTAACACAAGCTAGGCTAATTGCTTTCTGGCTACAACTCTCAACATAGCACACAGACATGGATTTCTATCTCTCAGCAAGAAAGTGAATGGATTTTTATCCCAGCAAATCTCTAACACATTTTTTTAAATGTGCAAAGTCATTGTCCCCATTTGGTGCTCTCACCACCCTACACTCCCAGCTTGAATGTGAAAAAGTAACAAGGAGATCTCCTGGGAAAAAAGGAATGCTTGGCTCACTTTTCAAGTCCTGTGTGTTGGCATGATCCAAGAGACAAACAGTACTTAACAAACTTCCTCTTTACCTTTTAGTGGTTCTCACACACACAAAAAAGTGTATAAATTTTTGGGGAATATAATGCATATCAATAAGAATACCAGCTGAAAGCTCTGTGTTACTTTCTGATGGGAGAGAAGGAAGGTGAGAGTGAGCAGTGAGGACTTTCACAGATATGAAGCTTAACCAACAGACACAGAATTACTGTCTACAACAATGAATACGTCTGGCACTGTGTTCTTAAATCAGATACATTTCTGAAACACCAGAATAATCCAGTTTAGAACTAAAAGGAAAGAACATTTATATTTAGGAGAAAATTAGAGTAATAACAACAAAAGCAACCTCACTGTGATCACACACAAACTGACAAAATAAACATAAAAACTAAACTGACCTAATTATTTTATCCTTTCATTCTTACAGAAGCAAGAAGAAAGGAGAATGTATTTTTCCAAGTTGACATTTGTGTATCTTAGTACAGAGGTAGATGCAGATCTGGGCACACACACATTCACACACAAACATCTGAGTGCACACTTGTCAGGTGTGGCGCCAATAAAACATATCTGAACAGAAATACACAGATCCAACCACCACTGTTTCATTTATCTACATTGCATATTTCTATTTCTCTCCTGTCATGTTCTCTCTCTTCTTCCCTTGTTTGTCCCATGTTTGTCGTCCGCTCTTCCTCTACCACGGGCTGTCGCTCCAGTAGCCATTCACGGTACCTCCTACTGAGCAGCCGAAGCCGAAACAAAGAAGAGATGGACGGACAGAAGAGGAGGGAGGGGAGGAAAGAGGGGAAGGGGAAAAGGGGAAAAACAGGGAAAGAAAGAGAAGCCAAAAAGGGAGAAAACTAAAAATATTGCCACTGGCTGCTGAGTCACACTGGAGTCAGTGTAAGTAACGCTGTGGTGGTGAGGGTGGCAGGATGAACTCAGTCTTGAGAAAAAACAAATTTCTCACACTCAGGCTGAGCTGCAATGTTTTCAGATTAAGAGACAGCCAATTATCCCACCAATTGAAAAGAATACTTCTATATTTTGCTTGCTTTGCTTGCTGATGTTAGAAGACTATTATTAATCTCATGTCTGTATGGGAAGTATAGAGGTTGATTAGCCTTACTTTACTTTACCAAATTTCTCCCCGGGGATAAATAAAGTATTCTGATTCTGATTTAGCATTAAGACTAGAAGCAGGGGGGAGGGGCCGCTAGCCTTCATCTGGATCTCCCAACTAAACTCATTTATTAACATGTAACTTGTTACATTTGTACACAGACAAAAAAGAACAGCACATCCCATGCTGATTAATTAGCTTTACTTATTCTTTTTGGACTGAGCCAGGTTACCTGTTTCCCCCTGCTCCCACTCATCATACTTAGCTTGGCTAACCACACTCTTGACTATAGCTATGTAGTCAAGAGACATGAGAGTGGTATCAATCTTCTCATCTCACTCTTTAGTACTCTTTAGTACCTTTAAACCTTAGGTCATTCATAAATGAAGCACAATAAGAAATGTGAAGTGACCGTTCCTTTCTTCCAGGTTTGCAGCTCAGCCTGTTGCAGAATGCTCAGGTTAGAGCTCATGGAGGTGAGGAGTGAAGATGTAGTGAAGATCCAACCCTACTGCTCCAGTTTCCATGATGTCTACACTGGAGGTCTTGGTGAGGCTAAAGGTCAAAGTTCATTATGTATGTTAACCTACAGCTTTTAATTTTTGTCTGTTTATTTTACTAAATATGTGTCATGCATTAGCTCTGCATTGTTAGTGGCGTGAAAACACTGCCACTACCAAGTCTTTGATTGCATCCCCAATTGGCCTCCCCTTGCACTCCATAGTCCCCTTTGACAGTGATCCTCAACGTTTTCAACTTTGTTGTACATACTGTAAATTCTCATATCAGGGCTGTTGCTACCATTGATAACACTGAGGTCAATAAGGCTGAATGTATGTCTTCATTCACCTGTTATTATGTGTGTTTTCATATTCATTCATTGAAAAACCTGACACCAAAATATGAGGGGTTTATTGCTTATATAAAGAGGAAAAGTTGTTTGTTATTGATTATTCTAAATGCAATCAAAATTGAACAAATTATGACAAAGTTCAATGGACAGAATCTTAAATAAATAATGTATGTGAAGCATGTGACTTTGTGTTCAAGCTTCCACTGAAGAGATGAAAATATCAGATCTGTGTGGAGCAATAAGGAGACTGTAACCATCTTCACATTGATGTGCATTATCCTAAAATGCACATTATCCTATGAAGTTTCCTGCATATATGGCCTTACACTTTGCATTAAGAGCAACCAGCATCAATAGCAGCAAATCAGAACAGGAACCAAGGCTTCTTACCAAAATATGATGAAATACAAAGGGATAATAAAGGCTTTAATATGAGTGTTTTTCACATAATTGTCTGGTTCTATCTGCTGATGTACATAAAGGCTACTTTTTGAGAATTTACAGCATGTCTCCCCTCACCCGAGGGTAGGGTTAGGGTTAGTGATTGGTACTTTTCACATTGCTGATTTAAATACTTTTTAGGGCATGGAGAAGTCAAACTACCACAAAATCAAACTGGTATGTTTCATAAATATATTTCACCATTTTCTTAATAATTATAATAATCTCTCAGCAGCTCTGTGAGGTTGGGTACCACTGTCCTATGATCTGCATCCCACCCTGATGGAGACAACAACACTTCATAAGACCTGTTCCCCTGCTGTTAACTGTAGAAAAAATATTTTTCACTGAGTCCTCTTGCACTACATGAGAGCGAACGTTGTTAGCAGAGCCTCTAGGGTCTAAGCAGAGTCTGAAGCCTGAGGAAGAAGCAGGAGAAAGAGGTGGAAGGGACGCTGCTGCTTTTATAAGCTGCTTATGGAGGTGATGTAGGATCTAATGGAACCCCCTATCTCCTCTCTCCCTGCACGAAAGGGATACACTGATAACAAACTATGAGTCTGCTTGGACTGATACATGTACAAGTTTGCACATGCATGTGTATGTGTGTAGGAAAGGTTGTCTAAATGTAACACAAAGAACCGACCATCTACAGCCTACATGGCTTTTTTTCAAAGGTGCAGAGGTGCTATAATTTGGGTTTTTTCCTTTTCAGAGAGATGTTTTTTAATTAAAGTGTAGAAAAATGCCTTTGTTTTTCAGTCTACTTGTAAGTATAGTGTATGTTCTTCTGGTGATTCTCATGAGTAAAAACATGCATGCTGCAGTAATATGTCAGTGTGTGTGTGTGTGTGTGTGTGTGTGTGTGTGTGAATGTGTGCATTCTGAGGCCTAATATCACAAAAGTTTCTTATTTATAGCTACTCTTAAGTATCAGTCTTAAAGCATTGAGGTGCAAGTGCAGTCGAAATACAGGCAAGAAGTAGCACAGGGAAAACTAGAGGTAAACTAACTCATCTATCTTATCAGTCTAAACTAACCTAGACTCTATCCCTGTTAGTAAGGCAGGTGTGTTAGTGTGTGTTTGTGTAATTTAAAATACATTTTCTTAAGCATCTATCTCAGCTTAATCACTAAGCTTTTAGATATTTTGTGGTTTTAGAATAGGACCTTTTAGTGCCTTGAAGAACTCTACATTGCTGTTTCTATCAGTAAGAAAACATGTGAATAATGGTAATGACAGAGCAGCTAGGATGAATCCAATTACACTATTCAATGTCCATGAGACACTTCATCCGTGCTGATGCTTTTGTTCCTTTCACATGCCCAACCCTCCCCTCCAGAAATAAGAAAAGAAATTGACTTGTTGACATTTTGTTGCTTGTGTTTCCCTGTCAGCTATGCTACAAGATGGAGGGTATGGGGGAGTGGCATCGCCTGAGGCCAGGCGGCTCGAAGGGCTCAAAGGTGGAATTGGTGATGGGTGTGAGGTGCAGCGGGGCGCCTGTCATCCCGGAGATATTATTGAGGCTACGCGACTTTTCATAACCTGTGGCTACAAGATGACAAGCACAGGTAAGAAGGCAAAGATTAGAGCATGGTTATGAAGGGTCATTTACATTAGCAAATGACACAGTCAGCATAATATTTTTTATGACATGGTAAAAAAAATGTAATGTGAGGAATTTGTGTTATTGGATGGAAATGCAATGTTTTGATATATTCATTTATGTTATGTAATGAGAGCAGTGCACATCAGAATTGGCAAATACAAACAATTTGTTACAGTTACAAGCATTTGTAAATGAAACAAAGTTTTAAAAAAAGAGAGAAACCAGCCCAAATCAAGTAAAATATTTGAGACCAAAGGAGGAAGTTAGAAAAAGACAGACAGACAGACAGATGGACGGAGGGACAAACAGATGGACGGACAGACAGAGACAGGACAAAACAGGAATATTGGTTATGAGCATCAGCTATTAGTTACCACAATATCCCTTAGACATCTAGGTGTGGTGCTTTGCAGCACCAACATGAACTGTGTATGGGAGGGAGGATGCAGTCCAGTACACGTACACAGTCTGATCTGAATGGGATACATTCACATCTAATCTGAATGCATCCAAATAGATTTTTGTACTTGTACATCCACTGGACTACCTGCTCTGAGATTCCCAGAAGCATATCAGTGGTGGAACACTTTTCAGGAACAAGAAACACAACCAGACTTGGTGGTTTAATGAATTTCGGGGCAACTCAGAGGTGGTAAATCATCTGGAGCTGAGCACAGTTAGAAATACATACAATTCTCCATGTTAGCACTCCAATGAAAGACTTATGATAAAATAAAATAAAAGACCTCTCTCAGCTGAGGACATTTTAATGTCAGAATCCAGGTGTTTTAGCCAGTAGGAACAACAGGCTGCTGTTAAGATCAAAACAGTTTATGTTAGACAGACTGACTGACTGACAGACAAAACCCTCTCCAAGGTCAGAGTCAAGTTGGTTTCATTTAATTTAGGGGTACAATCAATAAGTCTACTACCATGCTAGCACCTCTGTGAGAATGTAATAGGCCACAGCTAAGCTTTGAGCTAAATGCAAACATCAGGATGCTAACATGCTCACAATGACAAAGCTAACTTGCTGATGTTTAGCAGGTATGTTTACCATGTTAAGTCTGGATTTTTGTCTTTCTTTCAAACTGTCGAAGTGACAAGTCGTTATGCAGATCATGACAAAGTATAAGTATAAGTATAAGTGCTATAAGTGTCAACAAATGTATACATCAACTAATTTTTAAATACAAATGGATCACTATTAAATTTATAATGAAAAATTACTGACATAATTATTATTTTAGATGAGACCAAACAAGTTATGGAGTGATCTCTATGATCTGTTGGTGTAGTGATCACAATTTCATTTTCAAAACAGAAAATAAAGAGCCTACTTATACTTACCTATACATGATCAAATAGATAACATAATAAAATAATGAACACTAGTAGGCTGATATTATGTGAGCAAAACGACTCAGTTAAAAGTAAAAGTTAAAAGTTAAAAGTTAATCCAGACTGATGGGTAAGACTGGTGGAGTGCCCCTTTAAATTTGTTTCCCCAAACAACTGCTACCAACATATGTTCTGAGTCCAGAATTCTCTCTGGTGGACAAATTATGTAAAAAGCAACACTGTTTATACTTCCCATATACACCTATTTGTGGTAATTTCCTAATTATTTATTTGTTTGGCTAATTTACTCATACTGGGAAAGACATTGTTCTTGCCATATATTTGGTGTAGCTCGATTATTTTAGATTTAAGAATGATTTTTTGTTTTTTTAAAGTGAGAGACAAACCTAAAATAGCCAAAGACATACCACCATTTAGAAGCCCTTTCTTATTCCTGAATAATTCTGGATAATTTTGTTCAGCCAAAACTCAAAGACTTATTAAAAGCCAAAGCTGTTATATAGTGGTAGGCATTCTTTACAAAACAGTGAAATCCAGTACAAATGCAGAGTAAGGGCTTCCATAGGGTTTGCTGTACTGTGATGGGCTCAGAAAGTATAAAATCAAGATCAATCATTTTTGTGTTTATATTAAATAACCAAACTTTACACAGAGTAAATACATAAATTGAACAGTTAACCTAAACTTAAGAATTTAAATGCATCTTGTTCTAATTATTCTTTTTTTTTTTTACTGAAATTCCACTGTAAATAAAATTGGCCATTCCACTACATCTCATCTCTCAGTGGTGTGTGTGTGTGTGTTAGTGAGTAAAATGTATTAAGTGCAATAAAATAAAAATTAAAATTGTTCTAGACAAAGTCACTGAAAACAACTTCTTTTGAGAGAAGAACATTTGCAGATAAGCTCAGAGTCAGAGAGTTTGGACCTCAGCCTGACATTGTTATTAAACAACAATGAAAAGACAGAGGAAGACAGTATTCTCCTATTCATGAAGCTGGTAAGGAGCAAGAAATGACACAGGTTGGGCCTTGGTAAACTTCAGAGGCTACAGAGGTGAGATAGAAGCTAATGTGGTGTTGGTCCTACAGTGTTTTTAATCTGCTGCATAGTACTGCCTTGTGCACGAAAATAGGCAATGCACCTTACAGTTGGCCCTATTTCTGCTCCTGGCAAGTCTGTGGAACTCTGTTAGAGGGATAATCACCATTCATCCATATGATTTTCTTCATTTATATATACAACCTTTATTTATCATTGAAATCAGACCAGAGTACAGCATATAGAAAAAAACCCAAACATAGCCAAACATAATAAAAAGACATATAGCAATCGCTAAATAAAAAAAGAAAAATCACTAAATAGATTTTAAAATGAATATAGAGAAAGTTTGTATCATTACTTGGATTTTTAGTATAGGCCACTCTGAGAAAAATTCTCTGGCATATATGTCCGTGTGTGCATGCTTAGTGTGTAACAGCACAAATTCTGATCTGTTAAATAGCTGTGCAATGTCAAGTTCTGTAAGCACAAAAATAAATCAGCAGCACTGCAGCTCTTAGCTGATTAGCACACACACATACACGCAGAACAGTGATACTGTTTGATTGATTGGAATCAATAACCCACAGTTTCAACCATACAGCAACTGTAATCTCTGATCAGTACTGCTATCATCAGAGATTTTGTCAATATGATTCTGATAATGATATTCACTGCATATAGAAAAAACAAGGCAAAACACAATATTGATCAGCACTCATATGTCAGTGCTTTACAAATTCAAATGTCATGACTGCCTCTGGTGTGGCTCTCACTGTATACAAAGTTGAGCTGGAAGGTGCTTAGCATCCATAATGAGTGCCTCTCTGCAGTTTGCTCTGCAGCAGACATATCATCAGACAGCTTCACTTTTGATCAACTGCTAAAAGTGCCTGCTGTCATGCTCATGGCCTTTGCTACACAGCTATATAATTTTGAATTATCCTGCTTCTTCAACTGATGACATATCTTCATTGACTAGGGTTAATCATTTACTGCACTAGTTAATGCATTACTGTCACAGTAATGTGATTACTTTTTCACGCAAGAGTGGTGTCAAGGCATTTTAAAATTTGCCTAGCTATAGAATAAGTGGAGATAGCGAAACTCATCAATCAATTAAGCTCTATTTCGTACATGTTACATTCTCTAATGGTTTTGCTACTGGTTAACACACTCAAGGCTGTCTTTGTATTTGCTAACTCTTGATAGCTCTTAAATGATGACACATACACACACACACACACACACGATTATCAACGAGTGCAAAGGTACTTTACTCTATTTTAATTTTACAGTCACCCAAGATGTGTACTGTCACTCTCAAGCTATATTCAGTCTGGTCCCCAGCACTGCCAACCTCGCATGATCACCACACCTAATTTTGGTGTCTTTACTGGCTTCCCCAGGAGGAGCACAAACAGCAATTCACAAAGCTCATAATCTCTCCACTTCAGTGAAGGAGGCAGCGGTGGCTCACTGGCGCTCCAACCCTTAGGAGGAGTGAAATGAAAGGGATGTACAAAGCCAGTGTACAAGAAGGACTCTGCGACCTTCATTGATGAGCCAACAACACAGCCTAGTCCATTTGCTTTGGACTCAGAAGGCATGGACACCCCTCTTTCCACTCTCCTGTTCTTACGGCCCTGTGTTAGCTATCCACCCAGCGTGTCCATCTTTAACTATGCCAAGGGGCCAAACCTCTGGCAGTTACCTACAGGCCATAGTTCACCGTGGATGGCTAGCAGAGAGATAAGCAGCAGGTGCATTGGTGTTTTATTGTGTGTGATTGCTACTTCCTGACTGGGCATTGAGATCAAAGATTGTCATAGGGCACTGTTACATCCTGTTTTTCAGTTAAATTTATAATAATGCATCATAAACACCACCACAAGTTTATTTTTTCATTTTTATTTATTTATTTTAATAAAATCTCATTCCGTGGAGTAACCAGTGACATGGTTATCAGATATAGTGCAAAAGAGCTGGGCTTGCCAACTGTGTTTTGTGGGGTGTGTTAGCCATCTTCACTTGGAGGAGGTCTGGAGTGCTTTGTGCAGTCACTGGGGCTAAGTTAACTACTGACTCAGCAAATCAACACAAACTGTAGGTTGGCTACTCCACTATGGCTCGTTGGCCTGTTCATTACAGAAAATGAGACATAGGTATTGAGGTTCTGGAGTAATAAATGATTAAATTTTTATATTATGTGACCCTGTGTGTGCTCAGGATAAGCAGGTTTAGAAGATGGATGGATGGACAAATGGATGGATGGATGTATTAATATACTAAGAAAGCCCCGTTTCAGCTCCATCAGCCTCATATACAGTCATGTTTGGATTTTTCTGATAGATCTGATAGAAACTATAGATCCTACTTAGTCTTTTGCTCAGGCTATATATATATTTCTTTGTATATTTCTTTCTGGAGTATAGAAAGCAGAGTATCTGATGCCATGGGTTAGCCATTGAGGGGAATGAAAAGGCTTTGAGATTTGCAATTTCCTTTACAATAGCAAAGAGCTGAGAAAAATGATGTCACCAGTTTATATCCATATACTCTTGCATCAAAACTACTTTAAGAAGACAGAAGGTCACCACACTTTTTGGATTGTTTCATCGTTGTTGGTCAGTGGAAGTTACTTCTCCATCATGTTCCTTTTTGTATGTCACACACTTGTTAGAAGTAAACAAACTCAAAAGACAAATTAATGTGTCTGTAAACAGGAGTTGGACGTACCTTTGACAGACATAGATCCATTTCTTCTCCACATTCAGTTAAGACATTAAGCACCTAAAGACCTGTCTGACTGGTCATATTGTGGTCTTCAATGGTACAATGTAATCATATAAAAAAATAGACTAGCCTGTTCATAAAACCCTGTTGTACTTGTAATTGTTGTGATAAACTTTTGTTTTCCTTTAAGTAATTATTACATAGGGCTTCTGGATCTTAAGTATTTAGAAATAATATTGTTAATGCAGCTTATATATATATATATATATATATATATATATATATATATATATATATATATATATATATATATATATGTGTGTGTATATATGTGTATGTGTGTGTGTGTGTGTGTGTGTGTGACATCTTTTTATCTAAGGCAACTGCACCAGAAGAACTATTTGAGCTGATACTTGTCAACACGAAAAGTAATTGTACTAAATATGCATGATAGTATGAATTGTACATGGAACAGTTCAAAAGGCAGAAATATTATAATTGGTGGAGTTAAAGGGGTACTTGACTTGTAGCAAATAAGCAGGCCAGAATAGCAATTCAATAAATGTGGATGTGGATCAAGGTCCAAAAGATCCTACAGTTCCCAAGATGCAATTGGGTAGTATCTTTCATTTGCGCCCTCCTGTCTGGTAAACGCACAGTGTTTGAACTTCACATTCTCACTTTGTAACAAAGCCTATCTTTATAGAACTGTTTCACTGGCTGTAGCTGTATTCCTGAAGACAAGTACACTGATCTTCATGTGTGGAGTGGAGTGCTCCAATATGTCTCTTTTGATGGAGTAAAATTAAAGGAAACAAAATATGAAAACCAGAGTGAAAAGGCAAGAAAAGAAGGCAACATACCTTCTTAGTCCAATTGATACAGACACATATGGCACATAGAGCTATCATCCCACAAGTCATTTGATTTGTTCAAACTAAGCCTATAGATATTAAGCAAAGATAGCATGATTAAGTCAACCAATGAGATTACTCTTAACTCCAGAACACTTCTGTTTTTAAAAAGTCTAAAATTTTCTTATTGATTCTCTTCTAAGCCAAAGCAAGAAGCTTTGTATAGCCAGTGTTCACAGTGTAGCAGCATATCTGTTAGATGTGCTGTGGAGGTGATTTGTTGTACATACCTCCACTCAGTCAGACTTTAGTGACACAACGCAGGGGGAGAGACTGAGGAGGATAGCCTGAGGATGGGATGAATACACCAGTGTTAGAATGGAACGGGAAGACATGAGGAAGGAGGGGAAGGAAAAAGAAATGAGGAAGGAACAAAGGTAATTGTAAAAAGAGGAGGGAAAGAGGAAGTACTAGCAGAGGGGAGAGAATGGAATGGAATGAGTTAACTGTTTGTTCACACTACAAGTGTCTTTCTATCGTTTCTTTTTCTTTCTTCTCTTTTCTTTCTTTCTATTCTTTCTATTTTCTTTCTTCCATCCCAGGAAATAACAAAATGACTGTTCAATACTCAGAAATAATTGCTAAATCAACATACCAGTAAGTACCTGAAGTTTTAATGGAATGGAAATTTTAATGTAAAATTACTGAAATAAATCAATGATTTGGCATATTTTCCTAACGATGTACTGCACATAATAATAAGGATAATCTTATGTCAAACTTACAATGAAAAAACTACTCAAAAAGTGCAAATAAAGTAATACAACATTAAAAAATAAAACTGACACAGGTACCATCAATACAGTAGGCTGTGAATAAATTATGTAGGCCGAATTCACTGGATTACATTTGTCTTAAATTTCAACTGTGCCTGGACTGAACATTATCAGATGTAAAGGACCCATCAGCACCACTTTCTCATTTATATTTACATCAATAATTTGAGATCTAATAACTGTATGTGGCACATTGAACTTTAATTTGTTAAGTGATAAAGGGTGCCACAAATTATTTTTTTACTGTCAACAAATCCAGTGAAGAGACCAAAACCAACAATGTGTTGTCTGTCTCATGATACTTTGTCTTTGGCTCACATGCCCAAGCCCATTTATTCCTACTGGAGATGTAAATATTTTAAACATACACTTGCAATATGTAATTCAAGGTTCAGTCTAGTGTAACTGGAGGAATGATGTAATGAGCAGTCCACACTGGATATATGCCATGAAATTACCGATGACTGAATTACCAACTTTAGGTTTCTAGTGCCACCAAAAGGTCAGAGATTTGAGTAATTCAATGTCAAATTCAAAGTCTCTCAATAGCTACAACATGGATTAATTCTTTTTTTACCGGGTCTCATAGTTCCCAGACTTATTCTATAATAACTTAGTGACCCTGAAATGTCTTCAGAGGAATTGCCATGAATCTTCAGATATTCATACCCCCCTAAGTATGAGCTGTGGTAACTCTGGTGTTCCTCTGACTTTTGATATACCACCATCATCAAGGAAAATGTTTTTCCAGTCTGATGGATTAATGACCAAATACCCACGCAACTAATAGCATTTCCATCACGCTTGCTCACTAAGTATTCAGTGCTAAATGGCAACGGTTAGCTAGATAGCAGCAATGACAATGATTACCTCCTGAATATCAACATGCTTACAACTTTTAATTGTGAACATGGCATTTTGCTCAAAAACCTACTGTGCCTAAGTATAGCCTCACAGAGTAATATCCTACAACAGCTTGTCACTGTAGTCTGTAGTAAACATTACACAGTTGAGAGGAAATTGTGGATTTTTTTGAGGGCTAGTTTCAGCAGCAGATTAATCAAAATGGTGCTCTAGTGAGCATGTCTGGGTGCAGGACGATGTGTGATTGAGTCCAAAAACACGTAAACTACAGTGTGTGTGTGTGTGTGAACATGTCACTTAGTTCAACAGCTTGGCTCACTGACCAGTTGAAATCTATGGCAAAGAGGACCGCAATGTGTTAGGCTTTGTCATTTGCTTAGTCATAATTGCTTTGGGTCTGCACAGGGGATTTGTTGACATAAAAAAATATAGAATATTGCCACTTGCTCTTTAAATTCATTTTTATTTAGACTATCTGGATGCCTGCTGATAGAAACAACAATATAAACCACATAAAGTCTCTCTGCGTCACTTACTCTAACTGCCATCATCTTCTCATATTGACAGCCTAATGGTTACTAGCGGTATGAACACATTAAAGAGTTAAATTAAGCTTAATATTGTCATGACTGCCAGATACACTTGCTTACGTCTGACTGATTGTTTGGAATACCCTCCAGGGAGGGAAAATTAGAGGAATACGTGAAAATGGACTATGATAAAAGGATGGTAGTGGAAAGAGGAGTGCATGGAGACCACAGAAGGAGGTGAAAAGGGGAGAGTGGAAAAAAGAATGGGGAAGGCTAGGGGGTACACAAAAGTGAACAACCAGAGCAAATATTATCCCAACCGGAAATCTACATGCAAAACATATATCAACATGTGTTTCAGCTTATAGCAAAATGCATAAGCTTTTTTTTTTTTAGCTGTTTAATAAGTAACAAAGTTTTTCTATTTTTTTCCAAAGTATGGTTGTATACACCTAATTTTATCATTTGAAATCACATGTGGATTTGAGATCAAGAAATAATATTTGCATTAAATACAGACACAAATGCAAAATGACATTACCAACACAAAAAGTGCATAGTTAGATCCATATAATGTGTATGTATGTAACAAGTGGTGCATTCACAACTGATGTAAGAGGAGGATAGAAAGACAAAGAGGAACACACAAACACACACACAGGAATAAAACATAGGAAAGACAAGAAATACATACAGAGAGTTTCATTGATATGTCATGAATTCAAAGACATTCATTAAATATAAATAAACAGTGTAAAAACAAAGATGAATACACAAAGCATGAAAATCAATATGGTTATAAGGAGAGAGATGCACGTGCAACACATTTATATGGATGAATCAGAAAGTAACCTGAACAGGTAATACTTCAGTAATATAAATGATCTAATTATGAATGTTTACCCAAACAATGTTGATTCTTGGGGTAATATTTCACTGAATGAAAATTATAGCAAAGTTATGATTACTGAGAGGTGCAGGGAAGGACAGAAAATGAATAAATACAATAGTATAATACAATAGCATGCTAAAGTTTTATCCAGTGGCTTAAGACAGAATCATTAATGAGAGAACAAGACTCCAGCGGCCGAGAGAGCTCAAAACTAGTAAGACCATTAACAACAAATATCAAATATCCAAAACACAAGCATATGAAAAAATCTTCATCACTATGATGCATATGATTAGCACCCATCACTCGCCAAATGCAAGTAAAAATCAATGTCAATGAAAAAAGTAAATGTAAGCTTACTTCACTACAAACTCACATCACTGCAACACGCAAGTTAACATGACCACGGTTCATTTTGCATTAACGCTGCACACCGGCGGTGGCATGCATAATTGTATCAACTTAATCGACTGTCGACTCTACAGTTATGCTTACTTTAGCTACCTACAAGGCTCAGTACTGGAGAGATTTTGTGCAAACTGCAAAGGAAGTCTGCAGGTAAGTGGTGGCACATTGATGGAGTAGATCAACCTAAAAGAAAAAACGAAGAGCACAGTGGAAGTACGATTAAAAGAAACTACCAAGAAGCGGAGCTTCACTGCATCAGAATTTGGAAACTACAATGAAATTTAAGTCATAGCTGGTTGTGCAGATGATAAGCAAACTATAATATTGAGTAATGTGTGTTTATGTGTGTGTTTGTAAGATGATATAATATCAATTAACACAAAAAGTAAAAGTTGGGTCTCCCTACAGCAATGTCTAGTGTTTTGTAGTGTGTGACCTAATGTAAGGTTACATGTTCCCTGTGGCCTAAGCCTTAAAAAAATCATACTTTCAGCCATTGTTTAAATGCCATAACAGCCGTCTTTCTAAAACCTTAACCTTACCATCATTGCCATGCCCAGATAGAAAGAAAGAAATGAAAGATTAACATGACCATTAAAAATGTTGTTCAATTCGGATAATCAGTGGTGTGGAGTGATTAATGTGCCTTTTAAGCATTAAAGTGCAAAAAATGTTTTTGTTTTGTAGAGAGTATTATTAATATTTCAGCACTTTTAAGGAGCTTAGGATGCTCAAAAACTCACAAGATTTGGCACACATGTCAGAAGTAGCAAAAACAGCAATCTGATGTGGGACTTTCCCAAGGGGGGCAATTTGGCAGGCACATATATCATCTCCAGACATACAAAAAAGCAATTTAGTGTCATGCTCTAAACCCATGGAAATGGATGACATGACAGCTCCCTATAACTGGAGCCAAAACATCTCCATTGCCCTCTGGTGGCTTGCTGCACTACAGGTCATGTACCCCACCCACCTCCATGTAAGCAGATGGGACATGGGACAAACTGCTGACAACTTGAGGAACTTTCCAATGGGTTAAAATGGGGTGAAGCTGAGCTGAATTTCACAATCGATAAGAGTCCTAGCCTGAAAGACATATAAAATATTGAATTATATTCATAGTGCTACCTACTGGTGACAGGACCTTGTCAGTTGACTAGATATACCTCAAATTAAGGCAGTAAATTACACCTCACACCTTGATAATGCCTTATGGTGAAGATTGAGAGTTTTCATCAAATGACATTGTCCTGGCTGTGTGGCAAATTTTATGTTTGGACACAGACAAATAAATTGTTACAACTGGTCTCCAAAGGGACCAGTCATTTCCAGAGTTCGCATGCTTAATGAGAGTCCTGGCTTAAAGAAATCTTGAATTTTGAATGATGGTCTGGCTATATGAAATGATTGATTCTTAACCAGACCCACCTCAAATTTGGTCAGAAAGTCAATAATGACATCATATTGTTGCTTTTTTTGCAGCTAATAAAATGCAACAATTTCAAATTATGCTTTACAGCGGCAGACCACAGGCTCTCCAACAATAAAAGACTTCATGGTTACATTTGCTTGCAGTTCCACAACCACATCGAATGACAAATATTAAAAAAATGGTTAAATGAATGTGAAATATGTCCCATATCCCCCAAAAGACCTATATGAATTGTAAAGTACAGCAAAAATGTTAAACACACAGTTCTGAGCCAGCTCCACATTCACACAGGAACAATGACAAGGTTGTTTGTCACTACGTCAGTTACTGGTTTACATTTTTGGCTTGTGGTCATCTCGGTAATATTATAGGATTGTAGGACATCTAACCCGTATTATTTAGATATTATAGGGTCAATGGAAAGCAGCTGTTGTCACATCCCTCAGCATGGAAATAATCTTTTGTGTTATTTAGCAGGCTGCTGATTCATGTTAGGTAACTAGTGAGTAAGTAGCTCGTGAGACAACTAGATTCATGCTAGATGACAGCAGAAATTAGCTCAAAGTTTGTTCGACTCTTTCCACATTCTGCATTCTCCATATTAATCATAGTGTATGTATATCTGTGAAGATTCTCAGTCATTGAGGTCACGGTAATTCCTAAGAGTTTGAAGAAAGTCAACTGGACTTGCTTGAAGACATTTTACCTTTCATCCTAAAGGCTTCTACAGTTCTGACTGACTGGTAGGGAATCCTAGTGGGGTTGTTGACCTCTAAGGGTCATTAGGGTCATATGTGGATCGTTAAACAAAGGAGATGGCGTATGACACCAATTATCAGCCACTGGCAATGCAGTCCTGAGACCCCTTGTATTCATTCAAAGAGGAATTATGGAATTATTATGTGATCTCTTGCAGCGCCCATTAAAAACAAGCCTGTAGAATGGCAAAACTGGCACAAGAAAGAGGACTAACATCATTCCACAGCAACCAGCTGCCTATATATGCAGACATTTTGTGTTGAATCATCTAGCATGATCAGCCTTGTTAAACACGTTGGCATCATTGAGATTAATTGGCCTGATTAATCAGTCGATCACTACTTTGTGTGAATGCGACACAAACAAACTGAAATGTGGTGGAAAAGAGAGCATAGGCTACATAAGGTGCTATGAAAGTATATGTTGGCAGTAGAATACAAAAGAGACAGAGTGGGGTGGGGGGGGGGGGGTGGGCATCCGACTTTCCACTTTTGTATAGTGCAGAATTTTTTTACTTCACTGAGACTCTAAGACTCAAGGCTCAGTTCAAGCCAATGGTATCCATCTGTCAATGAAGAAAATCAGTACATTTTCTTCTGAGAACAAGCAGAAGGACGGGGAGAAAATGTATGATGTAATGTGTGGTCTTAAACTTTGGTGCTTTATCAAACAAGTTCTCCTCTATTACTGACAATTCATATGCTTAGACTTGCTTCAGTAATCACATCTTCTTTCCTTATATCCATACTGTAAAGTGTTTGGCATTTTCCTTTGTCTTTTTGGTTCAGATTATGTCCTCGTAGTCAACTGTGAAATGTAGCCCACTTTATTGACATAAATCAATAACGCAATCAAACACAAAGCCTTAACCCAAAATGCTTTGCTGCATCAAGTCCCAGCATTCCCCCGCTCACTGTTTCCGTAGCAACAGTGGGGAGATAAGGAGAAAGTGAGACAGTGAAAAGAAAAAAAAGTAAGGATGGGAAAGTTAGAATGATAAAAAAAGACATACATTACAACTAAATAACTATTTCATTGTGGTAAAGAAACAGTTGAAAACATATCAGCACAAAAAGTACAAACAGATAGATAGATAGATAGATAGATAGATAGATAGATAGATAGATAGATAGATAGATAGATAGATAGATAGATAGATAGATAGATAGATAGATAGATAGATAGATAGATAGATAGATAGAGAGTAAAGACAGTAAGAGCAAGAAAGGTCTACTCAGTTGTTTGGTCTCCTGTAATTTGTGACCTTGAGCCAGGATCATCAATAGGTCAAAGCATTGCTTTAAAAACATAATACCATGTACAAGCTGCAAACCACAGGAATCCCTTTGGCGGGGGCGAAGCAAAGGTGGACGTGGAAGATTTTTGCTACAGTGCTCTCATTTTTATCCATCTTATCTAATTCTTTTTTAACCAAAACTAGTAGCTTGCGCCCCTGCCCTATTGCTTGCTCATACAAAGGAACAAGAGCCAGGAAAAAAGCAGAAAAAGAGCAACAGAAGTTGCACAGAAGGGAAAAAGAGCCTTATAATGCAATGCTGCCCTTTCAGGATGCCTCCAAAATGCTCAAGTCTTTCGTTCTTCCCACCAATCTCAACCACAGATCTAATCGTTTTGGACTGCAGTGACAGCAGTAAAATAAAGATCTGTTATTGATCCTGTCAAAGTACAGTAAAATCTATGATAATGACAGCGAGAGGGAGGGAGGAAGGAAAGAGGGGTGTGATAGAGGGATTTTTTAAGCAATAGTTTGGCGACCATTTTACAATGTGTGTCACTGTGAATACTTGAGGTGTGCTTGATTTCTCTTACCAAGAAACTTGAACTGTGCAAATGTGAAAAGATGACTTAAGAATAAATCAGTAAAGCACTGATATTTTTCTAGAGTTTATCAGATAATATTTTTTTTTCCAGATGAAGCAATGTGAAGCTTTTAGTGTGCAGAGTGAGGAAGCTAAGAGGCCTTCACAGCACAGCAAACAGTGCCACCATTATGCTAGTCACCACAGTCCTTCGAAGTTGTTCTAATACTTACCTGAGTGTGTATCTTTTTGGGATTGGATTTTCTCCCTTTTCTTATTTCTCCATGCCTGCTTATCTATCTGCTGGTCTGTCAAAGAACCTTCCAGATATTGTGTGTTATGTACATGAAATAAAAATGCTGGCTGTTATGTTAGCTAACATAGACCTTCGAAGCACTACAGCAGTCAGTGTTCCAGCCCAGCCTGACAGAGAGTCAGACATGACTCAGATAAAAAAGGCACTGTTTTCATTTGAAAGTGCAGTGAGAACTTTAAAACCTTTTTGTAAATTAAAGATCCAATCAGCCAAAGCCCATGATGCAATGGTTGGAACCAAGTGTGCTGTCAAAAAAAAAAAAAAAAAAAAACAGAACTCTCTGTGGGTTGTGCTGTAAAAACTGACCTGAGCTCAGTTCCAGAGGAGAGGACAGAGGAAACCTACCAACCAACCAATCAGCAATCAGCTCTCACTGGCCTGGTGGGGCAACGAGCCAACCAGTACACACCAGCCACTTTCACTCTGGCACAATCCCAAAGCAAACACAGTCCCCACTCCTTTATTTTAATTTTTGTTATACTTTTGTTACTTCTTTGGTTCAAAGTTGATTTTCGTACTGATTCCCAATAGTATAATATCTGATTGACCTTAATGGGACAATAAGTCCTACCTACACTGTCGAATTAGCAAACTAAAGCAATTGTAAGTTTTGTCTGCATATAAGGCAAAGTATGGAGAGACCAGGCACTAAAAGCATTTGCAAATTTCATTTGGTTTATTTGCTACTTTCGGGGGGAAAAGTGATGGTAAGCATATGGTTTGTAGCATCCCACTATCTGTAAGTACCAGAGTGAGAAGAGACTGGGTGAGAGGAGGAGAAGGAGGAGGAAGAGGAGGAGCAGGAGGAGGGGAAGACAGCTAGACACGAAATACAGACACACACATAAAAGGACAGACAAAAAGACAGAAAAAACAAAGAAAAAATAGAGAAACAGACAGACAAACAGACAGATGGATAGTGTAACACAGACCAACAAGAGCCAACGTACAAACGCATGACCTGTCACAACCTGGGGAAGGAGACAGTAACACAACAACAACAGCAACAGCACGCATCAGACATGGACCCACACTGAACTTTCAACTTTCAACCCCTTCTCACCCCATGAGCTGTTGTCCCTGTTGTATACAACATACTGTCCAATAGGTGTAAAAAGGCAAGGCATATCTCTCTTGCTCACACCTGAAACACACACACACACACACACACACACACACACAAATAGGCTAATAAACATACATACATACATACATACAATACATAATACATAGAGGCATGCATTTAGTTACACAGCCATGCTCACAGACTCGCACTGTGTGTGTTTTATTAAGTGATGCAAGGCTATGTTTGTGTGTGTGTGTGTGCAACTGTGAATGCAAATTTTTTTAAGGTCTCCTTTGCATTATGTCAGCTAACACTGATATCGGCCTCTCAATATACAATTAAACTTACTTATCATACAAAAAATAAACCACAGTATATTGTGGCGTTACACAGAATATGATGTGTAACTATGGCATTGTATTTGTTTCGCAGTTCTGAGCATTAGAGGGGTAATGAACACAGAAATGCAATTTTGCAAGCACATAATTGATATTTTATCGAGAAATGTGTCACATATGGCTGTACGTGGGGTTGGTTTAGGGCCATGACGCTAGAGTGACACGTCAGAGCACGGGAAGCCCGGGTCAAGGGGTATGAGAAAAAGTGAAAATAAAAAAGTGTTGTGAGCATAGTCGTTGTCCGCGTGTGCTTGGACATAACATTGGCGACAAGGATGGAGCTCATTCACCTCTGTCTTCGTTCCTCGCCCTGCCTGGGGAACCACCGATCCCGTGGCCCCGCTGGCACGAGTCGTTCGAGACGTATATCGCCGCTGTGGGCTGTCCGATGCTAACGACGCGAGGCTTCGAGCTATGCTGATCCACAGCCTGTGGAGCGAAGGACAACGGATCTTCCGCACTCTCGGACCCGCTACGTCATACGCAGACTGTGTCGCCTTACTGGCCGGACATTTCGCTGCTCCACAGAGTGTTATTGTCCGGCGGATCGTCTTTCGTCAACGCCGACAACGGCCGGGTGAGTCGGTCCACCATTACGCCGCCGACCTCCGGTGCTTGGCAAGCCTCTGTAAATTCGGCCGCTTGGAGGAGGAGATGATTCGGGACAAGCTAGCGGAGCACACGATCGACACCAAACTGAGAGAGAAACTGTTTATGTCACCAGACGACCTGTCGCTGGTTAAGGCAGTAGAGTTAGCCTTTCAGCTCGAGTCCGCTGCTCTGCTGACATCACGACTAACAGCCCCTGACGCTGCTCCCTCACACTCCGCCCAGCTGGCACAGACGGTGACCCCGGTCCCCCAGCCCCGCCCTCGCTCACGACGAGCTCGAGGTGAACGTTGCGGGGTGACAGGGTGCCACAGCACGTCGGCCCTGTGGTAACTGTGGCTCTTCCTCCCGCCCAACACGCGCACCGACCTGCCCAGCCACGGGACAGAGATGTCAACGCTGTGGTAAACTGAACCACTTCTCCAGAGTGTGCCGCTCATGTGTGTGACCTCGCCCATCCCGCCCATCGAGCCCAACCACCATTCACTCTGTGGGCTCCTGCGCCAAGCCATTTAAGTGGTGCACAGTGGAGGTGGACGGCGTGTGCCTGCCACTGCTATTGGACACTGCAGCCTCCAGGTCTCTGCTTAGTGAGTCCACAGTCCGACGGCTCTTTCCCCAACAGCTGATCAAGGCAGGTGCAGAGGAGCTGTACGGCTATGGACACACCAGGATCGGCATGGTAGGCACCTGCACCTTCTCTGTACGCTACGGCTACAGATTCCTGCCCGCGTTCACCTTCCAGGTGTCTCGCCACGGCGCAAACCTCCTGGGGTTTGACCTGTTCTGCGCTCTGGGCTTTTCCATCACGGACAACACAGGTACTGCCATACTTACAGTGACCACGCCCTGGCAGCAACGCTGGCCGTCACTCTTCACCGGCCTGGGCTGTCTCACCGCCTTCAACCACCAGCCGCTCATCGACTCCACCGTGTCCCCTGTCATCCAACCTCTGCGCCGCCTTCCCCTATCTCTACGTGACGACGCATGTCACGACCGAGCTGCAGAAGCTGCTGGACGCTGGCATCATCGAGCGGGTCGATGCTTCGCCCTGGATCTCTAACCTGGTGGTGGCGACCTCAGACAGGCAAACAAAGCAGTGATTCCTGACAAATACCCACTGCCTACGATGGAGGAGCTGTCCGCTAAATTCCACGGCTCGACAGACCTTCGCCAGGGCTACCTGCAGGTTCCCCTACATCCGGACAGCCGCAACCTCACTGCCTTTGTTTGTTTCTCACATGGGGGTTTTCCAATACACCCGTATGCCCTTTGGACTCAGCTCTTGGCCCCCAGTTGCTTCCAGAAAATCATGGCCACCATCTTTGCTGGTATCCTGGGTGTAGTTGTGTACCTAGATGACATTGTGGTGCACAGGGGGACGGCTACAATACACGATCAGTGCCTTTCAAGGGTGCTTGATGTGCTCGCCCACCACAACCTCACACTGAACGGGGAGAAGTGTGTCTTTGCAGCGCCCGTCATCGAGTTTGTGGGGTTCCGCTTGTCCACCTCCGGCCTGAGCCCACTCCACTCAAACGTCGACGCCATCCTGCGCCTGCCTGAACCTTCCTGCCCCACGCAGCTGTCATCGTTCCTGGGGATGACCGCCTTCTATCTCTGCGCTTTCTTCCCCACTACTCGGAAACCACCGCACCGCTGCGCGCTCTCCTTAAGCTGGATGCACCCTGGTCGTGGACCCCTGCATGCTCTGCTGCAGTCTGCAGACTCAAAGCCCAGCTCACTTCCCCGCCTGTGTTTGCCCACTTCGACCTACAGAACCCCACCTTTGTGACCTGCGACGCCTCCAACAGTGCGGTTGGTGCGGTCCTCTCCCAACTCCAGCAGGGGAGCGAACGCCCAGTGGCTTTTGCTTCGAGGTCTCTAACTCCAGCTGAGCAGAAGTACTCCGTGGGGGAGAGGGAAGCGCTGGCCTGTGTTTGGGCATGTGAAAGGTATGGCATATGTACCTGTACGGGCGTCACTTCACGCTGCGGACGGACCACCAGGCCCTCACGGCCCTGCTAGCCACGACCGGATCAGGCCACAAGCCACTGCGCCTTTATCGGTGGTCAGAGAGGTTGCAGGCGTATAACTTCACTACGCAATTCACACCTGGCCGGGACAATGTTGTGGCAGACCTGCTCTCCAGAGCCACGCCTTGCTCCGCACTGGAGACCGCCCAAGACCCTCAAGAGCCGGAGCTGATTCTCATGCTGCACACTCCTCTTCAAGGAGCCGTATCCCTACAAGAGCTCGAAGCAGCATCTGCACAGGACCCTGTCCTCACCCAGCTCCGCACTTTCATTCGTGGGGGCTGGCCCACTAAAGTTCCGGAGGACCTGCAGCCCTTCTGTCGTGTCAAGGCTGAACTCTCTTGCTGGAACGATGTCTGTGTGGCGAGGGGGCTGTGCACAGTGATCCCCAGCGCCTTGAGGGCACGCGTCCTGACCATGGTGCATGAAGGTCACCTGGGCGTCGTTAAGGTTAAGCAACGCTGCAGGGGCCTGGTCTGGTGGCCAGGCATTGACAGGGACATAGAGACTATACGGCTTGCCTGTCCAGTGGTAAGACCGGCCCACCCCCGCCTCCGCCGTTGCAGCCCCTGCCGTGGCCGTCAGCACCGTGGTCCCACGTCCAGGTGGACATCTGCAGTGAACTCTATGGCGTCCCTCAGCACCAGCGCTTTCTCCTGGTGGCCTACGACCTCCACTCCAAGTGGCCCGAGGTGCTGCCCACCGGTTCTGTCACCACCAGGGTGGTCACCGACTTCCTCTCCTCCCTGTTTGCTTGCTAGGGTGTGCCTGGGTAAATGTCACATATGGCTGTACGTGGGGTTGGTTTAGGGCCATGACGCTAGAGTGACGTCAGAGCGCGGGAAGCCCGGGTCAAGGGGTATGAGAAGAAAGTGAAAATAAAAAAGTGTTGTGTTGTGAGCATAGTCGTTGTCCGCGTGTGCTTGGACATAACAAAATGATCATGCAAAGAATAATTTAATTTGAGAAAACACACTCCCTTCTGTGCTAGTGAATGTATTTGTTTCCAAATAAATATGAACAATGAGTTTTGTACTGTGCCAAGGGATGTATTGTAGGGTATTGTAGGGTACTCCTGTACTTTACTACTGTAAATGCTGAGCAGCTAACTAACTGTTTATAATAATAAGCATTGAAAATATAGCCTGTATCGAGTGGACAGATCCACTTTGTCATCATTTTCATTATGTACGTTTTTATAATAATTCCATATTCCAGTAATTCCAATAATTCCAACTAGATAGAGAATACTACAGTTGACTGAAATTAAATCCTTTAGAAGCCTAATAAAAGTTAATATTTGGGTCAGGTCTTGTTGTTGAGTATTGACAACACACACACACCATGCATATGCCTGCTCAACCAAATACACCACTATCATTCATCATGTGATGCTAAACTACACAATTAAAAGCTATACAATAACAAGCAACCTGCATGCACATTCAATCTCTGTGTGTAAATTATTATTAAAAATAGTCTCTTGTGTGTGTGAGTGTGTGTGTGTGTGTGTGTGTGTGAGTGAGACTTCATATTGTTTGACCTAATCTTGATGTTGTGTCTGGAACACTTCACTGTGTTTTTGGTAGTCTCCACTTAACTTTGCTTGGTTTTCTCAACTTTACTGTAATGTCATGTGCTCTATGATCTATTAGCTCCAGTGAAATTAATTTATGTCTTTGTTTTACGAATTTGCTGTTGTCTGATAAAGGATATTAACCTACTGAATTGAATCAAATTGATTCTTTTCAACAAAAACCATAGTGCAATATTAAAATGTAATTTTGGTTAGTATAGATTAATTTAACCCTTTGATACAGGATAAAGTATTCTAATCTAATCCTTTCCAATCTATTTAAACATACTCTAATCTAATCTAATCTAATCTATGATTAGTTTGTCAGTTCAGTAAAGTTAAAGGTTATATTACTGACTTTTCACTGCTTTGTGTGCTTGTGTGAAGTGTTACCTCTGTGTTTCTATGATTTGATCCAGGAGGAGGTGGAGTTAACATTGATCTCTTTCTGTAGCAGAGGCCCCTCTGGCTTGAACCACTCTTCTCCAAAAGAGGATGTCACACTGCTAGACTCAGAGCCGTCTGTGTGTATATTTTGAGTATATTTTGTTTGTGTGTGTCAGTCAGTGAGTCAGAGATATAGCATGTGGAGAGTGTACAAAGGAGTGTATAGGGTGTATGGATGAATGGTTAGAAGTTATATTGGGCAACAGGCAAGATGAAAATTTAGAGGAAAAATGAATGGCAAATAAGGGGAAAACATTGGAGAGGCCAGACAGCCAGCAGGGAAATGAAGATGAAACAGGAAGGGAAAACATTAGGCAGCAAGAGAATGGGGTGAAGGAAAAATGGAAAGCCAGTGGAGGAGTTGGGTGAAAAGCAAATATATGAGCAGAAATGAGAAAGAATAGTGTGGGGAGGAGAGACAAAAAGAAAGGTTAATGAATTACAGTGGAAAAGTGAGAAAAAATAAACTAGAGTGAGATAGAGTGAGAAAGAGACAGAGAGAGCAAAACAATGAAGAGGCCTGATGTGATCATTAAGAACAGAATGACAATCATTTGATCTGTCTGTTCTGCCAGATCGCATTGGGAATACTGCAGATTTATACATGAAGAGTTTCATTTCAAATCCAGATATCCAGAAACTGACTTAAACACTTGTTTTTTTTTAATGTTCCAAAAAAGTTCCCAAGAGCAAAAGATTTCTATCAAATCCCATGAAAAGACCAGAATTAACAATGACTATCGTACTAACAAGTATTGTGTGTGTATCCTGATTTTATTCCTCTGTGTCACAGAGCTCTGTTGTTATCCAAAACCTTTGAGTCACACCATTGCACTGGTTGACATGTTCTTTCATTACCGTGAAACTACACACACTGTAGTTTACTAAATCCCACACATACTGTCCTGCTTACAAATATTAACTAGAGCACCAAATGTGTAACTCCATTGGCTGAAAATAGTCTGTCTCCCACCACCAGTTTAAGCAACATTTGCTACAAATGTAAGAAACTGCTGGTCAAGTTAGAGTCAGAGTTATTACAATTCATTCTGAGGGGGGCATGACATGATAGTCCATCCAACAGTTTTTGAGCTATTTCATTCTAGGTGAAAATGGTGGACTGACTATAACTGGCATTGCACTCTGCCTTGCACACTCCTATAATTTAATTAAGACCATCTGTAGTCTAAATGTTGGTGGACATCTTTATGTCTATGTAGAATAAATATTAAATAAGAAGGAACTTTATTATCCCCATGCAAGGACATTACTTTCAAGAGATGCATAAAAATGTAACTTAGAAAACAGATAGATTAGATATTGTTATTATTATAATCTACAATTTGTATAAAATAAAACATTGAAAAACAATACTCTATACACTATACAGTTATTGCCATACAAAAACTGACCTTGAACAAAAACTGCACTTGAGGGAAAGGTGAGTCTTGTGTCTGTAGAAAGCATTGTTAGCGGCATGAAATACAGTTATAGCACTTGTAGCAGCAAAATCAAAGTGTGCAAAGTATGACTGTATTATAGTCCGATTGACGATTTGTGAGCAAAGCAGCAATGTGCAGATTCGCCCCCCCTTCCCCCACCCTATCCATATCATATTCACGACAGACACGATGACAAAATTGATAATTCGCAAGGCCCGTACATGTTTAGGTAAAGGTATGTCACTTACTTTTACTTTTTACTTTTTACTTTTGTCTTTTCATGGGATTTATTGATAAAAAGCAGAATATCTGTATTTTAGTACTCTCTCTGTCAAAAATGACAATAATCCTTATAAAAGACAGTGTTTTGAAATGAAACAGTTTGTGCTTTATGAACAAAGTTTAACACATACAACTGTATCAGTTGTACAAGAATACAGAATACATAGTAGACCAATGTTATCCTGTATGTGATGTTGCGGTTGTTGACCCACTTCTGTAAGGAATCATCAACAGCATCTGAATGTTGTATTCCTTGACCACAATTCATAAAAAATTGCCATTAACTCTTTTAATAATAAATCCAGTCACTAAAACATTGGTGCAGATTGCAGTGCTGCAGCAGCCTCTGCAGTACCTCTGCAGTACAGATGCAAGATAAATGCATGAAGGGGACTTTTACTACATCCTGTTTTTTGTTGTAAATCAGAAAAATCATTGGATTGAGTGCCATTAATTGGACATTGATATGTTATTTATAGCATGAGAGAGCTCTTAATGTTGAATGGTCTGAAGGAGTTGAGCGTCGTGTTGATGCTGAGCTCAGAAACATGAAGGGGCATGAGGAGGAAATGTAATACGTTGTCTGTGTGTGTGTTACTGAGTCTTACTTTAATACAGTTATACTCCATATATTATTCATGTCTGGCATTTGTTTTGTGCTGCATGTGTGTCTTTGTGTGTAACAATGTGTAGAATGTGTGGGTTGGACATAATACCATGAATACATTTAACACTATTATTTTGTATGTATGTGCATAGTTGGATGTGTGTGAGGATACGTGTGTGTTGATGTTTCTGCATACTACACACATTGTCAACTAATATCAATCAGGACCATGCATCAAGTGACATCGCACTGCTGTCACTCAAATACTGCCCCCCCCCCGCTCCTCCTCCTACTCCCCCTTCAATCCTTCTCCTCCCATGCTCCTCTCTCCTACCTTTCCGAACGTTCCCATCTGTTGTGCGCTGGAACTCCCCGGCGCTCAGAAGGAAGCAGGCCCGGTCATGCGGGTAGCGCTCACGGCTAGCAGTGGAGCCCAGGCCTCCGGTGGCAGGCCGGGCTTCGCTCGTCCCCAAGGACCTGGTCGATGGTGGGGCAATCCTCATTGGCCAGGGCAGCCGCGTTGGCTGCCGCGTCACCATTCTGCTTGGAGTCTGAGAGTTGGTATAGGAGGTAATTAAAAGAGTGATAAAAATGAAAGGAAACATATGACAATTGAGGACAGCGGGCAGGAGGAACAGAGGAGAAGGAGGGAAAAAGCCAGCGTTAAAGATGGTTAAGAGAGCATGATAGAAGAGACAGGAAAAGGGGGACGGGGGTTAAAGAAATGTTAGTGCCTTGTGATAGATATCCTGATCACATGACCAACACACTGCAGCAGAGCAGGCTGTATATAAACACACACACACACACACACACCACACACACACCTCTCTCCAAGTATTCAAACACAGCATTCACCACCACATAAACAGAAAAGAGGAGATGGCTACAAGGGAAGCAGAGTTTGTATCTTTTGACACAGCTGTCAAATCTAATCTGCTATGATTTCTTGCTTATCAGTTACACATACAGACTAGAGGGGTAAACATACATGCACAAATAAGATGAGTGATAGAAAGAGCACACAAATGCCCAAATGAACTAGTAACAAGACTTAGGCCCGGATTATATTGTAAAATAACTAGTTTGTGGGACATGTTGTCAAGTCAGAAGTGTTTTATTGTTGTTCTAAACAGCCACAGTCAAAGGCACGGTGAAAAAAGGTCTGGCACAGAGAACAGATATTAAATATGGGGATAATGAAGCACATTTTCAGAAAGTCTTTCCTGGAAGGCAAAGTGCTACACTTGTTGTTCACATGAAAGGTTTTGGACTCTCTGGCTCTTGATATTGGAAAAAAAAATGTATTTACCCCTGTGAGTGTAGGTTATTATTTTTTTAATGCTGATATCTCAGAAGAAAACACACTGTAGATGTATTTTTAGCTTCTCTTGAAATTGATTATGATTGATACTGTTGCTTTTATAGTGTTTTGCTGAACATACTTTCCATCCTGATATAAGTGAACCAGAAGGATGGAAACAATGCCTGTGCAAATGTTTAATTAAAAGCAGTATTTAAAAGTATTTAAGTGCTCTAACACATACTAACTCTCACTCACTCACACACACACACACACACACACACATTTGAGTTTCAGTTCAGATGATGGACATGTCCATTAATGGAAATGAGATGAGATGGCCGGAATCAATGTTTTAACAGAAATACTCTCTATCTATATAGACCCAATGCAGGATTATCTCTACATGTCAGCCTTGGTGGTACAGCATCTGGCTGTGAAAGGAAAGAGATGGATTTGTTGAGAGAAAGTAATAAGCTTTTTTCAGCGGCCTCTTTACACTGTAATTTAGAATCTATTTTAGTGTACTCCACTCTTGGAAGAACGAGGACATCAGCAAGTTATTTACAGCTTCAAAACCTGTTAGATACACATTTCTCACATCACCTCAGTGCGTGAAATTTGACCTTTGGTCATCAGTTTGATGAGAAAATAACAAACGTAGACAGTTTTATATAACCGTTTTTGTTGAGGCTTCTCTAGTGATTAACATTAGAATTTGGAACTCCATAAGTGATGAAATACATAATAAGAAATGATGCATCTGATATCACAACCACATTCAAACACTCCAAGTGCATCCAAGTCAAGCCCTTTTTAGCAACTTCCACAATTAATTTCCAAATATGATATTGTTTAAAATTAGATACAGCATTCAAACGTGTCTTTTTTATTGATACACTTATTAGTGTTTAAATTATTTGACATCATTTTGTCTGTTTCATGTTATTATTAACTGAATAACTTTGGGTTTTTGGGTAATGGCAAAGCAAAACAAGCTTTCTGAAAATGGCTCCTTGGGCTCTGATGATTTCCACTATTTTCTGACTGTTATAGGCTAATATAACAAATAATCGACAGGTTAAAAGATAATCTACAATTTGTATAAAGATAATCCTAAGAGTATCACAGTAGTACCTGAGGTGAAATATTTGTGCTGGTATTTTTTGCTCCCCCATGATCAGATCTGTTGATCACAGTAATTAGTTAAAAGCAATTGATTTCACAAATTTTGCTGTTTAAAACACTTTGCAACTGGGGCTTTACATTTGGAACTTGAATTAAAAATATGGGGCCTTTGAGGTCACTTTTCATTTTAATAAAACTCCTTCACATCCACACACTTAATGGACTTTCGGGACCCATTAGAACTCTAACATACATGTCTGAGCTTAGTTCTGTTCAATCACTCACCTGCCCTGTTGATCTCAATGATTTCCTCCTGTGCCAGTGGACAGTCTCCGGTACCCATCATGCTGCCAGATCCCACAATGCCCGGCCCAAGCACATTGCCCATCAGCCTGTGCGGTGAGGCGGTTGCCATGGCGAGGGCATCTGGCTTGCAGTAGTTCGGGCTGCCTGGCTGTGGTGCTCGGGGGATGTGCTTGTTCCTCTTCTTGGGGAGCTTCTGCTTGGCCATAGCCAGGGAGTAGTACATGCCGAAGTTGTTGACAATGACGGGCACAGGCATGGCGATGGTCAGCACACCGGCTAAGGCGCAGAGGGCACCCACCAGCATTCCCGACCATGTCTCAGGGTACATATCCCCATAGCCTAGCGTGGTCATGGTCACTACAGCCCACCAGAAGCCAATGGGGATGTTCTTGAAGTTGGTGTGTGCCGCAGCAGTCGGATCGTCTGGGTCAGCACCAATGCGTTCAGCGTAGTAGATCATGGTAGCAAAGATGAGGACGCCCAGCGCCAGGAAGATGATGAGCAAAAGGAACTCATTAGTGCTCGCCCTTAGAGTGTGGCCCAGGACCCGTAAACCAACAAAGTGACGGGTCAGCTTGAATATACGCAGGATGCGGACAAAGCGCACCACACGCAGGAAGCTCAGCACGTCTTTGGCTGTTTTGGAGGAGAGGCCGCTCAGCGCCACCTCCAAATAAAAGGGCACAATGGCCACAAAGTCAATGATGTTTAGGGCGCTGCGGAAGAACTCTGCCTTGTCAGGGCAGAAGATGACACGCAGCATCACCTCAATGGTGAACCAAATGACGCAGACGCCCTCCACATATGTCAGCCAGCCATCTGTGACAACCTCATACACTATCTGTTGAAACAGAGGAAAAAATGGTTAGTTGGTTTTATCAGTCATTCATTCATTACAATGTAATAATTAGCGGCACAATAACACGTTCCCCAGGGCATATTACTATACCTCATAATCCCACTCCTGGCAAAATTTCTTAAGCAATTCTTCTACTGCTTTGTTTTTTGCTTATTAATTTTTTAATCTGTGTCTTACAAATCGCCCAAGGCCAATACTGGAACCCTGGAGTGTCCTTTTAACAGTTACAATACAACAGTTCACTGAAACTTTACTGTACCTCTTCATGCGTTATGTTACCAACAGTAACATTCTCTGTTTTGTTGTAGATGGTGTTGAAGGCTTCGTGGGTCTCCAGGCAGAAGGTGGAGATGGAGAGGAGGATGAAAAAGAGTGAGCCAAATGCCACATACTGTAGAGAGAGAAACAGATGGGGATAATGTGACAATTTGCACATATACCATACGGCATCTCTCATCATCTTTTACTGATCTTTTACTGATGAAACTGTCACACTTGCACATCAACATTTTTATTGTCAGTTTAAGCCTTTTTCAGTATTTTGGTGTTCACGTGATCACGGTGGAAGAGGAGGGATTTGGGCCATTGCAGTATTTGGAAAGCAGTGGTTATTCCTAAAGGCTGCAGATAGGGGGTGCCAATAACATACTGAAGAGAGTGGGGGAATGCTGTTAAATCAGTGCAAATGTCCTGACTGCTGCAATCCTATTGATAACAGCACAGTCAGAGATAGAGGGAGGGAGGGATGATGGATGGAGAGTGTAAAAGTAATGAGGTACACAGGGTATCTTCATGTGTGTGTGTGTGTGTGTGTGTGTGTAATGTGCTGGCACGCACGTAAAGAGTATTCAGTGCATGAACAATAGAAGAATAAGGAGATGCATGCATTACTATACACAATTATGAAAGCATGTACTGTAGAATTTTCTAATTAATGTGCATCTAGATCTACCACACGCTGGTTGAGCAGTCTTCTTTCTGTCAGCATAGAATCAATTATCATCTGTTTGACTACACATACACAATCCATTGACCTTGCAAGTGACACATCATTACTATATTTTATGTAGTGTATTATCAGTCATTTTTTGGACAGTGCTCATGTTGGTATAATGAGATTTCCTTTTCACTGCAGCATCCTTCTAGCATTCTCCAGCCCCCCCACCCCCACCTTCTCCCTTTCCCCCTCCACACAAACGCACTTTTTACACACACACACACCTCACAATCTCCAATGCGTTTCTATGCACTCTGCTTGGACATGTTGGGGTACTCTCAGTGTGCACAGAAAGGTAACCAATCTTCTTAAAATTTAACACTGACCCAGCATTTAATGCGCACAACTCTCAAGATCTCTAATAATACAATCATAATTTAGGCTCAATTTCTAAACCTCTTATCTTCCTTTTAACCCTGACATTTGTTCTCAGCAATGCCCTACCTCACAATCATGTTAATATTGCTTACATGCATTTAACCTTCATAATCTTATAAAGCTGCAGCAGCGAACATGTTGGTAAACAGCTCTGGTGTGTTAAATGCTCTAATGCTCTCAATTTCTGCTGTTTGGTGTAGAGTATGTGCACAGTAGGTTTATCAGAGGTTTCTCACTGAAAACAGTCATCTGAAAACCAGCTTGAAAAAAGTGCTGAGGCTGAACTAATACAGTAAAGTTGCAAGCCAGAAATCTAAAAACTACTTAAATAAATAAATTAGACATTGAAATGCAGAGTAAGTTCTTCATTTGCTGTGTGTTTATCATTTGACCCCTTTCACAATGTTATTAGGGATCTCCTGTTTTTGTTCTCATTCTTCTTCCTCTACTAAAAGCGTTCATGAAGCAAAAACTGTGATGGAAACTCGTGAAAATTGTCAAGTGGGCTGCAAATGTCACCCACTATTCAGGCCCAGAGAATGACATTAATTGACCTCATGGTGGAGCTAATCTTCTAAAATGATCAATGCAACAATACATCCATCCACTTTGATTATACATGTCATCAGTTCAAAAAATGAAAATAGGTCAATTAAAAAAAATTGCAACAAAAGTCTGTATGTCCTACAGAACTGAAACTGTTTTCAGCACATTCACTGACTTAAGTTTGCCTCACTGCAACCTGTGGTCAGAAGTCTGTCACTATATTTTTCAAAATATGCTGAATCAGTTAACATATTTATCATCACAAGTCTTCATTCAAATGCTACCAAAACTGACACAGTGTTTGAATGTTATTCAGATCGGTAAGTCTACAGTGATATTCAGTGTCTTGCTGTATGCCCAACATTTTCTATTTCATCTCATTTTCAAAAAGGTTTTACCCAAATAATTGAGAATACACCTAAAACCAGCAGTGAGTAATTCACCTTCTCTGGGGACACAAAGGGTTTCCAGGGTTTGAATCCCCACGTGACAAAGAATGTAACAATTCATGCATATGCTGTGTTTTTAAGTGCCCATAGTAGTCACATCAAATGCTTTTAATCTTTAATCTAGATGGATCTAATTGCTCATTGCCCTTTGCGGCTATGTTATTATTATTATATTGTTTTGTTGAAAATCAACATATTAATTAGTGCAGCATTAATTAAGTAACATTTCTCTTGATAAACTCTGAACACTGAATAGCTCATTAACAAATATTGGTACAAATGTTATTGTCATTAAAAGTGCTGTGACACATTTGGTTTCAGGCCAGGTTTTTGAGTTAAATAGTGAGTTTACACGCAAACATATTTTCACACCGCTGACTATAGCCTTGGAGATATTTCAATACAGAGAGATGAATAGAATTTTGATTAATTACATTTATAAAACTGAAGAGCAATGTATTTCCAGAAACAAAAAAGATATTGAAAAATTATCTCCTGTTCCGAACACTACAATGTACAAAATGAATTCTCAGAAAACTCAGAGAAAGGTATCTGAAAATGTGGACAAAAAACCCTGAAGTATATACTTTTGTATAGTATAGTATATGATTTTAAAATATGTTTTTTTTTGTAATACAGTCAAACTGACTCTTTATTTTCTGTAAGGTCTGGAATATTGTCATGTTTCACTTTCTTATGTTATAATATTTGCAGCAAGATAAGGATCACAGGATCATGCACATACACATAGTAGAGGTGCCAGGGTGACAGGTGCAGCACCCACAGCTGGTTGTATCTGGGTGTCTGAAGTAAGCAACAGAATATGTGAACTGTGAGATCTTTTTCTCCCTTTCTTAACTATTGCATTTGTGTTTCTGATTCACAAGCATCAAGGTTGAAAAGTTTAACATCTAACAGGCTTTGCCTCAATTCATTGTGCTGTAGTAGGCAGCGCTTAGTCTAAGCGGCTGTAATTTAGAGAGTCTTTTTTCCCGGCGATATGAGTTCTGGATGGGGTGTTGAGGCTAGGCCCACGTGACACTGACAGCTGGTCCAGTTCCTTCAGTATACACAGCTACTTAATCAGGTCCGTCCATAGCAGCAGCTTCTGGTTCTGCTGTGGCAACAGTAATGGTCCATTAGACACTCGACCAAAATGTGTGCTGACTTTCAAATTAAGGTTAGGTACAAAATGTAGCGTGGAATTATTTCAGCTGTATAATTCCATAATTCAGGCTGTGTTCAAGTATCAATACTTTTGTTAGTATTAGATAACCAGTACTAGCTCTAGCTAGTACTCTAGCCTGATATGTGATAGGAAACAACAGACACATAATTATAAGGCTGCAGTTCTTCATATGCTCATGAATATACATTTACAACCTCTTCATTGTCTAGACCAACATTAGCATCTAGACTTCGCTGGCGCTATCTTGGCTGTTCTCCCTTTTCTTATGTCATGTCCAAGGAAGTAAAATTGTCTCACAAAAATGTTTGAAAATGTAGTTTCTACAGTTTCCTACACTCTGATTTACTGGGATCTTTGACAGTAAGCATCCTGCTGAGATTCTGCAGCATCAGACCATGTCAGTCCAACCTCAGTCCTCTACAAAACACTATCAAGCATTAAAGCATTAAGCATTTTGGGAATATGCTCATTTGCTTTCTTGCTGAGAGCTTGCTTGCTTATAATAATTATAAAGCTAAAGTCTAGACCTGGTTATTTAAGATAAATATAAAGACAGCTTGGATACAGGGGGAAACATCTGACTGACTCTGTCCAAAGGTTACAAAAAATTCATCAATGTTATTCAATTTGTACTTTCTATGGCTGATTTTTTGGCTATGTGCAGTGTATGCATGAACAAACTGTTGGGGTCATTGGGTGATACGGTTAAATACTATTGTGCATCGTCTGCAAAGCTATGAAATATTACACTATGTTATTGAATAATTGGGTCAAGTAGGAGCATATACAGGTACAATAGACAGTCCGACAATCGGTCATAGCAGGCATAGCACAGGTGTGTCAAATAACATTAATGCTAGAAAGAGTTACAGTACACTGCTGGGACCACTTAAGAAGATGTGTGTGTGTGTGTGTGTGTGTGTGTATGCTATTTTCTCTTAAGATGAAGATGATAAAGATGAAGGGCCACTTCCTGATGTGTGTGTGTCTGTTAACATGCTAAAGACACATTAAGTGCATTTGTGATTGTATGTTCAAATGTAATTATGTATATTCGCACAAGTATGTGTGTATGTCTATAATGAAACAACTATGTTCTCAAGTTTTTCTGTACATGTTTGTGTATGTGTGTGTCAGGTCAGTGATAAAGACAGACAGATGAAGTCTTCCTCTAATCCTCAGGGAGCACATCAAGTCCCACAGCTTATTATCATGGTCTAATTTAACATTGCTATCTAGAGCTGCCCTGGATACACAGACACACAGACACACACACAAGTTCTTGAGCATTTTCTGGGTGTTCTGGGAGAGTTATCAAAAGCAGATACAAAGGAATATGCAGTATAAACATCCCCTCATTTAATTTTACAACTTGTGCACTAACATTTGCTAAAACAGTATTTGCTAAACAAGCACAGCTGAGGCTGATGGGGTTGTCATTAGTTTTGCAGGCATTTTGTCATGAACCACAGAATTGAACAAATTAACATTTTTCCTTATGATGGCACTAGATCAAAAATCAGAGGATCAACAAAGTAATTGTCAATTTATCTTCAGGAAAATATGAATGTCTGGACAACATTTAGTGTCAATCCATGTGACAGTTGTGGTGTTTGCTACCCACTGTCAACCTCCTCATGCCTTGTTTGAATAAACAACTTTTATTTGACTTCTTGTTTATAATTGAATGTGAATTTTGCACCACTAATGCCTAATGCCCTAGGTTTCTTTTCAGCACTGTAAGCCAGGCTGACACAAGAGCCATAGCTCTATTGAACCCTGCATTCCCTTAAGTTTAAGTAGTAATGATTTCATGAGCTTCTTTAATGACAAGATTTCTGAATATTAGGGACAAAATTTGTCAGGATCTGCCCTCGTTAGACTCCGATCCTTCAGACTCAGGAAATTTAGGAGCAGATACATTAAAACCTGACAATTGCTTAGACAGTTTTATTCCAATTGGCCTTCCCGAATTATCCTCGTTAGTTTCATCATCGAAAGCAACAACTTGTCTCCTAGACCCCATCCCAACTACGCTGCTTAAGGAAGTTTTCCCATTTATTGGCACATCACTGCTGCATATTATTAATCTGTCTCTGGTGTCAGGCTTTGTACCCAAGTCTTTTAAAGTAGCTGTAATTAAACCATTGATCAAAAAACCTACACTTGATGCAGATGTGTTAGCCAATTATAGACCAATATCCAACCTCCCCTTTTTGTCTAAGATTCCTAGAGAAAGCCGTTGCCAGCCAGTTATGTAATTATCTCCACAGTAATAGTCTTTTTGAAGTTTTTCAGTCAGGATTTAGAGCTCACCATAGCACAGAAACAGCACTTTTGTGAAAGTCACCAATGACCTGTTGACAGACAGCATCAGATAGAGGGCTTCTGTCTGTACTTGTCCTGTTAGACCTTAGTGCTGCCTTTGATACAGTTGACCATCACATCCTGTTGCTGAGAATGGAAAAACTGCTTGGTATTAAAGGGTCTGCATTAAACTGGTTCAGATCATACTTATCAGATCGGTCTCAGTTTGTCCATATTAATAATGAATCCTCTGTGCATACTAAAGTCTGTCATGGAGTTCCACAAGGTTCAGTGCTTAGGTCCAATTCTGTTTATTTTGTATATGCTGCCCCTTGGCAATATCATCAGGAGGCACTCCATAGATTTCCATTGTTATGCTGATGACACCCAATTATATTTATCAGTGGAGCCAGCACAAAACTGATCAGCTCCTGAAACTCCATGCCTGCCTTAAAGATATAAAGGCTTGGATGACCAGAAATTTCCTGTTGTTGAACTCAGATAAAACTGAAGTGATCCTATTAGGTCCGAAACACCTGAGGAACACGCTTTCTCCTAATGATAGCCTTGTTGGATGGCATTAACTGGGCCTCCGGCACCACTGTAAGGAACCTCGGGGTTTTATTTGATCAGGATATGTCCTTTGACACCCATATTAAGCATATTTCAAGGTCTGCCTTTTACCACCTGCGCAACATCGCAAAAATTCGGCACTTTTTGTCCCAAAGCGATGCTGAAAAATTAGTCCATGCATTTGTCTCTTCCAGGCTGGATTATTGTAATTCACTTTTATCAGGCTGCCCAAACAAGTCGTTAAAGACTCTACAGCTGGTCCAGAATGCCGCTGCTCGGGTGCTGACTAAAACCAGGAAAAGAGACCATATTACTCCAGTATTGGCTTCTTTGCATTGGCTCCCTGTAAAATTTAGAGTGGATTTTAAAATCCTTCTCCTCACATATAAGGCTCTGCATGGTCTGGCACCATCATATCTTAATGAATTGATAACTCCTTATCAACCGACTAGAGCGCTGCGCTCCCAAAACGCAGGCTTACTTGTAGTTCCCAGGGTTTCCAGAAGTAGTCTAGGGGGCAGAGCCTTCAGCTATCAGGCCCCTGTTCTCTGGAACCAGCTCCCAGTCTGGGTCCGAGAGGCAGACACAGTGTCAGTGTTTAAGAATAGACTTAAAACCTTCCTTTTTGATAAAGCTTATAGTTAGGGTGGGCACAGGCTCGCCCTTAGTTATGCTGCTATAGGTTTAGACTGCCGGGGGGCTCCCATGATGCATCGGGCACCTCTCCCTCTTCCTCTGCTTCCTTTACTCATATTATGGTAGTAGTGCAAACTGGAGTCACTTTTAGAAACTGGTTAAAGTGGCTAAACTGGTTAAAGTAGTTAAATTGGCTAAAGTGTCAAAACAGTTAATGTGAATACTCTTATGTCCTGTAAAGTGCATGTTACTGCCGGAGCCCCGGTCCTCTTTGTTCTCTCCAGTCTTGCAGGTTCCTCACTGATTCTGGTTGTGGTCCATCTGTCTGAGGTTCACTGGCCTGGTGGGGACATGATCTGTGTCTGTGCTGTGGAGAGAAGGTCGAGTGGCCCAGAGCTCCATATGAGGACATCTAGAGATGCACCTGGACTCACAGACTCATTTCCATTACCTGTGATACCTTCACACATGGACTAAACCAATGAACTCAGTATAGCTACAGCTTATTACGACTCATGTATAATTCCATAATATGATTGATGATGATGTTCTCTGTACATGTGGCATCTATTGCACGTCTGTCCGTCCCAGGGAGAGGGATCCCTCATCTGTGGCTCTTCCTCAGGTTTCTTCTTTTTCCCATAAAGGGTTTTTTGAAGTTTTTCCTGACTCGGTTCGAGGGTCTAAGGACAGAGGGTGTCACAACTGTGCAGATTGTAAAGCCCTCCGAGGCAAACGATGTTTGTGATTTTGGGCTCTAAATAAATAAATTTGAATTTGAAATTTGAACACCAATAATGCCTCACATAAGAATATGTCCAGCGGACATCAGAACTCAACAACCAGCCAGTAATGTTAAGAAGCAACTAGTGTTTTGCAACAAGTGTTTTCACCAACATTCTGTACAGCATTTGATTTTTCCTCCAGTTTTTATGATTTCACTCTTCTACCTCTCAAAGCTGCTCAGAAGGGTCTGCTCTGCCACTTTAGCCATAATTTGGTGTTAGTAGTTGCTGGTAAAATAACATGGCATTAAAATGTTTGACTTAGCTTTTCTGACTGTCACAAACCTCTCATGAGGACTGACATACCAATGGATTGTCTCAGTGAAGATGATGATACTATTTTACAACCAGAATGAAATTACCATCCTAACCCGTGTTGCATGACTACGTCAACTTCACACATCAGATCAAATGCTGCCAGCAGCCCGACAACTGACCAATCAACTCCAAAGTGACGAGAACAGCAGCGGGAATGTTTTTTTTCACAGATCAGGAGAGCTGCTCTCTATTATAATTATATATGTGACATAGAGAAATGTTTTCATTGTTTCTCTTTAGCTTTATGAGAGCTGGATTAAGTAAACAAATCAATAAATATAGCTATTGTTAACTCAACATTTCATACTCCTGCTGCTTCATATTAAAAGCAACTTGATATTCAAATGACATATGTCTTCTATATGGAAAAGACATGACTGCCTGCCCTATATATTTAAGCACAGATCAAAAAAATATTTTGGGTGCTCTTGGAAAAACAATATAAATGCAAGGTAATCAGACTATAAGAAAATGTAACAATGTCTGAATAATATAAAAATAAAACAAGAAAAATGTAAAAGACACAAAAATATAAAAATAAATAGGGTCACAATGAACAAAACTCACTTTCACATTCTACTTATTGTTTAACGTACAACACACAAGCCACACAAGAGTTTTTGTGCTCTTTCTCTTATTCTATCTCTACTTTCAAGTTTAGTTACCTGCTTTATCCTCTCCATCACATTCCCTCACTCTTGCCAGTCGTACAGAACAGAATGACCTAAATCTCTTTCCTTCCCTCCTGACCTGGACAATCTCCTCTCTTTCTTTAGCTTTCTCTCTTTATCTTCTTCATCACTGACTACCTTTTGTCCCTCCTGTCTCTGCTATTTTCTTCTCTATTTCTGTCACTCTTTTTATACCTTTCTCCTTCATTTTGTTCTTCTGTTCCTGACATCTCCTGGTGGATCTTCAATACATCTATCCTTATTTACCCTTATTTTTATTCCTTTTTCTTTGTTTTTGTCTCTTTTTTATGTATTATGAAAGTGGTCGCTAGTAGCCACATAACTGTACACAAAATTCACAGTCTGTTATGTACTTAAATTTGGGGTAAGGGTCTGTATATTTTTGGTACGGCAGAGAAAATGAAACCCTTTTTTGAAATTTTTGTTTTATTTATTCTGAAAAAAATTCTAATTTTTCAACAGTGGTATTAGCCATAGGTCTTATTGTAACTGTTAATGCCCTCAAATACTGGCATACTGTCAATAAGAACAACTGATTATGAACAACTGCAGCTTTTGTTCATTTACACAGAGCAGCATAACAGACTCACTATAATACTTGATCTGCTGATATGCTTAAATCCTGTCTTCTCTGTGGCTGAGTATGGTCGCATATTCAGAGCGATAAATACTCTAAGGCTAGAATTATTTCTTTGACACAGTCTGAATCTGCAGAGGTTGTCTGAACCCTGTAAGGAGAGGGCCTTGCCTTTTAGTTTGTGTTTTTTTCTCATTCTGCTTAACCATTTTGCTTACATAGAACTGCTGAGCTATTAGCTAAAGTCTGACAAAAACATGTTTGCCTCTGTCAGCATACTGGATGTAATAACACTAAAACATCATCCTGTGACTCAGAAAAAAACTCATTGTTAAGTACTTGGCTAATAAAATCAATAATGAGGAAGAGAAAGGTAGAGATGGATGGGGAGTGGGTAAAGTGAAAAAGCAAAAAACAAGGGTAGTGGAGGGGGGAGATGCAAGGAAAGTGAGGGATGACAGAGAAAAACTAAAGAAACATTACTTTATTCAGACAAAAAAATCCAATGAAGATAAGACAATTGCAAGAGAGGAATGAAGCAAGAAAAAAATCCTCTCAGGCTGGGACAGAGGATCAAAAGCTTCTAATTAGTCATTTAGCATGGCCAGGCTTAAGATATGTGCCAAACTCATCAGACTGATCCCACACTGATCCAAATGGAAAGAGGGAGATAAAGAAAGGAGAAGGAAAAGCTACTAACAAAAGATGAAGTACACTAAATGTAAGCTGTGAATTCAAACGTTTGGATATATTGTGAGGCAAACTATCAAGAGTGTGAAGAAAAAAGCTTACATGGGGCACAGAGGCTCACTGACCCTGTCACTTAAAACACACAGGGACATACTAATTTAGATTGCCAAATATATTTATTAACTGCTGTCTGCATTATGTTGTGGCAAAGTTTTTTTTAATTAAGGAAGCATGGCCTTGATCTACCACAAGGGATTTGTTAGCAGGTAATGGAGATTTGATTTTTTTGATTTGATTTCCATAAAATTTTAAAGTAAAATTTTAAGTTTCAACCACAAGCCTGGTGTACATTACATGAGAAGGCTGATACAAAAAACACCTTCTTTCCCTTACCTGCTTACCTACCCTGTCTTTTTGTATCAAGCTCCCAGTACGAAATATCATGTCGGTTATATTTTCGGCATTTTAATTTGGAGAAACAATTTTGTTGGATGGATCCTCTCTAGAAAATGGTCACAAGAGATGGTCACAAGAGCTATAAAAGTAATCTCTACATATCAAAACTAAACTGAACATTTACAACAACATTAAGTTAAGGAGGATTACAGTAAGGAGACTGACCAGTCTTTTAAACAGCAAATGCCTTAAAGTTACATGTATTTGCATTCAAGTAACAAAGCTCTATTTGTCACTCTTGAACAAAGGAGAGAATGTAAATTTTATTACAGAGTGACGAGTTCACAGAGGCTGGACTTCAGGTTGAACTGATGAGTCAACACAACATTGAACTTCAACATAGGAGATCACTGCTTCTTTCCAACCAATATTGAACTTTGTGGTTTTTTAATCATAAAGGTCCCATAACATTAACAACAAACGAATCAATTTAACACAATTCATTATTTTATTTCCATAACTTTAAGTCATTTTGTGCCAAGCTTAACCAAACTTTTTGCACCACAGATCTGTAACACTTTTGGAAATTATGTTGTCCTGCTGATAGAAGTGTCAGATCAGATAACACTTTCAAGTTCTCTTTTATAGTGCAGTTACAAACAGTGCATTCTGTTGTTTAATTTGGAGGACTTGTTAAAAGTAAGAAAAGGCTTGGATTTGTTATAAACTAATATCCCATGGGAATGTTACCTTACAAATGAAAGAAAATGTTATTCATCATTTAAGCCTAATTCACATATGTGTATCCACTTATACCAGAGTGTCTGGTTAAAATGAGACTGCAGCCGATTATACAAACTCATACTTTTTTCAAATTACATCATTTTTTCTCTCCTGTAGCAGTGACGCAGCAGTCGGGATGTCCTCTTACACTGCAGACACACAGTGTCCCTTGTAAAGGTGACACCACAAATAGCCTGGCTGAAGATTTACATACTGTTTACTTCCCAGGAGAAGGATACAGCAGTATATTGGCTGGGGTCCATATGCGCTGGGGTGCATATATGCATGCGCACGCTTTACACACACACACACACACACACACACACAGAGGAAGTGTGTTCTGCCAAGTCAGTAAGAATCTAATTTGACAGGTTGTATGAATATCTGTGTGTATGTGAGGGAGTGAGAGATGGCAGTAGAGGTTCAGGTGAGATACAGTGAAAGATACATTTTCCCTGTTTATACTCATTTATCTCTTCCTCTTTATCTAGTCGTCTGGTTGGCTGCCTTCATCCTCACTGCACATAACGCCTTCTTACTCTCTCCCTGTTGCTGACAAATGTGTCAAGCAGTAGGTGTCAAAGATCAACTTCAACACAAACAGGCACAAAAGTCTGACAATACTGTAATGAATATTATAATCACTGCTTTGAAAGCAGCAATAGTGTCTTTTTTAGGTATTTTGGCCAGGTATGTTCTTTTCCATGCTCCACAAAACAGCTTTAATCATTTCTCTTGTTCTCTCGTTCTCTCTTGGTCACTTGGAGCACTGGCTTAACACTTGCTTTTTCCACATCATGTTTTTTTTTATTTTAATTTTTATTATTGATAAATTCTGCCAATTATTTTCTTGATGAATCAATTAAATGTTTAATATAGTAAATGTCAGAAAAAAAAATTTAAATTTGCATCACAATTTCCTTAAACGCAAGCCTACATCTTTCAGATGACTTATAAAACAGGACGTTTGAAATTTGAAACCAGAAATTATTCAAATATAAGCACTTAACAACAGAACAAAGTCAGTAACTGTCCCGGGGCACAGACACTGAGGGGCGCAGAAGGCTACAAATTCATTGTGTGTCCATTCTTTGGTGGTAATTTGGTTTATTGTAAAATCTTTTGGGAATATGCACAAATAACTGACAATGCAGCGGTAGAGTTATAGTGGTCTATACTTTAAAAGTCTGTCTTACTCATCTACTTCACAGGGTACAGAGTCACTTTTGCACCTTGTTACATTTGAAATAAACTGTAAATTACTGTACAATGTCCCCAGACAAGTGTTCGGCTAAAGTTCACTCTGCCTCTGTCCTTCCTTCCCTTCTTCCCTCTTTTCTGCCACCCTCTCTTCCTTACCTCTTCCTCAGAAAGATGGACAGACAGAATACTAAAGCCAGCCAGCATCAGCCTTGCATAAACCTTCCAAACTACTCTGTTAGTAATTGCTGTCCGGCCTTCACTAGACGTTTGCGTAAGCAAAGCTGGACTGCACTGAATCACCTAGGAAGGCGGATGTGGTGGTGGAGGGAAGAGGATCGATGGGACTCTTTTGGATGAAAAACAAAAGAGCCTTGATGTCTTTTCATTATAAATCGAAGGATTAAATCCCATCAATCACAACACATCTCCATAAGTCATAAATACATACAGAGTTTGGATCTTGATTCCATGCACTGCAGTATGGACTGGTGGTTCAAGCTAGTTTGTGCTTGAGATGATTGGGTAGAGGGAGATGGAGCAGAATGGGTGGAAGGGGAGCAGACAGGAAACAAGCTAATGTAATGCCTGGAGCTCCCTACGGCACTGTAATGACATGGACCAACAGATACCCAAGGTAAAGAAATGAGACAAGAAGGCAGGAGGAGGAGGAGAGGTGCTATCACAAAGTGATAGGGCTCTGCTACTGAGAGAGCTAGCCATACATATACTGACTACAGTACTAAAACAGCCCAGAGAAACACTACAAACCTTGCTCTGTGTGTGTGTGTGTGTGTGTGTGTGTGTGTGTGTGTGTGTGTGTGTGTGTGCATCTAGACTGAGTCCATTTGGTTAATTCAATAAGTCAAAAATGGCTGCTGTGTTATTTTTATGACAGGAATCGAAAGAAGAGTCCTTCTGATCAATAATCAAAGCAAAAAGTCAAACAAACATGGCATATAAAGCCCCAAAAAGAAAACCAGAAGGAACCCCCTCTGCTCTACTGTAATGCTGCTGCAGGTTGTATATGCTGCAATGCCTTACTCAGTGCAGAGCTAGCTCCAATACACAAAGTAGGAAGAAGGTAGTGTTGCCAAATAGTGCGCAGGCTGCCAAGTCTCATGGTGAGGGCCAAAAGTAGCTGCTGCCCGAAAGCGAGTGCCACACAGAGAATAGAACAAGCCAGTGGGGGCACTGTCTGACACTTCCTGCTACTATAATGTTTTTTTTATATACAAAATTTACAGTGGAACAATTCAGGCAAAAGTTCTCCTTCTCTCATCATATAAACACTTTCTCATGAGTTTGAAAAAAATCCTTCAGCTTACAATTGTATTCAGTACTCACACATTTCTAATAAAAATAGTAATTTCTTAGTTTAATATTTTGTCAATAGGGGAATGGGAAATCCAGTGTCCTATGGTCTCTTGTGTGGCAATCAAAATACTGGGTGAAGGTGGGGAGAGTGGAAGAGAGAGAGACGCATGGTTGAAGTCCCCTGACATGAGGAGGAAGGACTCTGCTTCTCTGCTTCTGATGTCTGCTTCTAGGACACTACAGTGTGTATGTGCTCACAGGCAGCTGCAACATCAGTTATTGTGATAAAGTACTAACAACTAGCATTCACTGTCTTTCATGCAGCATCATTGTTTCATACTGATGTGTCCACGGTTGCACCATCTTTCGTTCACAAACATTGCTATTTGTCCACCCATCTCCACACCATTCTCCTTTGCTCTCCTGTCTGCTGTCACAAGTTGAAAGCCAGTGACTCCATAGAAAGTTCATTCAGCCACTTCTCCGTAAAACATATGAAGCTACAATGCCAATACTCACACTGCAGCGTGTCTAGCACCGTTAGATCCTCCATCAGGGATAGATCTTACGTTCTCCAGAATAACAGACAGTTTTTACAGTTTGTATGGCCTGTTCTGCTCCCGGTGCTTTGCTCCAGCTCTGTATTCCCTCTTCGTCCTTCTTATTTCTGCAGGTCCAGATTTAAATGGGAACAGTTTCCTGTTTGAGTCCACAGTGATGCTTCTAAGCTGTAATGAGAAGGCGTGTTGCTTTAGATAAGATATTATTAAAACTTCCAAACTGACCTGAAGGTTGGTCTCCAGTTAGCACTGTTGGATCTGGATCACAGAATACCAGCTGAACTGGACTGACAAATCACACCACCGTGGAGACTGCAGAAGACCCAAAGGCAAACTGCTTCCCAAAATATTTAGAGCCTGATTGTACCACTGTGGTTCAATAATATGGAATGACCATGCTTGCAGTTCTTTTTTTAATGCTGTTATCATGAGATCACAAGTTAATTATCTCATTATTACAAGAGAATGAACGGTCAGCATCTCATCTTTGGTCAGACCAACTGGCAGGAGTTTTTCTGGAACATTTTCAACCTGTCCCTGCAGCTTGCTACAGTTCCTGTCAGCCTCAAAACCTCCATCATTGTGCCTGTGCCTAAAAAATCTGCTGTCACCTGCCTAAATGACTACCGCCCTGTCGCTCTAACTCCAGTCATCATGAAGTGCTTTGAGAGGATCGTCCTAAAGCACATCAAAGACATCATCCCTGCTGGTCTGGATCAATATCAGTTCGCATACAGGGAGAACAGGATCGACAGAGGATGCAGTGTCCATTGCACTTCACACAGCCCTGACCCTATCTGCAGCTTCCTAACACCTACGTGAGGATGTTACTTGTGTAGGCCTCAGGTGGTGAGAATCGGGGACAACACATCCTCTAAACTGGTCCTGAACACAGGCACACCACAGGGCTGTGTGCTCAGCCCAGCCCTCTTCACTCTCTTCACCAGTGACTGTTCTGCCATCCACTTCCACAAACACCATCGTGAAGTTTGCAGACGACACCACCATAGTGGGCCTCATATCGGACAATGATGAGACACAATACAGAGAGGAGATCTAGCACCTTACTCAATGGTGCTCAAACAACAACCTTGTTCTGAACACCAGCAAGACCAAGGAGGTCATAGTGGACTACAGGAGGTCCAGGAGGACAGAGCACGCTCCTCTCCTCATCCACGGGGAAGCAGTTGAGCGTGTCAACAATATCAAGTTCCTGGGCATCCACATCACATCTGACCTGACCTGGTCCATGAACACAGCTCACCTGGTAAAAAAGGCTCAACAAAGACTCTTCTTCCTCAGGAAGCTGAAACGTGCTGGACTCTCCCCTCAGCTCCTGACAAACTTCTACAGGGCCACAATAGAGAGCATCCTCTGCCTCAGTGTGGTATGGCAGCTGCACTGCACAAGACCGAAAGGACTTAGCCCGGGTGGTGAAAACAGCACAGGGGATTGTGGGAAGTCAATATACGACTCAATATATGCCGGCTGGATGCAGAAGAAGGCCTGACATATTGCTGCCGACCCTACCCACCCAGGAAATGGACTGTTTGTACCGCTTCCATCTGGAAAACGGTACAGAAACATAAAAGCACAACATATTATTATGTTGTGCATATTATGTGTTATCGTGTTATTATTATATGTGTACATATTATTACTACTGTTATTATTATTATTATTATTATTATTATTATTACTTACTATTAATAATAATATTATTATTATTATTATTATTATTATTACTACTTACTATTATTACTTACTATTATTATTCTTTTGTACTATATTTACATTTAAAGCTGGAAGTCACCAATACCAATTTTGTCATGTGAAAACATGATGACAATAAATGATAATTGACCGGTTAGAGGAGGTCAACAACTAAGGAGAGCACTCTGCTAAGGTCATATATTGATCTCCTATCTTTCCATGTGTGTGTTTTTCTGTGTTGGTATATTAGTGTAGGCATTCTTAGCTTGTGAAAAATACAAACAATGCTGTAGTTAAAATATAACAAGAAGAAGAACACCTTTATTAATCCCACCAATGGGAAAATAGCAGATAGAAGGTAGCTTTAAGGACAAATTATTATTAAGTGATTCTGTATATATGTGCATGTGACTGATAATGAAATAAGTGCAAGAGTGGGCCTAAATATGAAGAAGTTGTCTTCAGAACTCCACAACAGTAGCGAGAGAACTGGCACAGATACCAGACTGGGGATGTAGCTCATCCATCAACCCACTGACCCACACACATTCACACGTATCCACAGAATACTGTAGAGCCCTAGAGACCAAGCAGCTGGTTGTGTTCATAGGCTGCATGGACAAGCGATGGGTGGAGAGCTGACTCAGCTACCCAGTAAACTGGGGCTGTCCTCACTAGAAAAATGACAGCACTGGTCATATGTTGACAAGGACCTCTCATGATCATTCAATTAATGACGGTTGTTTCTTAGAAGCAATGATGTAAGTAGCACCACAAAACCTCTTTGTGAATAGGCCATAGTGGATAGTTAAATGTAGAAAATGACTGACTTTAACACTCAAGAAAGTCCAAGGAGTCAACATTGGTTTCTTTTAACCATGAGCACAATCCTTATCTTAAGTAGCTCTTCTTTGCTATTAACACACTCTTTACACAAACTATATATATCATTCATCTTATATAGTTATTTGATTTTTTTAAACCCTCAAATGTCAAAATTGGAAAAGAAATTCATCTTAGGAAATATGCTGAATTGTAACCACATTTCCACAAGCATAATTTCTTTTGTATTTTCCAATGACAAATTAGGCACATGTATTCAATCACTGTTAATGCAACACAAACTAAAAAGTAGTAATCCCTTTTGATTATGCTGTAGCACATATATGATTTCTGTTTTGTTTTCTTTTGCAGCTTCTTCCATTCCAACAGGACAGTTTAACAAGGTGACTTTTTTTAGTGCTAAAAGGTTTTCCTGAGCACAGCACCTGTAACATGACGATTACCTCTGTATTTCATCAGCTACAAGACACATCTATTTTCTAAATCTCCCCACATTTTACCTGCTGTCTTTTCTTTTCTTTCTCTTGTTAGTGAAAACTGTACTTTGTCCTTTGTGTGGTCTTGTGGTGGTAACAAATACAGTCTCCTACCATAATCACTAAGATGACTAAGATGGTATTAATGTTCTTTTCCACGGACGTCTTTGTAGGTCCCATCCACAGGATTTCAGCTCAACATTTTGGATTCGCAAAGAAAACTATTGGATTTGCAAACAAAACTGTTGGATGACATTTTCACAAATTTGTGAGTGTGCATAGTTTTGCTCTAAGACCTCTAATTTGATTCCATAATGAAGATACAAAACTAACTCTACAGCTGTATGCTTGAAATGCACTACTTTTGCAACTTGTTTTTCAATCACATATGCAAGGTATTCATTCAACCTTGCCTGCTTTTATATATCTATATATCTATATCTATATATATATATATATATATATATATATATATATATACACACACACACACACACACACACACACACACAACACATACTCAAAGTCTTGGCAATGAAATCCTCTGTGTGAAGAATAAGATGCATTAATAGCTTAACAAGGAATTATACTGCATAGTAATGGTGCAAATTAAGGGTGTTGTGCATATGAAAAGCAATAAAAGTAGTTTTATGAAGAACAAAAAAGAAGAGAATGTTTTACATGTTTTTCTACTTGTCAAATAGTCCATCCATCCATCCATTTTCATCCGCTTGATCCGGGACCGGGGGGACTGAGGCGTCCCTAAGGCCAGCTGAGAGACATAGTCTCTCCAGCGTGTCCTGGGTCTTCTTTCCTGGGGCCTCCTCCGGTGGGACATGCCTGGAACACCTTCCTTCCTAGGGAGGCGTCCAGGGGGCATCCAAAACAGATGCCCAAGCCACCTCAGCTGACTCCTCTCAATGTGAAGGAGCAGCGGCTCTACTCCGAGCTCCTCCCGAGTGACCTGAGCTTCTCACCCTATCTCTAAGGGAGCGCCCATCCACCCTGCGGAGGAAACTCATTTCGGACCGCTTGTATCCGCAATCTTGTCCTTTCAATCATTACCCAAAGTTCATGACCATAGGTGAGGGTGGGAGCGTAGATTGACCGGTAAATCGAGAGCTTCGCCATTTTCGACTCAGCTCCTTCTGGTCACCACGACAGTCTGGTACACCGACCGCATAACTGCACGGACACTGCACCAATTCCTGTCTGTCTCAATCTCACGCTCCATCTTTCCCTCACTCGTGAACAAGACCCCGAGATACTTGAACTCCTCCACTTGAGGCAGGACCTCTCCACCCACCCAGAGAGGGCATGCCACCCTTTTCCGGTTGAGAACCATGGCCTTGGATTTGGAGGTGCTGATTCTCATCCCAACCGCTTCACACTCGGCTGCAAACCGCTCCAGTACATGCTGAAGGTCCTGGCTTGATGAAGCCAACAGGACAACATCATCTGCAAAAAGCAGAGATGAAATCCTGTGGTTCCCAAACCTGGACTCCCTCCGGCCCCTGGCTATGCCTAGAAATCCTGTCCATAAAGATTATGAACAGGACCGGTGACAAAGGGCAGCCCTGCCGGAGTCCAACATGCACTGGGAACAGGTCTGACTTACTGCCGGCAATGCGAACCAAGCTCCTGCTCCGGTCGTACAGAGACCAAACAAGCCCTTAGCAAAGGCCCCGGACCCCATACTCACGGAGCACTCCCCACAGAATACCACGAGGGACACGGTCGAATGCGCTTCTCCAGATCCACAAAGCACATGTGGACTGGTTGGGCAAACTCCCATAAACCCTCAAGCACCCTGTGGAGGGTATAGAGCTGGTCCAGTGTTCCACGACCGGGACGAAAACCCGCATTGTTCCTCCTGAATCCTGAGGGTCGACTATCGGCCGAATTCTCCTCTCCAGTACCCAGGTGTAGACCTCCCTTGTAGTTGGAACACACTCTCCCCCTTTTTAAAAAGAGGGACCACCACCCCCGGTTTGCCACTCCAGAGGCACTGTCCCCAATGTTGCATGCATGTTGCAGCGGCGTGTCAGCCAAGATAGCCCCACGACATCCAGAGACTTGAAGTACTCAGGGCGGATCTCATCCACCCCCCGGGCGCCTTGCCACCGAGGAGCTTGCAAACCTACCTCAGTGACTTCGGCTTGGGTGATGGACGAGTCCTCAGCCTCCGCTTCCTCATTGGAAGGCAAGTCGCTGGGATTGAGGAGATCCTCAAAGTATTTTTTGTTAAAGTATAGTGGTTAAAGTGAATACTCTTATGTCCTGTAAAGTGCATGTTACTGCCGGAGCCCCGGTCCTCTTTGTTCTCTCCAGTCTTGCAGGTTCCTCACTGATTCTGGTTGTGGTCCATCTGTCTGAGGTTCACTGGCCTGGTTGGGGACATGATCTGTGTCTGTGTTGTGGAGAGAAGGTCGAGTGGCCCAGAGCTCCATATGAGGACATCTAGAGATGCACCTGGACTCATGGACTCATTTCCATTACCTGTGAATACCTTCACACATGGACTAAACCCATGAACTCAGTTTATCTACAGTTTATTACAACCCATGTATAACTCCATAATATGATTGATGATGATGTTCTCTGTACATGTGGCATCTATGCACATCTGTCCTTCCCAGGGAGAGGGATCCCTCATCTGTGGCTCTTCCTCAGGTTTCTTCTTTTTCCCATAAAGGGTTTTTTTGAAGTTTTTCCTGACTCGGTTCGAGGGTCTAAGGACAGAGGGTGTCACAACTGTACAGATTGTAAAGCCCTCCGAGGCAAACGATGTTTGTGATTTTGGGCTCTAAATAAATACATTTTTGAATTTTTTGAATTTCTTCCACTGTCCGACAATGTCCCCAGTTGAGGTCAACAGCTCCCCACCCGCACTGTAAACAGTGTTGGCAGAGTACTGCTTCCCCCTTCTGAGGCGCCGGACGGTTTGCTTGCAGAATCTCTTCTGAGAGGCCAACCGATAGTCCTCCTCCACGGCCTCACCGAACTCCTCCCTAGACCCGAAGTTTTTGCCTCCAGGACCTGGCCCTGGGCTAGGCTTGCTTGGCATTCTGCCTGCAGTACCTGTCCACTGTGTCAGGAGTCCCACAGGCCAACATTTTCCGATAGGGACTCCTTCTTCAGCCTGACGGCATCCCTTACTTCCGGTGTCCACCACCGGGTTCGGGGTTGCCTAGAGACCAGAGACCTTGCATCCACAACTTCCACAACTGCTGCGTCGACAATGGAGGCAGAGTACATGGTCCACTCAAACTCAATGTCCCCAGCCTCCCTTGGAATCTGTGAGAAGCTCTTCCGGAGATGGGAGTTGAAGACCTCCCTGACAGAGGGCTCGGCCAGACGTTCCCAACAGACCCTCACAATACGTTTGGGTCTGCCAGGTCTGTCCAACTTCCTCCTCTGCCAGCGGATCCAACTCACCACCAGGTGGTGATCGGTTGACAGCTCAGCCCCTCTCTTTACCCGAGTGTCCAAGACATACGGCCAGAGATCAGATGAAACGACAACAAAGTCGATCATCGACCTCCGGCCTAGGTGTGTCCTGGTGCCACGTGCACTTTATGGACACCCTTATGCTCGAACATGGTGTTCATTATGGACAAACTGTGACTAGCACATAAGTCATGGCCGCTCGGGTTCAGATCGGGGAGGCTGTTCCTCCCAGTCACGCCCCTCCAGGTATCACTGTTGTTGCCCACGGGAGCGTTGAAGTCCCCCAGTAGAACAATGGAGTCCCCAGTCGGAGCACTATCAAGTACCCCTCCCAGGGACTCCAAGAAGGCCAGGTACTCTGTACTGCTGTTCGGCCCGTAGGCACAAACAACAGCAAGAGACCTATCCCCAACCCGAAAGGCGCAGGGAAGCAACCCTCTCATTCACCGGGGTGAACTCCAACACATGGCAGCTGAGCTGGGGAGCTATAAGCAAGCCCACACCAGTTCGCCGCCGCTCACCCTGGGCAACTCCAGAGTAGTGGAGGGTCCAGCCCCTCTCAAGGAGCTGGGTTCCAGAGCCCAAGCTATGCGTGGAGGTGAGCCCGACTATCTCTAGCCTGGTACCTCTCAACCTCCTGCAGGAGCTCAGGCTCCTTCCCCCACTATTGGCAGAGTTTTGGTCCAGGATTGGGTCGTCAAGGCCCCCCGCCACGACTGCTACCCAAACCACATTGCACCGGCCCTCTCATGGACCTTCCTGTGGGTGGTGAGCCTACTGGAAGGCGGGCCCACATCGCCATTTCGGGCTGAGCCCGGCCGGGTCCCGTGGGCAAATACCCAAAATCATGCGAGCCCCAACCCCAGGCCTGGCTCCAGGGTGGGGCCCCGGTAACGCCAATCCGGGTGACGTAACTGTCCTTGTTGGTCTACTGTTCATGATGGGCTTGTGAACCGCTCTTAGTCTGGTCCCGTCACCTAGGACCTGTTTGCCATGGGAGACCCTACCAGGGGCGTAATGCCCCCGACAACATAGCTCCTAGGATCATTCGGGCACACAAACCCCTCCACCACAGTAAGGTGGCGGTTCAAGGAGGGGCTTGTCAAATAGTCCATTTCAGAAAGGTACAGAAATTATTGGATGCAGCATCCCAACTGAAGTCTAACAAGTAAGGGTAAAAGTGGTACCAAATCTTTCACAATTCAACACTTATTTTTTATTTAAATCACACTGTCCACTTCATTTTCAATAAATAAGAACTAAAGGGTCACAGGAACTAAACTCAGGAGCTAAGCTTAAAACTAAAAGTACCTTTGGAGAAGTTCTGTTTGTGTCCCACCTCATGCATAGAAACATAAAGAAGCTGATGAGTCTAAAGACTGCCAGAGACTGCCCTCATCTGAAATGATTAGTTGTTGACCATTCTTCCATATTGACATGCGACCTCCTGTGTTCTCATACTCCGACAACAGTGATCATAATCTGTATCCAGTTGATTTCCTACATTTACAATTATGCATAGTTTAGCAGAGTTTGTATTGTAGAATTTGTATTGACCAACTATGGCTCAGGGACTAAATACAGACATTTTTTTCACTAGAAAATGAAGGTTGCAGGGCTTTAAAAAGTTTATGCAGTTACATCAGTAATGAATGATCTTGTGTGATCTGCGAAATATTCACCACAGATATATGGATGATGTTCAAAAGCCATAATGAAAAATGTCCTTCCATTTCCAGAAACACACAAAAACAAACTCACACGAGACAGAAATGCACACAGAAATTAAATAATGGAGGAAAAGCTAGTGGATTTTCTACAAATGGATGAATGCTGTCTGCCACGCAAAGCAAACTTTCTGGAGTGTTAGTGAGAGAAGAGGAAATGAATTGCATGGCTTTTTTGTTCAGAATTTTTCTGCTACACTTAGCCTTCCTAACGGAGCGCATTACAACTGCACCGTCTCTGAAGTAAAGAAATGCCTGGAGGTACATTAACTAGCTGGCTGGCTTCCTGTCTTTGACTTGGTCTGGCTGCTTTCTTCTTCCCTCTTTCCTTTCTGTCTGTCTTTTTTCTTTCTTTACGACTTTTCTCTCTATCTGATTTTTTTTTTATTTTTAGTGTCTGTCTTCAGTCCTTGACCTATAGGCTATATACTGAAATTGTAAACACAATAATAACATACTATAATCAAAAATACGGTGTAGTGAAGGATAGTGGTGAAGGATGTGTATGCTCATATATCCCTGAGTGTGTGTGTATGTGTGCCCCTCGAGTGATTTAAGAACAGCACAAGACCATAGGGATGACAATAATGAGAACAGGATAATGGAATATTATGATGCAGAGGGAGGAGGGACAGAAAGAAAGAAATATATGTTATGTCTAACACTCCGACATACACTTTTCCTTTACATTTCTGCCAATCAGACATGCTTCCCAGTAGTGCCCTCTCTCATCTCCTGTGTCATGGCACACATACACACACCTCCACTCACACAACTGACCAAGGTGAGGCAAGCAAACAAAAGCCAGTTCCCATTTTTTGCTTAGTTCTCCTATTCCTCCTGATTGCTGCATTGCTCCACAGTGCCACTCACATTTGTCCTTGCAACAGTGTTCCTCTCTTGATCATCAGCCTGATCTGATCAGTGTGAGACACAGTGGACTGAGGTAAGGTGTCAGATTTGAATATCCCACTGTTCAGACATAAAAATATACTTGGTGGTGAGTTTTGGAAGACTATAAAACAAAAAATGATCATTAATGGTGAATAATAATATAATAAATAATCATTTCATATGGATATGACCAACTTCAAAAACCCTTAAAGCTGAATGTCAGCACATGAAACTCAGTGTTTCATTTTGAGACTGTCCTCACGAGGACGGGAGTCAGCAGTACTTTGACCTTAATGCTAAAGTCAGCATGTTTACAATAACAATGCTATAATAATAATGTTAACCATGCAATGTTATCTCCTTGTCATGTCTTGGGGTTGTTAGCAGTCCTCTCACATGGTTTCATTTAAACAACTGACAACAAGGCTCAGTGGGAAAAAACATTATCCAATAATTCACACAAAAAGAGAAAAAGATTAAAGATTTAAAATTTCAAAAATTGACACAAATTTGTCACCTTACTTAAATAAGTAATCGACTTAATCTTTATTTGTCCGGCCACAGTAACATTTACCCACAACACTTATAGGCTGCTTCACACACAGGTGAGCTGAAGAGCAAGTCTGTTGCATTAAAAGCTTTGTTAAAAGCTTAACTGTGCACTGCATGTGATTTTTCTGTGTGGCCACCAATACCCATGTTGCAGTACTGCAAATGCAGACATTACGTGAAAGAATCAGTATAATTGCTTGCTCCTGTCCATAACAAAATGTAAAACCCACATGTACCCACACTGCATTGACAGAGCAGCTGAACACAATCTGATTATGCATGTGTTTCAAAGCGGTGGACAGCAACCTATTTCATTATCAGATAACACACACATCCACACACTCCCCCTACCACCACACACACTAAAACCCACCTGCAAAGGTTTCTCAGCATTAGTACTGAAATGGAAACATAAAGTCAGATGAATTTACAGAGGGCAAAATAGAACATCACAGGATACCAGGAAAGGAAGAAAAAAAGAAGTGGAGAAAAACAGACATAGAAAGAGGAGAAATTCCTTCATCTCCTTTCCCTTACCTAGTTGGTGTTTCTTCCTCCTCCATTTCTCATGAAATAGTCTCTTCATTACCTCCCCCTCTCATCACCTACTCCTCTTAATATTGATCTACTCCTCATCCAGCTTCCTCTCCTCTGTGTCCTTATGTCATTTTCCAAAAACTGCAGCATTACAGTTGTAATTCTGAGATTCTCTTTTTCTTCACTGGCATCTCATCCCACAGTGTGATAGATGTACAGACACACACACACACACACACACACACACACACAGAGCAATCAATCAAGCGCATTGTGCAAGAGACTGGAGCACAGCAAACATACAGAATGGCTTTACAGAAATCATCATATTATTGATACAGGACTGACAGAGAGATTTGTGGCATGAATCTCTGTGTGTGTGTGTGTGTGTGTGTGTGTGTGTGTGTGTGTGTGTGTGTAATGTGTGTGTGTGCAGGAGCAAAAGAGAGAAAAAAAAAGGCTCAGTAGTAATGTTAAAAGTTGCACGTAAAAAGGACAAAATGAACCTTCTTTCTCTCTTGCCCTCCTTTCCTGACTAACCCCACCACTCTGCTCTTTTCTTCTTTTGTTCCACAGAGAAAGAGCTGGCTTGTTGTTTAAAGAAGAGGATAGAGGAAGCAAGATACACCTAGTAAAACAGATCTTGCTGATTTATCTTAAATCCAGTGTGTGTATCTGTGTCCACTGAGGTGTTTAATGATCAAATGATCAGGGAGCAAACAGTCAGATTGCTGATAATTCCCATGTAGCATACAATTACTGAGCTCCTCAAACTGTCTTAGCTTGTCTTGTTAAACATTTATTCTTATCTACCTACCCTATTTTAAGAAATAAAACTACAGCTGTATCCATAAAGCACAGCCCAAAAGGCTCATGTAAAATGCCTCTTCCTGGAAGTACGAGTCAATTCTGTCTGTCTGTTACTGCCCAATATGGTATATATACATTTGGTAAAGACATACTCAGTATCTTTCCAAGTAAGGTGAAGACATTGATATTGTTGTCATCTTTGTCTGTTCAGAAAGAAGCACATCCAGCAGCTGGTTAGTTTAACTTAGCCCAAAGACTGGAAACTAGAGGAAACTCCTAGTCTGCCTCTGTCCAAAGAGAAGAAAAAATCCACCTACCAGCTCATCTAAAGCTAACTAATTAAAGCATAAAACAGCACTTCTTTGTGTCCATCACCATGCAATTGCAGTGAATAAGCCTCTTTGAATACATTTCAGTCCCATTCCCACTAATGTTCTTGGTGTAAAGATCACAAACCAAAGAGTCATTATGTGTGGATTTCTGTCCAGGCTGTATTCAGTACACTAACCGAGGACAGAGGAGGATGTGTGTGCTCTCCAATAGGCCTAATGTGTTCTGCTTATGTTTGGGGTTGCAAACATGCAGCTCAGTGAGTGGTGTTTATTTTTTTCTTTATCTTAGTTTGGGAGCATGCTAACATTTGCCAATAGCACTAAACACAAAATACAGCTCAGGCCGAAGGAAATGTCTTTAGTTTTGCAGATATTTAGTCATAAACCAAAGTACTGGACAAGATTTTAACCTGCTAGAGAAAAAGGATCATCAAATGATTCATCCTCTAGGTACCATGGATGACTGTACAAAACATACATAAAAAGCCAATTTGTCAAATAGACGTTGAGATATTTCAGTCTGTACCAGACAGTTTACCTCTTTAACAAATTAAACAATACATTTAGATTTTTGTACATTTCTTTTTTTAATTAAAAACAAAACTCTACAATAAGCTAAAAATTATGCACTTTTTTATTTACTTTACTTTTATCTATTTTATTTATTTTTTAGGTTGTCATATTGTCAACATGTTGGCATACATTTGTCTGTGTATAGGTGACACTCATTTGGAATTGTGTGTCCACTTGATGACTGAAAGTCAAATGTTCATTCCCTTTCTAGCTTTGTTTTGGTCTCCACCAACATCTGAGGAAATATACCTGGCTTTTTAGCTGCTAAATTTTCTATAAATGCACTATGTTCATCAGCTAGTTACTAACTTTGTCTGTAGTTTGTGCTGGACAAGTCATGTAGTTATCTGAGCTGTGAAACTGAAGGAAGACAGTAAAGCTGTATGCTGCAAAACCAAAACTATGAGCTAAAAGATTATAAAAAGCTCTCTCTCTACATTTGTCACTACAAGCAGTCTCATGCACACTATCATTTGATCCATAATATTAAAAATATTACACATCATACCTTTAAGTCTAATATTGCACTTTGGTTTAATTTTAGTCTTTCATTTTGTACTAAAGATGATTAAAGTGATGACTATGTTGTTCTGAAATTAAATTCATTATAAATATATTCTATAAAAAGCATTCTTGTTTTCTTTCAAGTGACTCTAAAACTGTGAGGCCCTGACAGCTCCAGTATGCCTGCTGTTAGCTACAGTGCCCCCTGCAGGGTGCCACCATGAACACTGCTGCAGGGTTCACAAAGAGGCATGCTGTGTGTGAGACTGCACCAGGGGCTTGTTTCCGTGAGTGTGCATCAGAGGTGCTGAAAAACCTCCACACCTACCAGGGGGAGGAGTGAAAGAAGGCTATATTTAGAGGGGAAGAAAGGTGTGGGGGAAGAATGGGGAAGAGGAGGGGTCTTCCAATGTTTTTTTTTTGGCTACTTGAGGCTTTTGGCTCGGTTTGGTGCATTCAAGGTTGGACATTCATGTAACAGGTGTAAAAGACAAATTTCTTTGTGTATTCCCAGGCTGTGTGGTACTACTGCCTACCTAAATGGCGCAATGGCCCTAAGGAGGTTAGGCAATCCAAATATTACACCAATCAATTTCAGCTTACACAGATTTTTGTGGCACATAATACGAATATCTGAACTTGATCTGCATCAGTCGTCATTGAATAATAACAAAAATGCCTTTATCTTGCTTTTAATGGAATAAGTGTAAGAGAGGGAAATGTCCTCTATCTGGCTTGTAATTCTGTGATGTGGTGTGTATGGTCAGAGGCTTTGTAGCTGATGTTAAAGCAATACACTTGATTTAGTCAATTAGTCAAAGTTTTCCTCTGTTCAATACGTCCCCAGAGAAAGCTCTTCAAATGTCATCTCTGTCATGAATAAATAAAGTCATGTTGACCACAGTGTGTGTGTGCAATGAAATACATAAGAACACCTTTATAAATGTGGTGAGTACTTATTAATTAATGTGAAATTTTGGATTATACCTTTTTAGCTGTTACAGGACACAGATGGGGTTCAAATACAGCCTGGCTTTAAAGCACTGCATATATCAAGTTGCTCACAGTTGATCACAAGTTATTCATTTCTTTGGATCTATCTATCTTAACCAAAGTTTAAGAAGACAGTATGTTGGAGTCTTCTTCTCTTAGTGCACAGCACCTACTACATTTAAGCCATGTATATCATGTTGACATTGAGTGATTTGTGCCCCGACTCTTTGCATTTACGTTAATATCTTAAATAAAAGTTACCATCAGCCATCAAGTGAATTTCTCTTGGAGATTAATATCTATCTATCTATCTATCTATCTATCTATCTATCTATCTATCTATCTATCTATCTATCTATCTATCTATCTATCTATCTATCTATCATCTATCTATCTATCTATCTATCTATCTATCTATCTATCTATCTATCTATCTATCTATCTATCTATCTATCTATCTATCTATCTATCTAGTAATAGCCAAATTGAAATCAAATAAAAAAAATAATTAGTAGTTAATAAAAAAGAAAAAAAGTAAAACAAGAAGTATGGGGGTATTTTGGCTTACATGGTAAATTCAGCATAATATGTAGAGTTTTTGGAACACAACATGAAACTGAGTTTCTGTTTTTAAAATAAAACCTGATTTCATTCATTGATTAATTTTGATCAACTTGGTTGAAATCATCTTTATTGTTTTTCTTGATCAGTGTTAAACTATTGTTGACCAAGTCAAGTAGCACTTGTGTAAGCGTATTTAAAAAAATAAATCTGAAATAATATCAAATAAGTAAACATTTTTAACTAAAACCAAGGATATCATTCTCATTAACGCTGGAAGAAATGTTTGGCTCTCTAACATTTAACGCCCTCAAGACAACGTCAAAGGTCATATGCTGCAGCTGATTTTAGTGGGAAATAAAGCTGTTTGTTATCAGCATCGCATTAGCAAGGGGTTTTGTATTTTTCTTATTGCTTCACTGGACACACTTATAATACAAATAAAAAGGGTTAGAGACTAAAGTGGTAAATTAGGGTCAAACACAGCCTGCAGATGCTTGACAGTGGATGTGTGAGTCTGCCATACTGTCTACCAGAGACAGCTGGCAGGCTTTTATGCCAAACATCTGCAGCAGTTTTATTATAAGTGGCTTAACAGCAATAAAAAAATGTAAAGTAGAACAGATTGGATTTGGGGTTTTTTACAAAAAAAAATAGGGCAGTAAGTATGATATGACAAAGATATGACTAAATGTACATTAAACTGGATTTTTCATGACATGAAATGGATGAAGTATTAAGTTTGCATTAACAGAAAACACAAGAACAAAAACAGGGAGGCTAATCAAGTACAATTATAAAACAAGAAATTAGGAAGATATCCCTGTCTCAAATATAAGGCAGTACTTTTTCAAATACACAATTACCCTCTACTTGTGCCTGCTGGGATCATTTTACAAGAAACCAAAAGGTAGACCCTACTGACTTGTAAAGCAATAAGGCATCAAACTGTTCCTGTTCCAAACAGTCAGTGTACTATTGTACTATTGTACTATGTAAAAGGGAGGCAATTTGACTGAAAGAAATCATGGCAAAGAAAGAAAGTGAAAACTGAGGAAGAAATGACAGAAAGTGAAAAAGTACAATGACAAAGAAAAGTCCCAAAAGAGTCCCAAAGGCTAAACCCAGCAATGTGATATAATGATCTGACATAATGAACTACTTCTATCTGAGCCTCCTAAATCACTTGTCAAAAAAGGCACATAATCTCATGGGTGCAAACATGTAGATTTTCATTTTAAAAAAAAGCCACAAGGCATTGCAAGTACCTCATTTAAAAAATAAAACAGGACTATACATGGAGATTATTGTCTCTCTGTAGAGGTCAGGGGGACCAAAGGAAAGTTGCCATCACCATTAAATGTGCAATTAGTCAATTATGACAAATCCCTTATTTTATTTATTTATTTTTTTGTACTGGACAAGTATCATGATACTTAGGAGGATCATTGAGTATGAAAGAAAAATAATTATAATTACTATTAATCCAGTACCAGGGACAGGATTTTGATTTCAAAGGTGGGAGTGAGGGGGCACAGTTAGTACAGGCAATAATCCTCAGGTGCTTTAGTTTTCCAGATACCCCTACCAAGAAAAAAACACGACAATGTTTTTCGATAATGTCAAAGGCTGTGGTTTAGGATTTTTTTTTTTTTTTGCATTTCTGCTTTATTAATTTTTGGCAGGGTAGGGAGAGAGGGGATAACATGCAGCAAAAGGTGCAGGGGTGAGCTACCAGGCCACCCCAATCTGTCAATCTGTCAGTTTTCTGATTACTCACTTAATCCTTTATTTATGTCATTAATAAATAACAAGCCTAACTTCTTCCATAAATCTTTTCAACCGTTTATTCAAGAATTGTCTTATAAAATACTAATTTTATCCAAAAATGACTAATGTCAGTGTGTTATGGTCTATGCAGTGTAGGTGTAATTATAACGTTTACTCACTATATCTCGCTCGCTCTCATACCTTATATAATTAAGTAATGTGACAAATAAACTTGATTGATTGGATAGTGCTGATTGTAATCAGAAATGCACTTGTATTATCTATATGCAAATGGTTGCTTACACCTACTTACAGCGCATTGTTAGGTCTATTGGGTTTCTGTTTAAAGAATTTCCACATTTTTGACAATTGGGTTCAGGCTTTTTGGGATAAAGTCTCAGGATGCCTTGAAGCAGGAGCTGCATAATTGGTGATGAAAATAAACGTGTTGCGATGCATCAACGTGTTCCATGCAAATCAATGAATTTGCGCAAAGTGGCAAAAATGATTCATATATTGACTCACCCCATAGACAAGAAATGCAGAATAAAACCAGTCTGGGGATGTGTGGGGTAGCAACTATTGCTTGGATTTTGTTGCACTAATTGTTCTATGATATCTGCTCTACATCTCAAAGCAGTATGAGTAGTCAAAATTTGTATTTATTATAAAACTAGAGCCTAGAGACTTGTCAGAAAGAGAAATTTCGTACAGACACCTTATTAGACAAAAATAATTTTATAATATATAATTTTATATATATATATATATATATATATAAAGTACAACATACCATCATATACATAATATATGATGGTATGTTGGCACAGTTCAATTATGAAACTTATGGTAGTGCAATAAGGAGAAAGGTGTAAAGTGAGGAGTAAAATTGATTTTTTATGTTGAGTTTTTATCTCTTTAATACTTTTGGAGATGTATCAAAAATATAATTTTATGTCAGGGAGACTGGGAACATTGAAAGGGCATTGGAAATTTGAGTGGACACAGTTTCCACGTGGTCCTCAGGCATGCAGTTGCTCCTGCTTAAATATGTAGAGGCACCTTTGGGTTCTCATCATTTCACTTAATATTATCCTAGGGTTCTGTGGTAATTCAGCCGTAGGCAAGGCAAGCTTTACTTAATCACAGAGATTTGACTTTAGTCAGTTAGGGAGAACAGTGCTGATACATTTCTTCCTGCTACTTTCAACAAGCTGCTTTTAATTTCCTAAAGGATCTCAAACCTTAAGTGAAACTGCAGTCTGTACACTATTTCAGAGTGCTGGACAATGTCTGCTTCAGCAGCTGCTTCACTATCTGAAAGTGCCAACAAACAATTACCAGCAAAACAAACGCTTCCAAATTTAAATTGCATTCTCAAGTTGATTCAGCACTACTTCACCTTCAGCAGTACTTCTATTTCCATGTCACTGCTTGGTCCCAGCAACCCACATTAGCCACTTCAGTGCTGGATAGTGCCATAGGGGTACAAGCACATGTAAAGTTCTTCATTTTTCATGGGAAAGCTCTATTACCTGAAACAACGTCAGTCCGCTGAGCTGTACACAGCTGAGAGAGCTAATATAGGGTATATTAGCTCTCTCAGCTGTGTACAGCTCAGCGGACTGACAGGATTCTTGCACTTCTTAACAGAGCACCACACAGAATGAACAATACCCGGTGGATATTTTGAGGAATTTCAATGTTTTCAATGTTGTTTGAATTTTTAATTGTCATGTAGCTAGAATGGCCTAAAATATTACAGTAAGTCAAAAATTTTATTCAAAAGATGAACACACCAAGTCATTATTTTGAGTTATAATTTTTAAATGACTAAATATTTTATCCAAAGCCAGACTATAAGTTACTAACTCCCAATTATGAGATTGAAATATTATAATGGAGTGCAAACTTAGATATCTGGAAAATATTGGGATAATACTATATTTTACAATTATGACTTAATAAGTAAAGTCATTATTGCCTTGGCATTACGTATATAAATTATGCCTCAGGTGTTGGAATGCTTTAAACAAAGTCTTTTGTCCAGTGTTGGAGACACCCTTTTCTACACTGAAATCAGAGTTTTGTAACTTTCAGAAACTGACTTATAATCTGACTTACAGTCTTATAATCATGGCTGTTTTATGCAGTGATTGGCCAGATGTGAAAAAATGCAGAGTTTGAAATTAACCAACAGTTCTCTTTCTTCATTCTTCACATGTCTACAACTGTGCCTAATACCACAAACACACCACAAAGGAGAGACGCTCTGAATGAAGAGGCTATGACAGAAGGCACATCTTTAAACTACTTTGTTTCTAACATATTGAGGCCTTAAGCCACAATTTTGACTTGCTAGAAAAAGAAATTTTATTTTCATCATTACCAAATGAACCCCTAACCAAACACTTGCCCTTTGGAACTGTGACCTCTCCCAGATTTTAAGATACCAGCTGTGTGTTTTTGTGAAGCTATCCCTGTCCTGTGTTTCATCTAACAGGCTGACAAAATGTATGAACAGAAGGTTTCATTTTAGCACCTCGCTGTAACAGAACTAATGTTTGGGGCGACTGTTGATGGTAGCACACCCATTCTAATTATTAAGCATTAAGCACCCAAACAGCCATATCAAATGAAAATGCGTGTGTGTGTGTGTGTGTATATATATTGTGTGTGTGTGTGTGTGTGTGTGTGTGTGTGTATGTATGTTTTTGTATGTGTATTGTGTATGTTGTTTTTGATTTCCATCATAGAAACACTTAGACGAGGGGGGGTTACTGCTTCAAATAGTTTCAGTTAGTCTATTATTGTCATGAGGGAGAGAGCTGATAAAGGAGACTAGTCCAAAGTTGGCCTCACCAGAAAACAGATCAGTACTTTGTTCAAATGTTTACCTGATGGGCATGTGAATAATGACTGTGGCTCTCCCCATCAGTGAGCTTTTGTGATATTAAACTGCCACAAAAGGTTGTGGTGGATGTACAAAGCATTCATTTTTTAAATGACCATTTAATTTTTACCATGTCTACAATCTTTCCCTAACCATAACCAAATAGTGTTAGGTGCCTAAAGTAATTGAAATGCCTAAATTATGAAAAGAGGCAAATCAAAAATGTTAATGTATTGGTATTGGAAGGCGTGCAAAGAAATCTCCTTGTTGTTCTCTTAAAGCCCTATCTGCTAACACACACACTGCACGTCACAACAGATCATTCTGCAGTAATCTGCTGCATGTGCGAGTGTATTAGGCTCTGCAAGGCTACGGGCTTACTGCACATGCTATTTTATATGCTCAATTACCTGCTTTTGTCCAAGTGTACGTGTCTCTGCATTTAGTCAGTGCATATGTGTGTGTGTGTGTGTGCACGTGTGTGTGTGTTCATGTTCATTGACTGTGTTATTGACTCCTGCGAGCCGAAAAGACAGTCGAGATCACTCAGAGGTTAAATGTTTTATTTCTTGACATGTCATGAAAGTATGGTGTCCCTCTTATTCTCTTCAGAACCTGTCCTCCTACATTCTCAATTCTTCTCTCAGTCTCTCTCTCCTGCAGCACATAGAAAAAGAAAGCTGTGTCGCAGCATTATCCTGAAAAGCACAGAGGGGGAAGGGGGACCCTGGTGGATATACTGCCTATAGCGCAACAAACCCACTAGAGAGGGAGGGGGAGAGAGAGTGGTGCTACAGGAGGAAAGACACTGAAAAATATCAGAGAGAAAAAACAGAAAAATTTTGAAAATAACTGTGTGGTCAGAATATCATCATCTGGTTGTCGTTGTTTTGCTGCAGAGGTATTGAGATATTGCAGTGACATTACCACCTAGCACCATTCTCCATACTGAAGGTCAGAAGCAATGTACCTGCTCCATAAATAATACTGGCTAAGTTATTGTTTTTGGGTGAATCTGTTCATAAATGGGCCAGTTTCCACCCACTGACCATCTGTCTCACCTTAGCTCTTAAAGGAATAGTTCAACATATTGGATAATAGACTTTCAAAACATGTAGATGAAAATGTGGATATCAGTCTCATCTGTGATAACCCATCATCTTCCAAAAAATATTTTAACGAGGATATTATTTAACACTATAAATTATACAAGCAGATATTGTTACAATACAAGAGGTTAGGCAGGTCAAGCATAGTTCCACTTAGATGGGAGAGACTGGACATTTCATCCTTTTGCCCATTACTAGCTATTTTATCCATTACTTTAAGACAGTTACTTCAACTGTTTCCTGATCACTTTGAACTATTTCAACTATTTATCCATTATTTTGAGCCAATTATCTCAACTTCTCTGATTGAATGTTAACAGTAAATTTAATAAAGCTCAACACCACATTATATAACGTATTACTATTTGCTTATTTCCCAAATATGTGGGCACATATATGTGGATATACATTTGATGTTCATTGAAAAGAATGTGATGAAAATGGACCGTAGGATTGGTAGTTCTATTTCTGCACATTTTCCATATGCATCTAGCTATTTTTGTTTGATTATCTTGCTTGATACAAGCAACATTAGTCAGTATTTGTGTAGCTATATGCTAGGAGGGCCTCACTTAGCATAATCTCTGCCTACCAGTAGGATGGCTGTTAGAGGCTGTGATGTTGACTGCAGGACCTCCATTATTACAGTACACTCCACCACAAGCACAACCGACCTTCTGAAAATTAGGTCAAAATCATGTTAACAATGTCACCATTGCTTTGTATGGTGGAAATATGTAAGTGTGTGTAGGTGTCTGTGAATGTGTGTGTGTGTGTTTGCCACTGTGTTGGTATTTGTTTCTCTTCTCAATGGGAATTGCCATCGCACCCTGCAGTGTGAAAGGATGAAGAGAGAGAGAGAGAGAGAGAGAGAGTGAGGGGTTGGGGGGAGGTTGCTTACAAAGGAACACCATTCAGCTGAGACATCCACCTGAATGAGGCAAGCTGAGACGTACTGCCCAATCGATAAACGGATACGAGCGCCCCAGCCTGCTGAGCTCAGCAGAAAAGAAAAAAAGAGGGGACAGTGAAATGAAAAGGGGGGGGGTTGCAGAAAGTGACCCCATCCTGTTCTTCTTGCACTGCTTTTTACTCTTAATTCATTTCACACCCCTCAACCAAAAACACCTCCCATCCTTCCTGTCACCCCCTCCCCTCTCTCTGTGTTTCTCTCCCTCCTTCTCTGCAGCAGACTAGAGCGCAGTCAGCTACTACAGGGACTGCAGTGTTACGCTATAGCACAAGCAGAGAGCTGGAGAGAACGAGAGGAGGGGGGAGTGGGGGGTGGAGGAGAGGACATGGAGGGGGTGGGGGGCTGAAAAGCGATAATAAGCAATCCAGCGCTCAGCTATGAAATCGCAGTAATAAAGCAGTACAAACTGTCAGAGGTGATGACGGGAGACAAGGAATGGTGGAGGACTGTACAGATTGTGGAGTACAGGAGAAGAAGACAGGAGGAGACAGAGAGAATAGAAAATCCTGCTACCATTGCTAGGATGTTGCATATACTTAATGGACAGATGCATGAATTGAATCAGTCCGGTCATTAATTTTTCAGTGCTTTCTTATGACATTCAACATTTCCGATGTCTTTGATTGAGGCATTGGCAGAAATTAGTAACTTCAACCTTGTCGCTCTCCACCGAGTTAATCAGCTAAAACCGGTTTGACCACCTGACCTCTGCCGACCTGAACGCTGCTGCTTTACTGACTGCCCCCCTCCACCCCTGCAAACCTATCTTTATGTCACTGCGCTGGCACCAAAACTATTGACTGCAACACTTTCAAAGTCACCTCAGCTGTCATACTAATGCTCCTAATACCCCCTCCATGATAACACCTTACTGTTCAGTTTGTCTTTTTTCACTGTCACCCCTCTTCACTTCTTCAATCGCTTGTTTAATTTAATTTTCTGACCTGTCAAGCTTTATGCATGGCAAACCTGCATGAGGCAAGATTTTTTGGACAAATGCATCCACCATAACAAGGTTTTGCCTGTTGTCCTAAATGCTGCAGATTCATACACCAAACATACTATTATATCTTCCCTTTCTCTCTGTCCTTTGTATCATTTGGTGTAAACCAGTTGTTCTCCATCTTTTTTCCTTTGTGATAAGCTAACATGCCTCACAGACCCACTGGCAACTATCAACATGCACCTGCAAATTTGTGACACCACGTGTGTGTTTAACAGCTGATAACATCTGAAAAGCATAAACTAAGCAGTCAACTGTGGTTCTTCACTTTTGCTGGGAATGCACTTATTTCCTGAAAAGTGGAAAGTGGAGACCACATGGGGTCTGCAGGCCCCAGAGGACAACTGGTACTTAAGAGAAGTTTTTTGTGTATGTGTATATCCTCCCAATATACAGTTTTTCATGTGCATAGTACATTAATGCATTTGATCATGTGCATTCATGCCTGTACATACGCACATGTTGAACTGTGTGTGTAGTATGTATCTGATTATGTGTCTCCACTCTAAGTTCTCTTTCTTCATTCTTCAAGTTACAGGGGGCGACTGAGTCAATATGCTGTCTCTTTCCCTATGGCACAGAAGTCCACAGAAAAATACACCTCAACTCACAATGATCCAGGTCAGCCATGGCCATAGATTTTTAAAGACAATTAAGCAGAGGAAAGCAGAGGGAGACATGGGTGAGATGTGGAGGACTTATCCACAGAGGGAGAGAAGACTGAGGAGGGGAATTGGTAAAAAGAAAACTTTAGGTCATAGCTAGAGATGAGATAAATGTAGCAAGAGAGGAATATATATATATAAAAACAAAAAGATAACAACCAAAGATGTGACTGCAGGAGACAGGAGGGAAAGCAGAGGAAGACTGAATAACTAACTGACAGGAAATATAAAATTAGAATATAAGGGCTAAATCTTGAAATGATGAAAAAAACTGATAACAGTGTAATTTTCCCGGTTTGCTGTAATACAGTACAGATCATTTCAAGCAATTATCAAGTAAGCTAAAGAGAACTAATACTGCCTAATTATCTATGTAAGCCTACCATCTCCTACCATCTCCTGTCCACTCTTGGACCTCTGTGTCCATACAAGGACCAGATGCAGCCTTGGCTAGAGGTTCAAATTGGCAAGGACCTCTGTGATCATGTGTGCTACTATACTCTGGGGGAAGGGAATCACCACAACTGGTCACTGTGTAAATCAGCCTATGGTAGGTACACTATGTCCCACATTTGTGCTGGACATTATAAATGACCATCAGAATCATCTGAACGTATACTCTATGTTTTTACTTCATTGTAGTAACATGACATTTCTCAAATATGCTTTATAGGCTATAAGGAATTCACCTCTGTGTTGGAAAGTGGTGTAGAATATTTAATGCGACAATATTAGCTATAAAACGTAGAGGCTAAGAATTACATTTGTTTAATTAGTGTTGTGCTCCAGACTAAACCAATAGGATTTGTGTTCACCAGCAAAGTCAAACAATAAACAGACATTAATATCAACCAGTTCCCAAACACACGCTGACACACACTGACACTCAAGTGCAGGTACACATGCATTTACCATTACCTGCCAGCTCACCTAAGGCACACACTTGAGTAAACAGATTCAGATTCAGATTCAGATTCAGATTCCTTTATTAGTCCCACAGCGGGGAAATTCATAGCATAACAGCAGCGAAGACACATAGTGGGAAATAGTCAATAAGAATGTAAGATAAAATAAAATAAAATGAAATAAAAGGTAAAATAATCCAAGATAAATAGTTATAACTATGTTCATGGACTGTAACTAACTATGGACTGACAGTAATGCAATTATGTGCATGTGTGCTCCTACGCACACATACACACCCACAAACCTGACAAGTTGTCGGGTTTGTGTGTGTTGTTGGCGACAACCCAGTGGATCAGCTGAGTGATGACTGCTGCATATAGGATTTTAGTTTTGTTTGATCAGTAAAATCTTTAAGAAAAGAGTGGGCAGATAAATGGAGGCAGGCCTACCCAGCAAGCTTTGACTTTTCACTTTCTGTTCCTTGGTGATTAAGCTGATGATTGGACTGTTGAACAAAATTCTTCAAATGCGGACTGACAGTGGAGATAGCTGGATCCCAAATTTGGATAATTTCCCAATTAAATCATGTTAAAATTATTAAGTCTTTTACTGGATAAATCATGTGGGGCACAACATCTCTACACAGGAGAGAGAGGCAGAAAGAGAGGGGCAGGAAAAGTAAGGATGGACTGATGTGACACAGACAAATGAGCATTAGCTGTGGCCAAATCTTCACACAAAGATACCAGTGGAAGAGGAAAGGAAAGACCAGCAGCAGGGTAACTAAGCAGAGGAGAGGCGAGGAAACACGGAGAGGAGCAGATGTGATTAACAGAATATGATGCATCAAAATGCGGAAGGAAAGAAAAAAACTATGGAAGAAAGAAACTAGAGAAACATACTGACTCATACGGGTCCGTGTAATCTATCTATCTATCTATCTATCTATCTATCTATCTATCTATCTATCTATCTATCTATCTATCTATCTATCTATTTTATTCCACTTGTTGAAAAACACTGCATTGAATTTCACATTCCCCTCCTCCTCCTCCAGTTTAGGGGGTAACTTGGCGCGCAACAATGCGCAATGGCCAAAAACAGTGCCAAACGGCCAAACATGGGTAAGAGCGCGCACAGCAGAGAGGGAGGACATGAAAGAAAGCGAAGAGGAAAACACATGCTGTTAAATAGAGCAGGAAAGAATAAACACTCACCCGGGCGTATTTGGAGGAGTAGGGGTCCTCGAACAGCGCCCACATATTAGGCTGCCACACCTCCCACCACGTCGCCCTGCGGCCGTCCTCCTGCATGCACAGCCGCTTCAGGTCGCCGTCCGCCCCGCCGGTAAGCGCCGGGTCATCCTCGGGGGCGTCTGGCTCGGGGGTCTCGAAACTGTCCAGGGCTTCCTCTGCATCCCGGTGCTGCCGGTAGTTCATCCAGCAGCACGCTTCCACATCTGTCTCATCGATGCCCCAAAAGGCGAGCTCCTCCTCGAAGAGCGGCCCGCACACATCGTTGGGGCAGTGGAGCTTGCCGGTGCGGTAGTAGTTGAGGATGAAGGCGAAGGTGGCCGGGTGGCGGTCGAAGAAGAACTCGTCGGACTTGGGGTCGTAGTCGAAGTTGCTGTAGGCGTCGGGCTCGGTCAGCCAGGACAGGCGCGTCCCCGGCAGCGTCTTTAGGGTGCTCCGGTAGGTCTCGTGTCGGATGCCGCCGCAGTTGATCACGATCTTCTCGCTATCTGACGCCGAGCAAGTCATGGCTGCGCTGGAGCATGCTTCGGTCCGGACCACTGACTGCTGCTGCTGCGGCCGATGCCCGTTTCCATCCACCGGCTGTCCGCCTGCGCAACTGTTATACCGTCCCGAGCAGGAGTCACAGGGCCAACTGAGAGGAGGAGGACAGAGGAGGAGAGGAAGGAGGAGTCTGCGTGTGTGTGTGTGCGTGTGTGTGTAAGAGAGAAAAAGACAGAGGAGAGAATCTGCGTGTGTGCATGACATAGACACTGACAGAGAATACGTGGGATGCGGATTTTATGAATCAATAGATTTCCCCACAGAATGACGGACTGTCTGATTGACTGACTGATTAAATGGATATTATTCGATCATTTGACGTTATTAAGGTCAAAACTACCGTTACTACTCCACACGTTTTTACATGCCCCTTTGGCGCTCTGCTTCTGTTGAATTTGCTGCATCCAGGGTTTGAACTGCAAGGAAATAAGATTTATTGACGCGAAAAGTAGAGAGAGACAGAAACTGGATGGTTCTGTTTTATCTACTGTTTTTTTCTGCAAATGCTCAAACAAAAAGACAACGGCAAACTGCAATGCAAGACAGGACATCTTAACATGACACCAACTGCTGAATAAAACTGTGACTGTCCGCACTCTTTTGGTTTCACTCTTTCCATCAGATGTCAGAACTTGGCTGCTGGACAGAGCTTGACCTGGCTCACAGTGTTGTAGTTTATCCCAAAGATGTTGGACTCTGGGTTCAGGGCTCTGTGTAACCACTGCTTTATGGAGCTGGCTTTGTGCACTGGGATATTGTCATTGTCATGTAAGGGTGTTGCCACAGATTTTGGACCTTATGAAAGAAAATAATATTGGGCCATAGATCACACATGTAGGCTACATTGCTGCAAAATCCATGTGACCACTCCAAATTTTAATAATAAATGTGTCTTTGCAGACTGGAATCTCATGTAGTCTGATGTTAATGATCGCATACATACTCTACTGGCATTGATCATTGGTATATAACATGATGATATATACTTTATGTAGTATCAGCTTCATCATTTCATCTACCAACATTTTCTGATCACTTTCTGATCAACGCTGAGCAAGTCTGCACATACTACTTATGCATACTAATACATCACTGTGTAATACAGTAACAGATATGCTGACATATAATATCTGAGGGACTACTTTATGCCATTCTCATTCTGACTGTTTGATTGAACACAACCTACTACAAAGTCAGGGGTTGAAAGTGCTACCTTCTTAAGTTATCATGATAAGAATTACGTTAGTAGCCGCTAGCATAGCCTTAAACCATTAGCCTGACACTGACTGAAATGACATTACTTGAGGACATCAAATTTCTATTAATATATATATATATATATATATATATATATATATATATATATATATATATATATATATATATATACATATATGTATATAATTTTTTCCCCACATATTTAGTAGTAGTCTCCAACACCAGGAAACACATGCTGAGTGTGTAAAAAAATAAGCTAAGTTTCCCTTTAAGATGCCCTAATGCATTTATGAACAGGAAGAAGACACAAGTACATCATTTCTGAGAGCATTTTAAATGACAACTCTTTGGGGAAATGTCTCTTGAGCTTAAACGGATTGGTAAAATGGATTTTGGTAATCGTAATCTTCATGTTAATCTTTTAGAACCTACCTGTTGTTTAGCTAACTGAATCCACTGACATAGCTAATGTTAGCTTGCTAATATCTGACCCATTTAGAGTGCACATTAAGAGATAATAAGCAGTGTGATTGATATATCCGACCTGAAAGTTGATAAATGTAGTTTCACGGATCAGTGCCAGCAGAATTGCAGCATTTGTTCTAGTGGCACTGATGCAATGTAATCACTCCCTGTGGTCGTAACCACTACTTGTGGGTTATTATGATTTAATTACAATGAGTGATGATTATGATCCAATCCACGTCAGCACCTTGCTCTGTTTGTGTTGTTTTACTTAATCAGTTTCAATTTTATTTACAAAGTCAGTTTCACCAAATAATCATACATATTAAACAGGTTAGCTGTGTTACTGTTCTGTAATGAGCTCTTATACTGGACTTCATGAAATTCTACGTTTCTGTATAAGCTATTATACATATCCATGACATACACTTTCGGTTTCAAACAGTCCTGGTTATTCCAAAAGAGAAAATCTGCAGACATTTGAATCTAATGGGATATTTTGAGAGGCTGATAAATGGAAGAAGCACTTTTTAACCTGGGCCTGAAAGGGTTAATAATAGTGGAAATGATGAAAGCTCATAGATTAGATTTTATGAAGAATACAACATACCTAGAATTATGGAAAGTTATGCTAACAACATCTGACAAAATGAACAAATAACATAGGTTAGTATAATCAGACATTTCCCACTAGTTATAAACTGTAACGCATTTATTTTTTATCTCTACATACATTCTCCATGTATGTAGAGATAAAAAATAAATAAATAACAACTTCTATCTACATTTACAAAAGATATATCTTCTGCACTAGTGGGATCATAATTTTGGAAGTTATACTAGCCTGTAATCCTACAGTGACTTTTTATTTACATAGTTGACTGGTCTTGATTGGACAGCGCTACAGATGTTTTCTAGCAACTTTACACATTAAGTGTTAGGTTTTAATGTTGTAACCTGATTTAGTATATCACTAGCTTAAAATTAGCTAGCTGTTAATAAGGACAAAGAAGGGACTTCATGTCCTTACTCAGTGATGGAGGGAATCTAAGTCAAAATGCACAAACTAACACTGTTCATTCTAAAAACCAGTTCCCTTCTGGGAGTTCAATTATTGATATGAGCCTGCATCAGCAGCTTTTTTGTGTTGCATGTGATAAAACATCCATCACATATATGTAGTCAAGTGAATGTACATCTAAAAATGAGGTCTCAAAAGAATTGAAATAGCAGTGCTGGTACCTCAGCACTCTATGTAAGGTTTTGGTTTAGTGTCCTGCATGAAAATGAATGAATCTCCCTTACTGAGGCTCTGATCTGCCCCTCCACCCCCTCCCCCTTTCTGCTGCATTACTTCTTCCTCCACACTGTCTTTCAATCTACTAAAACACTTGGCTCAATTAGAGCAAAGCAGGAGGGATATGATAGAGTGTTTCATGTCCACCCCGCCCATTCCCTCTCTCTCTTCTCCTTTCTAAGATAGTCCCTCCACCACTGAGCGGGGGGAGAGAGAGAGAGAGAGCAGAAGCAGAACGAGTATTTGCTGAGCTCCACAAAATGGGGAGAAAAGACTGCAGACCATCAGATCATTAGTGCTCTCCCATTTTCTCTCTCTCGCTTTTTCTCTCACAGTGTATTCTCTCCATTTCTTCCTCCACCTCTCCTGATCATCTCTACAGCTTATGCTCTCTCTCTCTCTCTCTCTCGCTCGCTCTCTCTTTTACTAGGGCAGAGCTAATGTGCTTGGTCTGTAACATTCTGCAGCACAGTACTCTGTATTAGAGTAGTGCTGTATTGGGTCCGCTACAGTGTCACTGAAAACACACACACACGCACACACACACACTCCTATGGTCTAAGTCATTGGAATACCCTTAACTCATGGAACGTGAGCAGGCAGTAGGACCAACCTGACCTATTTGTGTTATATATGTTTTATATGAGACAGAGTGGTGTTGATGGTCACAGCAGTTGCGACAGTTGCGCTTTATGGTGGCAGACCGGATGTTTTGGGGCAGTTAGAAAACCCCGAGAAGGTTGTATGGTGTGGTGAAGAACTGTCTGTTTGATGCCGACAAGAAAGAAGTGTTAAAACGGAAATAAGTCACCCCTCGATCATTCTACATGGTGTCAGAAGTGTTTCGACGCGCACAGGTATAAGAGAAGCTGACGACAGTGCGACATGGGGAAGTTTAACCCCCCCGGCGAACTTTTCCTTTGATAAGCCGACTGAGTGGCCCGAATGGAAACAACGCTTCGAGCGATACAGACTCGCTACGAAGCTCAACAAAGATGATGGAGAAGTGCAGGTGAGCTGCTTAATTTATGCCATGGGCACTGAGGCAGAAAACATTTACAAGTCATTCACGTTCGCGGGGAACGATAAGCGCAATGACTTTGCCGCTGTGGTGGGGAAGTTTGATGAGTACTTCTTCCCGCAGAGGAATATTATCCATAAGCGGATATGTTTCCACCAGTGAGTCCAGTACGACCTGTACGACCTATCGGAGCACTGTGAATTTGGTGCAACCAGAGAGGAGAACATCTGCGACCGTGTTGTAGCCGGGATTCTGGATAAGGAGCTCTCCCACAGGCTGCAGCTAATGGTTGTCTAACGCTAACCATGACGATACAGACCGTCAGACAGTCTAAAGAGGTCGCAGCACAAGTGAGCCTGCAGGGAGACACGGAGGGGTCGGTGCAGGAGGTTTCAACGGAAAAACACAAACTGGAAACCACAACAGAGACAAGGCACGTCAAAAGACACAAAATGGGGAGGAAATGAAAAGAAATGTGGCAGATGTGGGAAGAGACAACATAACAAAGACGAAAAATGCCCTGCAGTGAAGGCTACGTGTCATAATTTTCACAAAATTGGACACTGGGCGAGAGCATGTCGCAATAGCAGGTCAGTGCATGAGGTCACAGAGGCTGAGAGAGCTGAGCAGACCTCATACTTCCTTGGTTCAGTGTGTGATGCTAGAGAGAACAGTGAACAGTGGACTGTGCAGCTACATGTGGATTCCACTGCAATGGAATTCAAAATTGACACAGGAGCTGATGTCACTGTCATAAATGAGGACACCTTTTACACACTCACTCCTGAGAGAAGACTAGAACCACCTGACATCCCTCTGGACAGCCCCAGAAGTGAACTGTTGTGTCTGGGCCATTTTGATGTGACAATCAACCACAAAGGAAAGGATTTCCCATTCACAGTTTAAGTGGTTCGTGGACACAGGGTCAACAATCTACTCAGCTGGACTTTATCAGTGAGGATGAATCTGGTGAGGCGAGTGGATGAGGTAAAATCCAACACCAGTCATCTGCAAGCCTACGGTGAGCATGATACTTGAACCGGATACTTGAAAACTGAACCGGTCAAAATCGAGTTAAAGGATGATGCTGTACCATATGCTGTTCACACTGCACGCCGTGTGCCATTTCCCATGCTGCAGAAAGTCAAAGAGGAACTAAAAAGGATGGAGAACAATAGTGTCATCAAGCAGGTGATACAACCCACTGAATGGTGCGCACCCATGGTCCCAGTTCTGAAAAGAAACACAGCCAAGGCCAGGATCTGTGTAGACCTGACAAAACTGAACAAGTCAGTAAAAAGAGAGCACTACATCCTGCCGACCCCCAACGAGATAACAGCCAAGCTGACTGGAGCAACAGTGTTTTTGTCCCAGCATCTCCTAGCAGAACGGAATGCATCAGATTGGTCACCGCAGTGAAATGTGCCACTGAACATCCGAGCTTACATGAAGGTGAAAAATGAGCTATGAGAGGCCGATGGCTTGCTCATTCGTGGGAACAAGATTGTTATTTCATAGTCACTAAGATCCGACATCTTGAAAAAAATACATGATGGACATCAGGGGCTAACTAGGTGTAGAGAGAGGGCGAAATCATCAGTTTGGTGGCCGGGACTCAACTCAAAAACTCGGTGATGTCATGCCACACTTGCCAAGAACAAAGGCTTCAGACTTCAGTCACACCACATCGAGTCCTCACCACCTTCAAGGAAACGGTCATGCGGAGAGAGCAGTACAGACTGCAAAGAGAATCCTCCATCAAGAAGATCCACTAATAGCCTTGATGTGCTATAGATCAACTCCCTGTGCCATCACGGGAGTCAGTCCAGCAGAACTCTTGATGGGGAGAAAAATTAGAACAACACTCCCCACATTGGAAAAGAATCTTCGACCCAAATGGCCTAACAGGAAGACAGTTAGAGAAAAAGATGCTGGTGAGAAGGCGAAACAAGCTTTCTATTACAACCACAGTCACGTTAGCCAGACCTCTTCCACTGCTTTGACCAGGAGATGCAGTCTTCATCAAATTGGATCAGGAAAGGGTCTGGGAGACACCAGCTGTCATTTCAAACAAAAGCGTCACTCCGAGGTCATACCTCATCAACACATCGCAAGGAGCTGTGCTGAGGCGGAACCGCCGCTATCTCCGGGCAGATCTGTCTTCATGACCTGCCCAAGTTGCCTCTCTTGCTTCAGCTGAGAGTGCTGGAGAAGGGTCCTGATCTGCAAGTGACAACACCCCAGAGACTGTTTCCTCCAGCCCAGGTGAAGTCACATGCCCCACATACACTAAAAAGGCTCCAGGACAGTTTCGCACCAGCAAACCAGTCAACAGGCTAGACCTGTAGACAGACACTGAAGTGTCTATCATATGGCCTTTGGGGGGGAATTGGGAAAGACAAGACTGAAAAAAAATTACAATGAATGTTTACGAAGAAGGTGACTTAAAATATTTTCTGTCTGGTTTACTGTTTACTATTGTGTGTTGTACACTGTAAATGCACTTTGTGTTATTGGAAATAACAATTCTAAAAAAAAAAGTGGGGAACATGTCATATGAGACAGAGTGGTGTTGATGGTCACAGCAGTTGCGACAGTTGCGCTTTATGGTGGCAGACGTAGATGTTTTGGGGCAGTATGAAAACCCTGAAAAGGTTGTATGGTGTGGTGAAGAACTGTCTGTTTGATGCTGACAATAAAGAAATGTTAAAACGGAAATAAGCCACCCCTCGATCATTCTACAATTTCTTAGAGAGATAAGCCTTCTATTAGTACATTCTCTAATAAGAGAACAAGACTAAAGCAATGTTAATACTCCAGAAAGAAATATTTACTCTGTGTTGGTTAGCTAAAATTTGCTAATTAGCAGTACCATAAAGACTGTCATAAGTGTTGGAAAACCTGAAATTTTGTCCAGATGATGACAATACACCTATATTGGAACACCTGACGTCCTACGTGCTACGGTGAGTGTATTACGTCATTTTCCTGTTCTCCTTTGCGCTAGAGCTGTGTGAATACTCTTGAGACTCCAGAGCATAATTTTCTTAAATACTCTCTAGATTTTGTACAACTGCGGCTAACCACCGCAGCAGATCTTACCTAAGGCTAGCAACTTATTTAGTTGTCCAAAAGCTTAATTTTGCCTAAAACTCTTTAATTAATTTGGTTCAGTGGTTAGCCCCTAAGCTATCTCGAAATTAGCAATGGCTTCTCCTCTCCCTCTCTCCTCCTCTCCCTCTCTTGCTCGGTGTGTCAGATGTTTAGCTACTCCTCTGCCTCTCCTTTAGTTAGCGTAAATGTAAATTGTACCTGTAATAAATTTAGCTTATATGTAGTTTTGGAGGCGAGGCTGACAGAGTTAGAGAGAGCCGGCTCGGCACCAATGTTAGCAGTTATGCTAGTATAGCGTAGTTAGCCAGTCAGTCCCCAGTAGTCAAAAGTGCGAGCCGAGCCGACCAAGAGTGCAGGGTTAGCATCAGCTAGCAGCACTCCCTTCCCCGGCAGACCTTCCCCGAACCGAGCAGCCGGGCGGCTGGGTGACTGTTCGAAGGAGGCAGAGCTCAAAAAAGTCCACCAAGGTTCACCACCAAGCACTTCACGCGTGTCTAATAAATTCTCCCCCCTCAGCTGCGTTACACACACCCGCTGACAAACCAGCTCTGGTCATTGGCAGCTCCATAGTCCGACACGTGAAGTTAGCAACACCGGGGAACATAGTCAAATGCTGGCAAAGAATAAGCGTAAATATGATACAATTGTAATTCATGTTGGCATTAATGACGCCCAATTACGCCAATCGGAGGTCACTAGAATTAATGTGGAGTCGGTGTGTAAGTTTGCAAAACTGATGTCGGACTCCGTAGTAATCCGTAATCTTACCAGTGATGACATGTATAGCCGCATGTCGTCATTCCACCGGTGGTTAACGAGGTGGTGTCCGGCAAACGGCGTGGGCTTTATTAATAATTGGCAGCCTTTTTGGGGGAGATCTGGCCTGATTAGGAGAGATGGTATCCATCCCACTTTGGCTGGAGCCAAGCTGTCCTGTCTAGAAATATATGAAAGTTTTATTAGTCCTAATTCATGACATACCAGAGTTGGGACCAGTAAGCAGAGCTGCAGTCTTACACGCTTCTCTGCGCCTCCATTAGAGCAGCTGCACACCCAATATAGAATAGAAACTGTGTCTGCCCAGCGACCATTTAAACTCTTAAAACCAAAAAGGGGAGTCACTCAGAAAAATCTAATAAAAATGAACACTGCTGTAGCAACTCAGCAAGCAGCATAATAAGAAAATTAAGTGTGGCCTTCTTAAACATCAGATCTCTGGCCTCTAAGGCTGTTCTGATAAATGATTTGATATAGACCTGTTCTGCCTTACTGAGACCTGGCTAGGTCAGGAAGAATTAGTTAGAATGACTAGGCGGAGTGGATTCTTTTAGGCTAACATTCATGTTCCTCGAGACACTGGACGAGGAGGTGGAGTTGCAGCCATTTTTAATTCAGCCCTATTAATAAATTCTCGGCCTAAAGAGGGCTTCAGCTCATTTGAAAGCTTTTATTACTTTTTCATGTCCAGCCTGGAGGAGCACAAAGCCAATATTTTGTTGCTGTATACTTGCTGTAGTGTACCGCCCCCCAGGCCCATACTCTGAATTCTTATCTGAATTTTCAGAGTTCTTGTCAAATTTAGTCCTTGAAAATGACAAGGTAATTATTGTATGTAGGTGATTTTAAATATTCATGTGGACATGGATAATAGTGACAGTCTTAGCACAGCATTCATCTCATTATTGGACTCCATTGGGTTTTCTCAGAGGGTAAATTCTCCAACTCACTGTCACAATTATACCCTTGATTTGGTCCTTACCTATGGTATTGAAATTGAGCACTTAATAGTCTCCCCCAAAATCCTATATTATCAGACCACTACTTAGTATCATTTGAATTCCTATTACAGGACTATATGCACCACTAGAAAAATTTGTGTTCACTAGATGGTTACCCAATTGTACTAGGACTAAATTTAAGGAAGCAATTCCAACAGCATTAAAGTCAGAATGTTTTCTTAGTATCTCTGACGACTCTCATGATTATTTGAGCTCCCCCCAAATTGACCAACTTGTTAGTAACACCATGGACTTACTCAGAGGCACTCTGGACTCTGTTGCGCCCCTAAAAAGAAAGATCATATAAAACAAAAGAGATTGGCACCATGGTTTAACTCTGCAACTCGCAAGTTAAAACAAACAACATGACAATTGGAAAGGATATGGCGCTCCACCTGAAGAGGAGGACTCTTGCCCTAGCCTTTCTTTTCAGCACTGTAGCCAGGCTGACGCAGAGCCATAGCTCCTATTGAACCCCGCATCCCTTTAAGTTTAAGTACTAATGATTTCATGAGCTTCTTTAATAACAAGACTTTGAATATTAGGGAAAAAAATTGTCAGGATCTGCCCTCGTTCAGACTCTGATCGATCTAACGTGTCTTCAGACACAGGAAATGAGTTAGGAGCAGATACATTAAAACCTGACAATTGCTTGAGACAGTTTTATTCCAATTGGCCTTCCCGAAGCTATCCTTCGTTAGTTTCATCATCGAAAGCAACAACTTGTCTCCTAGACCCCATTGGCACATCGCTGCTGCATATTATTAATCTGTCTCTGGTGTCAGGCTTTGTACCCAAGTCTTTTAAAGTAGCTGTAATTAAACCATTGATCAAAAAACCTACACTTGATGCAGATGTGTTAGCCAATTATAGACCAATATCCAACCTCCCCTTTTTGTCTAAGATCCTAGAGAAAGCCTGTTGCCAGCCAGTTATGTAATTATCTCCTGCAGTAATAGTCTTTTTGAAGTTTTTCAGTCAGGATTTAGAAGCTCACCATAGCACAGAAACAGCACTTGTGAAAGTCACTAATGACCTGTTGACAGCATCAGATAGAGGGCTTCTGTCTGTACTTGTCCTGTTAGACCTCAGTGCTGCCTTTGATACAGTTGACCATCACATTCTGTTGCTGAGAATGGAAAAACTGCTTGGTATTAAAGGGTCTGCATTAAACTGGTTTCAGATCATACTTATCAGATCGGTCTATCAGTGCTAGGTCCAATTCTATTTATTTTGTATATGCTGTTTATTTTGTATATGCCCCTTGGCAATATCATTAGGAGGCACTTCCATAGATTTCCATTGTTTATGCTGATGACACCCAATTATATTTATCAGTGGAGCCAGACAAAACTGATCAAGCTCCTGAAACTCCAGGCCTGCCTTAAAGATATAAAGGCTTGGATGACCAAGAAATTGTCCTGCTGTTGAACTCAGATAAAACTGAAGTGATCCTATTAGGTCCGAAACACCTGAGGAACACGTTTTCTCCTAGTATAGCCTTGCTGGATTGCATTAACTGGACCTCCAGCACTACTGTAAGGAATCTCTGTATTTTATTTGATCAGGATATGTCCTTCGACACCCATATTAAGCATATTTCAAGGTCTGCCTTTTATCACCAAAATTAGTCCATGCATTTGTCTCTTCCAGGCTGGATTATTGTAATTCACTTTTATCAGGGCTGCCCAAACAAGTCGTTAAAGACTCTACAGCTGGTCCAGAATGCCGCTGCTCGGGTGCTGACTAGAACCAGGAAAAGAGACCATATTACTCCAAGTATTGGCTTCTCTGCATTGGCTCCCTGTAAAATTTAGAGTGGATTTTAAAATCCTACTCCTCACATATAAGGCTCTACATGGTCTGGCACCATCATATCTTAATGAATTGATAACTCCTTATCATCCAACTAGAGTGCTGCGCTCCCAAAACGCAGGCTTACTTGTAGTTCCCAGGGTTTCCAGAAGTAGTCTAGGGGGCAGAGCCTTCAGCTATCAGGCCCCTGTTCTCTGGAACCAGCTCCCAGTCTGGGTCCGAGAGGCAGACACAGTGTCAGCTTTTGATAAAGCTTATAGTTAGGGTGGGCACAGGCTCGCCCTTAGTTATGCTGCTATAGGCTTAGACTGCCGGGGGGCTCCCATGATGCATCGGGCACCTCTCCCTCTTCCTCTGTCTCTGCTTGCCTCTTTCTCTGCTTCCTCTTCCTTTGCTTCCTCTACTCTTATTATGGTAGTAGTGCAAACTGGAGTCACCTTATAAACTGGTAAAAGTGGCTAAAGTGGTTAAACTGGTTAAAGTGTTAAAGCGGTTAATGTGAATACTCTTATGTCCTGTAAAGTGCATGTTACTGCCGGAGCCCCGGTCCTCTTTGTTCTCTCCAGTCTTGCAGGTTCCTCACTGATTCTGGTTGTGGTCCATCTGTCTGAGGTTCACTGGCCTGGTTGGGGACATGATCTGTGTCTGTGTGTTGTGGAGAGAAGGTCGAGTGGCCCAGAGCTCCATATGAGGACATCTAGAGATGCACCTGGACTCATGGACTCATTTCCATTACCTTGTGATATCTTCACACATGGACTAAACCCAATGAACTCAGTTTAGCTACAGTTTATTACGACCCATGTATAACTTCCATAATATGATTGATGATGATGTTCTCTGTACATGTGGCATCTATTGCACGTCTGTCCGTCCCAGGGAGAGGGATCCCTCATCTGTGGCTCTTCCTCAGGTTTCTTCTTTTTCCCATAAAGGGTTTTTTGAAGTTTTTCCTGACTCGGTTCGAGGGTCTAAGGACAGAGGGTGTCACAACTGTACAGATTGTAAATTTGTAAATATTGTGATTTTGGGCTTTAAATAAATAAAATTTTGAATACAAGAAAATACTGGCCTAAATTTTACGACAGTCCATGAAGTAGTTGTTCAGATTATCTGGACCAAAATGTCCATGACAATGTCATATTTTTGCTTTTCATGCTTGTACAGATGTGGTCCTCACAGACTGCGGTACCAACCTTATTTGACAAACTGAAAATGTCAGGTTTTCTCAGACGCTAAAAACACACTCCATATTTATATATATTTGTACATGTATTCACATACACTGACACTGCGCTCTATGGTGATTTTTTTTTCTGCAGTGAAAGCAATCTCCCTTTTATCTCTACCTCATTTTATCTCCTATCCTTACCTTTCTCCTTTTTCTTATCTATTTGTCTTTTCTCACTCCTCATCTCCTCTGCATTGGGATACTATTTTATACTTCTTTTCCTCATTATGTCCTCAGTGTAAATATGTGATCAGATCTGAAGATCAGCCAAACTTTCTGGCCCTCTGTTGCTCTCTCACTCAATCTCATCTTCTCATCTCTGCTCTCTTTTCCCTACAGCAACCTTTCTCTCTGTTGCCTTTCCTTACTCCCTCTCTTCCTCTCCTCTGCTTCTTTTAGCCATGCTTTTTCCCCAAACTTGGTCAAACTGAAAACGGAGTGGACAGCCTTGTGTGTGTGCATGCACAAAGGAAATAATAATAAAATGATTATTAAAAACAAAAAAGATATGATAATGCATATAAAGAATGAAACAATGAGTCAATCTTCAAAAATAAAATAATTTAGATTTATGGAATTTATTAATATATTCATGAATTGACAAAAAATAACAATAAACTCTAGGTCCACCCAGAGGTTTCTCCAGGTCTTATACCTGCATGCCCTGGTCTTCAGCAATGGTTCAAGCTCCAGTCAGGTGAGATGGATGTATAGATGGATGGATGAATGGATGGATGGATTGACGAACGGACGGACAGACAGACATATAGATAGATAGACATACAGACAGCTAAATAGGACAGAAATTTGAATGTTACAAGAATTCTAAAGTTACAAACACTTGATTGTATTCAACACAACGTAACAGGGGCATAATTTCCACTGGGGTTTGGGCTGTTGCCCCCCTCATATCTCATGTGGTTGATGAGTGATTTTCTTACATGAACTCAACTGATAAAAATTTCTTTAAAAATATTTTCAACAGAGTCAAGCTCAAAGGAATCAACTTAACGAGCAGCAGTGATTTTCTTACATGAACTCAACTGATAAAAATTTCTTTAAAAATATTTTCAACAGAGTCAAGCTCAAAGGAATCAACTTAACGAGCAGCAGTGCCTGGTGCACACGGATAGAAACTGATAAAAGTTTGTTTGTTTGTTCTTACATTTTACTATAAAACACATTGTAATTTAATAATTTTCCACAGGAGATTTTTCCTATTTTAGAACATCATGCTGCAAAAATGCTGTATTGGTGCTGTCTGAAAAGAACAAAACAAAAAGGTTCAGCAGAGAGTCTCTTGTAGTAGAGAAGGGGAGGCCGTCTTATCGTTTCAGCACCACGGACAGCAGCAATACCACCAGAAGAACACAGACTGATACATTCAGCTTTTTCCAGCCAACATGTGGTCTCATCAGCTTTGGTGGGAGAAAAATGCCTACTGACTCGGCCTTTCTAAAAACAGTATGTATAAATGAATGATGTGATTATTTCTATAGTTAAAAATGTGTCCAGACTAGCTCCCTTCTCCCAAAGATAGCTCCAGTCTACTCACAGCACAAGGTTTTTAACTATATGCACAACATATGCGCAATATAACAAAGTTCATGACAGGATGGATTTACTACAAATACAATCAAATGTTTGTAACTTACTGGTCATTCCCTGTATTCAAAGTACTACATGGCATGTATATAGATACATTATAAGTTGTGCAATATGTATTACATTATTATTATTCTAACAAATTAACAACAAGTAACAAATTCAAATTATTCTGGATATACTGTATAAACATGGTATCAAAGTTAAGCAGTTAGGTCAAAGTTAAACAAGGAAATGTTTCATTTTTTGTTTTCTCTGTAATGAGAAACTGTTAGGATTCCTGTCTGTTTCCCCTGTGTCTGTTCCACCTTCTCCCTTTTGTGTGCGTTTGTCTCCCTCTGTCTGTGTTCGTCTGTCATGTCTGTCTGTTTCCCGAGGAGGACGAGGAGGTTACCTTAGTACACTCATCATCACACCTGGCCTGTGGCTAACACATGTGTCTTTGTCTCCAGACTCCTGGTTGTCGCTATGTTTGCCTGCCTGGTTCCCCTTGTCCTTCTTCTAGCTTGTCTCACTCTCCTCAGTCTTGTCTTCACTGTCGCAGCCCAGCTTGACTGTCAGCTCTGCATCTCCACACCAGCAATTCATCACTCTCTGCCAGTCGGCCTGCTCTGTCCCTGCTCAGCCTAGCCACACGCCAAGCTGTCTCTACCATCCTCTAACCACCAGAGCCGCCACAGTGGTAATTGGACCCTCGGCTCTGTGAATTTGGACTGTTTAAATCTGCCTGCAACAAGACTGTTTCAACAACTTCTGTGTCTGGTATGGGTCTGCATCCTGGGGTCCTAACCTAGCTTAGCTTTGCCTTCAAACATAACAGAAACTAGACAGAACTCAATGCTGACTTGATTCACATGCAATGACTCTCAGTGAAAATGAACCCCCTCAAACATTTTTATGGATATGCCAAAAAGTATATATTGATGTTGTCCCCAACAGTTGTAAATATCTTTCTCCTCTATAATTAAGATGTCTGTGCTACAGATGTTAGGGTTGGTGCAAGGTGAAGCGGAGTTTCTGGACCCAGTATGCAGACGAGGCAGGAGGCAGAGTAGATGGTAGGACTCTTTATTACAGGAACACAGGAACACTGGCAACGAGAGGAACAGATAGGCAGGAACAAACACGGGTTGGACGACATAACATAGCACAGAAAGCACAGGATAAGCACACAGATAAGCACAGATAAGCACAGACGACACGACAAAGAACAAAAGGAGAAGGACTGACTTAAATACACTGGAGGAAAGGGAAGTGGAAACAGGTGAGGAGACTAATGGGGACAGGTGAAACCAATTGGGGCGGAGCAGGCAATCAAAAATGGGAGGGAAACACAAAAGGACAGGAAGTAAAGTGCTGAAACAAGTGAGGAGAGGCAAGAATACAAAATAAAACAGGAAATACACAACAGACAACATGCACACATAACAGAAACAGTGAAAACTCATCAGTTGGCACTTGTTTGAGTGTTTGTACCAAATATTATTTATTGATAATACACACGTCATTCAGAATAGGATAGTTTAAGTCTTATCTGAATTGAACAGAATATTTGATGCATTTACACATTCCTCAGGGGTGCAAACAGTAAAAGTATCGAGGAGGTTTGTGTGTTATTTAATTATGTTAGTTATAGCCAAACCTTTAATATTTAGAAATCTCAGATAACTGGGGTACTGCGGGGGGGCGTCTGACATTGTAGCTGCAAGTCATGCCCTGTAAACTGTTGCAATGGCACACTACCTAGAAAATGTTTTTAGAAGCATCACTAAGGTCACTGAGGTACTTGCATAAGATTCACCTCATCTTAGGCATTTTTGTTTGTTTGTTTATACTTTGTCATTCTTTTTTTTCCTGAAAGTTAAGCGTAATCATAGACTGCTGCTTCAATCAGACACACACACATTAGTAAATATAATTACATAATATAATGAAATTAGTAAATATAATGGCTTACATTGCAATTCTTGACATTTACCTATTTATTAAAGACACACAGTCAAAGCAGATCTTTACTAGATATATTGCCATAGGTGCTGATGAAAAGATGTCTGCATATGCTTAGATGCCAGTCAGAAAAATTCTTTGACCTCACCTTGTAGGGTGAATTCAACAATACTGGATTTTTGTTATTTTATCTTGTGATCATGCTCATGATTCAAGACTTTATTCTCTCTGATGTGAACCCTGAGGAACCTGAGGAACCTGAAGCTGCTGACTCTCTCCACCGTAGTCCCGTTGATGGAGAGGGGGGCGTGTTCCTCTCTCTGCTGCCTCCTCCTGAAGTCCACTATCAGCAGCTCCTTAGTTTTGCTGACGTTGAGCTGGAGGTTGTTGTCCTGGCACCAACATGTCAGGGCTCTGACCTCCTCTCTGTAGGCCGTCATTCGTCGTCGCCGGTGATCAGGCCGATGACGGTCGTGTCGTCAGCAAATTTGATGATGGTGTTGGAGCTGTTGGTGGCCACGCAGTCATGCGTGAACAGGGAGTACAGCAGAGGGCTGAGCACACAGGCCTGGGGAGTGCCAGTGTTCAGAGTCAGGGTGGAGGATGTGGTGATGCCCATCCGCACAGCCTGGGATCTGCCCATTAGGAAGATCAGGATCCAGTCACAGAGGGTGGTGTTGAGCCCAAGACCTCTGAGGTTGGCGATGAGCTTGGAGGGCACACTGGTGTTGAATGCTGAGCTGTAGTCAATGACCAGCAAAGCACCAGCACAAAGCACTGCTCTTCCGGAGTCCGGGAATGAGCGGTTGAGCCAAGTCTGAGGGAAAACCAAAACATTACAGTTCTTGATGTCCTGTTGAAAAGTCATCCTGCTCAAGAGTTCATCCAGCTTAAGATTGAGAGACTGAACTTTAGCTAGAAGAATACTCAATAGAGGAGGACAATTGTTCATATTTCCTCAGACTGATGAGGATTCCAGCCTGCATTCCTGATTTTCTCAAGATGCTATCTTCATACATTTGTATCACAGTTATATGATGGCTGAACTGCAACAAATTTTGGAAGCTCACACACTAACACATACTACGGAACAGTTCTTTTTGTTTAGATGGCATCTTTTATATAATTTATACAGAGATTTATTTAAATCTTTAAGAGCTACACGAGAATTAATAAAAATAGAAGATTTTGACATCATTTAAAGTTAAGAGCATCTCTTGAGTTGTATCAAACCCATAAACTGAACATAATGAATCTCAGACAGACTGCAGTTCCGTACCAAAGCTTCTCCCTGCAGTCTGCTTCTCTGTTTTTTTTATTTTGCTTATCTGTCTATCCTGTAAACTGTTTTCGTATTGCTTGGTCATCCGGTTGTCATTCCACTCTGAGTTAAAGCTGAATGGAGAAGCAATTGAAGCTGTTCTGATTGGTTGTTGTGATTCAGGTGTGGTGGATTCTTGGTCAAATGACCTTAGAGGCAGCAGGTGGAGCCAGAGGAGTCTCATTTCTTTTGACTGATTATGTGTCTCATGTAGTACTGTCAGGACATAGAGATAGTTTTAGCAAATATGACTGAAAGACATTTTAAATAAGTTACTTTAATGTTACACATGTTATTTTAGTTTACTCAGCTTAGGTTCAGAGAAAGTTGTTAAAGCACAACAACACACATCCTGTTCCATTGATTAGCATCCCATGAAGTCAACCAGTGGAAAATATGATCAGCACCACTCTGCCATTGCTGACCACAATGTTGTCAAAGGGATACCCCCTTTGACAACAGTGTAGTAAAATCCTTTCATTGGGATTCAGACACTACCTGCTGAATATTGTTATCAGGATGAGGTTGCACCTGCTATTTATTAATCCATTGCTAAGTTTAAATAAGATAAGTACTTCCTAAGCTCTTACAAACTTTGGGGTAGTATCAAAGTAATGATTTACTAAATATGGTTGCATCATTAAAGCATAAGAAATGTCTCAGTAAGCACATACAGTAATGACTGAATAACTAGACACTGACAGCAATAACCAGAGTTTTGAAAAACAAACAGAGCAATATAATTTCATATGTAACAAAGTATGTTCTTTTATGACAAAAGATTTTCTACCTACAGCAACATTTATGGTACTTGGAATCCATGTGGGCTGGGCATTCCTATGTGCATAAATTTGAACAATTTTCTCTTGCAGCATGGCCCTTGCTACATGATGCTACAGTTTGGTCAAATTTATCCCTGTATTTTTTTAAATAACTAAAATGGTACAATTAATATAATTTTATTCACCACATTGTTTACTGTTTATGAATGCCATCCAATATGGTTTATGTATTGTGCAATCAGGTCCTTCTCTAACCCTGCCTGTGACACATTTTTCCCTGTTTTCTCCTCCTATCTCTCTTTTTTTGTAACTGTAAATGAATGATGGGTAAGTCATGGCTGTTCTCGTAAGCAGTCTTACATTTAAAAACATGCACACATCCTTTTTACACACACCTCTCACAAGCACACACACCCACTTTCACAAACACAGACCATTGCACAAAGCCTTACAGAAATGGACAATGCATTAGCACATGTAAACACACACACACCCATACATACACTCAGTTAATTAACTTTACATGCTGACTAAGGAGCTACGGAGCTCTTTGCAGTATGAGAGTGCTAGAGTAGAGGACACTTGCACACAAAGTACACACATATGAAGTACACACATGGCAGGAAGAGACAAAGTCAACCTAAAGAGACCTGTGTTTGTTTTGACATTGCACCAATACAAGCAGAATGTGTATGTGTGTCAGAAGGACCTTTGGCCTCTATGGTTAAGGTTTGATTAGATTCAAGCAGAGAATGTTCATGGTTAGAGTTAAAGATCATAGTTTAGGTAATAATATCTGCTTTATTAATGTAAAAAATAAAGCAGGTATTAATACCTGTAATCTGATGTACGAAAGCCCTGAGAAGAAAGTGAAATTTTTTTCCAGGTGTTTTTTTGTTGTAATATTAATTTCAGTCACAATAAAACTACTTTTTCATCAGGGAAAAAAACTATATATATATTTTAAGTCTTATTCTTCTAAGTATTTCTTGATCTAATACTAATTTCCAACCCAAGAGAATAAAGTGTAAAGTGTAACATTAATCCATGTTCTAAATAGGACTGAAATGCACTCTAAACACAAGGAAAACATTGTTTTCTGTGTAGACAAGTTATGTAGCATTATTGTCGTGTCTACAGTGCTACTCCTGCCACTGGGCAACATATGTTTCAGTATATTTGATATTCTATGAGCACTTAACCTGCATGCAGTTCTTGGTAGCTCACCGTTGCTCCCAGCCCATTTCAAAAAGCCTTCCACACCTGTGAGACAAACTGGGGTCCACGGTCAGACACGATGTCCAGGGGAATCTTGTGCAGGCGGACAACGTGGTTGGTGAGGAGATCGTCCATCTCTCTGGCTGAGGGGAGTTTGGGGAGAGCCACGAAGTGAGGCACCTTGGAGAAACTTGGAGAAATTATGAATGGTGGCAAGCCAGTCATGGCTGATGAGTGGCAAGCCAGTCATGAAGTCCAAGGCCACGATATGGGACCAATGCCATACCCCTGTATATATATATGTGTATATATGTATATATATATACATATATATATATATATGTATATATATATATATATATATATATATATATATATATATATATATATATGTATATATGTATATATATATATATATATATATATATATATATATATATATATATGTATATATGTATATATATGTATATATATATATGTATATATACATATATACACATATGTATATATATACAGGGTGGCATTGGTCCCATATCGCCTTGGACTTCATGAGACTGGCTTGCCACCATCAGCCAATAATTTCTCCAAGTTTCTCCATGTGCCTCACTGTGGCTTTCCTACCTAAACTCCCCTATATATATATATATATATATATATATATATATATATATATATATATATATATATATATATATATATGTATATATATATATATATATATATATATATATATATATATATATATATATATATATATTTTTTTGTTCCAGTGTTCCAGCAGGATTGGTGGTGCTGCAGCAGCTGAGCACTGCATCCTGCAGGAAGAACTAGAGAACAAGGTACTAACCTCTTCCAGAGGAATTCCTCTGGTTTAGATCAAGTCCTAGATCAAAAAGTAGATGCCTTCATAGCCCAGATCAATGCAGTGAACTACAAGAGAACTTGTAGCAAGTTGTGGCTGAATGTGGTGAGTTTTTAGCAACAAAAGTTGTTTTTGGTGTAAACGCCCACTAAAACTGATCTCCCAAGGAGAAAGTGTCAAGTCAAGTGAAGTCAGTATTATTTTTAAAGCCCTGTATCACAAATCGCAATTTGTCTCAAAGGGCTTCACAGTCTGGACATCATATGTCCTCTGTCCTTAAACCCTCTGTGAGGGGCGGCATGGTTAGTGGGTGGCTGCAGGAGAGGGAGGGATGTGGCTCAGGAGAGCAGCGCCAGGTGTAGTAATTTGTGCAGCTGAGCTTCATGATCTAACAACTCTCTCTCTGTTAAGTAGCGTACCGAACCTGGAGAAGATGGATACACTGGAGCCTGAGAGAGATGACAAGCCAATCAGAGCGCTGGAAACTGCATTACACATTTGTGTCTTAGTTAAGGAGACTACTTACTGTCTGGTGTTTTGTCCTGTGCAGTACCTTGTAGTGGCCTAAGAAGTGCCACACCCTCCAATCAGACAGGGGTAAAACTTCTCCAGATGGACAGACATGGAATAAAAGCACTGATTAGAGTATTTTTTATGCTGCTGCTTCAGACCTGGATAAACACAGTTACATTATAGCATCTTACATCATTTTCTGTGATGACACATATGACACGTATTGATGAAAATCTTCTGTGTATACAACAACAATAAACCCTGATTTACAGAAAAGCTCAGAAGGCTTTTCCAGGCCAAAGAGGGGGCCTACAGACATGGGGACAGAGTCCTGAAAGATCAGGTCAAAACAGACTGACAAAGATTAGAGTAGCAAAGACAAGCTACAATGAACACCTGAAAAACAGTGTGGACAGGCTTGAATGATATATGAATGTTATACTGCATATATACTCTGTCATCTAACAACCAACCGCACCCCCTGCCACCCAGTCACCCCACTGATCCCCCATCTGCACTCAGGATCTGTGGAGAGGATGTGTTTTGGCTCTTTCATAGACAGAAAATCAGAAAGGCATTGGATCCTCCTGTCTGTACTGACCAATTGGTCCCCATCTACACATAGATCTTTAATAGATCACTGGAGCTGTGTGAAGTTCCATCAAGCTTCAAATGCTTCACAATCATCTCAGTATGCCAGAAACCCTCCATCACAGGACTAAATGACTAGCAAATCTTTCAAGACAGCAAATCCTTCAAGAGGCTGGTGTTGGCCCACCTAAAGCAGGGATCCCCAACCCCCGGGCCGCGGACCGATACCGGTCCGTGGGTCATTTGGTACCAGGCCGCGAAGAAAGAATAAAAAAATAAAAATTACATTTCCATTTTAGTTACTGTTTTATTTTTTTTTATTGGATATTGGTTTACTAACTTTCGTCTGTTCTCTCCGCGTGCTTGACAAGTCACCGGCTTGTTGCAGAGAAACAAGCGCACGTTTCCCACTGATTCTCCGTCTTTGAGAATTTTAATTAATAATTTATCATTTATCATGTGGTAAAATATGTTAATTTGTTATGTTGTTTAATTACATTTAATTATACGATTATACCCCCAGTGCCCTCCCATGCGAAATTCTTTTGCGTGAAACCGTTCCGCACTGCAAAAAAGGTTGGGGACCACTGACCTAAAGGACATCAAGACCCCTTGCTGAACCTCCTGAAGTTTCACTATGTGACTTCACATCCAGTACCTCAACAATAAGCACTGGTGCCCCAAAGGATGTGTGCTCTCTCCACTGCTTTTCTCCTTCTTCACCAACTCCACATCTGCAGATCTATCTGTTAAACTCCTGGAATTTACAGAAAATCATCCAGGATGGAGACAAGTCTGCATAAAGATGGGAGGGTAAACAGCTAGCCCTCTGGTGTGTGAGCCTAATTTGCTCAAAATTGTGAAGATGATTTAAGGAGGAGCCCCACAACACTGCCACAATTACCATACTAAACAACACAGTCTGGCATCTACAATCTCCCAGGACTTGAAGTGGGCAGGGCATGCAACAACAACTTCAGAAAAAAAGGCCCAGCAGAGGATGTACCTTCTGTGCCAACTCAGGAAGTTCATTCAGTCAAAGATACTGCACTACTATGATTCTGCTTGTCCTCTCCTCTGTACATTCATCACTGTCTGTTTTGGATCAGCCACCAAACAGGACAGGAACAGACTGCAATGGACAGTAAGGATTGCTGAAAGAATCACTGGTGCCTGCCCTCTATTCAGGACTTCTCCAGAGTGAGGCAGGAAACACCACACCCTAGACACAAACTGTTCCAGCTTCTCCCCTTTAGGGCAGCAGTAGCTCAGTCTGTGGGGACTTGGCTTAGGAACCAGAGGGTCACTGGTCGAAGTCCCCCCACGGACTGGCGTGAACTGGTGACTGGAGAGGTGCCTGAGCACTGCTGAGGTGCCCCTGAGCAGGGCACCAAACCCCAAACCTGGTATCTCTCTGCCAGTTGCATGTGCATGTGTGTGTATTTCCTATGTGTATGTAAAATGTATAACAACAAACAGAGAGTATTGATCCCATTGTGGGATCAATATATCAAAACAACCAAATACAAAAACAATTTCTGCACACATATGTTTATATATATATATATATATGTGTGTGTGTGTGTACTTCATAAGCTGTGTATGAAGAAATGAAAAAATGGCCAATAAAGCTGATTTTGATTCTGGAAAAATCTAAATTATATTTATTCAAAAGTCTTACAATGAAAATGAAAACAGCTGGGGGTTTGCTGCATCACAGTTGATGGTTAATGCATATTCCTAAAGCATCCTTTATTAAATATGTGAAAAATCTGTATCTCTGCAAAAACATGCAGCCATTTGGAGCATTCATGACTAAATGTTGACATTGAAACAGGACAGTTCTTAGTCTGAAATGACATTTTACAGACAGAAACACAACCTGAGAAGGGCCTACTAAGCAAGTCTAACAGAAGAAAGTCAATTTCAATGCTATTCAGCATTTAACAGTGTGAACATTATATTAAGGATATAAGCCCCACTGGTTGAGACACAAATCAAGGGGGTGGGGCCACACATGAACAAAGAAAAAACATTAAAGTGAGTTTAAATTTAAATAGAGCTCTATACTATTAAATTTACTATTGCTGCAAATCATAATTGCAAATACTGCTGCAAAGGAGCCATCATCAATGTTCCACCTGGGTTTTTTCTGGAATAACAACAACAAGGGATATCACAAAATATCACACAAATATCACAATCAGTCTTCATCTGTGTGATCAGCACAGTGCTGGAATCAGGATGGCCTAGGTTAGCATAAAAACTGGATGCAGCGTCTCTGGCTATGGCAGAGTCACTGTGTCTGGCTGTTTTTTACCAAGATATAGTTCCAGCAGGCAGCTTCCCTTAAAACCACAAATTGATCATTCGGTAAACTGCTCCCTCAACACAACTGTGATGTGGCAAGCTTAGGATTTCTCCACACGTTAAAACTGTGTACATGGGACTGTAATAAGAAAGTGTTTTTGTCTTTAACACAAGAGCATAAGTGTAAAAATGGATTAAACAGTGTATATATCTGCTCTAACATAAGATATAAATGTTAGGATGTTCAGCCACCTATGTCACAGTAGTAACCCTAATGTATAGTTAATTCCACGGCCCAGATATGTTTTTTGAAATGAATTACATTAGTCTGTGGCATTACAGGCTACATTTAAAAAACATCCATTGTGAAGTATGTCGCGACTATAAGGGAGCTATCATAATTCTGAGTAACATCAGAAGTAACATCATACTTTCTCTTTTTTTTTTGTTTTCATTTTTACCTAACCACAGTTTGAAAGTGAAGAGTAAGAGGGAACAACTCTAGCCAATACCACAAGTGAAACATCTTTTGAAAATTAAATCAGATATGTAAGCTAAGCAGTTAAACAAGATTATGTCTGGTCTTATATTTTTCCTTATTGTACTTATTGTACTTAAGTTTACACTGAAATGTATGAACAATGCGGTTTCTTCATTTTCTGATTTAAACTGTTGAGGCTTACTCTTTGCCTGGAACATGGAGCCAGTATATCATGTAGCTTTCAAGTGATTGTTTCAGATCTCTTTTATCAGATTCTCCTTTCAAAACGAGTTATCTGGGAAGTGTTTTCAACCAATCACAAACTAATGAGTTGGCTTTCATAAATTACTCAAAATCTACATCAGAAAACCTGTAAAAGATTATGTGGAGTAAGGTGCATTTAATTAATAATTCATTCATTTATTTGTTTGTTTGTTTGTTTGTTTGTTTCCATTGCACATTGTTGCATTTTGTTTTTGGTGATAAACTTCCTTGTGGCATAACAAAAGGCCTGTATATATAGTTTTATTCATATTAACCTAACATTTGTGAGCCTTAATGTTTTTTTGGGAGGTGTATTTCTTCACTTTGAATGGTCTTTATGATTCTGACCCCAGCTCTGTACTTTACTAATGACTTGAGCTTAATATCTATCTTCTCATCCCACTCTCAGAAAAAAAGCAAATAAGTGTGTTTACTGAGATGTTGAAGCATTCCTTAGCAACACATTTCATCAGGGAGGAGACAATCTCAAGGGCATAAAACTGCACTGGGAGAGAGTCTGAACAGGAATGTCCTTTTCCCACACACACCCTGTGTGCAGTGCAGGTTCAGCCTCTGCATCTGTTCTTGGGTCTGCTGTACTGCAGTGTGGTGCACAGGGACATCTAAGGGCCAACACAGAGAACTGCAGGAGACCAAAACACTGCAGTGTTCTCTTCCTCACTCTGTCTCCTCCCCTCTCTCTCTACCTCTAGCTGAATGTGTGTGAATGTGCCCCCTCTGACCTCCATGTTTCCTCTCTGCTTCCCTCATCCAAGTTCTTCTTCTGGCTTCCCAAAACTTTCCCTTGATTATCATAACAGGGAGAAATGAGAAAAGAGGAGAGGAGAGGTGAAGAAAGAACAGGGTGTTTTGCAATTTTTCAAGACAATGTACACTGAAATGTCATTTTGTCAATAGGAGCAAAATGTGACAAAGTGCATTTCAGCAATGAGATATCTGTAGTGTCTCCGGCTCTGGTTGCAAGGAACCTGGCTGACCACCCTCACAATCTGTGGTCTGCGAGGGAGGTAGTCCAGAATCCATGTAGTGAGGTGATGGTCCACCCCAAGCTAGCTGCAGCTTGTCCCCACAGCAGCCTGGGCTGGATGGTGTTGAATGCACTGGAGAAATAAAAAAACATGATCCATCAGAGTGTTTCCAGCGCCTTCTCCAGGTGAGTGAGGGAGGTGTGATAGATGTAGATGACAGCGTGTGATGCCAGGCTGGAGCAGTGGGTGTTGATGGAGGTAGGGGCACAGGACAGGATGTGAGCTGGATGTGTCGGGTGGCTGTGAACTGAAAGTCGTGAGAGAGGGGGTGGGAGTGCATGAGGAGCAGTGGACAGGGGGCACAGACTGTGATGGGGGTTGCAGCAGAGGAGACTGGGCCGGTGGAGGGGCGGATGCCTGATCAAATCTGTTGAAGAATAAGGTTCAGGTCATTTGCCCACCTCTGGTCTCCCACAGGCTGATGTGTCCAGTAATGACAGCAATTATAACCACACAATAAAAAATACTTATTTTTATTAACTAAGATGTCCTATTGATTATTTTCCTTGAAATATGATGATGCTAAGATAGTCAGGTTGTAAGAAATACAACCAGATCTTCACAGCTAATGTTGTTTAGGGTTGCGGATTTCCAAGATGGCAGCCAGAGGGCATGTAACATTACCTGATACCTGCACATAGCACAGCATGACCATAACTAGCCATAATAAATGAGCAAAGAGGAGGACAGGACTGTCTTTTTTTGTTCATATATTATTAATGCTAAGGAATTTAATAATAAATGAACAAAGACAGAAAGAGGGGAAAAGAGTCACTGGAATCATACACACACAACCTCACATACAAGCCCAGTTTCCATGACTGATTAAATCTGCAACTAAAATCTGATACAAACTGCTTCTTGAAACAAAGCACTGTCAGATACTTAATCACACACATATAAAAGCATGTGAACTCATACCTTCCCCCATGTATGGAAATGACTTGCTACTGAGCAACACCTTACTTCCCCATTCTCAAGGAGTATTTTAAGAAAACTGGATGTGAGGACTTTTGTCTGTATTTACAGTACTCTCCCCTTAACAACAGTAAACATGTACAATCTTCCGTTCTACAATCTCAGTTCTTTCCCTTCTTCATCCTTCTATCCATCAATCAATCCCTCTTTTCCTCTCCCTTGTTGCCAGTTCTTTCCCTTCTTCATCTAATTAATACTCTTTTCCTCTCCCTAATTGTTGCCAGATAATTAATAAAACTACCCTTTCCTGCTAATTGTCTACCTTTTATAGGACCACCAGAGACACCAGGGAGTGGGACCAGAGAGAGAGAGTTAGAGAGAGAGAGAGAGATAAAGAGAGAGGTAGCAGTTTAGGGGTATAATTATGTTAAGCCAAATCACATATGAACTTGATAGAGCTTATTCTTAGCACAGGGAATGAAGGAAAATAACAGAGAGGAGGAGGAGGACTCAAGTTTATTTCAGTTCAAAGAGCTTTTAATAATTCTGATGTGGTGCACTTTGTAAGGAAGATAATTTAAAAAACATGGCAACAAAGAGGTAAGGAGCAGAGAGAATAACAATAACAAGAGAATAACAGACAGACTGTAAACTGCAAGTCGATCACTTTCTGGTCTCATATCCAAATGTTTAAACACAGATCTACTACACAATTAGCAGCAAGCTAACAGGTTCATTACATGTCACACCGTAGCTAGGTTTCCATCCATATTTATTGTAGATTTCACCAAATTTCAAGAAAACCTACAAAAGAAAATGCATTATGCAGGAGGTTGTGCCAATTCTCTAGTTAGGCACTATTATGCCACTGCAGAAGAAGAGAGCACAACAAGATGACATAATTAAACAATTGCCATTCAAAATGGCATTTGTTTGTTTCCTGTATTATTTTGAGAAATGATGCAATTGCCTAGGAGCTCATTCTCCCAAGATATGCACCACAGAACGCCACAGGAAGTCATTCCTGCCTGTGGCCATCAGACTTTACAACTCCTCCCACTGACACACCACTCTTATTAACTGCTCCAAACATTACAGAAACCTGCTCATAATAACTTTGTGCAATAATTTGTTTGTGTAATATGGATATTTTAGTCTGACTGTTTTAGTCTATTTTTCATCTCTTCAAGAGACATTTAAATCACAAAGTTTATGTGTGTCATTGTGGAAACTTATATTTTACATATATATTCTATTTAATGCTAGTTATGTCAACCCATAAAATTAACCATATCAGTATAAAAAATATATACTTTTCATGTATAAATTTATACCATTTCTTACAAATATCTATCGTTAAAAGATACGAACATTAAAATGGCAACTCTTAATTTGTCCCAGTACTGATAATATCTGAATCTGGATCAAACTGAGTTTAAAACAGGCAAGATATGCTTTGTGCAATCATTGCCAGGATTTAAAGAAGAAAATGTGCACTTTAACTTTTTTTTAACCCCCATTTTATTTAGCAACATTTACCACACATACACACATAACAAACCAAAATGCTCTTTCCAAGCAGTGATATATGACATATAAACCCACCTGGGCAGCATGGTGATTATACATGAATGTCACACACGCACTTCAGTATCTTGGCTATTGATTCTGCTACAGTCTATTTTCTTAAATGTCATGTAAACAAGAAACTTGCCATATGTTATAGGGTTCAAAGAAGGTTAAAAAATATAGTTACTGTAGTCACTTTATTCAGGCATGACAGTACCGTGATGTAAATATTATTTTCAAGTACATTAAACTGAATTTATCAAGACCACATGTAAATACAAACACAAAGGGGCTGTTGAGAGATTTTAAGAGTATATGTAAAAAAAAAAAAAACAACCCTAAACAACACATTAAAATAAAAAGCTTCCCACTTAGCAACCTGGTGATGTTTATGAACCTGGAAAAAAAAATCTAGTCTGTGATGACCAGTTACACCAACAGGTTATATTCAACTTGGGTTCCTACGATCCAATCACATGATCATCTTACAGCTGCCTACACTACTCCTTGGCTACTCTGGATCATGTCTAAGTGCCTTTGTTTGTTTTATGTTAAGCGTTTTCTAGAGCCCTGAAACTTTTTTTAAAAATGCAATTAAGCCAAAATATTAATGAAATCATTAATCATTATTTCTGTGCCTTGTCAATCACAACTGATGGTAGAGAGCCTGCAGTATGTGAAGATGGTTTGAGGTAATGATCTAGTGAGAACTATATAACTATATGGTCACTGATTATAATAATAATAATAATAATAATAGTTCTGTATTATATGTAACTCAGAGTAATAAAAACCATGAATAAAATTTTATGATAAATAAATCCTAACTTGTGACTTTCACACTGTAAAACAAATGTTGGTCCCTTAATCAATGCTCTCTACTGGACAATGTAGAGTAATAGAGACACTTTTCTAAATAACCATGATGCCCATTTTACTCTACAAAGTACGGTCTACACCAATGCACATTTATCTGTGAAAAGCTAAAACATACCAATAATATCAGCCATAACCATGTATTAATGGAGTAATAATGCACAATGACTGTGTTTTTCAAAAATAAAAATAAGTATGACAGATAATGCATTAAACTGTTACTGCCATAAAACAGCCAAGATTAATACTTTACAGTGGCAACCTCTGAGTACAATTTAATAATAACATTCACGTCACCTATTGAATGGACCTCATGTATTGCAAAGGGACATTAACGCAGAGATTCTTCAATCACAGAATAACAGCTTTAACATAATTTAATAATCATGTTAATAAAATTATTTAGCTTAGGAGGTGGTAATGAATAAACAAATTGTTTGGTATTTGAATAAATAAACAGTAACACCTCTGTAATGGTATACTGGTGTAATAGAGATTGTAAGTAGGAATTAATATTTACATCATGATTTTAACATTTTAAATATACAATTTTCCAAATACTAAAAGTTATGGGGCTTTATGATGAAATTTATCTGTAAATATATATCCCATAAAAATACAATTCCTTCCCAATGCATAGTCTTCAGCTTCATATGTGACTGAATGGAGATTACACTGTCAGGTAATGAATATTAGTATTGCTCACAAAGGATAAAATCACACATGAAGAAAAACCTTTGTTAATCAACATAGATTCATTATTTCAAGAGATGGAAGCCTATATTGGATATTAATTCAATCTGAGATATACCTGAGTTGATTATGTTATTTGTCTTTGTATATACGCTTGTTGTGAGGAAACCAAACTGTCTGATTCTGCTGAGCCTTTAAATCCAATCCTAAAACTCTCTTTTTACCTTCATTTTCAGTTAGTCTCCTAGTCTTTGATTACTTCAGGTGTGTACCTGTTACCACTGTCCTTCCTGCAAGTCACTCGCATCTCTGTGAAACTAGATCTAGACTTCTGAGAATGGGAGACTCTTGGTGGACAGGTAGACTACCACAATAAGAGCATGCCCTCCTCTCCACCAATGGAGCAACAGTGGAGAGAGTCAGCAGACTGCAACCAACTCAGCTGCAAACTGTTCAGTCCTACACCATCAGCCCAGGAACAGCTTCAACCCACAGGCCATACTCAACTCTTCACCTCTAGTCCCTGGATAGCTGATACAAAGTCACCCTAAAAACAGATCATCATAAGATTGAAATTACAACATTTTTAGATCATTTCTAAGCATTCAGCATTCATTGATAAGTGAATATTATGTTAGCCCTGATAACATCTGAACAAAATTTGAGACAGCAGGTTGACTAAAAAGCATCTTTCCCTGTACTTATTTGTAAAATGAAACCTTCTGTTAAATCACAGGACCTCCTTAGAGCTCTGCTCCAAATATGTTTTTAGTTGTGATTTTTTTCTGTTTCATTATTACATCATTTTTGTGGCTTTTTTGTATTTGTTTTTAATTATGCTTATTGGTTCTTGGTGAGCTGCTATGATATGACTCATTGATATGAAACATTGAGAATACACCTACATGAAGTTGGTCATACCCAGTGTGGAGATGTGGACCAGCACAAAGACCACATTGTTACATGCTTACTGCTGAGAAATCAGAGGCCTTGATAAAATTAACATTGCCATTTAGGGATTTTCTGCCTTAAAATTACTTTCTCTGAGGGAAACCTATATATAGAATATCTATTTGTGACACAGTGTTGTCTCTTCTAATTTTTTAAGTTTTTATAAATAGAATAATATAGGGCAGAAAAGTAGAAAAGAGTGCAAGTGGCTCAAGCACACTGTACAATTTGAACATCTCAAGGCAACATGTGATCAGGACGTGACCATTTTATAGTCAAGTCATACCATCTATTTGGTAAATGGCTAAAATTTTTTGCTTATTACGATAGTGACCCCAGTATGGAGTATATGTGTGTGTATGCGCCTCAGAGCCGTCTGGTCAGTCTCCAGGTGATGAAGCCTCCTAAAGTCATGCCAGCAACAAAAATAAGGACAAGGCTGCAGCTGCGAGAGCTCATGGGTGACACACTCTGCATGGATGCCACTGCCAGCTCTGAGAAACTGCTAATCTGTGGAGAGAGAGAGAGAGCTTTGATCACACAGTACACCAGAATCACCACATGAAAAATAGTTTGGGGAAATCAGTAACTTATTTAAAACCTTTATGCTATTAAATGACTATTACTTCTTACAAATTTGTTTGACTAATATTAAATAGTTTAGAAATACTGTTCTTTTGTCTATCTACAGCCCAGTTGGTGACAGGTTTTATTGTTGGTGTGGGTGAAAACAGGACTTTTTATTCCTATAAAATGTTTCTGAAGCATACAAACAATACATTTACTGGTAATCGTTTCTATGAATTGCTATACATTCATTCATAGGACATTGTTCCATTGCTGCTCTTTTTGACTGAAGCTGCTTGTTCATAGAGAGATCATCATGCTGCTACTGGTGTTCTTTCACTATTAGGATTTGTTTAGTCACCCGCATTGTGAATTGGGTCTAATTACCATTAGGTCTACTCATTCATGCACGCCAAGTTTGGGCAGTTTTCTGCAGGTCTGTTTTTGACTGGGTCCAACAATTCATTCGAGAAGCCATCTACTGTGTATATTTGATAAATTATACTGTTCAAAAACATAAAAAGACCAAATTGGTGACATTAAATCCAAGTTCCAAGTCCTCTTGGGGGAAAAAAATGCAACAGCTCGTTTAATACACAACAAACACAATGATTAAATAAAGCTGCAAGCAGTAATGAACTGGGTCCAAGCAGACAGCGAGCATTTGATGTGTAAACAATGAGCACCTGAGAACTAGAAGTTACAGCGAGATATTGAATATCAATGTGGACCAATCTGCACACCATTTGAAACACCAGATATCTTGTATCCAGAGAATGTCTGTGTCAGTTTTGGTAGCACTTGTGCTTTAAAAATTTCAGCTCTGAAGAACATACAGGTGATTTCATTTAAATTTTTTTTAAACCTTGGAATGTGAAATGTCCAGAGTTTTAGATTTGTTCTCATAACCCATGACAACTTTAATTAATAATTCATTAACAAATTTTATACATCAACAAGTCATGACCCTCGATCATGCACACGGAATTTTGTACAAATCCATGTAGCCAAGTACGAGATATAATCGTCCCCTAATGGTTGGCTTTGTTAATTTTAGAACAGCGAAGTCCACAGATGATCCTGCCAAAGTTACAGGATGATGGGATGAGAACAGTTTCTGACATGTTTGTGAAAATATGTTTTTGAGAAAATACAGAAAAAGTCATAGAAGAAGACCGTTCAAGTAAAGGTGTAGATGAACTGAGACAATAAATGATAAAAGAATTCTGACTCTCTCTTTTAGAGATAATTGCAAAAATGGAAAGTTGATCATCACAGCACCACCTTGAGGCCATGTCATATTATGTGTCTTAGTAATGAGTGCAATTTGCAACCATGTGTTTAAATTGAATTTGAAATTGAATGAAATTGAATTACTGTGTAGATAAAATCTTCAAAGGTAAATGCAAATGAATACGTATTTCCATTCACTACAGGTGTGTGAATATTAGGATCTGGTTCATAGGGAAAAGCAGTGGGTGGGTGGAGTGCCATTAAACCATTGCAGAGGAAGAAGGTGCAAAAAGATGATGTAACTAAAAGACAGCCAGTCAAGCCCTAAACAGTGAAAAGCTATGTAGAAAATAAAATACGTTTCAGGTATTCAATCACTGTAAACATACTGAATTTAAAAAGGAAATTGCAACACTATAATAGTCATTAGAGTATGGTCATTGGATTCTATGAGGACACCACCGTACCAGCCCGGACTGTGCACTGCTTCTCCAACAACAAGCCCTGGATTACCAGGGACCTGAAGGCACTTCTGAACAAGATGAAGATGGCTTTCAGGGCTGGAGACAGAGAGGAGCAGAGGAGAGTGCAGCACGAACTCAGAGACATGCTGAGGACATGCAAGGACAACTACAGGAGGAAGCTGGAGGCTAAACTCCAACAAGAACAATGTGAGAGATGTGTGGACAGGAATGAAGCACACAGGCAGACGTCAGGGAGCCTTGATAGAGCAAACCAGTTTAACCAGTTTTTTAACAGGTTTAGCTCACCCCCTGCCAGCCCCCCTCTGACACGACACCATTTCCGGCCCCCCACACGCCCACATTGTCTCCTGTACAACACCTCTCCATCTGCCCCCCCCCTCCCCTCCTCCACTGAAGACATCCGCATCAATCCCCTGCCCAACGGTGACTACAGGCCAGGTAAAGAGGCAGCTGTAAAGACTACACCAGCGAAAGGCTGCAGGCCCTGATGGCATCACACCCAGGATCCTGAAGACCTGTGCCAGCCAGCTGTCTCCTGTACTGGGACATCTGTACAACCTGAGTCTGAGTCAGGAGAAAGTCCCTATGCTGTGGAAGACGTCCTGCTTGGTTCCAGTCCCCAAGAAGTCGAGGCCATCAGACCCGGCAGACTACAGACCAGTCGCCCTCACATCTCATGTGATGAAGGTCCTGGAGAGACTGGTCTTAGCCCAGCTGAGGCCACATGTGAGGAAGTTTCTGGATCCTTTGCAATTGTGCCTATCAGCCCCATTTAGGAGTCAATGATGCTGTCATCTACCTGCTGCAACGAGCCCATATGCATTTGGATGGTGGAGGAGGCACTGTGAGGATCACATTCTTTGATTTCTCCAGTGTGCTTTCAACACCATTCAGCCGCTGCTACTGGGTGAGAAGCTGCAGGTGATGGGTGTTGACGACACAATGATCTCCTGGATTACTGACTACTTGACAGGCAGGCCACAGTTTGTCCGCCTGGGCAGTATCCTGTCTGATTTGGTGGTCAGTGATACAGTAGCTCCGTAGGGAACTGTGCTTTCTCCCTTCCTCTTCACCTTATACACCACTGACTTTCAGTACAACTCTGAGTCATGTCATCTGCAGAAGTTTTCTGATGACTCAGCACCCTCTCCATCACACAGTTGACAGACAGTGGAGTACCTTCTCTCACAGGCTGCTCCAGCTCTGCTGTCGAAAGGACAGATACAGGAAATCTTTCCTGCCACATGCCATCTCACTGTACAATAACAGCTAATACTCTGGTCATAACTTACAGTCTATAAGCACTTTCATGGGTTTTTTTTTTTTTTTATACACACTGTTCACTGTAGCTTATCTGTACACTGCACCTTATATTCTATGTCGCACTTTTACAATCAGTACTGCTATTTATACATTTTCTATACATTTTGATATGGCATGTTATATTGTTTTTAATATGTCTAGGTTTTTCTTCTTTTTTCTTTTCATTTCTTTGTATTGTTATTGTGTAATGCTGCTGCTACACGGTAATTTCCCATCTTGGGATCAATAGAGTCTGTCTGTCTATCTATCTGTCTATCTATTAAACAGCTCACCTTTCTGCTTAACCCTCTGGAGCCCAGGGTATAATTGGCCGTTTTTGACTACTTTTGATTTTACCTTTATATTTCACCTTAAAAACTGTTTACCATACCATGTCTGAATTTATAGTTAGTTTATCATTTTGACATACTGTATCAACACATTGGACCAAAAATCACACAAAAAATATAAAATCCCAACAGGAAAAAGTTTAACTTTTTAATGTGAAAACCACAAACATGTCTAATGAACCTATTTTTATAAGTTAGAATGCAAATATAAATTGTAAAATTTCAAAAACTTATGTACAAATTTAGCAAATAACAGTTACTTACAACTATTTACATTAAAATGCAGGCAATGCCTCAGGGTTTTGTTTTTTGTTCAACTATTTACAAAACAATCATGTACATGTGCCACTCCAAAAAACTGTTCCTGTCCATCACAAGACAGAGGGGCACATCACAGGCCTGACACTTCCCAGGGTGTGTCACTCCTCCAGTTGTCCACCTGGAGGCAGCATTTGCACTTCAATCTGCCTTTGGTTGGTTTTTGGTCTGCATCTGTGGCTGTGACAATGGGCATAGGCACGTGATTAGCTCTGTTGCTCACCTGCCTGGTTCATACCACAAAGATGACATACCAGCTCCATTATGGAGTTGTTGTTGCAATGTCCTGGAAGTGCAGCAACATGATCCTGTGCCAGAGAGCAGTTTTTCTATGGGTGAAGTAATACTGAATGAGCTGGTCTGACAGATCAGCCCCACACATATACCTGCTGTAGGCCATGATTGGTGTGGGACAGGGAATGTCTCTCACAGCCCAGCGTTCACCTCCACTGTTCACCCTTCTCTGCACTGTCTAACCTGAAAATGCAGGATGGATGGTGGAGCACACAGACACTTCCTGTGTGTCCATCCACTTCACAAACACACGCCCTCTCTGATCCATCTCATAGATCCTCTCCCACATTTTTGATGAGAGCGTTTGCCCTCACTCCTGGGGCATCCTTTTCTGCTCTCCCCAATGCTCGCAGGTGCACACTCTCCCCAATCTCCAACAGTCCACCCCCACCGCACACACAATTGCCGCTGCAGGCGACCAAAAGATCACCAAAAACACAAACAAAAAAACAAGAAGCTGGGAGCACCAAGCCGCCATGGTTGCAAAGCAAAGTCCTCACTCCCTGGTTCAGACTCTGACTCTGTGTCTTCCTCAGCTTCTTTCACCTCAAAGAAGAGCTGCAATACTTGCTCCACATTTATGAGTCGCATACATACCTCCACAATTCCTTTCACTGACAAAATGAAAGAAATGTGTGTATACAATTTCATACTATGAGGCTAAAACAAAGTTTTCAGTGTTCTTACAATATTCCTATGAGTCAGAACTAACATGATAGAGGTGAATGTTGTGAAAGAAGAAAAATGGAAGAAATAAAGTCCAAACATACCCATCCTCCATGATCCCGAATCCAGCCCAGTAGATTGTTTCTGAAAAAATCCATAGTCCACATCAGGATATCCCTCACTGACTGAGGCAAATGAGCCTCCACCATCTGATGGACGAACACACACAGAAATACACAGAAAACTGACTAAAGACAACAAATTTCACAAGGTTTGTATACAAAGCTGCTGCCAAACTCAGGAGTTCCCTTCAAGTACATTCCTGGATCACTGGGAAAAAAACAACAATAAACTGTATTATTTTAAACAACAGTAATATATATGGATGTGTGCATGTAAAGTATGTACCTGAACACCTGTGTGCTGGGTCTCAAATTAGCATATGCCAAATGTGGGTAAATTGTTGACAATGAAAAAAGTTCCTCTGTGACATACTCAGTAGTCCAACCACCATCTCGGTTATCTGTTTCTCTTGCTAATATCCACCACTTAACAACCCCTCTAGTGTGAGGAGCTTTTTAGGAATCATGTCCCATTACCTGTCTTACCCAAAAAATAAACATGATTCCAATAAGGATCCTCTAGTGTGAGTGTAAGAGCAGTCAGTCTACAGTGTCATCAAGTGGACACTGTTAACAACTGCTGCTTGGTAGAGCTGGGCCAGTGACACGGCGAACCAACCCTATCTTTACCTGCAACCACACACTCAACAATCTGTGTATGGGAAGGGTTTGAGTTTCAAGATATAAGAATAATTTAGCAGAAATATTGATAGCTTCTACAGCTGAAGAGATAAAAGACTGACACTTGTACAAACAATCTCATAGAGATCAAGTCACAATACTGCCCATACTGGTGGATAGATGATATCTAAGCAATGCATAATTTTACTCTAATAAAAACCATTTAACAACAAAGATTTTATTAGAAGTCAAGAAATCAAGGAGCACAATGAAAGCCAGTCTGGATTATCCCTATGATCCACTCTGATCTGCAGCATATGAAGTTAACCCACCCTCACAGCCAGCTTGCCCGCAACGTAGAAGAGCACAGCAATTCTCTCCCAGGTGATCCCTGGTTCAAACACTTTGTCTGCCACATCTTTAAATCTGTCCCACTTACAGCCAGAGCAACAAGCCACCGCATCTATCGCACTGCAACAGAAACACAAGAGATGACAGGGACAGTTTACAGAAAAAAAAACTTTTGAAAATTCAACCCAGTACCACATAAACTGTGAGTATTCTACCATTTTCTGTAAGATTAAGTAGTTGAGAGACTCACTCTTGGAACTCCTTGTCATCTTTCACCCTGTCACCAATGATGCGGATCATTTTACCCAGCTGGGTCACCACCTTCTGCTCCTGAACTTCTGTCTTTCCTTCCTCTACCAGTGGAGTGAGAGCCTGAACATTGTCTGAAGACACATCCTTCAGCTCCTCCTTTATGACCCTGGAAGAGAACAGTATGTTAAAATACAGATCCTTTCCCAACAGATCCCTACTCACTAACCCTACACTGTGGCCAGACAATCCATTTGATGTCATACTCACAGCTGTGGAAGGCATCTTTTTTTAATCAACTGATATGTGCATACCTGGGTACAAGACAAAACAAATTTAGCTTGGTACAAAGTGATGGACCCTAAAACCTTTTACTGAGGTTTCTGCTGGTAATGAAAAGCCATTGTTGCCATAAGCGAAACAAAAAACAAAAGGAGAAAAAACTAAACTTTCCATAATCAACACGTTATGGCTGACTAGAAGAACTTACCTTACATTAATAACATGTACTTTTCTTACACGTTGATCTATAAATGAGAGGGTGTCAAAATGAGGTTTGACTAGCCAGAATGACCCCCAGCCCCTCTTCACAGAAATACACTATGCTTCTCTAATTATGGGAAAGCTAACAAAAAAAACAACTTTTGGTCAAGATAATGGCTTTTTTAACCCTCATGTTGTGTTCCGGTCAAATTTGGCCGATTTAAAAGTTTTATCTCTGAAAATGTACTTAATTTGATTTGATTTGACCTTAGATTCCATGACTTTGTCCACAAAGAGGATTTCAACACACAAAATAAATTGTATTAATTTAAATACAATTTTGTGTGTTTTATTCAACTTTTGTACACTCTTGGTGTTCCCGGTCAAAAATGACCGGTCATTAGAAATGAATGGAGGAGATGATAATTAGTGTATAAAAGTGAGCTCAAGTACATCCTCATTTGTCAGATGAACACACGCACAAACACACACACACTTTGGGTTCCCAAGCAACCACTACGCTGAACCTTTGCCCAGGAGAGTTTCAACACCTGTTGGCAGCTCTCACAGACAGCTGCAATGTAGTTTCAATAATACTGAACCTTTTCTCGTAGCTTTGGTATATAATGCTTTAATGAGGTCTTGCTCACAGTTCATTATGTGGCAGCACCATGGCAGGCTGATATATCGTAAGTGAGGCTCTTGATCACTGGTGAGGAGGAGAGAGGCCAGGAAACTGGCAGTAGTGAGGATGGATTAGAGGAGGAAGTGTCAGAAGCTGAAGATGACAGAATATAATCCAGAGCAAGAAATAACTGATGTGAAAACAAGCGTAACGTGCCATAAATGCAATGCATATATTTGCACATATATTATATTTCAGATCAGTTTTCAGTTTTTTTCTGTTATCAGACACACATCTGATACACTGATGAACATTGTAATGTCATTGTAATGTCATGGTTCTTGTTAGTTGTTGTGGTAACTTCGGCTTTGAAAAAGACCACTCGACAACTTGCTGTTGCTCATATGAGCTTTATCTATAACTTGCAAAAGGTATTCTCTTGTACACTGAGGCTTACACTGCTCAATAATGTGAAACACAAAGGCAAAACAACGCGAGAGGGAAAACCCCGGGAAAAAGCATCTCTTACAAACAGCTACCTCTCTAGTAGATTATAAGTATTAAACCATTTTATAGTGCTCATATCACAACTGTTGTTCTTTAATGTATTAACATATTGATCTTGGAATATTCTGAAATTGTTCAAGTGTAGTGTTGGGATAATTTCCTTTGTACACAAATAAAATCTTTCCCATGGTCACTTTTGACCAGGAACACAAAAGGTGTTACTTTATGTGACTGTTTTTTTTTTTTTAAATGGTTTCAAAACAAATGTTGTTGGTAACTTTGACCCTAAGTAGTCTGTGATAAACAGTAATCTATGTTTCATCTGATTATTTCTTAAAGTCAAAATAATCCAGAAATTATGTTTTTTTATAACTTGAATTCAAGATGTATCAGATCTTCAGATCAATGAGGCATACAGGCCATGAACAACAAATTTAACAAAACTTGTAATGTTCACAAGAATTTAAGTTGATAAGAAAATATAACACAACAAATGATAATATATGTATTATTATAGCTTTTATGATGAGTCTTAATGGTACAGTCATTTTTGACCGGGAACACAAAATCGTTTAACATGAAATGAACACAGCATGAGGGTTAAAATCAATTTAGACAACATCGGGATGTAAAACAAATTTAAAACGACTAAAAACTTAAATAAAAAACTTACTCTTTGATGAGGGCCTCTCCTATCCTCTCATCTGTGAAGTAATACAACCAAAATTCAATACATACAATATTAAATACACTAGTTATTTAAACGTTACAATGGCTACATTCTTTGGGTAACTCGTTACAACGTTGTCACCGTGAGAGCCAAATGATCCGGGCGCGTCTGAGAAGGCCGCTGGAATAAGTTACCTGACATGCCGTTTCCTTGACACGCCATGGTTTAAAGAAAAAAATAAGAGAAACTTCACAAAGTCTTCAGATAATGTCTCTGTGTTCCTTCTTTCTGAGATGAACAATCCTCCATTAACCACAAATCACACCCAATTACAATGTTTTGTCAAGTCCAGCTTGACGGATACGGCGCAGCTCCTGTCCGTCAGCTGAATGCATCCGTGTGGAAACATGATCTTTTCCTTCACTGTGAATGTTATTGTCTGAGATTACTTGAGTTTAAATTAATCTTCAATAAGAGACAAGTGCACGCGTTCTATGATGAGCTATGACACTTCTTTTATCGTGAAAGCCGTGTTTCCATGTCATAAATGGCCAACCCGTTGTCGCCCTCAAGGCCCAAAGCCTGAACTCTCACGGCTAAACTGACATCACCTAATAAGTTGTAAACTGACATCACCTAATAAGTTGTTGAGCGCGAGAGGCTGAGAGGGTTCCCATTGGGAACATGAGGATGTTAAGGAACAGTGTGTTTTTTTTTATTTTGTCTTGTTTTTTGTTTTGTTTTGTTGTTGTTGTTGTTTTTGTTGTTGTTGTTGTTTTAATAATGCTGACTGTGACATGACAGATGCCATCACTGTGGTGGCATCCCAAATGCCATCAGAGTATTTAATGCTGCACTATAATTCTGTTATTGCAACAAACAATTTTCATACCACTGTAGGACTGATGTTTACTGATGTTTACTGATGTCCTAGCTATGCACTTTATGGTCTTTTTTCATTCCACTCATTTACTTATACGGTTAATTCATATCTGCTATATATCCATATTCATCTGTGCAATAACACCTCACCACTGCACATCTAACTGGGTGAGGCTGTGTATATAAATACTGTTTCTTTCTTTTTCTCTTATTATTACTATTTACTATTTATTGTACATACTGTTTTTTCGTGTTTATTTTGTCTATATTATTTAAATGTCTCTTTTACTTTGTGTTTGAGCTGCTGTAACGGTGAAATTTCCCCACCGTGGGATCAATAAAGATCTTATCGTTGTATCCTCAAGAGTATACCTTCACAATTTGTTTGTTGTAGGATGCTGTGGTGAAACAATGGAAGAAATCAGCCATTGATCTCTTAATAATCAGTCAGGAAATTGTCCTTAATGGCAGAAGATCCTTGATGTGACTTTGTTCTGACAGTTTTTGTTTTTTACTTTTTCCACTTTGGAGCCCTAACGTTCTGTGAGCTGATATTTTTATCCTGTGTGTTAAAGTTATTGTTATGGGAACAAGATATTAACTTGTGCACAGATTAAAAAAAAAAGAAAGAAAGAAATCACCTTTGGGACTTTGTTGGCTTTGGAGGCACTGGCACACTCTAACTCTCCAAAGCGTTATTTCCACACAGCTGGGTACCTTCATTCATCATTATGTCTACCAACATATTTTCTAACGTCACAGCATGGTGCTTAAAGGGCTCAAAAAGTCTGCAAAAGAATGCCTTATACAAGTGACAGTTTGATACTGGGATGGCCCGGTCCCCTAACAGATTTAGAGGAAGGCCTCAAAGTGGTTTGATTGCCTGTTAATTTGACCAGTGGAAAGTGAGCTGGTTGTGGTTATGGAAAGGGGTCAATCAGAAATAATAAATGTGACAAGTGTTTTGTCCAGCCAATGTAAAAATAGTACAGAAATAACCAGTACCATTTCTAACATCTGATTGGGAAAGCATAGCCTGACAGCTCGCATCCAAAGCCAATGTTAGGGCGCACCCAAACACATAGAGCCAACAGTTTTCACAGTGAGCCGCTGCAACGCAAAATCTCCTCATTTTTAAATAACTCCAGCCCCCAGTTAAATAAAAAATATGGAGGTGTTATGTGGCTGACTGACCAAGGCGAGTGGGCTCTGGTCCACTGTGGGGTCACTGTCAAGTATTAATTGTGTCTTTTCTTTGCATCTTAGTCAGTTTAACATACCTTTGTTGATTTCCCCTGACTACTTGTCAGCAACAGTCAGAACCAGGAGGAGTATCTGATGGATGATGGGAATAATTTTGCACCCATAATTAGCAGTGCTTACAGTGCACATTATCGTATTATTTAAAGTGATACAGTTCTGTTTACAATGATATATTGAGAGGTCATTGAGCCAATGACAGTGAATTTGTAAGTATACAGTGGGGGCAGAGAATATAAATTTAACAGTTTAAATGAAAAAAAATGTTTTTTGGTGTTCGTTTAATTTCTATTCCAATTTTAACAGTTCAGGTGGGTTGAGTACTTGGACCCCAAAGATGCAGACACAAGAGAAGGATCAGGCAGACAGAGTATGATTTCACAGCAAAAGGGATATTTAATAGTCTATGAACAACAGGGGGAGACAAACACACACACAAGGGAGAGAATGGGAGAAAAACAGAGGAAAACACCCCAACACCAATTGCTGATTGTCAAGACAAAAATGGGAAAAAGGATGTGGGTTTCTTCCTTTAAGTCACAGGAAAAACAGAATAATATCATAACAAAATAATGCATCATATACAGACAGAAATTACACAGATTTTTACAAAGGTTTGTATTTAAAATTCACTTTTCACTTGTGCTTATAAAAACTTAGGACTTACCTTTTGTTAACTCAGGCAGCTGCAAACCTTTGTTTAATCAAAAAGTGATTTATAATCATTAGAAGGAATGTGCTATATTTTAGTATGGATACATTTAAATGCCATCTATAGTTTTAGAAGTCACTGAACATCACTGAAATTATGTACTTTTTGTCTATGGGAGATGCAGAGATTGTAATTCACTCATTCATCCAGATTGGATTACTGTAATGTTTTCCTATCGTAACTGCTCTCTATCTCCCTCCCTTTCCCTAGCCGTCTCCTCATCCTCTTCTAACACAGGCTTCCCTGCTGGACTTCAGAGGTCCTGGGACCTCTCTCTCTGGCCGGCTGTCGGTATTTCATACAGATGTGGACCTTGACAATTGTCCCCCAGTAGTTTCACACTCTCCTCCCTCCCCTTCTCTCCATAGTCTGCATGTTTATGTAACTATTTGTATGAATGTTGTGCCTGTGTTTCCTGGTTTGTGCAGCCTGCCCTCTTCCAGGTCACCGTGACAAAGAGGAGGTGGTGTGGATCACGTCCATCTGTATCTTGAACATAAAGTCGGTAGGGTTGAGAAGAGAGTGGATGTGTGCCGGAGCAGGGATTGACACTCCCTCAGATACTCTTCCTGGCTCAGATTTGTTGTTTTGATCCAGACATGGAGGAGTCTTGTCAAATGACCTTAGAGGCAGCAGCCAGAGGAGTGTGATTTGTTTTTTTCACAGATTATCCATCTCATGTACTACAGACACAGAGACAGTTCTAGCAAATATAATTAAAGTTATTTTTATACGGGCTACCTTCTTCTACTTTAACATGAATAGTACTCACAGTTTCATATTTAAAATGCCAGCTATCTGGGTCCATAAGAATTTAGCAGAAATGTATTTTTAAAATAAATGTATCCTGTGGTCTCACTCACTCATACATGCATGTTAGTTACTCCCCTCTCTCATAAGTGCTCAGCTGACATGGTTTGCATGAATGTCATGTTCACTGACATGCTTTCTGACACGTAACCTTCAGCTTTGGCTCCCCTGTGGGACTTGACCTTGGACGCTTTTCCCATAAGTATCCCAACTGCACACTGCTGATACAAAGACCAGCTGCTTCCAATCTACTGCTCCACTGAGACTGAACCTCAGGGTTTCTTTCTAGTTTCCCTTCCTGTCTGGGTAATCTGGAGCTCTGGTCTTGTGGATGCTGTTCCTCTCCCAGGATTTATCATCTGTTTTATCAGATGCTTTTCCTGGTTTTATTTTTCTGTTTCTGTTGTCTGGCACGCCCAAGTAGTGTTCCCTTTGTACAGTTTTTGCCCCTGCTAATAAAAGAGCTCCACACTTTCATAGGAAAAGAATGTATGATTTAGAAATCCAGCTATCTGGATTTTTGCCTGTTACTGTTGCCTCTCCTTGGACTGACCTCCTGTGTATGATTGCTTATCTTTCCAGGAAAAGAGTCTTTCACTTTGGACATACCACTGCATCGCATGTCTTCTCTGTGCCAGAGTCTCTGTCTTTACCAGATCCATTACATACTGTGCATGTAAACACTCTGATTACCGAGAACCACATTCCTGTTTATGTAATATTATAGCTGTTGCTATTATTAGTTATATTAGTTATTAGCTATTATTAAGACAATGTTCTTCTTCTTTGCCAAGTGCTTGCTTATGGGATTTGCTGAGTCTGTAAATAATATCATACAGAGTCCTGTCTAGACCTGCTCTAAATGTGTAATGAGATGACAGTCAGTGCTATATAAATAAAACGGACCAAATCACAATCCTGTCTTTTGCCAGGTATGTGTACACATACTAAGAATTTAACTGGGTTTTCCAATGCCCTCTTTGTACATACACAGAGTACAAATGAACAGGACAGCAGCTCAAAAAGTAAAAATAAACACAAACTTAAACTACTATGTACATGTGTAACCATAGTGCAATGATGAGAATGCAAAGGGTCTTTGGAATAAATATGATTATTACAACAGGTAGCCTATAAACAAGAGGTAGGTGGGTATTACAGTCTACTATATACAGCATATACAGCAAGCATAGATTGTGTAGCAATTACTGAAGCCAAAAAAGTCACTGAGAGCTGAGCTTGACATGTATAAGTCCTGTATGGAGGGCAGCCTTAGACTGATGATTTTCTCTGCAGTCCTGACTGTCACTTGTTGTCTGTTTCTGTTTGGTCGCCAGTGAAACCACACAATGATGGATGTTCAGAGAACAGACTGATTTATGGCAGTGTAAAACTGGATCAGCAGCTCCTGAGGCAGGTTGAACTTCCTGAGCTGGCGCAGGAAGTACATCCTCTGCTGGGCCTTCTTTCTGATGGTGTCAGTGTTGGACTCCCACCTCAGGTTTCCACTGCAGACACTGTGCTGTTCAGGATGTGTTCACACTGAACACGGGCGCCCCTCAAGGTTGTGTGCTGAGCCCCCTTCTCTTCACTCTGCTGACCCACGACTGCACACCACCGCACAGCTCCAACCTCCTCATCAAGTTCGTAGATGATATGACTGTGGCGGGTCTCAGCAACAATGATGAGACAGACTACAGGAGAGAGGTGAGCCGCCTGGCCTTGAGGTGTGATCACAACAGTCTCTCTCTGAACGTTGAGAAGACGAAGGAGATTGTTGTGGACTTCAGGAGAACGCCCCCAGCATGCACCTCTGACCATCAATGGTGCTACGGTATATGCTACGAGGACCTCTCCTGGACCCTCAACACCACATCACTGGCCAAGAAAGCCAACCAGCACCTCTACTTCCTCTGCAAACTGAGGAAAGCTAGAGCTCCGGCCCCCATCATGTGCACCTTCTACAGAGGCACCATCGGCGCCTGCTCTGCGTCCTGCAGGAAGACCCTCCAGCGCATTGTGAGAGCAGCTGAGAAGATTGTCGGTGCCTCTCTCCCCTCCCTGCAAGACATTTACACCTCTCGCCTCACCCGTAAAGCCCTCTGCATCGCGAGGGACCCCACCCACCCGTCACACAGCTTCTTTAGCCTGCTGCCATCAGGAAGGAAACTATGGAGCCTGTGGGCCAGGACCAGCAGACTGAGGGACAGCTTCGTCCACCAGGCTGTCAGGATGCTGAACTCTCTCCCTGCTCTGCCCCGTCTTACACACACACACACACACACACACACACACACACCCTGGAGTCTGACGTTTGGCTCGGGCTCAGAGCCCAGCATGACCACCACCGTCAAGGGGAAAGTCACATTACTTGGCTGGGGCACATTATGGAGCATTTTAGGCCTATATAAAATTAATATATGAAACTATGCATTCAGATCTGTCTGACCTGAAGCATTAAAAATGGCATCTGTGTAAGTGTAATTGATCCCACTGTTCACCTTATTTATTAGAGTGAAATTCAGAACATGCAAGTGTTTAATAATAACAGATATCGCTCAGATAGATATCAGATCAGATATTGTTTTTAGTAAATATCCTAAGTCGTGTTTTTTGTTTATTGTAAAAATGGATTTTATTTTTTAGTAAATGAACTCTTCATATACGATAAGTGAAAGGTAACAATTCAGTTCATTCTGACAATAGTGTCAATTTCACACAGTTTCTGTGTTTCATCTCTCTGCCAACAGTTGCAGTTTCTCATTTCTCCAGATTGTTCGTACGCATGAGTCAGACTTTGCTTGATGGACCTCACATTCTCTGCCAAATTTGTTTTTTTTATAAATACCAAAGTTCATGTAGAAATTGGCATACGCCTTCGTTTTGCGTATGCAACGTCTAAAAATGGGGTCCAACCTGCCTCAAAACCCTGACAGAAACAAGTAGAAATGTAGATATTAGGTATTGAATAATGGCAATAAATAAAGACGTGTTATATCACAACCATTAAATCTGTAATGCACATTCAACCTTAATATTATTAAATAAGTTAGTTGTTGTTTCGCCTGGGAGTAAATAACGAATTTGGAAATTCAAAACAAAACCAAATTTTGTGCCTGCCAATATAATAAATGATGAGATTCATGTGGTGGGTAAACATTCAACCAAAGTTTTCAGAATTCATCCTCTGGAAACCTCAAATACCAAAGTTCATAACAGTCCATCCAGTAGACATACTGTATCACTCAAGGCCAAAAATGTCAACTTACCGACAGTGCCTAAATCCCATGATTCTTGCTACCTTTTGTATGAATTGTCTTTTTATGTTATCAACCCTTAAAGCGACTTTATATATAAGCATTATGTTACTATTAACTTATTGCTATTAATATTACTATTAACTAAAAAATGCCTCAAGCTGTGAAAGCAATCTTTGAAATCAGTGGCTGAATCACTTAACATAACCTCCTTGAACAGAAATGGTCAATCTATTTGCAGTGTCATCAGATGCCCTCCGCTTCTTACAGTTGTTGCTTTCTTCAAAAAAAGCTGTGTTCTGATGTGGCTCAAAATCCAACTGACTCCAAAATGCCCTGCTTAACAGGTAAACCCAAATGGCAGTGCATAATGTGTGCATCAGTGCAGATCTCTCTGTGGAAGAGTTTCTATAGGTATGTTTTTCATGGCCCCAACAACAACATAAAGGAATATATCATGGCCCATCTCCCCAACTTGTCTTACTAACACTAACACCTTTGGTGATATAAAGGAGAGATCTTTAAATGGAAATCCATTACACTTTGGGGAACACATTCTAATAGCAGGATATACTTAAATCAGTTGGTACCATGCTGATTGACGAATGAATACGTCCATATACCTTCCTTTCTGTGACAGCATGGTCAGAATTTGTCATGCCAAATGTCATGCTCACAGCGTTCCTTGACTGTACATCGGTATCGATACGTCTGCTAGTGAGTTGGCCAATGTCAAAGTAAATATCCATACTCATTTTTATTGCCAACACATACAGTGGGGCAAAAAAAGTATTTAGTCAGCCACCAATTGTGCAAGTTCTCCCACTTAAAAAGATGAGAGAGAGATCTTCCAATTTTCATCATAGGTATACCTCAACTATGAGAGACAAAATGAAAAAAAAATCCAGAAAATCACATTGTCTGATTTTTAAATAATTTCATTTGCAAATTATGGTGAAAATAAGTATTTGGTCAATAACAAAAGTTCTCAGTCCTTTGTTATATACCCTTTGTTGGCAATGACAGAGGTCAAACGTTTTCTGTAAGTCTTCACAAGGTTTTCACACACTGTTGCTGGTATTTTGGCCCATTCCTCCATGCAGATCTCCTCTAGAGCAGTGATGTTTTGGGGCTGTCGCTGGGCAACACGGACTTTCAACTCCCTCCAAAGATTTTCTATGGGGTTGAGATCTGGAGACTGGCTAGGCCACCCCAGGACCTTCGTTGCCCGGGCGGTGTGTTTGGGATCATTGTCATGCTGAAAGACCCAGCCACGTTTCATCTTCAAGTGCCCTTGCTGATGGAAGGAGGTTTTCACTCAAAATCTTTCATTCTTTCCTTTACACAGATCAGTCATCCTGGTCCCTTTGCAGAAAAACAGCCCCAAAGCATGATGTTTCCACCCCCATGCTTCACAGTAGGTATGGTGTTCTTTGGATGCAACTCAGCATTCTTTCTCCTCCAAACACGACAAGTTGAGTTTTTACCAAAAAGTTCTATTTTGGTTTCATCTGACCATATGACATTCTCCCAATCCTCTTCTGGATCATCCAAATGCTCTCTAGCAAACTTCAGACGGGCCTGGACATGTACTGGCTTAAGCAGGGGGACACGTCTGGCACTGCAGGATTTGAGTCCCTGGTGGCGTAGTGTGTTACTGATGGTAGCCTTTGTTACTTTGGTCCCAGCTCTCTGCAGGTCATTCACTAGGTCCCCCCTGTGTGGTTCTGGGATTTTTGCTCACCGTTCTCGTGATCATTTTGACCCCACGGGGTGAGATCTTGCGTGGAGCCCCAGATCGAGGGAGATTATCAGTGGTCTTGTATGTCTTCTATTTTCTAATATTATTAGATTAATATATATGTATATTATTATTATTAATATATTATTTTCTAATAATTATTATTATTTTACCGGAATTTACCAATTAATTCATTAAAAATCCTACAATGTGATTTCCTGGATTCTTTCCCCCCATTCTGTCTCTCATAGTTGAAGTGTACCTATGATGAAAATTACAGGCCTCTCTCATCTTTTTAAGTGGGAGAACTTGCACAATTGGTGGCTGACTAAATACTTTTTTGCCCCACTGTATATAGAGCTTGCTCAGGATCCCTTGGTGTCACTTTTTAACGCACTGGGTATCCCTTTTGTGTCATTTATCAAAATACAGGGTAGTTTGATACTGGTGTATTTCAATAGGAATTCCCACATCTAAAGTGCTATGAGCCCGTGGCCAAATGAGTCTACAATGTTACAAACAACCCTGGGGAACTAAAGATTTTAAAGATAGAATACAAGCAAGATATCTTGTCTGATTGTTTTTGGTGTTGTTCATCTAGTGTGGATATAGCATGCTTGGTGTGTTTTGGTTTTTCTGTGTCCTTGTTTGTCTTGGTTCTGGAGCAGCACTTTTCCCTGATTCCCAAAACAACAAATTAAGGCCAGAAGAATATCTGATGGAATGTCAGTCATCACTTCTGCCCTCCCTCATGCATTGAGACAAGCAAGCAGGAGAGGACCAGTAATGAAAAGCAAGCCAAAAAAAAAAGAATTAGGCTGAGTGACTCTGCAGGGAGGGGCTATTCCACAGAAAAGTAAAAAAAAAAAAAAAAGCTAATTAATGCTCAAAAAAATCTGTGTACAAAAAAATCCTCGCCAGACAGCACTAAAAAGTTGTATGGAATTCATTCTCTGTATGTATTTGTTCACTTTTTACAAATGCTTTAACCCATGAAAACATATCACATCCATACAGGCTCTAACCTCCTTTCTGTAGGTTTTGAATGTCTTGGGAACAAGGATAATGATGGTATTTAATGATGATTGAAAGCAATCTACACATTGCCTTGGATATTACAGGAGGGCAGGGCACTTGTCTGTGCAGTAGTGACCAAAGAAGGAAGCTCAGTATCAAATTCCTGCCTGACTTGATTGGTAATCAGTGTAATTCTCCTCTCAATGTTGCTACTCTACATTCAGTTATTAAAAACATGCCTGTCAGTTGCCTCTGAACATATTGTGAGTGTCACCTGCTGGAGGGGGCACTGCTGCATACAGCTGTTGTCCAGTAAGGATTGGGGTGGTGTGCGTGCTGTGTACTGGAGTCAGCCACCAGGGGGCGATTGAGATATTTTGGCTACACAGCCTATGACCCATCCATCCGCACACCAGTGAAAATTCCATACCAATTTTTCTGGATTTTACCACAAGAAAAATGCCATATTTAAATGCCACGCGTTGCTATGATTTAACCCCACCCACACTGAGGTGGTACTCTATTGTAATGGAAAATGACTGAAACAGAGTCGAGTCGAGCCGAGTCGAGTAGTGCTAGAACTGTGTAATGGAAAAGTGCCATAACACTTAATAATCGAAATATATTCAGTTCTATAAAATCTTGTAAGAGGACAAACCACAGACCAATATCCAACCTCCCCTTTTTGTCTAAGATTCTAGAGAAAGCCGTTGCCAGCCAGTTATGTAATTATCTCCACAGTAATAGTCTTTTTGAAGTTTTTCAGTCAGGATTTAGAGCTCACCATAGCACAGAAACAGCACTTGTGAAAGTCACTAATGACCTGTTGACAGCATCAGATAGAGGGCTTCTGTCTGTACTTGTCCTGTTAGACCTCAGTGCTGCCTTTGATACAGTTGACCATCACATCCTGTTGCTGAGAATGGAAAAACTGCTTGGTATTAAAGGGTCTGCATTAAACTGGTTCAGATCATACTTATCAGATCGGTCTCAGTTTGTTCATATTAATAATGAATCCTCTGTGCATACTAAAGTCTGTCATGGAGTTCCACAAGGTTCAGTGCTAGGTCCAATTCTGTTTATTTCTGTATATGCTGCCCCTTGGCAATATCATCAGGAGGCACTACATAGATTTCCATTGTTATGCTGATGACACCCAATTATATTTATCAAGTGGAGCCAGACAAAACTGATCAGCTCCTGAAACTCCAGGCCTGCCTTAAAGATATAAAGGCTTGGATGACCAGAAATTTCCTGCTGTTGAACTCAGATAAAACTGAAGTGATCCTATTAGGTCCGAAACACCTGAGGAACACGTTTTCTCCTAAGATAGCCTTGCTGGATGGCATTAACTGGGCCTCCAGCACCACTGTAAGGAACCTCTGGGGTTTTATTTGATCAGGATATGTCCTTTGACACCCATATTAAGCATATTTCAAGGTCTGCCTTTTACCACCTGCGCAACATCGCAAAAATTCGGCACTTTTTTGTCCCAAAGCGATGCTGAAAAATTAGTCCATGCATTTGTCTCTTCCAGGCTGGATTATTGTAATTCACTTTTATCAGGCTGCCCGAACAAGTCGTTAAAGACTCTACAGCTGGTCCAGAATGCCGCTGCTCGGGTGCTGACTAAGAACCAGGAAAAGAGACCATATTACTCCAGTATTGGCTTCTCTGCATTGGCTCCCTGTAAAATTTAGAGTGGATTTTAAAATCCTACTCCTCACATATAAGGCTCTACATGGTCTGGCACCGTCATATCTTAATGAATTGATAACTCCTTATCAACCGACTAGAGCGCTGCGCTCCCAAAACGCAGGCTTACTTGTAGTTCCCAGGGTTTCCAGAAGTAGTCTAGGGGGCAGAGCCTTCAGCTATCAGGCCCCTGTTCTCTGGAACCAGCTCCCAGTCTGGGTCCGAGAGGCAGACACAGTGTCAGTGTTTAAGAATAGACTTAAAACCTTCCTTTTTGATAAAGCTTATAGTTAGGGTGGGCACAGGCTCGCCCTTAGTTATGCTGCTATAGGTTTAGACTGCCGGGGGGCTCCCATGATGCATCGGGCACCTCTCCTCTCTTCCTCTGTCTCTCTTCCTCTATGTCTCTGCTTCCTCTTTCTCTGCTTCCTCTTCCTCTGCTTCCTTTACTCATATTATGGTAGTAGTGCAAACTGGACTCACTTTTATAAACTGGTTAAAGTGGCTAAACTGGTTAAAGTAGTTAAATTGGTTAAACTGTTAAAGTGGTTAATGTTAATACTCTTATGTCCTGCAAAGTGCATGTTACTGCCTGGAGCCCCGGTCCTCTTTGTTCTCTCCAGTCTTGCAGGTTCCTCACTGATTCTGGTTGTGGTCCATCTGTCTGAGGTTCACTGGCCTGGTGGGGACATGATCTGTGTCTGTGTTGTGGAGAGAAGGTCGAAGTGGCCCAGAGCTCCATATGAGGACATCTAGAGATGCACCTGGACTCACAGACTTATTTCCATTACCTGTGATACCTTCAAACATGGACTAAACCAATGAACTCAGTATAGCTACAGTTTTTATTACGACCCATGTTTAATTCCATAATATGATTGATGATGTTCTCTGTACATGTGGCATCTATTGCACGTCTGTCCGTCCCAGGGAGAGGGATCCCTCATCTGTGGCTCTTCCTCAGGTTTCTTCTTTTTCCCATAAAGGGTTTTTTGAAGTTTTTCCTGACTCGGTTCGAGGGTCTAAGGACAGAGGGTGTCACAACTGTACAGATTGTAAAGCCCTCCGAGGCAAACAATGTTTGTGATTTTGGGCTCTAAATAAATAAATTTGATTTGATTTTTTTGACAAATGCTGTAGACCTCTGGGCCCCTTCAACAAATAATATCTTCTTTTATTTTGAAAGGAAACAAGAAGAACAATGACATTCTTTCACATGTTGCCCTGTAGAAAAAAGATGCTAAATAAATCGGACATTGGTCTTAAATTCAGCAGTAACAGCCTCAAGCCACATCCGAGAATGATCCCACTTTGGGTTAAACTGGACTGAAATTTACACACAGCTGACTGTACAGTGTAATTTTACAATCTTTACGTCACAGTTTATATCACAGTGGTTAATCAGTAAAAACCATAATGAGATTAAAAACAACAATTGGGTCCTACCCAGTGCTATTTGGATACAATATGACAATGCTAAAAGGTGATTGCTGGCACATGCAAAAGTGACTGCAAACATTACTGAAATGATGCCAATATTGCCAAATCTCAGATCATATTTCTGAGGATGTCATTGGTGATGTCATGGTTTTGAAAAAAAATACCCATGAGTTCCAGGCAACAGAAATTACATCAGCTTCCAGTGAATAGTATGTGTGAGTGTGAGTAAAAGTAAGTAAAGTAATGCATTTCACATCAGTAAAATTTAACTAGTATTGGTATAATCGTCATTTCTGTAAACCTAAAGATAACTGCAGCTGTGTTTTCTATTTGGACAATAACAAATTCAAACTTAATTTTTTCTAGATGTAATCAGTGAAATAAAAATGAGAAAAAAACTAAACTAAACATATACATTACCATGGTTGTGAATCAAATAGTTTGCAATCAGTCCATCCAATAATTGTACATGCTATTCAGTTTAAAGAGTACATCTGAAAATATAAACACACCAATGAGTCACACTGTTACACTGATGTAAGAATGAACCTTTAAAGCTGCATATGCCAACTCCAGTGGAAGTTAAAATGGGTGCTGTTTTGGAGACAGTCTTTTCACTGACCTTTTGATTCTTTATTTTCTGGTCACTAAGAGAATTTACTACCAATGTAGTGTCCACAACAGTATGATTAGGATAAGGGGGTCTGTAGAGGACTCTATTAGTGCTGATGGAATGCTTTTACTTAATAATGCATTTTGGGAATGTGCTCATTTTCATTCTTTCCTAGATTTATAGGAAAAGACTGATACCAGCATCATGCTTGTTCTTTAACTACAGAGCTGAAGTCTGGCTAGCTGTTATCCCAAATGCTTAGCTAACCGCTAACCATGTCCAGCTTTGTATTTAACATGCAGATATGAGACTGATATTGATCTTCTCCCCACACTCTCAGAAACAAAGGAAATCACCATATTTTCCAAATTTAGGAAAATACCATAACTCAGTTTTTGCCTGCTGCGTAAAACACATGTTGCACAAGTAATTGCAACCAAAATGCCTTTACATACATGTTAACACCGACAAAAGCTTCTTGATAGATAACTAAATAGGTCCAAGCGCATCGCTGAGTTCACCAGGGCGTTGAAGCTATTATCTAGCAGTGCACAATTAATCAGACCCAATCCTTAAACTTCATGACTCCATCAAAGCCATGGTAGGTGAAGGGTTCAAATACAGGACTGCAGGTTTCTTGAGCAAGGCAGGCCATTCTGTTATTGTCACAACTGTCCTCAGTGCCTGGGCCAATGAACACGCCATCAGGAGAGTGGATGGATGGATCTTCATCAAAGTAGTTGTGGGGCCGCAGCAGGACCCCGCCTCCATTGCCCACAGTTACTGTGTTGGGGATGTCCTCGGAGTGAGGGATGTGAAGGAAACCGGTGGTCACCCAGGCAATCAGGTCCTGTTGGCACATTTTAATTTATATTATGCAGATTCCTTCAGATAAACTGCAGATCTAATATGAACTTAACATGTGTTTGTATTATCTTATCTTTATTTTTACATGCAGATTCCATCTCAACACACCTCATCCTCTATGCTTTCATTGTCTTCAATGTACTTGCTGAAGTCGACAGCTGGAGTCCAGATGTTGTTTTGACTGTACAGACTGGAGCTGGTCTGTTCTAAGTCCTTATGCTTGGTAATAGCGACCTTATACCTGGAGACCAAAAAAAAAGATACAGAGAGAGAGAGATCTTTGGATGACCATCACTGAAGATCTAAGACTGCATTGTAATTCATTCAGGATCTCAGCACCTCCACCAGAAAAGAACATGGTTTAATGAACAACCCCTGATTTTGCTCAGTGTCAACATTGTTTAAGCACACATTTTTAAAATTCTCATTTTCTTCACTATGTATGAATGGCAACCAAAGTATAGTTGAGGTTATGGAAAGATTATGGTTAAAGTTAATAAAAAAATAACTTTAAATAATGAAACATGAAATAAATTCTGACATGCTACACATCAATTACCCTAATCTCAATGCCTTTACCCCCTGCAATGCCCTAAAGAGACAAGCCATTGACTTTTGACTTAAATCAGAGAATATATGAAGAAAACTAAGAGTCAAAGACACAAGAGGTAACAAAACAAGAGATTTCTTGTCCGATATCTGTAAAGGTAAAAATTATTAGATTCTTCGGACTATGGTCTATGGTTCTCATCTGGAGAAACCATGACTGAATAACCCCCCTTAATCTCACAAATGATAAGTTAGGTTCACATATCACACCCAAATTGCAAGATGTATTAAAGTTTTACCAGGTGTTTCAGGTATAATGAGTAGGATTTTCCTGAAAAAAAAATAGTGTAGACTCACACAAAAATAATCCCTATCAATCCCCTCTCTGACTATTTTTTCTTATTTTGCTATGTTAGGGATGTTTCTGGACATCAACCTTTGGGCTGTGGTGTACAGCCCTGAGCCAAAGACAACAAGCAAGACACAGTTGCCGTGGGACCACCAGAAGCCGGGGAGGAGGGGGCAACTTTTATAGCTGTGTTTGCAAACTGCAACCAACAAATCTGACTAGGAATATCTTAAAGGTGACATACAGCAGTGAGTTGTCTGTACAGGTGAAGTTTACAGTCCACAGTTTTGCATAATATTTGGCCCAGCGACAGCTTATAAATTAGAAACTAGAAGCAGTCTAAAAACAGATGAGGCCACTAGGAGAATATATATCTTCCTCTCTCCAAGTTCCTCTCTCCACAAAAACAAAATACACAGTCTCATCCTCTACTTGTTGCGTTCCATGCTGCATTACGGGTACTGGTGTTTCACTAGAATTACATATGAAAGATTTGTGATTTTTTTTTCTTCAGGGTTCTACCTGATCAGGCAGTCATTTGTATGTTAAGAACAGAACAGCTTGTCTATCAATGTATTTCCTTAGCTTCCTTTATCATCTTAGTGTAAACTAAGGTGCAAGATTTTCCAAAAGAACTCCTGTGGTGCCCTTCCTTCCATGCAATTGTTTAACATGAAACTGTGAGAAAAATGTAATTTCCCTTTCCATCTTATACTGTAGGATGAAGCTAATTTGAACCTACTTGTGAGTTGCATTTGGAGATTTTACGTTAGGTTTAAATTGAGCCTTCTGGAGGTCATATTTTCAGTCCTAAGTGTCTGTACAACATAGCTTGATTAACACAGCTATTAATCATCCACAGAGTCTATGCACTCCAGTCTCACCTGGCCCAGGACATTGCCCTTTCCTCCGCCTGATTCTCTGGGAGGTGGTCCCCTGTGAAACTGAAGACCTGTAGCCGATAGGAGCGCTGGTGACCCCAGCGATTGGTCTTGTTGCTGGCAATGTGGAGGTAGCGGGGAGTCTTGGTGTCATAACGCAGAGCAGCTTCCTGTGGAGATGTCACAGAAAACATTAGTCTCATAAACAAGATTCAAGATGAAAAAACAAAATGAAGAAATAAACAGTACATGGGAGTGCCTTATAAGCTACCAACAATAAGTGATATATACTGTACAATTAAATTATGACTATACAAACAAATTATGATTTGGTTTCAAATTGTTTGTGGACTAAAATATATTTCCTCATGCATATGCAAATATGTGCAAAAGTGCATCAAAATCTAATAAAATTCAGCTTGTTGTGTGACTTTGAGGTTACTAATGTTTACAACAGATGAATACAGTAATATCTAATAATGCTGTCCACAGACATGCCATCTTTATAAAAACAACAGAAAAATCCAGGGGCGCCTTTTGAAACAACTCTTAATGCTATCACCAGACTGCCTAAAGCCCAAATATAGTCCATCTTGTTGCACATTATTATTCATTCCAATATTCTACTCAGAATGTTTTTAAACAAAACCTAAATGTGACAAATGTGATAAAAGATAAAGACAGACCTGTTCAGTTTTGAGTTGCTTCTCCACTAGCTGAGGGATAATAGCATAGTGATCAGGCATCCATGGCAGTGACATATTTATATATTCCATGTCTTTGGTCTGGAAAACATTTTTCACTCCTAGAGAAGACATGATGAAAAAAATTTTTAATAAATATTGTTCTCCAGTTATTTACAGGTCACAGCATTTTGATGCTCTTGTAAATCCATGACAAGTGAACATTTTTGTGATTCAATCATTTTAAAGAATGAGATGTAGAGAAGAGAGAATTGTCACTCAATTTGCAATTCTCTCATGAACCTTGCTATTGCCCTGGTCATGAAATTCCTGGGCCATAACAGAAGCATCAGTTGTTCTTCATATATATAGTTACAGTGTTATGAAATCCGAGTCTTCTGTTTGTGGGTGGTAAAAGAACTATTTATTTAAACTATTTTTCTCTAATATTACATTGTTTGATGTTGCTCTCTGCTCTACACTGATAAAAAGCAGTACTGCAACTCACCCAGCACATCCAGGTCCACCTTGAAGTTTATGAAGTGCGTGTGGATGTTCCCCAGCACCCCCTCCGCCACCTGGTGTCCGTGTCTCAGACTACCCTTTACCAGGTAAGAAGAGGAGATGTAGCCCGTGGCGTGCACCTTGGCCTCCACTGATCCGCTCTGGTAGAAGATGAAATCCCACATGTAATCATAGTTTCCTATAGCTGTGATCGTCCTGAAGACCAGCGCGCTGTTCACCATTCCCCCGTAACTGTTGTGGAAAAAGTCAGAGAAATGCCTCCGCAGGGGCTGACCCATGTTGTGCTCAAAGATGCAGATTGAATTCCTAAATCTGACTGGGGCTGGGACATCAATGTAGCGGTAGGTGTCCACGTAGGTGGCTTCGTGGGGGCAATCCACACCCCGGACTAGTTCGTGTGCAAAGCGCCCTATCCCGATGCTCGAGTCCAGAAACTTGGTCAGCATCATCCCCGGAGTCAATGAACCGTAAACCGACATGGCCTCTTGAACACTCAGTTCATAGGCAATCCTCTCACCCTTGAAATGCACATCAAACACCCTCATGCCTGTGAGAGAACTGAGCCCAAAGGCGAAGCTCCAGTCCAGGTACAGGACTTGGTTGTTACTGACGCTGAAGCGCTTCCCCTCTGCATAAAACAGCTGCGGGCTGATCTGCAGAGCCTTGTGCTTGGGTTTAAGAGAACCATAATCAGGCAGTTCCTTGAAAACTATTTTCTTAACAGACCCCCTTTCATATTTTTCTTTAAGTTCTTCTACGGTGTAGAAGTATTCGCCGTTATAAAACAGCTGCATTACTCTCCAGTCGGACGCGTTTACGCTCTCGTGGTTGACCAGAACCTCGAAACCCACCGGGTGGATGTACATGCCGCTCATATCCCTAAAGAAAGACACCCAAGTCTTTCTGTCCCCGGACTGGACTCCGCGGGGCATCTGCTCGAATGCATTCAGCTTCTTGTCCTGACTCACGTCGAAGCTCTCTTTCATCAGCTTCTTCAGTTTGGAGAAAACCTCATCCTCCAAAAACTGGAAAAGCAAGTGGTATTCTCCGATGGTGACTGTTCGGGCTGTAATTGGCAAGTTCATCTTGTATCTCTCAAAAGTTACATCTCTGTGGTATGCCGGCTTCGGAAGAGGCCCCACTACGTACTCCTTAATGTAGCCCTGGGCTCCGTGGAAAACCACCACCGTCGCCTCTCTATCTGGCTTGGCCCCTTTCCCATCCAAGTAAGCCAGAGCGTCCGCTTTCCTGGGTAGAGACAGGTCGATTAAAAACAAGAAATTTTTTGATGGCTTGGTGATCTGGTTGACGGAAATGTCCAAGTCTTTCTGCTTGAGCATGTATTGCTGGACCTGCAGATACTCCTCCCGGGTGAGGTCAGCGAAGACGAGGCTGCGCTCGTCGTGTTTGCCTCTCAGCTGGTGGACTCGTTTTGCGGGACACCTGGGCGCCCTGCTGGAGTGAATGCCAATCAGGACGATGTTGAGAACGATGGAGACGAGGACAAAGAGGATCAGCGCCCATTTCACAAGAGAGTTCATCCTCCGCTCTACCATTACGCATGGGCCGGGAGAGAGGAAGGAGAGGAATGCGCTCTGGGCACGTAGGACCGGGGAACCGATTTTGTTATGGAGGGGCGCGCCCGTCAACTTCCGTCAGTTTCCCACACTTCTTGCATAACCCCTGTCCATCTGTCTCTCTTTGAATTAACATTTATGTAGAACTCTGTTGGGTTGCACAGACCAGTACAAGCGTTTTCTCTCATGTTTAAATGTTTTACGCACGCCATTTAAAAATGGCATATGACATGATTAGATGTGTTAAAGAGAAAAGTCAAAAGGTTGAGAGTTCATTTTTGCAGCTTGAATTAAAACAGATTTCCAAAATATCTCACTCATTGCTAAAGTTGAAACACACTGCTTTATACACAATAAAGCATGTGAAGAAGAGAAAGAAAAAGCAACTAGTGGTTGGATCAAATCTGAAAAGGAAAAAAACGACACAGGACTTTCTAAATAATAGTTCAAAAACACGAAACCAAAACTAGCTGGAAGCACTGGAAACTATTTATATGGATAAATAATAAATTAAATAATTAAAAAACAAATGGTAAATCATTTACAGTTTCATCACTTGCTTTAGGAGAGAGGGACAAGATCAAAATGTATGCACACGTTACCTGGTTTACCATGGTAAAGATTAGCTGGTCAACTTTTGCTTTGGTTTTCTTTCAACCATATTCCATCCATATTAATTGGAGAAGCAGCTGGCCAATAGGAAGGATGAACTGCTGCTCCTCAAGAGAACAAACATGGACTCCTACAGGTCTGCCACCCTGGACCCTGGAAACCAGGCCAGTTGAAGACATACCGGATAGCTCATTCCATCTAACTGGGCTTCTAAATCATACAGGCCAACTCCACCAAGCTGTCAGGGAAACAAGAGGAGATGGAATGGCTTCTGCATAAACAAAAGTTGGTGCACTGATGTAACAGTGTTGAAGAAGTAATGCTCACTCACTCAGAGGCTCTCTTTATCAACTGCAAACTGTTTTGTTCCCTGTGGAAGTTTTCCTCATTTATTCTGGTCAGTGGCCCATATTAATGAGAACTTACAACATCTGACTGACCAAATAATGAACATAGAGCAACAGACACACACTTCCAAAATACAGACAGCGCATTAAGTATCCCACCAAGGACACAAACATTCTGGACCGCTGCTACACAGTAATAAATTATGCCTGTTGCTCTGTTGATCATTGTGTGGTTCTTGTCCTCCCAACCTAGAGGCAGATACTTAGATCTGAGTAGCTAGAAAAGCTAAAAGAAGCAAAAAGAAGCTACACTGAAAAGCTAAAAAAAAAAAAAAAAAAAAAAAAAACTCTCAGTGAGCAGTCTCACATCTGGGTGGAGGAGCCTGAAGGAAATTACACACTCTGACACAAACACCTACATCTACTGCCTGTGCTGACTGGCTGATGCCCATCTTCAAGCCAAGCCCAAAATCTCTGACATTTGTGAAGTTCCCTTCTGCTTCAAATGCTCCACTATCATCCCAGTCCTGAAGCTGGGGAGCATCACATGGAACCCCATGGACAATCAGCACCTGTGCCCCACAGGGATGTGTGCTCTTTCCACTGCTCATAGCTGAACAAGCTCAAAACTACGGAAATGACATTACATTTTCTGGAGGAAACCCTAAAAACTTTCTCCCTCTCTATTCTGAACAACACTGTGTTGGCTGTGGAAACCTAAACCTTAAGGTTTCTGGGGTCCACAATCTCCCTGGACCTAAAGTGGGAATCCAGCATAGACACCATCACGAAGAAGGCCCAGTGCAGGATATATTTCCTCAGGAACTTTAATCAACTTTAAGAAAAAGGATGAAAAATTGATGCATCATAATGAGAGATTTTGTCTGTTTTTTACACCATGCATTTTTCTTCCAATGCCTGCATTATCCACAATGCAAACTGACAGCTCAGTGAGACATTCTAGTGTTATGTGAGCAGCAGCTTATGTAGCCTCAAGCTTCTAGCATCAAGCAGAAATGAAGAGCAGGCTACAGACGTCTGGTAAACTCGTCTTCGTCTACCTCCACACCATCACATTTTTTGGTGGATGTTTATATATCTTAATTATTATCTTAATTCTAAAAATTTTGATACACTCAAAACCAATATAGCAGCATTATACATACCAACCAATTGTCATGTTGATGGACAGTGAGATACACAGACAGTAAAATCTGGGCACGGATGAGGTTTAACTGTGAAACAGGGATCAGCATTTAACATTCTCAAAGCAAGACAGGTATAATCAGCAAGTTTTATATATTTTAGTATCTCTTTTCCTCGCTTCCCTAAATGACCCCTCTGCCATCAGTGCAGCTTTACATGCAGATTGCAGGACCAACAATAGACAGGACCTGTGTTGTTTCCTGCAGGTCCTGGTTAACACAGAAAAGGAAGCTGAACTTACTTGGCCTGCTCTTAACCTGCTGTGCTTCCTGCTAGCCTGGTGGGAAACGTTTGTCTTTTTTCAGATTAGGCTTGCAGCCAACATTCTTTCCCACATTCTGATTTGTTTGATTACCACAGGATTTTTCAGACGCCCCTCGAACATTTTGATGCAAGATGAAGGCACAGAGTAAAGCAACTTTGAATAAACATTGAAATGCAGTCATATTTTCCTGTGCAAATATCAGATTGGAAACACTTACACACATATGTATTGTTCATATGTTCATCTTTTTTTTACATATACTGGATACAAAAAAATGACATGCTTCTTTGCACATCAAACAGTTTCAAAGCAATATCAGACTTTGTTGAGTCATGCTCCTGGCACCTAATGAATGTAATGTCATTTTAGCTGTGTTGTTTAAGTGGCTAAAGTTAATCTTGGTGATGTGCTGATTCTCATTTGTTAAACTCTGTCAGGACTTACTGTAACATGTTCAAGCTGATGTCTATGTTGAGCAGGGCCAATGCCCTGGAGATTGGAAATTATTATACCGTGGTAATATGGGGTGCCTTTAATGATACCCTTAAGAGGCCACTGTATACAATATAGCTCAAGAAAAAAGAAAAACACCTTAAAGAACAGGAAATACAGCAAATTGAACAGTTAACTAAACATGTGGATGATAATTACAATAGAGAACATCACATTAAATGCCCTTAAACAAAAGGGAAAAGAATTAGAACTTATTTATCAAGAAAGGTCAAGCCATAAAAACATGGTGGAATGGAAAGTGGAATGAATTGAAAGAACAATGTACTAAAGTCTTCATGAATCTGCTACACAGAAGTGCAGCAAAAAATATAACAAAGCTCATAATAAACAACATCTCATTTATAGAGACAAAAGGCATTATCAAAGAACAGAAATAATTTTGGAAATTTCTTTTATAATTTATTAATTTTAGGTGCCATTACAGGACCTTTTCTCAGCAAACAGGACACAATAAACATGTGAAGAGAAGTGAAGTGAAGGACCTATCATACAGGATCAGCTGTCCATGGTTGTTAACACCTTTATAAGCCCACGGGTCTCATTTATACCGGTACCTGGACTTCCCGTACTTCTCCAATTCACCTAAATTGTAGGCATCGGTCCGTACTTCAGATTTTGCAAGGTCTTCACTGTTAACCCAGGGCTTCTGATTCGGGAACACCATACAGTAATCCTTGGTATGATGTTATCAATGCATTTGCCGATGTAGCCAATGACAGTCAGGTCAGGTAGAGCTAGTCTGATTGGTCAGATCACTGCTGAATGGTCCCCATCATCAATCTGTCACATTTCAGTTTCTGCCTATCGGAAGGTAGCAGCATAACTGAGACAGGATCTGATTCAGCCTGTAGAAATAATCTGAGGACCACTTGTTGTTTACCATTAAGCAGACGCCTCCTCCCTCCTTTCCCTAAATGTAAAGTCATGACCAAAAATATCGGCACCCTAGCATTCTGTCAGAAAATGCAACACTTCTCTCAGAAAATTGTGGCAATTGCAAATGTTTTGGTATTCACATGTTTGGAAAAGCAAAAAAAAATCCCAAAAGTCCAACTTGAAAAAAAACACAGAACTCAAAAATGGACAGGATAAAATTATTGGCACCCTGTGAAAATGGTGAGAAATAATTGCATTTCAAGCATGTGATGCACCTGTAATTTGTAGCATCTGTGGCAAGTAACATGTGAGGGCAATATAGTAATCACATTTGCAACCAGTAAAAATAGAGAAAAGCTGACTCAACCTTTGGGTCGTGTGTCACACTGAGCATGGAGAAAAGAAAGAAGAGTAAACAGTTGTATGTGGATTTGAGAGCCAAAATTGTGGAAAAACAATCTCAAGGCTACAAGTCCATTTCCAGAGATCCTAATGTTCCTGTGTCCACTGTGCGCAATGTCATCAAGAAGTTTGTAGCCCATGGCACTGTAGCTAACCTCCCTGGACGTGGACGGAAGAGCAAAATTGATGTCAGATTACAATGAAGGATTGTTCGACAGTGAATAAAGAACCTCAATCAACTTCCAAACAAATTCAAGCTGACCTGCAGACAAAGGGCAAGACAGACAAGATGGCACAACAGTGTCAGCGCGCACTGTTTGTTGCCATCTGAATGAAAAGGGACAGTATGGTAGGAGACCCAGGAGGACACCACTGCTGACAAAAAGGCATAAAAAAGCCAAGACTGGAGTTTGCCAAAACTTATGTGACGAAGCCACAATCCTTCTGGCAGAATGTACTGTGGACACTTGAGACAAAAGTAGAGCTTTTTGGTAAAGCACATCATGGCACTGTTTACAGAAAACAAAATGAGGCAAAGGAAAAGAAAAGAAGATGGTCCCTTCAGACAAACATGGTGGAGGGCCAAAGATGTTTTGGTTTTGCTTTGCTGCTTCTGGCACTGAATGCCTTGACTGTGTGAATAACATCATGAAATCTGATGATTACCAAAGAATTTTGGAGCACAACATAGTGTCCCGTGTCAGAAAGCTGCGTCTCTCCCAGAGGTCATGGGTCCAGCAGGACAATGACCCAAAACACACTTCAAAAAGCACTCAGAAATGGTTGCAAACAAAGCGCTGGAGTTCTGAAATTCCAGATCTGAATCCCATAGAACACTTGTGGAAAGATCTTAAAACAGCAGTTGGGAGAAGGCAGCCACTGTGGATATGTTTAAAAGATGCTCTTTATCATATTGTATGATAGAGGCTCGCTTGGGTAGGGCGCATATTTCAAAGAATAAAAATTGAATAGAAGAAAGAGCAAAGTAGAGGGAGCTCGAGACACGGCAGACATCCTCAGCGATATCTTGAGATCACTGTATTCATGTTCATAGTGTATTTATGCCATTTATTCTTCTATATATATTTGATATGATGGTGTGTGGTGTGTAGACATTATGTTTTGTGCTCAGTAAGACAATTAGAAACTACTTTGGCTTAGTACTGCAGTGCTCTCCTTTTAAGTAAATGGTTTAGTGTGAAGTTTTCAGTTGGGCATTTTGCACATCCTCATCCTTTTCCTGTATGACAAATTCAACCTGACCTGATTATTTATTCAGACATGGATGGAGTTGTTATGGCTTGAGTGGGACAATATCACATAATAGTGAAATAGCTGTGTTGTGTCAGTGTTCTGTGTTTGCAAATTACAGAGTCTGCAGCAAAAATGCTTCCAGTATTGTGTCTCTTGTTTTTCAGGGGTGAACTGCATGCAGTGGAAATTTTGCAAATTCACAAGCTCCATTCAGTGTTTAAAACATTGTTGCCTTTGTCACAGAGAAGGTGCACACTGTTCTTGTTGTCACACACAGACTTTGCATGTGTATTGAGAACACCTGGTGCACTACGACCACATCTCAAGATCACACACAACTGTAAAAATCCAAGAAAATACAACAATGTAAATTGTGTGGTTTTAAAGAAGATTTGTAGTGAAGTGTAGTACACCTTTTGTGACCATCTTGGACATCATTTAAAGAATTTAGAAACTGTACAATGACCTTCTAAGGTGTACCTTTAAAACAAACATTCACCCAACCTTCAGTTCCAAAACCATAAAAACTGTACACTTAAGAATTTTCAAACAGGAGCCAATACTGAAGATGAAGCAAATGATAGTGAACAATCATATAGTGAGGTGGGGACACTGTTGTAGTCACTATCACATCACAATAGTGTGAGACCAGATGAGTGTAAACAGATTGTAGAAGATGTGGATTGTGAGACATGTCAGTACAAATTGGCCTCTCTATTTCTAGTATATATGCAAACAGTGTTACATGTTTCTAGCGGCACTGTGGCGGGCTGGCATAGCAGGACCTAGAAAGGCAGAGGCAGACACACAGGGTTAGGTGATAATACAGTCTTACAGACAACGAGCACAGGTGAGCATGTGATGGATGAAGACTGTGAGACACAGAGCTGTAGTAAACGCAAGGGATAATGATGAGGAACACAGGCTATTACAGTGCCGAGATTCACAGGGGACTGTAGTGGCTCTACCGATCATGACAGAATTACCCAGTGCTGGAGTGGAGTCTTGACCAGGCTTACATAGTGTGTGAGATAATGGTGATGATGAGAACCAGGTGTGTCTCGTTATCCGTTCACAGGAGAAAGTGAGCTATGCCTCCATGCCTTCCCTGCAGTGGAGAAAGGGAGGGGAGGAGGGAGAAACAAAAAAAACCAAACACAAAAAAACAGACCATAACAGGTGCTACGCAAAAGAATAATGCATAATTCTTCCACTACTGTTGGTGCATGATGGCAACGTTGTCATTGTTTCTAGAGAGAGACGCTGCTGTTGAGTCACAATTTTAACATTTTTTTAAACTTCCACAAGCTAAATGGCAAACATCAGTAGTTTGGTACTAAGGTTAGAATCAGTAGAAATGTATTTCGTCTTTTCTTTTTCCTTAGCACTCAATCATGCATGTGTTACTTTTACTCAGGACACTGGCCTGACCATGAGGAAAGAGTTTTCAGAGTCATCCTTGAATCTGATGAGGGAGCCATTGTGCTCTATGACTCACCAGACATCTATACTGAATTTGCATACCTCTTTGGCCTTCAGTATACTATGAACATTGATTATCCAAAGCCGATATTTTTGGGCTTGGCTCTTGTTTGCGCCTCACAAGGTCTCTGAAAACAAAGCTTTTCCTGTGAATGTTAATGGGGACGTCTGTTTAACTTGTACTCAAGAAAAACTAGTATGTATATGCTGGCATATACATGCCTGTGTCTGAGAAATATAAATTTGTGGAATTACGAGATTCCAGTTCACAAGAGGCACTGGACTTTTATTTTTTGTTTTTTTTTTTATTCTTAATTTCTTTGACTTAATGTGCTGTAGTGGATTTATGACACTGGTGTCACGTGTGAATCTTATTTTGACCTCTGAAAATCAGAGACGGAAACAATCAGAATCCATGTTCAAAGACCTTTGCACATGTTCTGCAACAAACCCAAATTAAGGACATTTCTTGACACAATTAACAAACATCTAGAAAAACTGCCTTAAACAGAGAAAGAGGTCTCATTCCACTGATGAGCAATTCACAATGTGCTTTATTCATGTCTTTACATGTAATTTTAGGTGCTACTACAACAGTATGTAACTGCCATAGTGGGGGAAGAAACTTTTCTTTTTTATCAGCTTTTTATTGTTATAAAAAATTAAGTTTTGTTGTCATCCTTTTTTGTCAGTGTTAGGTGGTAGTTCACAAGAGGTGTGTTTCACCCTCTTATCTGTTGTCTGAGCATTTCTTTCACTGTCAGCAATGTTGTAAATTGACAACAGACCTGTGTTTAATTTATGTATGTTCTGCTGTAGGCCAGACCTACTTCAGTGTGTAATTTATCTCTTAACCCCCATGTTCACAGCCATAGGAGGAATAAACAAGGTTTCAGCTAACTTTCAGCAGTATTTTGTTCCTTTTTTATTCATTTATTCATTAATTAAATACAATCACAGCAATAGAATTTTTCCTTGATTTATAAAGTCAAAGTTTTGTTTTAATGAAGCAAGAATTTTATGTTTGTTCAAAAAGAATATCTGTGTTTGTTGAAAGTAGAAATACATGTCACTGAAGCAAGAATGTCATTATGAACCTCACAGGAATGTTACAATTAGGTGAACGTGAAGATCCATGCTGGCAGAAGTCTTGTCTAAACTTGTAAACCAAAGTAAAGTCAACAACCGTAATCAAAAATTTAAAAAACCCAAAAACCTGATTTCATCATGTTGAATTGATAATTTGTCTTCTCTCTACATTTTCGTTTTTTACTGTGTTTTAGGTTACATTTTAACACTCAGATATTTTTCCAAGAAAAAAACATTACACACTTGTTACACACTTAATTAAATTTTTGACTACCTGGTTTCTAATTTGGATTCACACATGCTGGTTAACAAACTCTCACATGGTTCTTTCATTTACAAGTAACACTTTTGTTTGATGTTACCTCTGGCTCCTCTGGCAAGCGGCCTGAAGGCAGGGAGATTGCCTTTTAAGGACAGCTCACAGAAGCCAATGAAGAAGGGATGACTTCAATTTAGAATTTTTTGTTTGGATTTGTTGTTGGAAGCAAATTCTTTCACTTTTGATAGGTTATTTATGTTTGGATAGCTGTAAGCGTGTTAAATGTTTAATGTTGTTGTTGGTCATGTTTCCCTCTGTGTCTTTGGAGGGCTATTCCATGTGTGTATATGAAACCCTTGTCTTTCTTTTGGAAAAAAAAATCTGTTTATATTGCACTAGGTCCTATAATTACTTTAATGCTTAGTTGACCTCCTTGTTATCAATTTTTGAAACCTTTTTTGCTAAAACTGTAACAATGTCCTGACAGTGGTACATAGGACAGATAATCTGTGATAAAATACTCTGGCTCCACCTGCTGCTCTAAGTTCATTGGACAAGAATCCATCATGATCAAATCAAAACCAATGGATCAAGTTAAAATGATTTCATTTGAGGATCTTATTTTGGGATTGTAGTGCTGTAGTAAGTTTACCAGTCTACTACAACATTTTTGGCAAAGAAAAGTCAAAGTGCCCACTGCTGAATTTTTTAGTAGGAGAGGCAAAAACCTCACTCGTAGAGACAGACTACAGACTGGGACTACACATGATGCTGTGACTTTGAGGAGGTACAGTGTTAAGACCAGACTGAGGCTGGAAGTTTGCTTCCATAAAGTCACGGGAAATTTTGAAAGTTTTATACAGCAGTGGGCCTACAACAACCTTTTATGCCAGGTGTTTTTTCTGGGTTGATGACAGTCCATCTGCCTGTCTAGTGTTTTATGCAAATCAAAACCATTTGATCAAGTTAAAATGATTTGATTTGGGGATCTTATTTTGTGATTGTAGTGCTGTAGTAAGTCTATTACTGTTTTCCTCCAGCTAATGTAGCAATGCTGATGTTGCTGGGGCTCTCAGTGATTGCTTTCTGCCAGTACAATTTTACATTTTACAGAACAGTGTACCCAACATATTTTTCTCTCTGAAGGTTTTCATGCAGTGGTATGAGATTTAAGACTTCTTTCACAGTTTCAGATCAGACAGAGCCTGTTCTGGCAGGAATCTGATTTTCTTTCCCACCAAAAGTCCACTAATTGTGTAATTCTTCTTGACAGAGCTCACTCTGCCCCTTTGACTGGCTTGTGATGGCAGCTGACCTAAAAATGACCTCCTCTGGTTGGCTATTGTAAATATTTCAAAGAATGCTGAAAAGAAGATGAGGGCTTCTAACTCTGTCCAACACATACATGAGCACACAGACATCCACCCTGCAATCTATAAACATTCTCAAATGAGGAACTGCAGTGCTTAAGTAGTAAACCACACATATGCACACACAGACACACATACCGCTGTTCTCTTGCATGGGCCAGTGGATCTTGAACATACAGCTCATGTTAACACATATTTAGCCATGCACACTTTAACATCACACACACACACACACACACACAAACACACACATCTGTTCCCACTTGAGCTTTATAAATGGCTGTTTAGATTGACCCAGTGGTCTCTTGCAGTCTCAGCTTCAGCTGGTCAGGAATGTAAGATTAATCATTCGATGTCTCATCCTCCCATGCATTCAGTTATTCTTACATAGTCTGGTTTAGTGTCAGGTCCAACTGGAGCTGTAACAGGAGTTGGATTTCCCTCACCAGCACTAAAACACCCCTCTACCTCATCTACTCACGTGAGACTTAGAGAAATCTACAGTGATCTACAGTGGAAGATTTTACACAGTGCAGTTGCTACCAGTGCTTCTTTGTCTGTTAATCAATTTTTCAGTACCAAGTAACAAGTTTGTCCGAGAACATTTTTCAGGTTTTTACTGAGTGCTGGAGACTCAGATTTTTTTTTTAACATTTTAAACCAAGTTTTTAACTTTTTTTTCTAAGATTTTTTTCCTCTGCCTGTTTTTATTCTGTGTACAATAGCAAAGAAAAGTCAAAGTGCCCACTGCTGAATTTTTTAGTAGGAGAGGCAAAAATGTCAAACTACCTCACTCGTAGAGACAGACTACAGACTGGGCCTACACATGATGCTGTGACTTTGAGGAGGTACAGTGTTAAGACCAGACTGAGGTCGGTACCCTCAAAAGAGATTTATAGAGCTGCTATAGCTTCAACACCCACTCTACCTTTCTGCATTTTCAGATGGTTTGATTATTTTAATCAGATTGGTGCAAGTAGGCAGGAGAAGATGGGAAATATGGCCTGACTAACCAAAAAGGGGACCCAGAAAAGCTCTGAGAATATTCATGTAGACATGGTCCAGGGTATTGTATTCTCTGGTGAAGTGTGGATATGCTGGAATTAAGGTTGTGTTTAAAGCTCTCTTTGTATGAAAAGATGCAACCTATTTAAACATAAAAAGACATAACGAGTAGCTTCTTTATGCATATAATAAAAGTGGTGCAGGAGTTTAGCAGATTAATTGAAATGGTAAAAACAAAACTGAGAAAAATTGCAAGAGATTTTAAAGAGCAACTTGCAGGTTAGAGACCCACTGTGAATCAATGCATGTAAAAATGATGTAGGAACTAGATTTTGCTTAAAATATATTTAAATATACACTACAATGACTTTTAGAGTCGTTTTTGTAACAGAATTTTGTCATAGAATTTTTAAAAGCCGAACCGACGTGACATAACAAATGGGAGAGCGGTCAGATTGAACAATAGAAATGAATGGATCTGAAGCTAATTTTGACACTGAATAAGTTGTAAATATTTATTCATATGTGTATGACGGACAACAGTCTTATAATTATGAGCCTGTAAGTCATTCAAGAGAGCAGGAACAGACCAGGATGAGGAGGAACAATAGTCAGGAGAGAAATTGAGTTGTGGTGTGTGGACAGGTGTCTTGGTGAGAGACTGGTGTTAGTTAATGATGGTTAACACTGTGTTGACATCACAACATTGTAAAGTTTGCTATCACGTATCAGGCTATAAGAACACTAGTTTTAGATTTTGAAATGAGTATATTTAGGGCCACAATAATCCATTGCTCTGTTTAGTTCTTTCAACTATCCGATTTTCTCTATGAATACAATAAAGTTTTGTTGGCCAGTATAATTGAGGACATACTGATTCTGAGTGTTTAGCAGATTTTTAAACCTAGAAGTCACTGCTTTTAAATCATATACTTTTTATTTAATGTTAACTTGAATTTGAATAATATTAATAATAGCAATAGCAAAAATACAGCTAAGTACAGTGTTTACATGTAGATAAACAGCAAAATGGAGACTATAAAAAACCTTTTTTTTTTTTTTTGCTTCTCCATCACGTTGCCCATATTGGAATAATCACCATCTGTATCACACTGTTTAATGTCAATAAAAGGTTGTCTGCTGGGCCCATGGCACTTTAGGCAGGAAGCCCTTACCTTCATGTGTTGTGTCTGCTATCAGAAGGTAGTTTCCAGAGGAAGGAAGGATTTACAAAGGTTTTGAATGGCCTCATTTGGGTGACAGTCAATAAAAAGATCATCACAATCACAATGTCTTACTGTGTAAAAACTTTATAGGAGTACTTTAATGGGTATAATATACATAATTAAATAGGAATACTTAAGTAAAAGTACACAAGTCAGCAGCAAAACAAACTAACAAACAAGTATTAATGTGAAGTATTAGTTTGGTACCTCTGACATGTATTATTATATATGAACATCATTAGATTAGGAATACTGAAGTATCAGTGTTTGAAGTACTTTATAAACAGTCAGCTGGTTAAAAAGGTCAAAATGCTCTCTTGCAACATTGAGAGAAAAACTTTTTTAAAAAACAAACAGAACAGTCAATCAAACCACATCTGTGCTTGTGCCACACTAATGTTCTGCGTTATATCACTGGTTGTGTGCAAGATGGAGGCTAACTGCCTCATCCTTGTTGATCTTCTGGCAGGCTCTGGAAAGGGGGGACAGGTGAAGTGGAAGACAAGACAGTGCTGGTCTCTCGTAGAGTCTGTGGTGACCTGAAGTATCCCCCTCTCTCTCTCTCATCTGCTGCCATTGCAGTTGAAATTCAGGTCTGCCAAGAGAGAGGTCTGCATCTGTCCCTGATGTACCTGCAGTATCTCCAAATCCTGATAACACACCAACATTAACGTTACACATGAAGATAAATTATAAATGTCTTAGCTGTACAAATAAAGTCACCAAGCCATGTTGGGTTCTCATATTAACAAACTTACAGACTGTGCCCTCTCATATGATGGGTTTTATAATATAGGATGCTAATGCTACCTAACATTAACGTTAGCCTCTGTCTTAGCTGGGTGGTAACTTACAACAAATAGCTTTGCATGTTGCTTTTGGTTAGCAAAACTATTATCGTGAATAATTTGGAAGTTAGCAGACGTTAGAAAACGTGACTTACGGTGAATAGTTAAGCTGAATCTCTGATTGATCCGTGACTCCTGTAGGCAGGAGCTGCATGGAGCTGCTGTGTGCACGGAGGGAACCGCAGCTGTCAGTCTCACACGGCGTGGGCTTCAAAATCCCATCCTGAACTCCATCATATCGTCGTGAAGACAATCCTCCGGTCTAAAATAAGCGCCACAAATGACCGCGTTTTTTGTAACAAACGCAGCAGTAAAGTAAAGGCTGCTCAGACTCACTACCACCTGCTACCACTCATTACCTTCAGGCAGAGCAGCCAGCAACGACTCCCTTATGTGACGTAATATGACGCGATATTGAAAAAAAGAGCGTTTTTCGGGGCACTGCTGAAAATGACCACTTTTACCTCTGATTTTGTTCCTTTATGTTTTGTAAAACATGTTAAAGTCTGCATTTCCTTTTACAAAAACGTATTTTCAAACAATATTAAGTTTAAATCTAAAAAAAAATTAACCTGCAAGTTGCTCTTTAAATAGATTTTAAAAATTGTATTAATCATAGCAGTAAATAATACAAAACACAAGAAATATATGCAATAGAGAACAAATTCCTTTTGCCTTCTCAATTCAAAGTCATAAAAACTGTCATGATTAACAGCTGTTAATCACAAAGTATGAATGACGTAGTCCACCTGCAGACTAATTTTCAGGAATTGTCTGCAGAGCACAGGGCAGTGGCTAGCACTGTTGCCTCACAGCAAGAGGGTTTTGGGTTCAATCTATCCCGTACACTTTTCATGTTCTCCCTGTGCCTCTGAAAGAAATGTAAAGTTAATTAGCATCTCTTACTTGCCCGTAGGTGTAAATGTGGGTGTGAGTGATCTGTCTCTGTATATCAGCCCTATGATTGACTGCTGACCAGTACAGGGTTTACCCAGTGACAGCTGGGATAGGCACCCCCTGCAACCCTGTGAGTCACGATAAGTGGTATAGATAATGGATGGATGTATTAAGAGCAGGAACATCTTCTTCTTCATCTTCTTCATCCGCTTGGTCCGGGACCGGGTCGCGGAGGCAGCAAGTCTGAGCAGAGATGCCCAGACTTCCCTCACCCCAGACACTTCCTCCAGCTCTTCCGGGGGGACCCCGAGGCGTTCCCAGGCCAGCCGAGAGACATAGTTTCTCCAGCGTGTCCTGGGTCTTCCCCGGAGGCCTCCTCCCGGTGGGACATGCCTGGAACACCTCCCTAGGGAGGCGTCCAGGGGGCATCCGAAACAGATGCCCAAGCCACCTCAGCTGACTCCTCTCGATGCGAAGGAGCAGCGGCTCTACTCCGAGCTCCTCCCGAGTGACCGAGCTTCTCACCCCTATCTCTAAGGGAGCGCCCAGCCACCCTGCGGAGGAAACTCATTTCGGCCGCTTGTATCCGCGATCTTGTCCTTTCGGTCATTACCCAAAGTTCATGACCATAGGTGAGGGTGGGAAGCGTAGATTGACCGGTAAATCGAGAGCTTCGCCTTTCGACTCAGCTCCTTCTTCACCACGACGGTCCGGTACACCGACCGCATAACTGCGGACGCTGCACCAATCCGCCTGTCAATCTCACGCTCCGATCTTTCCCTCACTCGTGAACAAGACCCCGAGATACTTGAACTCCTCCACTTGAGGCAGGACCTCTCCACCCACCTGGAGAGGGCATGCCACCCTTTTCCGGTCGAGAACCATGGCCTCACGGATTTGGAGGTGCTGATTCTCATCCCAGCCAGCTTCACACTCGGCTGCAAACCGCTCCAGTACATGCTGAAGGTCCTGGCCTGATGAAGCCATCAGGACAACATCATCCGCAAAAAGCAGAGATGAAATCCTGTGGTTCCCAAACCGGACTCCCTCCGGCCCCTGGCTATGCCTAGAAATCCTGTCCATAAAGATTATGAACAGGACCGGTGACAAAGGGCAAGCCCTGCCGGAGTCCAACATGCACTGGGAACAGGTCTGACTTACTGCCGGCAATGCGAACCAAGCTCCTGCTCCGGTCGTACAGAGACCGAACAGCCCTTAGCAAAGGCCCCCGGACCCCATACTCAGCGGAGCACTCCCCACAGAATACCACGAGGGACACGGTCGAATGCCTTCTCCAGATCCACAAAGCACATGTGGACTGGTTGGGCAAACTCCCATAAACCCTCAAGCACCCTGTGGAGGGTATAGAGCTGGTCCAGTGTTCCACGACCAGGACGAAAACCGCATTGTTCCTCCTGAATCCGAGGGTCGACTATCGGCCGAATTCTCCTCTCCAGTACCCTGGCGTAGACCTTCCTGGGGAGGCTGAGAAGTGTGATCCCCCTGTAGTTGGAACACACTCTCCGGTCCCCCTTTTTAAAAAGAGGGACCACCACCCCAGTTTGCCACACCAGAGGCACTGTCCCCAACCTCCATGCAATGTTGCAAGAGGCGTGTCAGCCAAGACAGCCCCACAACATCCAGAGATTTGAGGTACTCAGGGCGGATCTCATCCACCCCCGGCGCCTTGCCACCGAGGAGCTTACGAACTACCTCAGTGACTTCGGCTTGGGTGATGGACGAGTCCACCTCAGAGACCCCAGCCTCCGCTTCCTCATTGGAAGGCAAGTCGGTGGGATTGAGGAGATCCTCGAAGTATTTCTTCCACCGTCCATTGACAATGTCCCCAGTCGAGGTCAACAGCTCCCCACCTGCACTGTAAACAGTGTTGGCAGAGTACTGCTTCCCCCTTCTGAGGCGCCGGACGGTTTGCCAGAATCTCTTCGAGGCCGACCGATAGTCCTCCTCCATGGCCTCACCGAACTCCTCCCAGACCCGAGTTTTTGCCTCCAGGACCGTCCGGGCTGCGGCTTGCTTGGCCTGCCGGTACCTGTCAACTGCGTCAGGAGTCCCACAGGCCAACATGGTCCGATAGGACTCCTTCTTCAGCCTGACAGCATCCCTTACTTCCGGTGTCCACCACCGGGTTCGGGGTTGCCGCCACGACAGGCACCAGAGACCTTGCGTCCACAACTTCGAACCTGCCGCGTCGACAATGGAGGCAGAGAACATGGTCCACTCGGACTCAATGTCCCCAGCCTCCCTCGGAATCTGTGAGAAGCTCTTCCGGAGGTGGGAGTTGAAGACCTCCCTGACAGAGGGCTCGGCCAGACGTTCCCAACAGACCCTCACAATACGTTTGGGTCTGCCAGGTCTGTCCAACTTCCTCCTCTGCCAGCGGATCCAACTCACCACCAGGTGGTGATCGGTTGACAACTCAGCCCCTCTCTTTACCCGAGTGTCCAAGACATACGGCCGGAGATCAGATGAAACGACAACAAAGTCGATCATTCGACCTCCGGCCTAGGGTGTCCTGGTGCCACGTGCACTGATGGACACCCTTATGCTTCGAACATGGTGTTCGTTATGGACAAAACTGTGACTAGCACAGAAGTCCAATAACAGAACACCGCTCGGGTTCAGATCAGGGGAGGCCGTTCCTCCCGATCACGCCCCTCCAGGTATCACTGTTGTTGCCCACGTGAGCGTTGAAGTCCCCCAGTAGAACAATGGAGTCCCCAGTCGGAGCACTATCAAGTACCCCTCCCAGGGACTCCAAGAAGGCCGGGTACTCTGTACTGCTGTTCGGCCCGTAGGGCACAAACAACAGCAAGAGACCTATCCCCAACCCGAAGGCGCAGGGAAGCGACCTCTCTCGTTCACCGGAGTGAACTCCAACACATGGCGGCTGAGCTGGGGAGCTATAAGCAAGCCCACACCAGCTCGCCGCCGCTCACCCTGGGCAACTCCAGAGTAGTGGAGGGTCCAGCCCCTCTCAAGGAGCTGGGTTCCAGAGCCCAAGCTATGCGTGGAGGTGAGCCCGACTATCTCTCTAGCCGGTACCTCTCAACCTCCCGCACGAGCTCAGGCTCCTTCCCCCCCAGCGAGGTGACATTCCATGTCCCTATTGCCAGAGTTTTGGTCCAGGGATTGGGTCGTCGAGGCCCCCCGCCACGACTGCTACCCAAACCACATTGCACCGGCCCCTCATGGACCTTCCTGCGGGTGGTGAGCCTACTGGAAGGCGGGCCCACGTCGCCATTTCGGGCTGAGCCCGGCCGGGTCCCGTGGGCAAAGACCCAGCCACCAGGCGCTCGCCTGCGAGCCCCAACCCCAGGCCTGGCTCCAGGGTGGGGCCCCTGGTAACGCCAATCCGGGCGACGTAACGGTCCTTGATGTTCTTCTGTTCATGATGGGCTTGTGAACCGCTCTTAGTCTGGCCCGTCACCTAGGACCTGTTTGCCATGGGAGACCCTACCAGGGGCGTAATGCCCCTCGACAACATAGCTCCTAGGATCATTCGGGCACACAAACCCCTCCACCTCTGTAAGGTGGCGGTTCAAGGAGGGGAGCAGGAACATTGAGAGATGTAACTTTAATTTGATTTAATTTAGTTAATCGGTAGCTAGAATTAAGAATTTACTGATCAGCCCTTGATCCCTATTGCACAGACTCTGCTCCAAATGAAATCAAAATATTGACTTCAATTTTGTACAGTGGGAGGAAGTGGTCAGAGTTGTCATCGCTAATGAGAAGAGATATGCTGGAAGCTATCAAGAAATTAATCAGAATTGAAAGTAAAACACTCACTTGAATGCCTGCCAACATCATCCCTTTACAAATCTCAAAAGAAGGTGACTTGGTCTTGCCCCTGCAGATTTAAGACAGCAATGCATTTAGTCATAGCAAACAGAGATTACATACGAGATAACATGTTAATTTGCATCTTCAGTAGACAAATGAGATCCAATTTTTTTTTTATTAGACCTACTTCAGACACGTGGATACATATGTGCCAGGTATTAACAAATTCTCTGTTATCTTTCTCTGTCATTTTGGGAAATGTACTTATGATTTAAGTGGCATTTTCAATTTGGACTGACCTTTGTTAATGTCAGTCCAATCAATTAATATTAGTCTTATGCTTGGAGAGCTCTGCCACACTCCTTTACTCTGTCCTTTTGCAAAGCAAGCTGCAGTCTGTTTTTTCTCCACAGGACTTTTGTCATTTTAACATAACACTTCACCTGCTGTTTTATATCCACATAACTGTTTACATTTGAGTTAATATCCATCTTCAGATATATTCTGGGTAATGGATACCTGGACAACTTTTAAAGGTTCTAGTGTTTTGTGTGTTTGTGGTAGATAATTAGGAGCTACTTTCGCATGCTGTGACTAGAAGAGGGTGCTGCTCTCTCTCTCAAGAAATAGAACCATGGCCTATATATTTTCCGCAACAGCAGAATCGTGTCATGTCATTTTCAACTTCCATTTATAAAATCTTTTAGAGCTTTATAAAATACAGTCCAAGCAAACTGTTTTAAATGGCCAGGAAGGTTGGAAACAAATGTATTGTGGGCTGGGTTAAAAGAGGCAGATCTACAGTGATCCTGAGAGCTTAACCCACAGCAACACAACACATACAAATACATAGAATATGATCAAATTACAACATTATTACAACACGTGCAGCATTTAGAAAACATGCAGCAACAAACATGTCCCAGCTGTTTCCTCTCTGGTTCATCACTTTTTATTGTGCTCTAGAGACAGTTTTTACACTTTCTTAGTTAATGTCATCATCAACTTCTTGACAACTTCCTCACCAAGTTTCAGGTGAATGTGCTCAACCCCCTGGGAGAAGGCTATCATAATGTAAAACATGTAATTTCCTGTCACCAACAGGTGGCGCTATATCCATCACTGAATATTGCTGCATAGATTTGTTCAGGCCTGGATTACAATCAAACATGTGAAATTTGAGCCTGATTCCAACAATGTTTGTGTGGGTTACAGGTGAATTACAGCCACTTCCTGTTTCATGACGAGAGACCGAAATTCGCCACACTCCCGCGGCCACGTCCTTTGATGAAAAGTTAAAAGCTTCACAATTTAACACTGCCCGTTTCTCTAGATTGTACTGTCCAAATTTGAAGATGATCGGATCAAATCTCTACGAGGAGTTCGTTCAAGTACAAGACAGGATTTTTTAATTAAAAATGGCGGACTTCCTGTTGGTATTAGACCATGACTCCAAGAGGCTTTTTTGTGTGTCTTGGCATGTTACATAAACCTTCCAAATTTCATACGCGTAGATCAAACTGTGTCCAATGCGGACCCTCCAAAAACACGCACATAAGTGGCGCTGTTGAGCCGTTTTTGGACGCCCATGCCCGGGACCCATAAAATACGCCGGACTTTGGGGGGGTGCACAAATTTTCATGAGTTTTCGAGCACCTTTTAGGCCATCAAAAAGGCGATTTATAAAAAAAATGCTATGCGCTATGGAGCCATTTTATCACACACAGTCCTGAGAATGACATTTCTCAAATGTGTCAACCTGTCTAGCTCCAAGATAATTTTTTGTAGGGCTTTTGTAGGGATGTTACATATGTGTGCCAAATTTCAGACACGTAGCTCAAACGTAGCCACAGGGCAGAATGTCTTAAAATACATGATGGTAAACTGCTCCTATTCAAAAAAATATGACACACATAAATCAAAATAACTGACCTCCTGTCAGGTTTAGGATATGGGTCCAAGAGACTTTTTTGTAGATCTTGGGATGTTACATAAACTCCCCAAATTTCAAACACGTAGTTCAAAGCCTGGCCGGGGGCTGCTTTTTTAAAAAATTCTAGGGGAGTGCTACAGAGCCGTTTTGCATCGGCAAGCGATCTAGCTCCAAGAGACTTTTTTGTAGGGCTTGTGATGTTACACGTGTGTGCCAAATGCCAGATATGTAAGTGAAACGCAGTGGCTGGGCTGCTTCGTTAAATGTATCTGTGACGCTAATGCTCATCGCGAAAATTTAAATGTATATGTGTTCAGGGCAGAAATCTTATTAAACCAATGAAATTTGGGGAAGCTCAGACCATGTATACGTAAGTTAGAGCAATGTTTCCAATCATGGCGAGACATAGAAATTCACCACGCCATCACGGCCATGCCCCCTGATGAAAAGTTGAAATTGTTTGTCAAATGTCATCACCAAGGCCTTGACATCATCCACACGTAGTTTGAGGTGAATATACTCAACCACTTTGGAGAAGGCTATCATAATGTAAAACATGACACTTCTTGTTGCCAACAGGTGGATGCTATATCCATAACTGAATATTGTTGTATAAGTTTGTTTAGGTCTGGACTACAATCAAACAAGTGAAATTTGAACCTGATTTAACAATGTATGTGTGTGTTACAACTGAAACATCGAAATTTGTGTGTGTATATGTATATATGTATATATATATATATATCTCCAAATTTGAAGACGATCAGATCAAGTCTCTAGGAGGAGTTCGTTCAAGTACAAGGCCTGGAAATGGCCAAAATCGTGCCAAAATATGATTTTTGATTAAAAATGTCAGACTTCCTGTTGGAGTTACGCCATGGCTCCAAGAGGCTTTTTAGTGCGTCTTGGCATGTTACATAATCCCTCCAAATTTCATACCCGTAGGTCAAACTATGGTCAATGGGGACCCTCCAAAAACACATACCTAGGTGGTGCTGTAGAGCCAGAGGTGAGAGATCGAAATTCGCCATGACGCCATGGCCACACTATTTGATGGAATTTAAAAAGCTTCGCAATTTAATGTCGTCCATGTGTCTAGATTGTACAGTCCAAATTTGAAAATGATCTGATCAAAGCCCTAGGAGGAGTTCGTTTTAGCACAAGGCCTGGAAATTTGACATTTGAATCAAAATGACGGACTTCCTGTTGGAGTTTGACCATGGAATTTTTTGTGTGTCTTGGCATGTTACATAACCCCTCCAAATCTCATTTGCGTAGGTGACACCGTGTTTATAGGGGACCCTCCAAAAACATGTACGTAGGTGGCGCCGTTGAGACACTTTTGAACGTCTATGCCCAGGACCCATAAAATATGTAATTTTACGCCTGACTTTGGAGGGGTGCGCAAATTTCGTGAGTTTTTGAGCACCTTCAGGCCCTTCGGTGCTCGGGCCCTAAGCACCACCGCGCCCATCGGGGGGGACGGCATGTTAGGGGCACCCGTTCGACACTGGGCAGCAAACATGTAAGACTTAGCAGCTGTTACATGGATAGCGATGTACGAAAATGTATGCGAACGTTTACTGGGGTCTGCTGCTGTGAATCTTTGTAGGGGGCACTATGTAGCCATTTCGTCACACAGTCCTGACACCCACATCACGTGAGATTTTACTACTCCTGATGAATGTGCCAAAGTTTGTGACTTTCTGAGAATCTCTAGCCCATCCTCAGAAGCTTCCTGTTGCATGGCGAAACATCAAACTTTGCCACGCCCCCACAAACAAGATGTTCGAGGAAAACTAAATAACTTTGCAATTTAATGTCACTCAAGTCTGTAGATTTCTAGCAGCTTGTGCCTCAGACAAAGTAAGGTGCTGTTTCTGATGAACTTTTGGGAAATAAAATGTAAAATACAACATCACAGAGAACAGAGAGAGATGCTCACATATATAGTGTTATATCAATTAAAATAGTGTGTCATTTTTTATAGATTCAAGATTCAAGAATTTATTGTCATTACACAACAATTACATCAGCAATCATTGGTAATGAAATTCTTAAGTCCCAGGCTCTCCTAACAATGCTAAAGAAACAAGAAACAAGAAAAGCAAAAAGATAATTTAGAAATAAAAAACAAATAAAATAAAATTTAAACATAAATAATAAACTAGAGTAATAAAATAAGTAAGACCTTAAAATATAAGTTATGCAAATAAAATATAAACTGTAAATGTAAAGTATTATAGTAACATTACATTTACAGTTTATATTTTATGTATATATCTTATTGTATATAAGTATTATAGTAACATATATACAATAGATATATATATACAGTAGAAACTATGCACAGCAGAAGTGGTGGGTTATTGAGAAGTGGTGGTGTTGTGAACACAGTTTAAAAGTCTTATGGCCTGCATGGTATGAAGCTGTCCCTGAGCCTGGTGGTTCGGGCTCGAATGCTGCGGAACCGTCGGCCAGACGGCAGCAGGCAGAACAGTTTGTAGCTGGGGTGACTGGGGTCCTTAATGATTTTGGTGGCCTTCTTCCTACACCGCTGGGTGTAGAGGTCCTCCATGGATGGCAGCTCTGTCCTGGTGATGTGCTGAGCAGCTTTCACCACCCTCTGTAGAGCCTTACGGTTGAGGGCGGTGCAGCTGCTGTACCAGGCGGTGATGCAGCCAGTCAGGATACTCTCTATGGTGCACCTGTAGAAGCTGCAGAGTAACCTTGAGTCCATGTTGAGCCTCCGCAGCCTGCGGAGGAAGAAGAGCCGCTGTCTGGCTGACTTTGTGATAAAGTCAGTGTGATGAGTCCAGGTGAGGTCCTCGCTGATGTGAACCCCGAGGAACCTGAAGCTGTTGACTCTCTCCACCGTAGTCCCGTTGATGGAGAGGGGGGCGTGTTCCTCTCTCTGCCTCCTCCTGAAGTCCACGATCAGCTCCTTAGTTTTGCTGACGTTGAGCTGGAGGTTGTTGTCCTGGCACCAAGATGTCAGGGCTCTGACCTCCTCTCTGTAGGCCGTCTCGTCGTCGCCGGTGATCAGGCCAATGACGGTCGTGTCGTCAGCAAATTTGATGATGGTGTTGGAGCTGTGGGTGGCCACGCAGTCATGCGTGAACAGGGAGTACAGCAGAGGGCTGAGCACACAGCCCTGGGGGGCGCCGGTGTTCAGAGTCAGGGTGGAGGATGTGGTGCTGCCCATCCGCACAGCCTGGGGTCTGCCCGTCAGGAAGTTCAGGATCCAATCACACAGGGCACTGTTGAGCCCGAGGTCTCTGAGCTTGGTGACGAGCTTGGAGGGCACGATGGTGTTGAATGCTGAACTGTAGTCAATGAACAGCATTCTCACATATGTGTCCCTCTGGTCCAGGTGGGAGAGGGCAGTGTGGAGGGTGAGGGCGATGGCATCTTCAGTTGACCTATTGGGCCTGTAGGCAAACTGAAGTGGGTCCAGTGAGTCCGGGATGGAAGAGGTGATGAATAATTTGACTAACCGCTCAAAGCACTTCATGATGGTGGAGGTGAGTGCTACTGGGCGGTAGTCATTCAGGGAGAGGATTTTGGTTTTCTTGGGGACAGGGACAATGATGGTCTCCTTGAAGCATGTGGGGACTACAGACTGGAGCAGTGACATGTTGAAAATGTCTGCAAAGACGTCTGCCAGCTGATCTGCACACACCTTGAGAGCTCGGCCGGGGATGCCGTCAGGTCCAGGAGCCTTACGTGTGTTAATCCGTTTTAGAGTTCTGCACACGTCTGCCCTGGATATCACAGGTGGGCAGTGGTCCTCCTGAGCCTTTTGCACCTCCACAGCTGGAGAGGTGCTCTCAAAGCGGGCATAAAAAGTGTTCAGCTCATCAGGCAGAGATGCAGACATCACCTCAGCACTGCTGATCTTCTTTTTGTAGTCCGTCAGAGTTTTTAATCCAGCCCACATGCTCCTGGTGTTGGAGCCCTTGTAATGAGACTCCACTTTGTCCCTGTACTGTCTCTTTGCGCTGCTGATGGCTCTCCGGAGCGCGTACCTGGACTTCCTGTACTCCTCCAAATCACCTGAGTTGTAGGCGTCTGTCCGTGCTTTAAGTTTGGCACGGACTTCTCCGTTAACCCAGGGCTTCTGATTGGGGAATGTCTGCACAGTAATCCTCGGTACGACGTCATCGATGCATTTTCCGATGTATCCAATGACCGCGTCTGCGTGTATGTGTTTACGTGTCTGTGTCCTTAAACACACACCACTCCATCGTGCTGAATGGTCCGCATCACCGGTCGGTCACGCTTCAATTTCTGCCTATAGGAAGGCAGCAGCAGAACTGAGGCGTGGTCTGATTTTCCGAATGGAGAGCGAGGGAGGGCCTTGTACGTGTCCGCTGTAAGGGGTGTAAACATGATCGAGTGTGTTCTCGCCACGCGTGGGACAGCTGATGTGTTGGTGGTATCTCGGCAGGACTTTCCTCAGGTTGGCGCTGTTAAAGTCCCCGGCTACAATAAACGCAGCCTCCGGCCGTGAGGTCTCTGTCCTGTCGATAACTCCAAACAGCTCGTCCATGGCCTTGTTGGTGTCGGCGTGTGGCGGAACATATACACTGCTGTCATGACAACCGATGTAAACTCACGCGGAAGATAATAAGGCCGGCATCTGATCATGAGGTGCTCCAAGGTCCGGAGAACAGCCCGTAGAAATAATCTCCACGTCTGAGCACCACTTGTTGTTCATCATGAAGCAGACACCTCCTCCCTTGCTCTTCCCTGAATGAATTGTCCGGTCCTGTCGGTGGATGGAAAGACCCTCGGGAACAATGGCGGAGTCCGGGATCGAAGGGTCTGAGCCAAGTTTCCGTGAAAACCAAAACGTTACAGTTTTTAATGTCCCGTTGAAACGCCATCCTGCTCCGGAGTTCATCCAGCTTGTTATCCAGAGACTGAACATTAGCCAGAAGAATACTCGGGAGAGGAGGCCGGTTTTCACGTTTCCTCAGCTGGACTAGGACTCCGGCCCGCGACCCTCTTTTCCTCCGCCGCCTCCTTGCTGCTCAGGTTCAACAACAGGTAGGCTCCGCCATGGAGATTCCCCGTTGTATGCTGGTTGGAGGCGGTGGCGATGAAAAAGTTTTTTCCACCACCGACCTAATTTGTAGAAGTTTTTCGTTTTCAAGTTTTTCTATCATATTGTATGATAGGGCTCTCTTTAGCAGGTTGCATAACTTAAAAGAAGAAATAAATAACAAAATAGTGCAAAAAAACAGCAAAGTTGAGGGGAGAGCTCGAGACACGGCAGCCATCCTCGGCGCCATCTTGCTTGCGTGCGGCATCACCATATAAATACATTGCTGAAGACAGAAGAAGACAGACATTTATGAAGCGTTTTTATTCATTTTTGATTATTTATCTCTTCTTTGTATGTCAGTTTTACACAGATTGAAAGAGACATTTAATGACAAAGAAACTACTTTGTCATAAAATGTGGTTATGAAATAAAAGCGATCATTTGAAAGTAATGGCGCTGTATGTAAATAAATATTTTCCTGTGAAAATAAATATTGTCTTTGGTAAAACAAAGATGCAGTAATTTTGTTTGTACATGTGGTTTCCCTGTGCTGTATGTTATTTAATAAAGTAATGAAAATAGGTTATAGAAATAAGGAGTAATCAGAGTCTTGCATTAAGTTGTTTGGAGAGAAACTTTAAGATAAACGAAAAGAACAAACAATATTGTAACGATATTATGGTGAAAATAGGCTTTTACAGAGCAATACTTGATACAATACAGAGTTTTTGTATCACATTGTTTATATTTGTGTTTGTATGAACAGCAGGTTAAGTTATAAAAATGTTTAGTATGTTTGAAGCACTAAAATGTGCAATATTGTGGGTAGCATGTGGCGTTATGATATGTTTGCCGTCCAAATTAAGATGCAGACCGTCTCTGCTGAAGAGGTCAGTGAGGACTGCCCCCCCTGACAGAAACAGAGCATTCGTCTTGAGGAAGGTCACATTTGCTATGTTTTGAAAGGACTTTTCCATCAAGGAGTTGCACTGTTTAATCAGTCCTTTAGTGTGATGATCGTCAGCGGGGCGGGGCAGAATGGCGCACACAGCAAAGTACAGGTTGTCATGGTGACACTGAAGCAGCTGGTCAGCGCCAACATCTGCTGCAGGAAGATGGCGGGGGGCAGGCCTCTGGAAACATGCATTATAAGCAGCTGTAGTGCGCCATAAGCCGCGCCCATCTTACGTCTTTGCGAAGGCAAGTGGACAGGTTAAATACTTTTACTGGCGTTGTTTAAAATGAAAATAAGTGTAATAGTAGTATGATCTGATATGAATCCCAGGAATAAGCACCAATTAGTTTACAGTGTTGTATTTGAGTCCAGAAAAATGAATGAAACTTCCATAATATCAGTGAAAATAATGGTAGATTGAAATATGACGAGATTCACGCTGGAGAACAACAGATAAATCACATTTTTAAAACAGTTTGTATGGTGAAAATGATGTTGTTGTTTTCACAGGTTTGGTGTTTTCTATATAGAGTTGTTTTAATGAAGAAATCTTTGTAGTGATTTGGATTATAAAAAAGTTGTGGATTCTTTTTTAGGTATTGCAAAAATATATTCCTGTAGTGGGAGCTGAGTTTGGATTACACCAGATTAATCAAATGTTTTTTACAGGAGAGAAGAAGAGAGAAAAGAGAGGAGAGATATTTACTTGTGGAGAGAATATTAAATTATGTGTGTTTGTGTGTATAATGTAAAACATAGATGTTATAGTTATGGTCATATAAAACAAAGCATTGTTCTTGTAGTGCAGCAATAGAGTGAATCATGGTTTATAAAAGAAATATTACTAAAAAGAACAAGTGTGCATGAGCAGAATTGTCATTAAGAAAAGAAGAAATAGTGTTAGAGCACATGAAAATACAAATGGAGATTATAAAGGAATTTTAATAAACACACAGTTTAAATAAAATGACATCACAAATAAAATGTGAGGCTTCTTGTACATGGGATTTGTTTTTCAGGGAAGAAAGCACATAGCCTAAGTTTGTGTGTTTGTAACAGTAAGATTCAGCATCCTGCATAAAGAGCTCTATGAAACAGAGGTGGGGGGTTTCAGTTACAATCATCCTTAATGTTACTGCATTGTAGTGCGTAAGACATTAAGAGTCCAGTTGACACGTTTGGTGCCAAACCTGTTTTGAGCGGCTGGTTCTCGCTTGCTGCATTGAATTGTAAAGAAGCAGCTATTACATAGCTGTATGTTTAGCATTTGAACCAGCCTGTATAGGCGCACAAACAGCCATTTAGGAAGTGGTTTTATTCACTGTTGATGATTTTGCTTTTTTTTGTATGTTTGTGTTACATAGATTGACAGAGACAGTAATGACAGAAAAACTATTTTCTCATAAAATGTCGATGTGAAATAAAAACGGTCTTTCAAAAACTATCGCGCTGTAAAGTAAATAAATCTTTTCCTGTGAAACAAAATGTGGTCTCCCCTGTGCTGTATTTTATTTCATAAGGTAATGAAAACAGTTTATTAAAATTAGGAGAAATTAGTAACTAAATCAGAATGATATTCACACGCCAACAGCGCGTCCTGCGTTAATGCAGCTCCTTCTATGGCTTTGTTTTTTTCCCCTTAATTTTGTGTGTTCTTTATTTCTGTTCGTCCGTTTTGGTAGAGTTTAGTTATTTTAGTCTTAGTTTTGTTTGATGTCTTTTTTAAATTTATTATGGAGTCACTTTCTGTCCATTGCACAGCAAATTCGCATTGTTTACACCAGAGATCAGCTGTTTTATCTGATGTCGTACATCATGTTTGTGATTTCAGATAATGAGAGTTGTTATTTATGAATTGAATATCTGTAAGTGTAGTAAATTATCTTTTTTTTTTTCAATTCTCTTTTTATTAGGATTTTCCATGGTTTCACATCATCAATTTTCAAAGCACCATTCTCATCCATTCATCCATAAATGACATCTGAATCACACAGTAATACAACCATGGCTCCACACACTATGCAGATAAAGATGATTGGTCCTCTCAGCAATACAAAAGATGAAATTTCTACCATACCAAATTAAGAAATAAGGAATGTTGGGGTGCCCATTCATGATATTAAAAACTCAAAAACACCAATACAGGAGGGTTAAATAGGAAAAAAAAAAAAAAAGAAACGAGGAAGTGGACCTAAGACATGGCCTTAGATAAATGATGGTCGAATCGATATGACATACCAAAACCATCTTTCCCATCTTTTCAGAAACAGACCTTGTTGTAATCTTATTGCAAAAGTCATTTTTTCCATCTTAAAAATGTTATAAATGATGTCAATCCACTCCTCCACTGTAGGTTTTTCTGGTTTTAGCCACTTCCTTGTTATGGCTTTCCTTCAAGCAGCACTTAAAATTTGAAATAAATATTTGTCCTTAGAGGAGACATTTTCTGATGGTAAAACTCCTAAGTATAATGATACAAACTCAAAAGGAATATCGGTCTGGAATACTTTATGCAAAATATTATAGACCTCCTGCCAGAAAGGGAACAATATTGAACAAGACCAGAATATCAAAAAAAAAAAAAAAAATTATTTAAAGCCCAAAATCACAAACATTGTTTGCCCTCAAGGGCTTTACAATCTGTACAGTTGTGACACCCTCTGTCCCTCGAACCGAGTCAGGAAAAACTTCAAAAAACCCTTTATGGGAAAAAAGAAGAAACCTGAGGAAGAGCCACAGATGAGGGATCCCTCTCCCTGGGACGGACAGACGTGCAATAGATGCCACATGTACAGAGAACATCATAATCAGTCATATTATGGAGTTATACATGGGTTCGTAATAAACTGTAGCTATACTGAGTTCATTGGTTTAGTCCATGTGTGAAGGTATCATAGGTAATGGAAATGAGTCCTTGAGTCCAGGTGCATGCCTAGATGTCCTCATATGGAGCTCTGGGCCACTCAACCTTCTCTCCACAACACAGACACAGATCATGTCCCCACCAGGCCAGTGAACCTCAGACAGATGGACCACAACCAGAATCAGTGAGGAACCTGCAAGACTGGAGAGAACAAAGAGGACGGGGACCGGGGCTCCTCCGGCAGTAACATGCACTTACAGGACATAAGAGTATTCACATTAACCGCTTTAACACTTTAACAAATTTAACCAATTTAACCACTTTAACCACTTTTACCAGTTTATAAGGTGACTCCAGTTTGCTACTACTACCATAATAAGAATAGGGGAAGCAAAGGAAGAGGAAGCAGAGACAGAGGAAGCAGAGACAGAGGAAGAGGGAGAGGTGCCCGATGCATCATGGGAGCCCCCGGCAGTCTAAGCCTATAGCAAAGCATAACTAAGGGCGAGCCTGTGCCCGCCCTAACTATAAGCTTTATCAAAAAGGAAGGTTTTAAGTCTATTCTTAAACACTGACACTGTGTCTGCCTGCCTCTTGGACCCAGACTGGGAGCTGGTTCCAGAGAACAGGGGCCTGATAGCTGAAGGCTCTGCCCCCTAGACTACTTCTGGAAACCCTGGGAACTACAAGTAAGCCTGCGTTTTGGGAGCGCAGCACTCTAGTCGGATGATAAGGAGTTATCAATTCATTAAGATATGATGGTGCCAGACCATGTAGAGCCTTATATGTGAGGAGTAGGATTTTAAAATCCACTCTAAATTTTACAGGGAGCCAATGCAGAGAAGCCAATACTGGAGTAATATGGTCTCTTTTCCTGGTTTTAGTGAAAAACCATGAAAATGATTTGACTGGAGGCATCCACACTGTCTCCAGCATATAGCTGAACTGGTATAGTGTCTTTTTTGAGCTGGAGTGATGAAAAATCTAATACAGTTTTTCCAGCAAAAGTCTCTCCAGTGTTGAATTTGAAGTTTTCCATTGTATCTCACATAAATGTTGCCACTCTTCTTCATTTACGACTAGATTTCCTTCCCTCTCCCATTTCTGTTTTACATGTAGTGAATTACCTTTCATTTGTTGTAAACCCCTATAGAGTCTTGAGATGTTTTTTTGGCCTGAGTCTGAAAAGCGTATGCGTCCATAAATACTTTTAATAAGATATTATCCTAGTACTCTTGTTTTATCTCTTTCCTTATTTGCTCAATATAGTGACATACCTGTAGAAACCTATAGAAGTCATCATTATTTAGACCATATTGTCTCGTTAGATTTTGAAAATTGTTCACTGACCCTTTACACAAAAATGTACAATATGCTGTTAATCCATGAGTTTTCCAACCCTTAAATCTTGCATCTAGATTTTTAGGCATGAAATCTGGATCAAATGCACACCATCTCAAAACTTTTATCGCCTCTTTCAAATGTTTTTTAACTATTATCCTGTTCCACAGCTTAAGTGGTAAACCAATCCAGGGGTTTCCCAGATCAGTAAACGTATTTATCAGACCTTTATCCCCTTTTGCTGCTTGAATTGGGAACTCTGCTGTTATAGCCCCTTCTAACTCCCTCCATCTAGCACTATATTCTGGATTGCACCAACAAACTAACGGTCTCAGTTGAGCAACAACATAATAATCCTTTAAACACGGGAACGCAACTCCCCCCTTATTTTTTGCTAACTGTAAGCTCTGGTATTTGATCCTTGGTCGGCGCCCCTGCCAAATTTATCTTGAAATGAGTTTGTGCCTCTCCTGGAACTTTTGATCGGATATGTCTAGTGGAAGGGATTGAAAAACATACAGTAATCGTGGCAAAAACCATTTTAACAGCTTCGATTCGTGATCCAAAATTAAGAAATGGTATTAAGTCCCATCTCCTTATGTCTTCCCTAATTTTGTTGTTCAGGGGGGGGGGACATTAAGTGAAAGCAGTTTTGACAAGTCTGTTGGTATATTCACCCCCAGGTACCTCATGGATTCAGCTTCCCAGCTCAAATTATACATTTTCTTCACATTTTCTTTTTCATTTCAGGGACTATAATTAAAACTGAGAATTTGTGTTTTTGAAACATTTAACTTATATCCAGAGAAAGATCCGTATTGTTCCAAAAGTGAAAACAACTGTACAAGAGATTGTTCTGGACTAGATAACTGTATCAATATATCATCCGCGAACAGGGAGATCTTTTGTTCTCCTCCTTTCATACACATTCCTTTAATGTGTTTATTCTGTATAATCCACTGACTAAGGGGTTCAATAAAATTGCAAATAAAAGGGGGCTTATTGGGCAGCCCTGCCTTGTTCCATGTTCTAATGGGAATGGATTTGATACTACTCCATTAATTTTAATTCTAGCCCTCGGGTTGTCATAAAGAGCTTGTATTGTCTTGATAAAGGAATTATGAAAACCAACAGAAATGACCAATTTACACAATCAAACTAACCCCTAACCTACGAACCACTAACACTGCTTCTAAATCCTGTTCTTTAATATGGCTTATCACATGTAAGGTCCGTCTGATATTGTCTTGGGTTTGTCTCTGACGAATAAAACCCGTCTGATCAAGGCTAATGATTTATGGTAACAGTTCTTCTATCCGCTCGGCCAGTATATGTGTGAAGATCTTGTAGTCCTGATTTAATACGCTAATATAATTATATAAAAAATATAAATACGCTAATTTAATACACTGGTCTATAATTACTGCATTCAGAATTATCCTTCCCCTGTTTTGGGATAAGTGATTATTACTGCTTCCTTCCATGAGAGGGGTATTATATTCCTTTTAAGGATCCAATTAAAGGTAGACTTCAACACAGGGATCAATGAATCCCCCATCACCCTATACCATTCTGAAGGAAACCCATCTGGGCTAGGGGCCTTACCTGATTTGAGATGGCCTATGGCTGCTCTAATTTCTTTCTCTGTTACTTCTATTGCAATTTGGTTACTCTGCTTATCCGTCAATTTAGGAAGATGAATTTTTCTCAAAAAAATCTTCCATTTTTGCTCTATCAACATGAGGTTGAGAGTATAGTCTTTGAAAATATGTTTCAAAGCTATTTTGTATATCTTCCAATTTATAGTGTACTATAACTATTTGAAAGTATTTGAAGAAAAAGAAATATGTTCAACACAAAATGAAATATCAAGCTAATGTGGTGCATAGAGAGAAGAAAAAAGATATGTACAAAAGGTTATATCATCAAAATATATCCCACAGGGGAAATGAGTATGATTAAATATAAAGAAAACAAGGAGAACATTAAAGACATGCTTAAGACGAAATACAAAGAAAACAATTTGCATAGGAACACAGCAAAAGAAAGTTAGAGAAGGAAATACCAAGAAGAGGATTGGTATAGGGAGAACGTTAAAATAAATAGTAATAGGAAATACAAAGAAGATTATTTATACAGGGGAAAAAGTGAAAGCCATGAGTAAAAAAAATACAAAGATGATTTATATAGGGAGAAAGTTAGATGCATTTCTAAAATGAAATACAAAGAAGATGACTTGTATAGAGAGAAAGTGAAAGACATTTCGAAAAAAAATGCAAAGAAGATGATATGTATAGGCAGAAAGTTAGATGCATTTCTAAAATTAAATACAAAGAAGATGACTTGTATAGTGAAAAAGTAAAAAAAAAAGTAATAAAGTAAAATACCACAAAAATGTGTTGTATAAGAACAAGGCCAGGGAAAGGAGCAAAAACAAATATAAGATCAATCTGTTGCATAGAGACAATATTAAAGCTATGAGTGCAAGGAATTATCACGGTAGTGCAAAGTTTAGAAAGCGTGTTTATTGAAGGTGTTAAAAGGAGTTAAAAGGCAGCAGATGAAAACACAGCCTGAACAGATTCATTTTGTTATGAAACAATTTCTAGACAAAGACATAGACATGGTCCAGATTTTGTGTGTTGTGTGTGCCATAGGCTGTTCAAACACTAGGTGTTACATTGCAAAAGAGACTATTACAGGAAGAAGGCAGGCAACCTGTTTAAATTAGCTTGTCTGTGTCTGTATAGATATGAAAGTTTTATTCATCTCATATACCTATGTACTTAAATAGGTAAGACATATTTCATACACTGTGTCAGCAGCTGCTGAACAGTACATTGTCTGACCGTAACCCCTGTCATGCACAGCTGCTGCTTAGAAATAAGCCAGATAAGCTCGGGAAAAAAACTATACATGAGAACTCCTGCCTCAGAAGGGGAGCAGAGCCGGACTGACAAGAAACATCAAGTTTTCTCAAAAGGCCCAATTCTTTTACACTTCTTGATTTACTTTAATTTTTTGTCATTTCCCCTCAGTCTCTCTGAATGGACCAGAACATCAATGGAGCAAACGTTTTACTTGTGGGGAATTATGGTCTATAGCTCTGCCCTGACCGTCATGAAGGTTGTTGTCTTGTGTCAAGTTTCATTCAGCTGTGTCAACTCAGTGAGCAAGCTAGCTAGTGAGTTAACTGATGGACTATGGACACAACAACATTAGTGGAGGTCTGGATTTGAGGAGTGAGGGAAAGAGAAGAAAGGGAGTAAGTGAAAGAGAAAGTGAGGGAAAGAATGAAGGAGAAAGGAGGAAAGGAGATTTGAAAGTGGAGTGAAGAACTGAGGAGTGAAATAGAGCAGAGGTCCCAGGAGGAGATGTGAGAGAATAAGACATGCATTTAATCTTTTTTTGCATCTTACGTTTATGATCAGACATCTTTTTTACTTTTTCTGCTTTTAATGGAGGAAATATTCTGGGATAAATGAGAGGAGCTGAGAGGGAGGGTAGGAAAAAATAAGGAGGAAAGGAGGAACAGATAATAATACATTATCTGTGTTGATTATCCTTCTGTACTGTTCCCTAAAGAAATCTATGATCATTTGAGTCACTGTTCCCCTGCTGCTTAATATTCAGTTCAAAGTATTGAAGACATTTATCAGCAGCCCAGATTATTAAGGTGTGGAGCCAAATGTGGCAGATTTGTTGGCTAAACATACATTTCTATGTAGTCTCAGAATAGTGCATAGAGCTGCTGTAAATGGCTACAAACAATTTATATAAAAGCTTTAGCTCAGCCCGACAAACAGTTTGTTATTAATGTCTTTGTTTTTTTTCTTAAAACCCTTTACAATCTTTCATCTAACTCTTTGTCTCTGTCTTTCCCTCCTTGGCTGCACAGAAACACAATATACCCACTCTCAGAATCTCTCAGATTGTGCCACATGAAATAACTCATTTGATGGAGATGTCTTTGAACCTGTAATTCATGCAAAGCACTGAGAGCAACATGATTGCTTGGGATAAAAAAAAATCATATGGTGTTTAAATGACTATGTCATCATCTTTTCTGCCCTGCTGGTCACACCTGGCTGTGGATCAAAACAAATATGTAGAGAGGTATTTGGTTTGGAATGTTGAATAAAGGATATATGAATGGCACAGAGAAAACAGTACAGACCTCAGGGAGTTATTACACAGGCATGTTTGTATTCAGAATTTTATTGACTATAATGAGGTCATTACAAGCCATTTAGTCCCTGAAGAAAGACCAAAATGTTTTTCTGACTTTATGCATTTATTAACCAGAGCTGACTGTATGAGCTAACTTACATATCAGTGCTGTTAGCATTGTCACTACAACAAAGTCACCGCAGTCCTCAGGCCAACACACACACACACAGGCACACACACAAAGTCACACAGTCACAATAGCAGTAGCCAGCACTTTCTTTGTAAACTGTCAGACTCACACACAGACACTCTCTCTCACGTACAGACACACAAAGGCCAGTATTGTCAACCTTTTCCCTCAGATACACAGAGTGCTGTTGAAGAGCAACTTGCAGATTAGAGACTCCAATGAATCAATGTGTAGGAAAATGATGAAGAAACTACTATTTAAAAAAAAATTACACACACACTGTAAATGTAAATACACTGCTGTAGTTTTCTTTTCCAAACCTTATCCAGGTTCATAGAGAGGATCCTGACTGGCTGCATCACCGCCTGGTACAGCAGCTGCACCGCCCTCAACCGTAAGGCTCTACAGAGGGTGGTGAAAACTGCTCAGCACATCACCAGGAGGAAGCACACCACACAAAGAACAAAGGAAGTGAGATTGCAATGCAGATTGTCATGTTTAATCAACAATATGTGGAAAATAAAAGGTTTTACTTTTAACATTGCTGATTTTGATGCAGTAACCATAGAAACTGGGCCAACAGGAGCCGTTTACACCGATCTAATAATCTGTAAAACGTATAGCCTGTGTGTGTAGACTTTGAGCTGATAATGTGGAAAACCCTCGCAATAATGCTTCTTCACTCAGAGGGACTGTTCTGTGCACTCATACCACATACACGTTTGTTTTTATGCATTCAAGTTTTGAGACCAATTTAACACCACAGAGGCCACTGACTCAAAACAAGTCCTCAAAGTGAGTCACCACATGGGGTTAAGAGTGCACCAAGAAATGCCAGAGGAGAGAGGCATATTGGCTCAAGGTGAGACTTCTCGTGGATGTAAAATTAAAGAGCTAAAAGGTCACGTTTGTTGTGAAATGATATCAATTTACATATTATATATGTAGGTGGTATATTTCTGTCTAGAGTGAAAATTGATATAACATGAAGTAAAGAGCTTTTTCTTTAGTTTTGGTCTTGTTTAGTTGTCAATTCATATAATCAATTATTAATCTATAACAATATTAATATTTGTCATAATTTTTGTTGACAAAATAAACAGTAGTAGCAGCTTGACTTGCAGTCTGCCACAATTCTTTTTTTCCTCGCTGGGAGTGACAGAATTTCAAACTCTACAGAAGTACTTTCATGCCATGTTCAGACCAGATTAGGTGATTACAGAGTCATCATTTCTGACCATGACATGGCCAAGAATCACCACAGAGTAATCATCTGCCACTGAGCTCTTGTAGCAGCCATCGCTGCCTTGCATGACCTGTCATCGGTGAAGGAGATGGTAGGGAGAAACTTTCAGGAATAAGAATGTAAACAGTGACATCTGTATTCACTTTTTATTTGAACACTAACAGTAAATGGTGACACCCACCTGAGTACATCAGGCTTAAGTGACCTAGACCACATTAGACAACAAGATCTTCAGCTGCTGCTAAGTTGAACTTAAAGTTAATGCACAAATGAATCCACACATGATGAACTACTGGGATTAGTACAGGTGAAGGAACATCTGGTATTTATAATTCATTAACTGTGGACAGGGTGCCATGTTTGCATTGGTACTGTGTGCACTGGCACACAACATTTTTCAGCCTTTACTCTGCCTCCTTTCAAAAAGAAAAAAGTAAAAGAATCATCTCCATCAGGAGAATTATTCACTCAGTTTTACAAAGGCATGATTTATTAGGGAACTAAATGATACACACACATATGTACACACACAAACACCTGCTGCATGACTTACCCATTCACATGGAGGGATCATTATAACATGTCCCTGGGATAGACGTGTGCTCACTGCTATGTGTGTCTATATGTGTCATTGACAGTTCCGCTCAGCTCTCCTGTGACTTTGCTTGTGTTACGGGCCTCAGTGAAGCAGACCGCGTTACAAATATAGTAACCTGTACAAAGCAGGTAAGAAGAAGAAGAATAGATCACCATGCGTCTCGCTCTCTCTCCAGATCACTTCTGGTATTTTTATTTACAACATATGTAATTGTGTATCATTTGAATTTTAACACATTCCTGCTCCTTTAAATTTCAGTTTTCTTCTTCAGTCTATGTACTCACAATAAACTCAAATTTCAACAAAATATGTTCTCTGTCTCTGTAACCTCTTTGTACCTCAAAAATACACTTTTATATGAAATAAACAATATTTATGTTTAACACATTATTTTCCACAGTATATATCCTGTCATTTTTAGTGCAAATAAAATACAATGAAATATTCAATTTCCATTACTTTGCTATCTTTGCTAGTTACACTCTGTAATAATTACAGGATACTGGAATATAGGATGACAGAATTATACTTAAATTGTTAGACACAATGGGAAATAAACTGCAAAATAAAGTTTTCTTACATGTTGACAAAGTACATATTAATTGACCAGAAATCATTTAAAGTTTGGACAGAGCCCTTTAGAGAGACACTAACACTGTTAACTAAGTTAAGTGATGACAGTAACACACCCAAAATGGCGCTGCTATGTCCGAACTCCGTCTGGAGCAATTAACACTTCACTTACTTTTTAATATGTCTAAAATTCTCCAAACTTCGTAAACGCTCATTAAACATAATACACAGATACATCCCGACCTTATTAAGTACATTTTCATGACACATTCACCGTTTACTGACCTCTACAAAGCAGGTAAGAAGAAGAAGAATAGATTACCATGCGTCTCGCTCTCTCTCCAGATCACTTCTGGGGAGACAGCGGAAACGCCCCTCCCTCAGGTGCTCCCACACAGGTACCCCGCAGCAACGATGTACACAAAGGTTCCACCTGACCAAACACATATTCTCCCCTCTGTTCTCAATGTGCCAAGCAGATAAAAATCAGCAAAATTACTGGTGGATGTGCATCTTCAGAAAAACAATTAAACAAATGTGTACACTTATTATGAATTATGATAATAATAAAAAAATAATACAAAAGCTCCCATTAAATTGTGGTTCCTCATACCATGGGTGCCACACTTGCAAACAAACTGTGAAGAGAGTTGAAAGGCAGACAGATTCCCAAGGCAAACGCTGGCTGGAGGGATTCCAACAGAGAAACCGGTTATAATTATATTTTATCACCGCCCTTTTTTTTATTATAATTTTCTGCTTGCCTCCCCAAAATAATGCAGAACTGTTTCTGATTTTTCCTGCAATTGCCTGTCACTGTTGACATGTAGTAGGTCCTCATCACTTCCAGATTTCTTCCATGAACTTTTCTGAAGAGATGTGAGACATTAGGAAGTAATTTGCTGAGTGATAAATCTTTTACACATTTTATTTTATTTTGTGAACACTCAAAGCACTGATGGGTAGATGGAACATGAAAGAAATCATAATGAAATGTAGATGTTACAATTAATGGATCACTTGGACAGGTCAATACATTTTCCCACAGCTGTGTATGTGAGAGAGAAAGTGATACTGCCCAAGGAGACATGCAGATCAATAAAACCACCACACAAATGCTCAGTCTTGAGAAGCAGCACTGATCATTCTTATTCTGGCCTAGAAACCGTATCCAGGAGGCTGACCATCATCACTCTAAATCACTTTAAATTATACAGGAAGCAGCGGCTTAATTGGCTCCACTCGTGCCCAACCAGCGGCTTACATCCTCCTCTAAACACACAGAGGTCTCAGACTCTTCCTCTTCAGAAGAAGAAACATGCCTCTGCTCGGTCTCTTTCTCTTTATCAAACAACATAACTTCACTTAAATACATTCTTATCAGCTCAGAGGCTGTATGGGCATAACTGCTGATACTATCAAAACATGTTAATATCTCTGTGATCTCAAGTGAACGAGACATTACATACAATAGACAGTTTGTTATTCACAAATCCAAACTGATTCACATATTTCACTGGAAATCTAATATTGAATCGCTTTGAATATCTTACTTTCAGGTTCTTTTCATATAAGCTTTGCCATGTGCATGAGCACCAGTGAGGGATGTGGACTGAAGGTCTTCAGTGCTGCATGAGCAGCACTGAAGACCTTCAGTCCACATCACTTACTCAGTGTGATGGAGTGGGTTACATAATGAATTTTGATCTGCTCGTCCATGCCTGGAACCAGATCACGCCAGCCTGCACGTCCCTACTGTGCTGCCTTCCTTGGCTGATAGAGTAGAAGTCCTGCATCAGCCACACATCCTCCACTTTTCGCTGCCTGAGGCGGAGGGCCTGGTTTTATAGAAGGACAACAGTTGACCATGTCCATCCATAGGGCTCCATGAAGGTTGACAGTCACCTACTCGGTACTATTTACTTTCAAGTGATGAGTGCTGAAAGATTATGAGGAAGGAGCCTGGTTATAAAGCCCCCCCTCCCCCCAGGTGACCTGTCTGGCGAGTTTACTTTGGCCTAGGTAGCTAACACAACCTTTTTCCAGACATTAAAGCCTAGCAGTCCGGGGCGTTGGCAGAGCCCCTCAAAACTGTTGACCTCTGTCTCAACCTACTCTCTCATCACAAAAGTGGAGGATTTCATGGATCACGGCTTCCCTCCTGTTCCCTCACTGAAACTGAGCCTGAGGTCGGTTTTTGTGATTAAGAGAACAAATGCCCCACCTGTAGAGACCAGGTGGATCTCATCTCTCATGTCCCAGTTCAGGCAACAGGGGATAGGGGAGAGGGATACAGCCTGCCTCGATTCCCTTACCACTGACAAATGAATGTACGCCCACTTTCAGAGTATTACTCACAGTGATGGTGGACAGGTTCAACTGTAGGTCAAACTACACTTTAACTCCAGTGAATGTTCATTAATGCAACATTATCTAAGGAAATTATTTAAGGCTGCTGACTTGCTGATTATGTCATTTACATAATTTGTGCTCAGTTACAAATTAAACACAGTAATTTTTATACTGCAAATGAAAACAAATTGTCAGTGCACTGGAGCAATTATGCTATTAAGATAAAATGTTGAATTATCAAGTACACTGAACAAGGGAACACTTTTAGACACAGCCAGTGATTATCACTGTAAAAAAAAATCACTTTGATCCACTAAAGTAGAATTTTATCACAGAGAATGTCCAGGGCTAATGAAGACTGCTCGGGAAAAGAGAAAACAAAAGAAAGTTGTCTGACAAAAACAGAGTGGCCTTTGACAGACACGCTTTATTTTACTCTGCATATTTCTTATCCCAATAGGTTTGTTGGTGGTTTTAAGCCTAATAGCTAACACTCTTTATCTCATCTGTGTTAGGTAGCTGGCTCATTTAGATTTTTTTTTACTAGATGTCAGAAATGTTCTCTATTACTTATCATATTATCCAGATATATGGTCTCTTTTTGCCAGAGATGATGCTAATTTCACTGGGGGGAAATAAGTCTTTATAGGTAGTGAGGTTTGTGCTACCAGGTGAACTGACCAGCTAACTCACCTATGAATGACTTGTTCTTCATAGATAAATAAAAGGCCTTTGGCAGGTCACTGGCATCTCACACAAAAAGCTGGGTCACCAGAGGAGCGAATGAAGGGCATCAAGACACTCTAGCTCAGGTGATCCTTAGTCAATTACTTCATCCACTTGAGGGAACAATTTCTGCCATCTTTCATCAAATGATCCAGACCAACTTCTTTATACAACCTCATTTATAATCTTGATGAAACTGCATCTGATGAGAGTGGGATTATTCATTATTCATTACTCTACAACTCCTCACAAGGGGGGAGGAGGACATAGAGTAGGGGGTGGTAGCCATTGTACACTTACTTGTACAACACATACATACACATACACTTTAGACACTTTTTCCTCTGGTGCAATAACCTCATCATATGGTGCAATAATTTTAATTTATAACTCTTAACTTATACCATACGAAGCCATAACTTATTTCATACGAGGCCATATTCAGCTCTTTATATTTACTTTATTTACTTATATTATTTTATTCCCATTCTTTATATTTTATATTTTGTATTTTAAGTATTTACTGTCTATTTTTTCATCTGTGTGCTTCTTCTATCTGTATGCTGCTGGAAACGTAAATTTCCCTGAGGGAGTCATCCCAAAGGGATCAATAAAGTAAAGTCAAGTCTAAGTCTAAGTCTAAGTCTAATATGGTATATTTATTCACACACAATGCAAATTACGTGTCTGGATCAGCTCAGGCTGCAGCATCACACATACTGAAAGGCTGTGTGTTGTGTTCACTGCCACAGAAGAGAATAAAAAGTCTTCATTCTACTGAGTCTAGTCACCAGCAATGAGCCAGTCTGAAGTCAATAAAAATAAAACCAGAGGTCTCCAAATTGCGCTGCAGATCTGGAAAGATAGGCTAACATGTAATCACAGTAATCACAGAGTCAGGCTTTGGTGACAAACACTAGAGTAATAGCCTGTACAGATGAACAAGGTGCTACAGGTAGTCGAAGTGATTTGACAATAGGTTGTTCAGTGACCATTCTTTGTTATGTGCATGGCTGGTAAAGCTCCTTCACCTCTCACCGCAAATGGGTCTTTGGACATGAGTCATGTCTTTTAGTGTGAGAACTAATCGTTAGACTCTGTCCATCGTGGAGTCAGAAAGACTGATGGGAAAAGAGATGGGCTTTGTTCCATTTACTAAGCAGAAGCAGCCCAGGCAGACTGCATTTTCACTGATCTACAAACAGTGTATAGGTGTAGCTAGCTACCTACATAGACTGGTCAAACAGTGAGAATGCAGGCTTCCTGAGTATGGTTCCCACCTTCAGTGTGGGAAAATCAGGGACACCCTGCCAGCTGCCTCTAGCCCAGGGTACACAAAGAGTGTCAGACACTTTACTTTACCTGTTGTTCTCACTCCCACTGATGGGACTGACCCACTCATGGCCTGTCTGCTTTTCAGATCTGTATTTGGACAGTCTCCTTCAAAAGAATACAGACATCTTGCCTGTGATCCCAGGTTTTATTCTCTTCCACATTACTTCTGAAACTGTTTCTTTTTTATGAAATTCTGTTGGTTTTATGCATTGGAATTTCATGTCATTCCAAGCATGTGAAAACAATGTATGCATTAAAATAGGCTTTGCAGGAAAATATGGGACAAAACAGGTCTGGAGTACAGAGAATAAAGAGGCTGCTAACACCCACACAAATATGGTCAACATCCATCATCCATATCTCAGCAAAATATAATTCTAATAAAAAAAAAAAACACTGTTAGTTGCAACCCTGACTATTTGAAGTCCCTGCACATACACAGACCAGACCTCCCCCTCTTCCTTGACCAGGTCCCCTTGGTTAGTCTGCCTGATGTGAACTGGGATAGAAAATTATAACAAAGTCACACAAACTGAATCATAACAAAGTTCTTATTGACAACTTCAGCTTCATAGCTTAGATATTAAAAAATTCATATTGTTCATGAGTTGCCATTCTTTTTTGGCTTTAAGACAACTATGAAGAATTCCTAGTGGCTCTCTTTATTCAGTTTGCAAATGATCTTGTTAGATTCACACTACCATTGGCTGTAATGTATCTTTAGTCAGTGTTTGTATTGTACTGAACAGGTTTGAGGTAGGTGAGTCACTGCTCTCCATTGCTGTGAGTCAATGGACTAAAACTGTAAAGTACAGCACGTTCCTGTGTGGAGGAAAGGGGAGGGCTGGAGACATGGGGAGGGCTGGAGATATGGGGAGGAGGGGGGGTGGAGCTAGTCTGAAGGAATGTCCTGCATTGTTCCTGCCACTGTCTTATACTTTTGAAACTATACTGAGAATCTGAACACATTTAGGGCCAAAACGTCATGAAACTTAATAGTAAAAAAATCTTAATACAAGCAAGAGAAAAGGCACTAAAGGCCAAAGTGATGCTACAAATATTTAACATCATAGCAGCGAAGTCAGCACTGACAGAATTAGAGTGAATTTTCTGAAGCATTAGTGGAGCTTAAGTTCTATACTGTGCTGGTGTCAGTGTTTTAACACAGCTTAATATGGACCCTCATCTAGTCCCAGTGAAAAGTTGATGGCATCACCTTTTTGTTGCAGCACAATCAGCTTTTGATGGGAAATGTATATGGGACTCCAGGTGAACTGACACCAAACAAATCTGTCCACAGTGTTTCAGATAGTTCCACAGTGGACTGTGGCTGAGAGATTTCAGCACAATGCAATAAGACTCTTCAGAGAGTATTTATTTTCAGCCTGGGCCCTGGCTCCAGATGGAAGGGGGGAGGGATTTAAAAACTTTGTACAAAGTCAGAGAGGAGCAGAATGAGGATAAGGCTTCTGAGAGAACAAACTAACACTTCAGAAAATCCTCTGTCAGACAAACTGTTCATCTGTCTGCATGACAAAGGCTGGAAACTGTTTGTTGAAAATGTTATTATTTGAATGTTTGTGTTCTCTTCTTTCTGTTGGAAAATGTTTTCATATTATTAGTTAGTATTATCTCTCTCTCTAACCATATATAACCATATTCTGATTATCAGACTGAATTACCATTATGTTATCACTTACTTCATTATTCAGTCTGACCTTGTGTTTGCCATTTAGAAGAGGTTGTTATTTTACCCCAACCAATCAGCATTCACTGCCGTTTCTGCCCTGGCCCCATCTGTTAGCAGTAGTGGCTGCTGGGAGCAGCTAACGTGTAATGCTGAAAAAAGATGCAGATTTAAGAGTTGCTATTTCTGAAAGTCAGCTTACAACTAGATGAGTTGTTCAGAGTTGTTCTTCTTTCACATTACATGAACAAGAACAAGGCCATTATTTTCCCTTATGAGCAGCTGATTACTCTGCAGCATCACATACTGCTCAGATTTTCTGACAGGTTATATAACAAAGGTTCAGATAAGTTAAACTCCACTGACATCAAGCAGTGGAAGAAGGTGAAGGTTCTGACCACGATAATTAATTAAACCAATAAAGAAAGATGGCGTCAACAAGTTCAATATGTCAGTAACCCATTTTCTCAAACTCAAAACTTGAACTTGCCTGAGATGACTGACTGGTAATGATGCCAACTTAATGCTGTTGAATTTATATAGCATCAGGCCCAATTGTGAAGTAGACCATGGGGAAAACTCCCAGACTCCTCATTCCACATGGTCAGTCCGACTGTGGTTGGCTGTGGATTGGGTAAAATTCAAGTATTTTGTAAATGTTAAATGTAGAATTAAATTAATAAATCAACTCAATTATAAAAGACATTCTTACAATGCTTCAGTTAGGGCAGGTCCGAGTGAAAAGTTTCATATATTGTTATCATAAAGGCCTATTATGCTCCATAATGTGGCCCAGCTCAGGAATGTGACTTTCCCCTGATGCTGGTGGTGCGTGTTGGGCTCTGAGCCTGACCCCTGTCCCATCTGAGCCAAATACTGCTGCCGTGAGCCAGCGTGTGATGTGTCACTTGTAAAAAACACAGTAGGGACATGACACTGTTTATTTAGCTGTACTTTCATTGTACAGCTCATGTCATGCAACACATTTTTAATTTTCCTGAAATTCCTTGGTAACTTCGTTGATTGTGTCCCTTTGCGTCAGTGAGGACAGGCCGACGAGCTGCAGTGGAGAGTGTCCAGTGTCCATCAACAAAGTTACTTTTCTGGTGTCCACCTCCCAAATCGATGGCTCCCCCTTCTGTGGTTTTAATAGTGAGTCTGGCAACAGTCATTTGTTGGTGTCCATTTTCAGATTTTTTTTTTTTACAAAAGTTGTTTATTCTGTACATGCATCTCATTGGTGATCACTCTGAACTTTTCTGGATTAGTGACTCTACTGCTCACTCTCGAGTAGTTGTATCAAGCAAAGTTTCTACCTCTGCTGCTTTTCAGTGGCTTTTCCTTTCCTTTTTCTTTCTTTTCATCTTCTGTTGGTGGAGTTTAACGTTACCAAAACGTACCAAATGTAAGTAGCTTGCTGATTTGTGGTTTGCACACAACACTTGCCCTTATATGGTTTTATTGGGCTTTTTCCTTATGCTGATTGCAACTTGCCTGGCATGCTTGTCCAATTGAAGATCAAATGCAATTAATCTAAAATTAGAGTAAGATGAGTAATAAGAAGAGACTTGGCTCTCAGAGCATGTTTCATGAATGCCATGGAGGATTTCCTCTTATTGCCTTGTGCAAGAACATACGTAAGGGGATAATAAGAGTCCAACTTGGTTTCCTCCTGTTGCCTAGTTTCATAGGGCTTTTCCACAATCTCTTCTGGTCCTACGTGATACGTTGAGCGTATTACATCATTTCCTGTTCTCCTTGCGCTAGAGCTGTGTGAATATAATTCTTCAGACTCCAGAGCATAATTTTCTTAAATACTCTCTAAATTTTGCACAACTGCGGTTAACCACTGCAGCAAATTTTATCTAAGGCTAGCGACTATTTAGTTGTCCAAAACCTAAACTCCATTAATTTGGTTCAGTGGTTAGCCCCTAAGCTATCTCTTATTAGCAATAGCTTCTCCCTCTCCATCCTCTCCTCTCTCTTGCTCGGTGTGTCAGATGTTGAGCTACTCCTCTGCCTCCTTTATTGTAAATGGTACCTGTAATAAATGTAGCTTATATGTAGTTTTGGAGGTGAGGCTGACAGAGTTAGAGAAGATCGGCACCAATGTTAGCAGTTATGCTAGCAAGCGTAGTTAGCCAGTCCCCAGTAGCTGGTAGTGCGAGCCCGGGCTGGGTAACTGTTCGAAGGAGGCATAGCTCAACAAAGAAGTCCACCACGGTTCATCACCAAGCATTTATCATCCGACTAGAGTGCTGCACTCCCAAAACGCAGGCTTACTTGTAGTTCCCAGGGTTTCCAGAAGTAGTCTAGTGGGCAGAGCCTTCAGCTATCAGGCCCCTGTTCTCTGGAACCAGCTCCCAGTCTGGGTCCGAGAGGCAGACACAGTGTCAGTGTTTAAGAATAGACTTAAAACCTTCCTTTTTGATAAAGCTTATAGTTAGGTTAGGGTGGCCCTTAGGTCGCCCTTAGTTATGCTGCTGGTATAGACTTAGACTGCCGGGGGGCTCCCATGATGCATCGGGCACCTCTCCCTCTTCCTCTTTCTCTGCTTCCTCTACTCTTATTTCAAAGCCAAAGTCAAAGTCCAAGCATTTTTGTCAATTTGGCGGCATGTGCAGGACATGCTGAGGATTGAAAGTTTCTCTCAAACCTTTGGTGCTTAATTTACAACAAAATAACCATATTGATTACAACCAAACTAAGACATGGCAATAAAACAAAGACATGGCAAAAATCACAGACAGTGCAAATTGATATGGTAGTAGTGCAAAACTGGAGTCAGCTTATAAACTGGTTAAACTGATTAAGGTGGTTAAGTAGTTAATTAAGTAGTTAAATTGGTTAAAGTGTTATGTAGTTGGAAAAAAGGGAATGTCCACAACATCCGCATAGTTTCCATCTTTTTTATAAACTCGGATAATAAACAACTCAGGTAACATGCACACCTGTCTGCTGCTAGACTGGGAACCCTCTGTCTTCTTCTTCTAAGAACGGGCACTCTGCCCTGATCATAACGCTAGATAGGCCCCAAGCATGCAAATGAAACAGAATGCATATCAGCCACTCCAAAACCAAGATACCCCCCCCCCCCATTTTACATTAACATCATTAACAAATGAGGCACTTGATATAAACAACATTACTCTAACTAGATGTCATGATTCATTCAGTGTCCTGTTTTGTTTTCTTGTTTTGTTTAAGTTTTGTATGTCATGTTTCTGTTTCCTTGTTCTGGCTTGTCATGTTTTACTTTGAAATCCCTAACCTTCCTCATGTTTCAGGTCCCTTTACTTCCTGCCATTGTGTTTCCCGCCTGTGTCTGATTGTCTGCCCCGCCCTGATTGTTTCCACCTGTTGCCCCTTTCCTCATGTGTGTTTATATAGTCTGCGGTCTCCCCTGTGTCGTTGCCAGATCGTCAAGAGTGTCTTCAAGAGTATTTTCATTTGTCAAGTGTTTTTCTTGCGTCCTGTTTAGAGCACTTTAGAGATCAGGCCTATTACCAAGATCTGGAAGATTATTTAGTTAAAACCTTAAAAACCAGTTGCCGTGAGTTGTGTCCTGCATTTGGGTCCACCTGCCTGTTTCAGTGCCTGCGTAACACTAGACCAAACGTTTCTCTCTCTCTATTTAACAAAGTCTTTCATGTAAATGTAAGGAAAGGAAGGTGGGTGGTAATTATGTGTAATACAATTTTTATTTTAAATAACGAATAAAGGAATACAAGTTAGATCAGATGTTAAAAATATGTTTAAAAACAAAAAAAACCAGGTGGAAGAAAGAGCTGTACTAAGCCAAGAAACAATCACCAAGGCAACAGGGCAGCTAAACCATTATTTATTTATACAATTAAAACCAAGTAAAAATCAACAAATCCAACATGCGTCTAAAAATGGTGGTGCCAGGCCTACCAACAAAAGCTAAAAGGCTAAAACCCAATAGGGGGGATTAAAACTAAGGGGGCCAGGAGAGTCTTATCTGTGGAGGTGGAAGGAAGAGGGGAGCAGCAACAGGCCCAGGCGCCAGCTGAAGCGGTTCAGTCCGCTGATGAAGAAGCGTCGATCATTTACTGGTCACTGGGCGTCCCGGACCATCGCTCGCGTCGAGGAAGACAGCAGTCACTGTACTTTTCAATGCAGCGTGATGTCTCCGCTTAACTAAGGGGCGCTACTCACACACCAGGGCGGAGTATAACTCTGCCCGCTTCCATCGTGGAGTCCTCTCTCTCTTCGACAATCAATGGCTCGCTACTACCAACGGTGCGTTCTGGTGTTGCATCTTCACCTTCTCCCCGCTTTTCCTTCCTTGCTCCTCTCGTCTCCGCTCACTCTTTTCAGGTGTGTGTAATCACACCCCAACAGGTGTAACCCATTACAGCCATTCGGATGTCACATACAGTCCGGGGTTTTTCAAATTTAAAAGCTCCACACAACTTAAAAACATGCAGCAAGCAATAAAATAGATAAAACACACCAAACCACACACTAAAATCCAAACTCAACTAAAAATACATTGCACACTAAAAACTTAATAAAATCCTTTTTTTCTCCCGTGTGACATCCCCTTACTGGCAGTCCCTGCAACATAAAACCAGCTCAGTCTCTGTACCTTTCCGGGGGTCGGCCAATATTAGGCCGCGAGGAAGCGTCGTGGCGCTGCTTCCAGCTCTCCACCCTGAGGGGGCATGGAGCACAGCAGCAGGTGGAAACCCATAAACCAATGGTGCTGGTAACATTTGAGTCTCTGCAAGTTACTGGGTCTCTGTTGAGGGTTCACCAGTTGGTGGCAAAACATCTGCGGAAGGAGCTATGCACAACTTTAATGCATTCCTATGTACAGTTTGTTCACGGCCACCTTGCCACCTTTCTCAGGTCGTACCCAGTCGAAATATACCACCCCTGTATCGCCCACCTTGTCCACAATGACATACGGCTCAGCACTCCACCATGTACACAATTTCCCTCTACCTTGCCTGTTTCTGTCTCGTACCCATACTCTCTCTCCCGGCAGCAGTGGGAGAGCTTTGGCCCTTTTGTCAAAGTGCCGTTTGTGCTGAGAGGCTGCCTCACCCATCCTCTGTCTTGCTATACTGTAAGCTAAGGACAGTCTCTGTTGGTGGTCTTTCACCCACCCACCTAGCTCGTGACGAGTTTGCTGGGGACCCACCCCTAGTTCTATGTCTACAGGGAGCCAAACATGAGAAAAGAGGGAGCGTAGCCAGTTGCACTATGCGTTATGTTATTATACGCATGGGCTAACTCATGGATGTGTTCAGGCCAACGGTTCTATTTAGCTGTTTCCAGTGAGTGCAGCATGTTTAACAGAGTCTGATTGAAACGCTCCGCACCACCATTCCCTACTGGGTGGTACGGTGTTGTGCGGCTTTTGCTCACACCGTAGGTGTCACAGAGTTGTTTCATTAACGCTGACTCAAAGTTAGGCCCTCTGTCAGAATGAAACTGAGCCGGGCAGCCAAAAGGCTGTATAATCTGTGTCCAAAGTGCTCTCAACTGTGGTCTGGGCTGTCTGGTCACGTGTGGGAATGACCCAGGCAAAACGAGTGAACAAATCAGCCCACTCCTCACCTCCCTCTCCAGGGGTTAGCTCCACAGCTGCCGTGAACACAGCCTCTCCATCAGCAGGCTCGGTGTACAGGAGGAACAGGAGGGAGTAGTCAGCATACGCCAGACTAGGAGCTTGTGTGAGTCCTGCCTTCAGTGCGTCAAAGGATGTTTGGCACTCAGGGGACCGCTGTACTGATCGAGACTCCATCTGCTTGTCAGTAGGAACACCTGCCAACAGTGCGTTCAGAGGGCGTTCAATTTTGGCAAACCCAGCCACAAAACGTCTGTAAAAGCCAGCCAGTCCTAAAAAGGCTCGCACCTGTTTCACAGTGGAGGGGTCAATTTCGGCCAGTCTAACACCGCCGAAACTTTATCTGGGTCAGGTCTTACCCCCCTTGGATTCACCACATGGCCCAAAAACTTCACCTCACGCTGCAGGAGCTTACACTTATCTACCGCCGCAGCTTCAGTCCATGTCGCCACAGCCTTTGGAAAACCTCATCCAGACACTGTAAGTGGGAGGAGAAATCAGGTTGAGTAAATGATGATGTGTCGTCCAAATACACCAGCAGTGACTCTGTCACTTGACCATTCAGACACTGTTGCATGAGTCGCTGGAAAGTGGCTGGAGCGTTAAATAATCCGAATGGCATGCGCTCAAACTCAAACAAGCCAAGTGGGGTGGAGAAAGCAGTTTTCTCCCTGTCCTGGGGGTCCATCTCAACCTGCCAGTAGCCGCTGGCCAGGTCAAGGGTGGAAAACCACTCCGCTCGGGTCAGGTTGTTCAGTGTCTCCTCAATCCTAGGCAGAGGGAAGGCATCTTTATGGGTCACAGCGTTCAATTTTCTATAATTGACGCAGAATCTTCAACTACCATCCTTTTTCTTTACTAGGACTATGGGTGCGCAGCCCAAGGGCTACAGCTCTCCTTAATTACTCCCTTCTCAAGCATACCTGTCAATAGGGACTTCACCTCTTTACACATCAGAGGAGGGAGGGGTCGATACCTCTCCCTAATGGGTGCCATATCACCCGTGTGGATCCGGTGCTGTACCAGGTCCGTCCGGCCAAAGTCTTCATCATGCTTGGTGAAAACGTTTTCCCACTTGAGCAGTAGGGTGCGCAACTCCTCCTGTTGATGTTCAGACAGATCTGGCCTGTTAGTTAAATCGCTCACCTCCTTTTGGAGCCTCTGCGGTCCAGGGGGTTCTCTTACATCCACCAAAGCCACTTCAACAACTCCACCCCCCCCTCCAAGGATAAGCTCAGATCACGAGGGCCATGCACATCAGCTTCATCTATGTGGTACAGCTTTCCCAGTTTCTCGTACCAACCTAAAGACAGACTGTAGGGGTGTGGGTTACAGATACGCACAGGGACTCTACCATTCCTTACCACCGCTAGTGTCCTGGCCACGCCCACATCACTAGTATCTGGCAGTGCTTCCACCAGGGCACAGTAGTCTGCTCCTCGTGGGCCCATCCAAGCCCGGCCCCACACCAGCACCTCACTCTCTGGGGGGATCTGTACGTTGCCCCGGCGAGCTGGCCGCACATATCCAAGCAGCCCATCCTCCGCTGTGACCTCAACACATCGGCAGATTGCCAAGGCGTCCCTCCATACTCTCTGGTTCTTCCACTGTAGTGGGGGGGAAACAGACTTTCCGGGCCATTTAAAATGGGCATTCCAACAGGCTGTCACAACGTTCATACCTATAATGAGCGGGTGTGTACAATGTTCGTCCTTAACAACAACAACTCCCCACTCAGGTATGCCAACGCCCTCCACCTCAAAATCTAGCATGGCATAGCCAGTATAAGGGATGTCTAGACCATTGGCTGCTCTCAGCTGGAAAAATACAGGGGCCTTTCCAAGTACAGCTTGAGTGAAATGTTTTTCCAAAAAAAAAAACTCTTGCATTAAGGTAACTTGTGACCCTGTATCTAGTAATCCCTGCAACTTAACTCCTTCAATGGCTACATCTATGATGGGGGACTGCCCAATAAATGCTTCGGTGGCCCTCTTCTCTTCTGGTGGTGGATTAGCAACCCCTGCCCCTCGGACCTCAGCAGCAGGGACGACTAGTTTAAAGCCGGCTGTGGAGTAGCTGGCTCTCTACAAAACCTGGCTATGTGCCCTGCTTGTCTGCATCTATGGCAAATAGGTCTACCTTGCTCATCCCGGATTCGTTAGTGCACGAAGCTGGCCGCCACCGCTCTCTCCCAGGTCGTCTTGAAGGCTGTGAAGCAGCTGCTGCTGGTTGGAGGAGGGGTTTAATCTCTCTCATTAATTCCTGGGTGAGTCCTCTCATCTGTGATTTCACATCCTCCATAATCTCTTGTTTCAGGGTCTCCTTCCAGTCAGATCCCTGGGATGGGTTAAGGGGGACACGTGAATTATTTACAAGAGAGCAGGTTACCTCTGTCGGTGTGCTCCCATACTCTGTGTCCAGCAGTAGCGCCTCCTGGCGGATTGCAGCGAAGTCTTCCTCAGGGTTACGGCGAGCATAGACCTTCAGGGCCTGAGCCAGAGGGCCCTCTTGCAGCCCCAGCAGCAGTTGATCTCGCAGGGCAGCCTCGGAGGGGGCGTTGTCTGGGTCATGCCGCCGCAACCTGCAATATAGATCTTGCATCCTCAGAATGAATGACGGCACAGTCTCACCTAATCTCTGTGTACAACTGAAAAACTGTGATCTTAAAACTGGGACGGGGGTGCGATCTCCATACAGGGAGTCTAGAAATAAGAATATTTTGCGGACCTGGTCTTTCTCACCATCTTCTAGAACACTAACCTGGCGCTTAGCTTCCACTGGCTAGCGCTCCCAGCACAATGTCAATTTTCTTGGGCTCTGTCAATTCTTGTGATCCTAGTAACCTTGCTATCTGTTCCTTCCAGTCACTATACTTCAAATCATCTCCGGGTCCTTTAAATTTAGGCAGCCACGGGGCACCGGGATACACAGGCATCATCGTTTCTTGGCTCGCACAGCTGCTCTCGAGGCCTGGTCCTGCCGACAACGCCAAAAATTTTTCTGTAAGGAAAGGAAGGTGGGTGGTAATTATGTGTAATACAATTTTTATTTTAAATAAGAATAAAGGAATATAAGTTAGATCAGATCTTAAAAATATATGTTATAAAAAAAAAACAGGCAGAAGAAAGAGCTGTACTAAGCCAAGAAACAATCACCAAGGCAACGGGGTGGCTAAACCATTATTTATTTATACAATTAAAACCAAGTAAAAATCAACAATATCCAACATGCGTCTAAAAATGGTGGTGATACCAGGCCTACCAACAAAAGCTAAAAGGCTAAAACCCAATAGGGGGGATTTAAAACTAAGGGGGCCAAGGAGAGTCTTATCTGTGGAGGGGGAAGGAAGAGGGGAGCAGCAACAGGCCCAGGCGCCAGCTGAAGCGGTATAACTCTGCCCGCTTCCACCGTGGAGTCCTCTCTCTCTTCAACAATCAATGGCTCGCTACTCAACGGTGCATTCTGGTGTCGCGTCTTCACCTTCTCCCCGCTTCTCCTTCCTTGCTCCTCTTGTCTCCGCTCACTCTTTTCAGGTGTGTGTGTGATCACACCCCAACAGGTGTAACCCATTACAGCCATTCGGATGTCACATACAGTCCGGGGTTTTTTTTCAAATTAAAAGCTCCACACAACTTAAAAACATGCAGCAAGCAATAAAATAGATAAAACACACCAAACCACACATGCTAAAATCCAAACTCAACTAAAAATACACTGCACACTAAAAACTTAATAAAATCCTTTTTTTCTCCCGTGTGACATAAGCAGGAGGGGTCTGTCCTGTCCCGTTCCGAGCGTCGCACCGCTGATTCAGCAGCCATGTCTGGCAGGGCCGCAGTACCCCTCTCCACTGGTTCACTTGCAGGAGGTTCCTCTTGCTTGCTCGTCACTGGACCAACAGTCTCTTTATCAGTGTCCCACACAAGCTCTAGGTCATTTTCAGACTCTGAACTGGGTGCAGTGTCTGCCAGCCTCGCTCGTTCTTGATCCACATTCCGCTTCACAACTTGACCACTTCCAATGATCACTGTATATGACACTGGACCCAATGACCTCTTGACGACACCAGGAATCCACTTAGGACCATAAGAGTAGTTCCTAATGAACACTTTATCCCCTGGTGTGAAACGTCTCAGTTTCCTGTTTGTGTCATGAGTCTTCTTCTGTTTCAGTTGCTTTTGTTGCACTTTTGTTTTCACATCTGGCATGAGCAGATCGAGCGCAGATCTGAGTCTCCATGACATCATCAACTCTGCAGGTGACAGACCTGTTGTTGTCTGAGGTGTGATGCGATAGCTGAACAGGAACCTGGACAACCTGGTTTGCAGGGTTTCACCTTTCATTTTTCTCATCCCCTCCTTGAAGGTTTGGACCGCCCTTTCTGCCAGCCCGTTGGAAGACGGGTGAAACGGTGCTGACCTCACATGGCGGATGAAAGTCTCAGATTCAGCACTTGTGAAACAGGTTCCATTGTCCGACACTAACATTTGTGGTAGTCCAAAAACACTGAAACGCTGACGCAGTTTTTCAATGGTAACCTGTGATGTAGCTGACGTCACAGGGTAAATGTCCATCCACTTTGAGTGGGCATCCACTATCAGTAGAAACATCTCTCCCAAAAAGGGGCCTGCATAGTCCCCTTTTTGGGAGCATAAACTCTGGACCAGGGAGATTCGGGCCACTCCCAGGGATGTAATGGTGCTGATGGTGGTGACTTGTGGTGTTTTTGACACTCCTCACAAGCCTGCATTTCCCTTTCCACATCCTGGTCCATCCCTGGCCACCACATATAAGATCTAGCCAGACCTTTCATTTTTGACATACCAGAGTGTGTGTGGTGCAGCAATTTCAGTATCTTTTCTCTGCCTTTTGTTGGTATGACAACTTTGATAACTAACTATGATAACATTCTCTCGCACTTTCTCGGACAGCGGCAGCCTGCTCAATGCATCTGCATTAGGATTGTATTTTCCTGGTTTATACACAATGTTGTATTCATAAGCACTCAGGTGCACAGCCCATCTCTGAACTCTAAGGGAACCCATTAGGGGGATGGGTTTCTTCTCATTGAAAAGAGAGATGAGTGGTTTGTGGTCTGTGTAGATTGTAAACGCTCGTCCATACAGGTACTTGTGGAATTTCTTAATGCCAAACATAACTGCTAAGCCTTCTTTGTCTAGTTGGGAGTATCTCTTTTCAGTGGGTGCCAGTGTGCGTGACATGAACCCCAAAGGCCGTTCACTTCCATCATCCATCACGTGTGATAACACTGCACCTACGCCATAGGGTGACGCATCACATGACAATACTAGCTCTCGGTCAGCTGAGTAATGCACTAACACTTCTGCTGAGTTTATGTCCAATTTGGAGAACTGCTTTCCCCCTGTGAGTGCTGCAAACAGGTCTTCCACTCGGGGTATGGGGTATTGTTCAAGAGAGGACACGGTATTTACAGTGAGCTTGTAGTCTCCACATAGCCTTACTGTTCCAACAGGCTTCAGCATTGGGATACTACCAGCGCTGCCCATTCTGAATGTTTCACAGGTGAGATTATTCCTTCTTTCAATAATCTGTCTATTTCTTCATCTACTTTCACTTTCACATGCATGGCGTACGGGACAGACCTGGGCCGGAAGAAACGTGGGGTGGCATTCGCCTTCACATGAATGGTTATTTTCATGTCCTTCAGCGTGTCCAGTTCCTCTTTGAAGACATTTTCATGTTCGCTCAGCACCTGCTGCAGTAAGTTGTCCTTTAACATCATGCTTTTCAGGACTCGGACTTTGTGTCTGAGCTTGATTTCTCTCCATCTCAGGCGTATTTCCTCCAGCAGGCCTCTCCCTAGTAGGCTAGGACCATTGCCTTTAACCACAATGAGGGGCAGTTTTCTTTTTTGTTCTTTGTATCTCACTTTGACAAGTACCGCTCCAATCACATCAACAGGGTCACCTGTATAAGTCTCAAGGTGGATTTGGATTGGTTTCAATCTTGGACATCAGTGATCTTTCCACAGTCTTTGAAATGTCTGCTCATTCATTACAGTGAGACTGCAACCAGTGTCTATCTCAAAGTTGACACTTTTTTCATTTAGCTTCATTTCTACCATGTATGGGTCTACTTTTCTTAGATGCACTTCACTCATGCGTCCCAGTCTGAACCTCATTTTGTGCAGTGTGAACGTATCTTCTCCTGAGCTATCGCTTTCACCCTGCTTCTCTTGTACTTTGTTCTCTCTTTGGCTCTGCATGCTTTTTGCTGTTCGTGCATGACATCTCTCTTGTTTAAACTTACAGTCTGTTGCAGCGTGCTTAGTTCCCTTGCATCTGTAACACTCTTTGGTTTGTCCCCTGTGTGTCTTGGCATCCGGTGGGCCTTGGAGCACTTGGCTGTGGCTCCTGGATTTTACAGATCCTGTGCATTTTTATTTGCAGTCTCTGATGCCACAGCGATTAACAAGTCTTTATCAAATGTTAACTCCGCTTCAGCTAGGAGCCGTCTCTGAATATGATCATCATTTATCCCGCAGACGATCCTGTCTCTCAACATCTGCTGTAAAGTGTCACCATAGTTGCAATCCTGCGCTAGCTGACGTAGCTCAGCCACGTATTCCATCACTCGTTGGGCTTGCGGTTGCGGGAATCAAACTTGTACCTTTGCACAATTTCACTGGGCTTTGGATCAAAGTGATTTTTTAGTAGCAGCACCAGTTACTGGTAAGTTTTATCCTTTGGCTTTTCTGGACTGAGGAGGTTTCTCATAAGACTATACGTTGCTGCTCCAACTACGCTTATTAATATGGCTCTTTGTCTGACTGCATCATCAATTTGATTAGCCGCAAAAAACTGTTCCAATATTTCACAATATTCTTCCCACGTTTGATTTTTTGCGTCAAACGCTGCCAGCGTGCCGATCATTGCCATAGTCTATTTATCGTTTCTCTCTCCTCCTCCCGTAGACTCCGGTAATTCTTTCAACTTGCCGCCTCTAACGCCCCAAACCTGCCGTGCAGCCATGTGTTGTCACTCTGTCCGTTCTACGGCTCTTCTTCTTAACTTGATCCTCATCGCCAAAAGATGTTATGTAGTTGTAAAAAAGGGAATGTCCACAACATCCGCGTAGTTTCCATCTTTTTAATAAACTTGTCTAAGAAACAACTCAGGTAACATGCAACTCCAAAACCAAGATACCACAAGTGTTAAAGTGGTAAATTAGATTAGATTAGATTAGATTAGATTCAACTTTATTGTCATTACACATGTATAAATACAGAGTAACGAAATGCAGTTTAGCATCTAATCAGAAGTGCAAAGAAGCAGCAAGTGCATTATAAATAGTATGTAGAGTATGAACAGTATGTACAGGTAAGTAAGGTATCAAGTAGTAATAGTATAGTATACAGAAACTATATAGATATGATATGAACAATATATATATACATATATAGTATAGGTGTGCTATACTAATATACTAAAGAAGTAGAAGGGCTATATTAATATACAGATACAGTGAAAGGATGATAGATACAGTGAAAGGATGGATATGAATATGAACAAGTATGTACAAGAACAGAGATACAATGTGAACACTATATACAGAGATGGATGTGAACACAAAATTATGTGGTGGGACAACAGGTATGTATACACAATTATGTGGAATACTCTTATGGGACAACAGGGGCGCAATGATGTGAATACTCTCTATGTTCTCGGTCCAGTCTGTCCATGTTAGTGCCCCATGTTAGTCCTCCCTGTTCTCTCCAGCCCTGGTCCTCTTTGTTCTCTCCAGTCTTGCAGGTTCCTCAGGTTCCTCACTGATTCTGGTTGTGGTCCATCTGTCTGAGGTTCACTGGCCTGGTGGGGACATGATCTGTGTCTGTGTTGTGGAGTGAAGGTTGAGTGGATCAGAGGACATCTACCATTACCTCAGAGGACATCTACCATTACCTGATACCTTCACACATGATACCTTCACACATGGACTAAACCCATGAACTCAGTATAGCTACAGTTTATTTCGACCCATGTTCTTCATATATACTCATAATCATCAGTCATACTTCATATATGGCTGATGATGATGTTCTCTCAGTTCAGTGATGTTCTCTCAATTCAGTTCAATTTCTAGTACAGCATACAGATGAGTTATTACAACTCAAAATATTCACTTCTCTTAATTTGCCCTCTTAATTTACCCTGGATTGTGATGTCAGATAATGTTACCATCACTTGAAGAAGATTAAAGAACACAAGAATTTAAGAGAATAAACATTTTATTGATGTTTGTTCTGTCTTTTTTAACAGTTTATTTGGAAAGCAGGTTGATTATTTGCATTTAGTGTGGTCTGTAGCATCCCAATTAGCAGTTTTGCTTCATGTAATTCTAATCATCCGACACTATACCTCCTAGTTGTCTACAAGGTGTCCAAAATAGTCCTGCATAAAATGATCAGCAAATCAGAAGTTGGGTTCCGTCCTATTCACTGAAAGGACACAGGCCTGCTGCTGACCAGAGGTGAACAGATGTTCATTTACAGCTGCATCTACAGATGCAATATGTGAAACTCACAGCAGGCAGATGGATTCTTCTCATTTCTACCAAAATATATTCATTTGTGAGGATGGAAGGCTTGTATTACCTGATGGGGTGCTCTTGTGTTGAGCAGACCTGCCAATCATCAGTATTTTCAAAGCTGACAAACAAGAGCATAATTTCTAAGATTTTGAAAACATGTATGTACTGCAACGAACATAACACAAAAAATAGATACAGATACTTGTATGTATGCAGGTATAAATATATAGAAACTAGATGTAAACAAGTGGTAACCACTACATAGCAGTGAAGGAGGGGGCTGATTTGGGGTTACTGATCATCATTTTGGCCCTCTTCATACACTGCTCTCTGTAGAGGTCCTCCATGGATGACAGCACACAGTCTTTACCACCCTCTGTAGAGCCTTACAGTTGAGAGGGCGGTGCAGCTGCCTGTACCAGGCGGTGATGCAGCCAGTCAGGATCCTCTCTGATGGATCCGTCAAAGGTGCAGAGTACCCCGGAGTTCATGTTGAACCTCCACAACTTGCGGAGGAAGAAGAGATGTTGTCCGGATGTCTGTATGACGCTGTTGGTCTGTGCTATCAGAATCCAGTGTTTTGGAGGTATCTTGTGAATCAGGTTAAATTTTTGCCATGAACAGCTGGACGTGTTAAAAGCTTTCCATTTGTCAATTTGGGAGTATAGCATGCATTGATTGATAAAATAAAGTTTCTATTAACATAATTCCTGTTTTTATTTTTTTGTTTGACATATTCTTTGTCTGAGCTGGAGGGGTCTGGAAGATTAAGGTGTTTTTCCTTTGCAGATTCAATCTAAATACTCCTTTGAACACTGGGAGCTCTGGGAGCTGTTGGGGCTGTTTAAAGCTCTCAGGGTTCTTTAGAAAGTTATTTAGTTCTGTTCAGCTTCAGCTTCAGAACTTACACATTTCCAACACGTAAAAGACAAAATCTGTTGTTAACTGTGCCTAGGGACAGAATACATGTGTTCACCATAAAGGAATCTGTATCCAAGCTAGATTAATAGGATTCATAGGAATAAAGCAAGGACAGTGATTATTATTTAAGTCGTTTCCTGTATTGCTATCTCATCTCATTTGTTGGAGAAATAGTTGTTCAGCTTTTCTTGTAGTGCTGCCATACTACATACAACACCACACCTGACTGCCTGACTGAACATTTTAGAGTTGTTATTTTGACTTAAATATCAATAAGTTAGCTAACTCACTTCTATTCATCTGCAGCTTCCTAACACCTACGTGAGGATGCTATTTGTGGACTTCAGTTCAGCCTTCAACACAGTGATCCCAGACAAAGCTGATACTGAAGCTCCACAACAAACTGGGACTGCCCTCATCGCTGTGCCATTGGATCAGGGACTTCCTCACCAACAGGCCTCAGGTGGTGAGAATCCTCCACACTGGTCCTGAGCACAGGCACACCTCAGAGGGATGCGTGCTCAGCCCAGCCCTCTTCACTCTCTTCACCAGTGACTGTTCTGCCATCCACTTCACAAACACCATCGTGTAAAGTTTGCAGACGACACACCACCATAGTGGGTCTCATATATTGTTCAATGATGAGACCCACTACAGAGAGGAGATCCAGCACCTTACTAAATGGTGCTCAAACAACTTACTCAGTGGTGCTCAAACAACAACCTTGTTCAAACAACAACTAGGTGAACACCAGCAAGACCAAGGTCATAGTGGACTACAGGAGGTCCAGGAAGGACAGAGCACTCTCCTCTCCTCTATCCATCCAAGGGGAAGCAGTTGAGCGTGTCAACAATATCAAGTTCCTGGGCATCCACATCACATCTGACCTGACCTGGTCCATGAACACAGCTCACCTGGTAAAAAGGCTCAACAAAGACTCTTCTTCCTCAGGAAGCTGAAACGTGCTGGACTCTCCCCTCAGCTCCTGACAAACTTCTACAGGGCCACAATAGAGAGCATTCCTCTGCCTCAGTGCAACAGTGTGGTATGGCAGCTGCACTGCACAAGACCGAAAAAGACTTAGCCCAGGTGGTGAAAACAGCACAGGAGGATTGTGGGAAGTCCTCTTCCAGACCTGGACTCTGACTCAATATATGCTGGCCGGATCCAGAAGAAGGCCCGACATATTGCCGCCGACCCTACCACCCACCCGGGTAATGGACTGTTCCGTACCGCTTCCCTCTGGAAAACAGTACAGAAACATAAAGACAACAACCTACCAGACTGAAAAACAGCTTTTTCCCCAGAGAGTTAATTGTACAATGCATTTCCCCTATTGACTGCACTTGAACAACTGACCCACATCCCTACTGTGCATTGCAGCTGCAACTTTGGACTTTGACTTTAGTTAGTGTGTACATATTATTATTATTATTAGGCCATTATTACTTACTATTATTACTTACTATTATTATTCTTTTTACTATATTTACATTTAAAGCTGGAAGTCAACCAATACCAATTTCGTCATGTATGTGAAAACATGATGACAATAAATGATTCTTGATTGATTCAATCAGCTGTGTGTGAAAACCTTCAGTCACTGGTTGCCATGGTGACTGCATGCACTCTTGCCTCTGACAGTTGAATTGACAGAGATTCAGCTGAGGCGCACCTCTCGAACTCCTGCCTCCTGTGGCCAGACCATAAGTACTATCCTCAAAATGATCATACCATCAAAGAGACAAGAGTTTTGTCAAGTCTGATTTATAATGGGAGTAAATGGGGCAGTTGGTTGGTGCTCCTCGCGCTTGGAGGGGTCTGGAACCACTTTGCTTAGTCCATTTGCTTAGCCAGACACATGTCTGCGATCAGCACAGATTTTCCTGTAAAATGGTAAAAATGTAAAAATGATCTATATAGAGTAAACCTTGTGGGAATGAGAGCGAGATGAAGAGAAAAAAGATTTTCACAGCTCCTCTCCACTCTAACTAATGATGTCACCCACTCTAGTTTTGAACATTTTGCCAAATATGACCTCAAACAAAGTTGAATATTTTGAAAAGTTTGAATGGGATTTGAAAGGTTAAATGATATCCTGAATCCCTGAAAGATGTTGGAACATTTTGATGTTTGAACTTAATAGGTAAAAGTATGAATGAATGGTGAAGCACTGAAAAAGTGTGAAAAAGTGTGAAAATGTTAAGATTTTGAAAATTCCGTCCATTCATTTGAATGGGGAAAAAATTCCTGAAAAACCTGGAATATTTTGGAAAGTTTGAATGTTAGGAATGAGATAAATAAGATGCAGGAATGTCCTAATTGAGCTGAACGTTTTGATGTTTGAATGGCGTTTCTTATACGATGAAAAATGTGGAAGGAGTTAGGTGCGAAAAAACGCGGCGGAAGAATAATCTATATCTTTATTACTGGCGTGAATGCTGAAAGCATTCAAACCTATGTTCTTCTGTACCATTATTGGTGTAATAATAATAATAATAATAAAGAACTTTTTGTAGAAGAACATAGGTTTGAATGCTTTCAGCATTCACACCAATAATAAAGAACACAATAACAATAGTGTGAATACTGCTGAATCAGCATTCACACTAATAATAATAATAATAAAGTTTTTGTCCTGTAGAAAAACATAGGTTTGAATGCTTTCTCATACAATACACCAATACAATACTCACACAATACACCATCATGTCATCTCCAGAAGTTCTCTGATGACTCTGCTGTTGTTGGATGGAGAGTACAGAGGACTTATTTAGGACTTTGCTTGGGACTGCGGACTGGTGCCTGCGGAACAACCTCCAGATCAATGCCAGTAAAACCAAGGAGCTGGTGGTGGATTTCCGCAGGCGTAGCCACTCTCCACCTGCACCTGGTGAGCATCCAGGGAACGGACATTGACACTGTGAAGTCCTACAAGTACCTGGGTGTTCACCTAAATGACAGTCTGGACTGGTCGGACAACAGTGATGCCCTTGGTCAAGAAGGGCAACAGCAGACTGTTCCTGCTCAGGAGGCTGAGGTCTTTTGGAGTGCAGGGACCACTCCTCAGGACCTTTTATTACTCTGTGGTGGCATCAGCCATCTTTTATGGGATAGTCTGCTGGGCCAGCAGCATCACGGACAGGGACAGGAGGAGAATGGACAGACTGGTGAGGAGGGCCAGCTCTGTCCTGGGATGCCCCCTGGACTCAAGTGGAGGTGGTGGGAAAACGGGAGGATGATGGCTAAGCTGTCGTCCCTGTTAAACAACATGTCCCCCCTCTACAGGACACTCTTGGCCCTTTTACACTAGTACCTACTCGGCCTCACTCACCTCTGCTCGATTTCGACTCTGACTCGGACTCGAACTTAATTTCGGTCGTTTTCCATTACAATAGAGTACCACCTCAGCGTGGGTGGGGTCGCGTCATGGCAACGTGGCATTTGAAACTCCAGCGACGGCGTCATTTGTTATGCGACACAAACACGAAATGACTATGGAGCTATGGAGGCCACCAGACAAAGAAATGTCTGCACCTCGTCGTTGCTCCTCCGCTGCAGGGGTTGATTTCTGTGCAGCGCCATCTCTGAGCGTGTTCGTTGTTGTTAGTGCGTTTTAAAAATGGCGCGGTTGACTCTTATGAACAATGTCGCTCTCCCGGACGCATCTAGTGACCTGGCCAATCAGTGGCCTGGCCTGCCGTCTGCCGCCAACGTCACATTTTCGGCTCGACTCAGCTCGCTTGGAACCCCGGCGAGTAGGTACTATTTCTGAAAGTACCTGGTAGCAGGTACTAAAAGCGTAATGGAAAGCGTTGCATACAAACCGAGGTGAATCAAGTCGAGCCGTAGAAGTAGGTACTAGTGGAAAAGGGCCATTAGACAGCTCTGGGCAGCTCCTTCAGTGAGCGGCTGCTCCATCCACGCTGTGTGAAGGAAAGGTACCAGCAGGATCCTTCCTGCCTGCTGCTGTCAGACTGTACACAACAAACAAAATGCCCGCTAGTCTGCAGATATTAGATAATAAACAAATAAACAATAAATAACTGAGTTATAACTGGACTCTGTGCAATAACACTACACTTCACTATTCATTCATTCATTTAACTGTTTCACTGTTTTGCACTCTCTGAGATACTATATATTCTTATATGTATATTCTCAGGCACACTCCCTCTGTACTATGTACAGGCATACTTATAGTTATAGTTATAACTATTTATCCTAGATTATTTTATTATATTTTATGTCTTATATTTCTTACTGTGTTCTCTACTGTGTGTTTTCGCTGCTGTTACGCCATAGATTTCCCTGCTGTGGGACTAATAAAGGAATTTGAATCTGAATTTCAGCATTCACACCAATAAAGTTTTTGTCCGTAGAAGAACATAGGTTTGAATGCTTTCAGCATTCACACCAATAAATAAACAGGATAACAATAGTGTGAATGCTGCTGAATCAGCATTCACACTAATAATAAATAAAACAAGAGCCTTGTCATACTCTAGCTATACAGCTGAGGGAGCAAAAGAAACAAAGCGAAAAAAAAAAGAAAAAAGAATATGTCAGGTCTCTCCATCTGGATTATGTTCTAACCATAATTCCAGCATGTCAAAAACTGTGTAAATAATCGTAGTAAACAGCAAATCAAGTAAACTGAGAAATACCCATGTACAAGTGTGTTTAAATTTAAGATGAACAGAAGCTATCTTAATGTTATATAGTACCCACTGTCCATTGTGCGAGTCGTTCTTTATTCATTTGTATAAGCAGTCATTTTTGAGGCAGATTATACCATTTAGCTGATTACAGGTGGACTGATACAGTCACTGGGTAGTCGGGAGTGTCACGTAGTCGTAGATTTCCTTCATTGTGGAAAGGGAGATTGGTTTTCCATTTGGAGGGAGAACCTTAATTACAGCTGGATACACAAAAGCGTTTTTGAGCCACTCTTCCTGAAGCCTTCTGCGCGCACATCTGCAGATTCTTGCCTTCGCTTTACAATCTCCGCAGAAAAGTCCTGGTAAAAAGACACTACTTGACCATCCATTGTAACTCTGCCCTTGTATCTTGCTGCGCGTAAAATCCTCTGTCTGTCCGTGTAGTCGTGAAGCCTCACCAGGACCGTGCGGGGGCCTTGTCTGCCGGTGGATTCCACTGGTGAGCTTGTTCTATTTTCAGCTGCTCCCTTTGCATGTCCATGTTCAAGACCTCGGGAATCCACTTCTCAAAAAACACGGATGGATTCTTGCCTTCAGTGCCTTCTTTCAGTCCAATAATTCTGATGTTTTGTCGTCGACTCTAGTTCTCATAATTCTCAAGTTTTTCCATTGCTTTTTTCAGCGCTGACTCTGTGGTGTCAATTTTCAAAGCCTTATGTCTATGTATGTAGATTTTACAAGGCTGCTATTTACTTACTAGGCCTCATTATGATTACTAACATTGACTCCATTAAAAACAAAACTGTGTATGTTTGAAACAAAATGGACTCCACATTGGATAAATCAGACTCCATTAAAAATTGGCTTTATGTATAAAAGGGTAATCCCAGACACCAATAAAAACCACTCCCTAAAATATGAAAGATGAGAGAAAGGGGCATGGCAATACATGCCCCTTGGTCTAACACACACCTACAACTCACAATATAAAACCTGATGCACAAAGGGTTAGAGTTCAGTTGTTCTGCAGGACAGCTCATGCTTTTTGCTTCGTGCTGAAGAATAATGCTCTTTGGACTCAACTTTGCTGGACTCCAGTGCTTATTTGGACTTTGCATTTTCCTCAGAAGAAGATTTAAATACTTAGAATCTTTTTGAGCAAAAGACTTAGAGAAAAAGTAAGGTGCGGAGAGCCAGGCAGGACCAGACTTTGTCTTCAACTGGCCCTTGGACTGAGTCTACAGCTCTGCCTGAAAAATCCACATCAAATTGGCGAGCCAGCCAGGAGGGGAACAAGTCATCAGGACCTGAACCGGGAGAGCAGATCTACACCTGCATTTCAGACCCACTGGTGCACCAAAACTAAGGTAAGCAGAACTTTATCTGCATAATTTCTTGGTGTCTGAATGCAGTGTTGATCTCGTCCGGGTAGGTACAGACCTGTAAGACTCACCCCTAAAGAACCTGGCACAAAGTTTATTGTTAAGACACAAAGTTGATTGTGGATTATAAGCACAAATCTGATTACACAAGAACCTAGTAAAATCTGTTGTTGATTTGAATGATAATATATCTAAAAAGCTGATTAAACTTACAAATTGAAGTAAGATAACAGCGCACAGGAGACCAGGCATAGTTGAGTACAATTGCATGCTGCATTTTTGATATGAGTCTGATGTCTGTAAACCACCATGGTGCGGATGAGTGTGTATGAGTGAGTGTGTGTAAATGGATGGAGAATTCCTGCTTAATGTTGCTATTGCCATTTGGTTGGCCGTGTGCTTAGTGTTTATGGGAGGATTAGTTTGGTTGGCTGTGCAAGGGAGAGTGACCTTGGCATAGAGCGCCCAAACTTTGTGAGAATAGAGCAAAGCAGTGCCCAGGTGTTGAGTGATATCCTTTGATGTTGAGGAAGTGTATCCAAAGGGAGGGAAGATAGCTCTCAGTGAGAGAAAGTTGGGTCAGAGCAAGTGGCAAAGAAAGGGAGAGCAAGTGGCAAAAAGGGGGAGCAAGTGGCAGAAAGGGAGAGCAAGTGGCAAGAGGGGAGCAAGTGGCAAAAAGGGGGAGCAAGTGGCAAAGAAAGGGAGAGCAAGTGGCAAAGAGGAAAAACAAGTGGCACACGCACGTCACATACAGAACACAGCTGCCTAGGCTTTGCCCAATTAGAGAGATGAGTGAAAAAAAAAAAAAACAACTAAAAATACCCACTGACCTTGAGTGGGCTAAAACAGTAAGTTATAGTGCCTGTGATAACACTTCAACTCTGAACAAAGAGAGAGGAGTCTATTTAAACAGGGTATGAGCCACACCACCAAAGGCAACCTCTGAAAAGGTTTGCTTAGGCTGAGTGTGGGTTTTGAAGACAACAAACTTCCTATGGTTACCGCTCTTTATAGTCCTAGAATACAGGAAAGGAGGTCTGTACGGGTAGGAGTGTTTTGTTTACACGCGCGCCGTTTAGGGAAAACGGCAGATCATCCCGTGGTGGTGATCTCACTTGCAAGTTTTGTCAAGGTTGACAATTGCAGCTGCAAATATTGCCGAGGGCAATACTGGCCTGGCCAAAGTGTTTAAAGTGTATATAAAACTGCTGCACAAATAACTGTTGTATGTGTCCCAGTTGTGCGTGCTAGTGTGTATATATATATATATATAGCCTATGTATATAGCCTATGTTTATTTAAAGTAAAGTTGTAAGTGTAATACGCGTTGGAAAGAAGTAATAGTATAGACAGTGTAAATACTATAGACAGTATAAACAATACCAATAATCTGTTTAAACGGTCCTATATTGGACAGGTTGTCTTTGGTATAATAACACTAATAGCGTTCCTCTTATTCTTAACTGGAGTAATATGGAGATTAATTGAGGATATCACATAAAAAGTAATTATAAACGTCGACTGAAGTAACAAAATAAATAACAATAACTTATATAAACACATTTAAAACACATTTAAGAAATAATAAAGACACATTTAATAACTAATGATAAGCATATGAAGCAAACGAAAATAAATAAAAGATATAAAGTAAAATAAAACAAAATAACTAAAAGAATATTGATAAAATTGATAAAATAAACGGATGGAAGATGAAAATAGCAGTGGTGATGATGAAATAGTGTCCTTAGAACATTTTGTCAAAGAGGGAGATCCAGAAACACAAGGAATTAGAACACATTTTTGGCTGGAACGAACATACAAAGACAAAAATGGTATAGAACATTGGCAAGACAAACCACTGATCAATCTGAAATTATGGAACATAACAAAGTTTGTCAATCTGCCTGAAGTAAAAAGAGAGTTCCCAACTGTAGATTGGACTCAATTGCTGCATAGACTCTGGACTCCTGCTTCATTGTCTCCCCTATTGGAGCAACTCTGCCTACGATCCTAGAGCAGAAGCAACTGTGCCATTAAAACCTATTCTAGGAATTTCTGAAGACGCATCCCTAGTGGGAATAAATGGAGGATCAGAGAATCCACGGCTTTGCATTTCAGTGGTTCCCAGGAGAGTACAGTGGGAAACGGGTAAGTTTATTTGGATAACTAAAGAACCTGGAGAGGACTTAAGGTTCGACTATAGGCTAAATAGAAAACTAAAACCTGGCACCACTGCCGATAAAATAATTGTATTAATCAGAACCAAAGAGGATCACCAACCAGAAGTTCTCCGATTTTTAGCAAGTGAAGCTAGACAGGGATACATGGGTGCAAAAATAACAAAGGGAATTGGTGTGTCGACACCATTGGAGTTGGTAATAAGACAGCAGCCAGACCATGAACAGCAGATTAGACTCTGCATGAAGAAGTGGCACAAGAAGAACCACCGGAAGGCTACAGTGGCCTAAGGAAGGAACCTTCATGGCAGCCTGTTGTGACGAAGTGGAAGCCAACATCAAACACCATAAAGCAAGAGACACTAGCAACAGTAGGGCTAGGAAAAAGAGCAAGGGAAAGAGAAGTACTAAGATGGTTTAGGCAGGAAGGGAGAAGACAAGTACTTAATGTAACCCAGTTACCAGTAATAGAAGAAGAGTCGAAGCCATTGAGTGAGACACCTGCCGAGAATAATACACAATCCGAGACAGAAAAGAAACAGCAGGGACAGCCTTCAGCCCCACAATGGCAGGATAAGCCACCCCCTTATGGATCCAACACAACACCCCATCATCAAGGCTGTACCCTCTTCTCCCAGCAAAAGAACAACTTCAGGGAGAAATTACAGGGAAGGTGACAGGCAAATTTACTGTAAAATTGGAAACATTGCCAGAAGAAGAAGTAGAGGAGACAGTCAGTGTATATAGTGTTCCTAATAGTGTGGGAAGCGAAGCAGGTAGTGTCAGTACAATGACTCTGAAGTCTCCTGACCTAAAACCAAAGGCCAAGGAGCCAGACTCCAGAATCAGAAGTAGACAGGAGGCATTATGAAGAGGTTGTAGAAAGATATCAATGTGAAAGGGAAAAAGAGGCAGAAGCTCAGGAAGGAAAGAGAGGCAGAGCTCAGGCTAGAACAACAGGTTCAGAAGGAGATGCGAAAACTGAAACTGTCATTGGAAAGACAGCAAACTGCAGCAGAGATGGACAGAGATCACCCACCAGCACAGAACATGCGAAACATGCCCGCATCTCAGAGCACCCCAAAGTGGAAAGACTTGGAAGCTCAGCTCACGCAGCGAAATGATGACGGACTGGAACGCCGCCTACACAAGCTTGAGCAGCAGGCTGATGAAATAATTGAGGAACTGAGGAAGCAGCCAGAGAAACCTAGACTCACAACCAGTGACATTACGACTGTCAGGAACCATGACATCACACAAAGACAACTGCTTGACACACCTGCAGCAACAGTTGAGTAATTATTGACAATGCCCTTTCACGAGTTAAGTCAACAAGATGAAGAAGATCAAGTCCAACACCCAAATAAGTGTGAATGGTTTGATGAACAGCTGGCCAAGAAAACCCACAAGCAGAAAAAACTACTTCCGAAACCGCCAAAACTGTCACCAAGGTGACTTCGCAGTGGGACACAGCTCCCTTCACGAGACAACTGCAGTGACAGTGGAGAAGATGAAAACCTAATTGACTTAAGTCCAGACCCAGTACACTCCATGTGCCCCATAATGACAAAGTCCAATGGTCAGAGACAATATGTGCCGTGGTCCTTCTGTGACATGATAGGACTTGCAGACAGACTTCCAGACCTCACTGAAGGAGCCAACAAATGGATTACAGCCTTGGAAGAGAGCACAGCTGGAATAACTCTAGCTCTAGGGGACATTAAGGCACTGCTCATGCACATTATTGGAAAACACTCTACAGAAGAAATCCTTCTTGGAGCGGGATTGAACGCATTGATCGGAGGAAATACTGCAGACCCCGTTGGCTTCAACGGACACCGCAACCAGGTATGGAGAGAGCTACGAAAACATTACCCAGAAAAAATGGATCCTTCAAAACTAGAAGGAGAAATGTTGAAAGAAAATGAATGTCCAGCAAAATTTCTGCATGCATACCAACGAAAGTGGCGTAGAGGAGACTGGCGGTGCATGGAATGCCAACAGCACCACCGAAAGCCTGTTCAAAGTAATGATAAAGAAATCCATGCCAGCAGAATTGCAGAAACGACTGGAAAATGTGGTTGGACTGATGAAAATGGACTGGCCACTGTTTTCAGAACATCTCATACACCATGTGTAGAAAGTGTGAGAAAAGAAAAGCAGAGAGAATGACGATGCTAACAAGCTGATGTCCAACAAGCTGACACAATTGCAGCTATCTGAATTGAGCTCCAAACACAAAAAGGAAAAAGCTAAAGCTCAAGCACCTGTGGTCACAGTAGAGCAGCCTCGAGCACAGTTCAAAGTCGAAGGCAACTCCTCAACTGCCAGTTACACAACCACCACAGCAGCCACAGCTCCAAGCACCAGCGCCACAGCCAACGGATCAGCTGGGAACTACACCAGCACCTGTTGCCGCCGACTATTCATGTACACATGTTGAACATCCGGAACCACGTTCATATGCTAACCGTCCTAGAGGACAGGCCGGACCCAAGAGAGGTCCATTTCGTCGTCCTCAATGGAATGGACGCCCTCTACAACAAGGAGACCGTTCTCAATTCCACACCCCACCTGAATGCAAGTCCAAATGACAGAGATGTATGCTGGGGATGTGGCCAACAAGGTCATCAGTGAAAAGACTGTCCAGATAATCCGTGGACAGGACTGGCTAGAAATTGGCCTTAGGGGAGCCCAGAGAAGCCTGAGGGGGATGTAATGGCACCTGCAATTTCATCACAACCACATGATGAGCCCACAGTGACTGTTACTATTCAAGGTCAAGATCATGACTTTATGGTAGACACGGGAGCCACTTATTCATCTATAAAAAGTTCTGACTCCCATCTTCCCCTTTCTGGCTCATCAATAATAATAATAATAATAACAAAATTCTCTGGGAAAACCCAAATTGTTCCCCTCACTCAACCGGTCCCCATGCTGATAGCAGGAAAAACTGTTGTTCGCACCACTTCTTTATTCTGACCAGACGCCAATTATTCTATTAGGGAGAGACATTCTGTGTTCTCTAAAAGCCAGTGTCATGTGTACTCCAGATGGAATTTGGCTAGATCTGCCTCCAGATCCCTCACAACCTTCCACCACCATGATGCCATCCCTAGTGACAAATGACACAGTGACGTTGAAAAAAGCAGCTGTATATTGGATCCAGTGGATGCAGAACTCTAACTTACAGCAAGAATGGAATTTGGGCACAAAGCCAATTCCATGAAGCACAAGAACCAAAGTTACCCCTGCATTGCACCCTCATGTATGATGGTCAACAGGAACATGTGGACTATGATGAATGTTGGCAGGAAATGATCAACAACAAACACTATTACCTGAAGGCTCGAGACATATACATTGGTCCACAAGGAAGCTGCAGCAGCTGTGCAACTCCCACTTGAACTGCAACAATGGTTCTCAGTCCCAAAATCTACACCTCACATAACTCTGTTAATAGCTAGAGGTTATGAATCCCATGATATAGGACCAATGATGAAAAACGTGCTGCAGATCCCTGAAGTGGCAGCAAACCATGAACAAACACTTGCATGTTTCTCCTGATAAACAGTACATTAGAATATTCTCTTAGCACCACTGATGAAGGACAGGCGAGGAAAGTATTAGTATCTAATGACACCCCTAAACAACTACCACTCACAGCAGAGCACATAAATCTATTAAAACAAGTACCCACGCAAATATGGTCACAACACAAGACAGATATAGGATTAGTGAAATCTGCACAGCCCTGTTAAGATCAAGCTAAAACCTAATATCATATTACCTTACAAAAGGCAATATCCACTGAAACAACAAGCTGTAGAAGGCATCAAGCCCACCATTGAGGGTTTGATAACTGCAGGAGTGTTAATTAAAACCAAAAGCCCCTGCAACACTCCAATCTATCCAATCCAAAAGCCACATTCTCCAGATTATCGCCTGGTACATGACCTGCGCATTGTCAACTCCATAGTCGATGCAGAAACTCCCATAGTACCTGATCCACACACACTTCTGTCAAATATCCCACCAGACACCCACTGGTACGCAGTCATAGATCTATGTTCAGCATTTTTTAGTGTACCAATACATCCTAGTTCACAGCACTTATTTGCATTTACATTTCAAGGCCAACAGTACACTTATACTCGTTTGCCACAAGGTTTTGTTGAAAGCCCATCAGTATTCAATAGAATTTTGGCAGAAGATTTACATCATCTCAATATACAGAGCACCATCATTCAATACATGGATGATATTTTGATTGCAAGCCCTACTAAAGAGCAATGTGAGCAAGACTCTATTACCGTGTTAACAGCACTTGCTAAAGGAGGACATAAAGTAAGCAAAGACAAACTTCAATTCTGCCAAGAAGAGGTTGAGTATTTAGGGAGAAAACTTAGCGGTAATCAGAGAAAAATAGCCTCCTCTCACATAGAAGCAATAACTAGAATACCAAAACCACAAATTGTAGGTCAAATGCTGTCTTTTCTGGGAATGGCTGGTTATAGTAGAGCCTGGATTTGTGATTACGCTATTAAAAGCTGCTCCTTTGAGAGCATTGATACGTGCTGCCGTCGGACAAGCAGACAATTCAGCTACGTTACAGTGGACTGATGTTGCTGAACAGAGCTTTCAAGCATTAAAACATGACCTACAAACTGCTCCCTGCACTCGGAAATCCAGACTACAGCAAGCCATTCTATCTGTATGTTGCAGAGAGATCGGGCTATGCTTGTGCAGTATTAATGCAAGAAACCCCAGTAGGTAAACAACCATTGGCGTATACTATACTACCAAATTGGACAATATTGAAGTAGGGTTACCACCCTGCTACCAAGGACTGGCTGGCTGCAGCCGTCTTTGCGTTCCAAAAAGCGTCTTCTATTACCATGGGACATCCTGTTACTTTATATACGTCCCACCAATTACATGCATTATTGCATTATTAACGAGTCCACGTTTTGTTCTAACACAAGCAAGAAAAACCGGTTATGAAGTTATACTCTCTACACTGGAACTGACAATTCAGCGTTGCAATACAGTGAATCCTGCAACACGTTTGGTGTTGCCTGAAGAAGGCACACCTCATGACTGTATCCAAAAGACAGAAGCTTTCCTGAAAACGAGGGAAGACATGTATAACCAACCAATACCAGTGGACTTGACTTATTTTGTTGATGGTTCATGTTTCAGAGATGCAACAGGAAACCATGCAGGCTATGCTGTGATACAATTGAATCCTGATGACACCTTTACTGCGAGGTACAAACAATGAAACTCCCTCAACCTTGTTCTGCTCAGTTAGCAGAGATCAAAGCACTGACAGCAGCCTGCCAATTGGCAAAAGGCAAACGTTTGAATGTATATACTGATTCAGCATATGCCTATGGTGTATGTCATATCAATGGCAAAATTTGGCAACAAAGAGGTTTCAATAGGGCAGATGGCACACCAGTAACTCATGGTGCTGCTATTTCAGCTCTGTTAGAAGCTATCCACCTTCCATCCGCCTTAGCCATCATTAAATGTCCAGCACATCAAAAAACTGATTCTTTGATAGCAAAAGGAAACAATGTAGCTGATGAAGCAGCTAAACGTGCAGCAACCGCAACGTTGTATAGGCCCTTTGTTGGTAGCAGAAGACTGTGAACCCCTTACAACGTTGACCTCGTTGATAGAAACACAACGTCAAGCTAGCATTTATGAACAAAGTGTATGGCTTAAACGTGGAGCTATTAAATGTACACAAGATGGTCCACACAAAGACCTGTGGTGCAGCCCACATGGTCACTTCGTGCTGCCTATAATGCTGCAAAAAACAGCTATCCTTAATGTGCATGGCCAGGACCATTGCGCAAGGGGGGAGGTCTTGAGATGCCTTAGAGCTGTTTGGTGGTCACCGTTTTTAGCAGCTACAGTAGATAGAACTTTAAATGAGTTTATAGTGTGTGCACAACATAATGTACGAAAAGCTTTTTCAGCACCTATAGCTCATATACCGCCTCCAGATGGTCCTTTTAGACACTTAATGATGGATCATATAGACATGACAGAGCAAATTAGAGGTTACAGATACGCTCTTGTAGTAATTGATAGGTTTAGCAGATGGATTGAAGCAGTTCCAACTAAAGGAACAGATGCTAATTCAGTAGCTAAGTTTCTATGTAAAGAAGTTTTTCCAAGATTTGGTTTCCCTGATACTATCAGTTCAGATAATGGTCCTGCATTTGTGGCAAATATAACAAAAATAACTTTTAAGATGTTAGGAATCAAGCAAAAGTTCGGATGTGTTTATCACCCACAGTCGCAGGGTGTGGTAGAGCGAGCTAATGGAACTTTGAAAGCCTAAGCTAGCTAAGATTAGGGCAGATAGTGGTAATAAGCTAAATTGGGTAGATGCTTTACCGCTTGCTTTGATGTCTATGAGGTCACAAACTAACAGACTAACACACCTAACACCTGCATGAAATGATGACTGGAAGACCTATGCCTGTGCCATATCTTAGAGGAACTTATCAAGGGCCACCCTTAGAACAATGTGAAAAAGAACTGGGGGCCTATTTGCAACATTTAACCCTAAATACATAAAGTTGTCTTCCAACAGACTAAAGCAGCAGCTGAGGATCGTGAAGCTGAGATCCAGCCACAACTACAAAAGGTGAAGCCCTGGTGACTGGTGTATACATCAAAGTGTTCAAAAGAAAGTAGGACCAGCCCAGACGCGAAGGTCCTTTTAAGGTTACTCTAACAACTCCTACTGCTCTTAAAGTGCAAGGTAAGACCGTTTGGTTTCACCTAAATCACTGCTGCAGAGCAAACGATCCAAGTGAGACTGTGAGATCACAGCCCGGACCGAGAAGGGGCGACGATGCCGCCCCGCAGGGAGACACTCAGCCGCGGAGAGACAGCCCAGAGGAGAGCGACGCCTCCACACCACCATACAGGCGATCGCAGAGGCTGGCAGAAAGAAGGAGGAGAGACAGTGGAAATACACAGAGTAGTGGTTCACTAGCTACTAGACAGAGCCACATATCAGACGAGCCAGATGACACAGAAACAGAAAATGAAGCACCACCATCAGACCCAGATAGAGGGGCCAGCACCACACACGCTCCAACCAGAAGCCGATCCACACATGTATTTTGATTGGGAAACAAAAAACTGGAAACAAATCACAGATTAAAAAACTAAGATTTGGGGTGGGGACACTAGTGATAGTTATAATAATTTGGTTGCTTCTGAACTCAGCTCAACATCTAGACACGCAACACTTAAAAACCAGTAGAGAACGACTTGTGGAATGTGCATTGGCTGCAGGAATGAAGGCAACACTGAAAGGAGTACTAATGACCAACAAGTGTTATGTGTGTATGTTACCTGTTGTTGTGTATTTCCTGTTTTATTTTGTAGTCTCGTCTTTCCTCACTGGTTTTGCACTTTACTTCCTGCCCTTTATGTTTCCCTCCTTTTTTGATTGCCTGCTCCGCCCCAATTGGTTTCACCTGTCCCCATTAGTCTCCTCACCTGTTTCCACTTCCCTTTCCTCCTGTGTATTTAAGTCAGTCCTTCTCCTTTGTTCTTTGTCGTGTCGTCTGCGTTGATCAGTTTTGTCTTTCTTGTGCTTCCCCGTGCTTCTTGTGCTTCTCTGTGCTTTCTGTGCCACCGTGTTCCTGCCTCGTCCCTGTGTTCCCGTGTTTTACCGTGAATAAAGAGTTTACCATCTATCTGCCTCCTGCCTCGTCTGCATCTGGGTCCAACTCCACTTCACCGTGCACCTAACCTAACAGAACGACACGAACCTGACATGGACCCAGCGGACACCGTAGGGAGCCCGGGAACATGGGGAGAGATCATTTCAGGTGATCAAGAACTTTGTCCTCATGTACCCGGGTCTGGACCACGTGGACCGGCGGATAGGTTTGGAGGTGGTCATTGATCACTTGGCTCGCGACTCATTGCTATTGAGAAGAGTGCCGGGCTTGTTCTGAGGAACTGCTTACTGCTCTGGACACTCGGCCAGCCAAGCTCCAGCTGTTTCATCTGCCACAGTCTCTCGGAGCCGGCTACCCCCGAGCCAGCCCAAGCCTCAGCTCCAGCCTGCCAAGCCGCAGCCTCACCTCCAGCCTGCCAAGCCGCAGCCTCGGCCTGCCTGCTCAGCCGCTACCCAGCCTGCTAGCCCTGCTAGGCCGCTGCCACAGACGCAGCCTGCCTCCAAGCCAGCGGGTTTTCAGCCTGCCTCCAAGCCACCGGGTTTCCAGCCAGCGGGTTTTCGGCCTGCCTCCAGTTTTTCAGCCTCAGCCAGCGGGTTTTCAGCCTGCGGCCCAGCTCCCGAGGTCAGCCTTTGAGCCTTTTCAGCCAGCTTTTCAGCCTTCAGCTCGGCCCAGCTTTTCAGCCTGCGGCCCAGCAGCCCAGCTCCCGAGCTTCAGCCTTCAGCCTGCGGCCCAGCCTCCGAGCTTCCCTTCAGCCTCCCGAGCCTTCAGCCAGCCCTGCGGCCTCCAGCCTCCCAGCCTTCAGCCTGCAGGCCCAGCTTCCAGTCCTTCAGCTTCCCGAGGCCTCAGCTCAGGCCCAGCTCAGCCCAGCTCCTCAGCCTCAGCAAGCCCAGCCTCCCAGCCAGCCCTTCAGCTCCCTGAGCCTCAGCCTTGGCCCAGCTTCCCAGCTCCTCAGCTCCCGAAGCCGAGTTTCAGCTCAGCTCCCGAGCCTTCAACCTGCGGCCCCGCTCCCGAGCCTTCAACCTACAGCCCAGCTTCCGAGCCTTCAGCCTCCGAACCTTCAGCCTGCGGCCCAGCTTCTGAGTCCTGCGCCGCCACTGCAGCCCAGGACGTCAAGTCCGCAGTCTGCAGTCCGCCTGCCGCCCATCCTAGCCTTCAGCCTGCGGCCCAGCTTCTGGGCCTCCAGCCGCCGAGTCAGCAGCCGCTAGTGCAGCCGGCAGTCCAGCCGCCGAGTCCCCAGCTGAGTGCCCCAGTCGAGAGGCTGAGCTCAAGCGTCCCAGTGAGTCCCAGTGAGCCTCCCAGTGAGCCTCCCAGTGCCCCAGAGCTTGAGCTGAGTCCCAGTGAGCCTCCCAGTGCCCCCAGAGACTGAGCTCGAGCCTCCCAGTGAGCCTCCCAGTGCCTCCCGAGACTGAGCTCTACCCCAGAGCCTCCCAGTGAGCCTCCCAGTGCCCCCGAGACTGAGCTGAGTAAACCTCCCTCCAGTGAGCCTCCCAGTGAGCCTCCCAGCTGCCCCTCCCAGTGAGCCTCCCAGTGCCCCCGAGACTGAGCCCCGCTCAGCCTCCCAGTGCCCCTGAGGACGGAGCCCTTTCCGTCGGCCTTCCCCGCCGGACACCTCTCCTGAACTGATTCGCCACCGCCGTTGCGTTGCCGGCCGGCAGAGGAGGTTCGCCGTCGCCGGCCGCCTGAAGGGTTCAGCCTCCGCCGTTGGCCTCCGGAGGGTCTCGCGCCGCCTCCGCCGTCCCGGTCTCCCCTGGGTTCCCGCCGGCTTCCGCCTCCACCGTCGGCCACCAGAAGGTTCTGGGCCTCTGGGCTTCGTCTTCGCCACCGCCGGCCTCTGGAGGGTCTACGCCTTTACCTTCCTCCGCCGTCGGCTTCCGGAGGGTCTTCCGTCTTCGCCTTCACCGGCGTCGGCCTCCCGAACCAGGGTTCTGTCTCGCCGCCGGCCTCCCTGGGGAAAGCCATGGTTCCGCCTCCGCCGTTGGCCGCCGGAAGGTTCCGACCCTTCGTCTTCGCCTTCACCACCGCCTGCCTCCCGAAGGGCCTTCACCTGCCATGGCCCTAGGGTTCTACGCCGCCACCGCCAGAGGCCGCCAGTCTTTGCCGCCTAGAAGGTCTCATCTTCGCCCTGCCGCCGCCTTAGAGGGCCTTCCACGCCTTCGCCTTTCGCCAGTCACCGCCGTCGGCCACCAGAGAGTTCCGGCCGCCTTCGCCACCGCGTCGGCCTCCGAAGGAGTTCTGCCTCACGCCGTGCCGGCGGTCGCCGGAGGGTTCCTGCCTTCGTCTTCGCACCGCGTCAGCCACCGGAGGGTCCCAGTCTCTCGCCTTAGCGGCAGCGTCGGCCTCCCGAAGGGTTCTGCTTCGCCGTCGTCGGCCTCCCGAGGTTCCGGCCTTCATCTTCGCCTCTGCCTGTCGGCCGCCAGAGGGCTCCTGGCTTCGCCTGCTGCATCCGCCTTCGCCGTCACCGCCGGCAAGGGCCCAATCCCTCCTCCAGACCCCCTCCACCGTCCATCCCGAATCCCTCCTCCGCACGCCCTCCACCCTCCCTGCTTAGCCTTGTTGGACTTTCTGGGGGATGTCTGGAAGCCATCCCTTGAGGGGGGGGGTACTATGTATGTCATATGTGTGTATGTTACCTGTTGTGTATTTCCTGTTTTATTTTGTAGTCTCGTCTTTCCTCACTGGTTTTGCACTTTACTTCCTGCCCTTTATGTTTCCCTCCTTTTTTGATTGCCTGCTCCGCCCCAATTGGTTTCACCTGTCCCCATTAGTCTCCTCACCTGTTTCCACTTCCCTTTCCTCCTGTGTATTTAAGTCAGTCCTTCTCCTTTGTTCTTTGTCGTGTCGTCTGCGTTGATCAGTTTGTTGATCAGTTTTGTCTTTCTTTCTTGTGCTTCCCTCTGTGCTTCTTGTGCTTCTCTGTGCTTCCCTGTGCCACCCGTGTGTTCCTGCCTCGTCCCTGTGTTCCCGTGTTTTACACGTGAATAAAGAGTTTACCATCTATCTGCCTCCTGCCTCGTCTGCATCTGGGTCCAACTCCACTTCACCGTGCACCTAACCTAACAACAAGAGCACAACCATCAAATATGAGAGTTTAAAAATACATAATCAAACATTAACAATAGAATCAAATCAGAAAAAAATAAACTTCTTTCCAATCAGTGAGCGATGCGAGATAGAAGGTGTGGTTGTTGTAGACATAAAGTGCACAAAAAGCTGGTGTGCAGAAAACAAGACAAACAAAATTGTGACTAAAGATTTAGCAAGAAACATGGTAATGGTTATTAGAAACCATGATAAAACCAGAACCCGAATTCCCAGAGCATTACTACCCAAAATGATTAAATGGAAAACCCTAGGATGGGAAAATAATATGTTTTATCAGTGGATGAACTATTCAGCCAGGCAAGTAAGTAACCGAACCTGTGTTACATGCTACAACTCAAAGCACAAACCTGTCATTTTGCCTTTCCCCGGATTTGTTGACAGAAGATGTGACAAAAAGAAAACATGCCTTCGTGGAATGTACAAGTGCACATGGCTGCAAGACTAAACAAAAGTTGGACAAATGATACCTCAATCTGTCCGTATGCATTGTCTCCAGAATTACCTGTAATGACTCCTCCGGTAACACAAATTCTAGAAAATACAGTGCACCCATTCTGCTTAGTCAATAAACGTACCTTAAACCGTGCAATCCAAAAAGGACTTCTCCACTTCTCCAAAGTAGACTTTCCTCGCTGCCACACAACTCTACCCGCAAAGGAAATTCAACAAAAAAAGGCCTATCGATTTACACTACCACAAAAAATGCATCAATACAGTGTGACCAAATTGTTCAGAATGGAAAAAAAGTACATGTATGGCGAAACGGAACATATGTCAGGAGCTTTAAGACTACCGAAAATAACCAACCAGACATACCCATTGGCAGATATATTTTGGCTCTCTGCGATGATAACATGCAGGTAAAAGCAACTTTACCAGTAAGTTGGACTGGCCTATGTGCACCTGTCATGGTGACCGGACAAGTGACTGTCTTCAGTCCACCGTCCCCTCAAAATCAAAATCACACTCACAATCAAACACGAACAAAAAGAGACCTGAGACCACACAAACTTTACACAGCAGATGAGAAAATATACATAGCATGGAATCAAGAGCCACGTAATGTGCCAAGTGAGTATGCAGCAGTCTCAGAAGCCTGGATTAAATCTGGTCAAGCCTTAGGAGGGATCCCCATTACTGGGCTGGGCCGTCATCATGAATGCACAATACATAGCACGAAACACTAGGTGGGTTAATCATCTTTGGTACAACCAGCAACGCTTCCTAAATTGGACCATAGCCGCTATGGAAGGCATAACTGAACAACTTCATGCCACTTCCATAATGACAATACAAAATAGGTTTATCTTAGAGTCACTGTTAGCTCCAGAACAAGGAGTGTGCACTCTGATTGGAGATGAGTGCTGTACAGTGATCCCCATGAATACAGGAGAAGAAGGTAATTCTGACTGCCATACTGAAGCAATTGAAAACAGCCAGAGACGAACATGTACAAAATTCTAATTGGAATACTAAACCACATTGGTTGGAAAAGGTATGGAAATGGCTTGAGCAACTATCTTGGTCAAAAGTCTTGTCAATCATTGCATTAATTCTAGGTGTCCTTTTTCTGATCGCTTGTGGTAATCCTGTGTTGTGTATTTCCTCTCATCAAATTGATGATTGGACGAGCTACCTAAAGCCATATTTCAATTTCCGGTGACTATCCAGCAATCCGTGGTTCTAGATGAACTAGCTGACCGCCAATTAAACTCACTTACTGACTCAGACGACACCGATTCACAGATAACTTTATAATGGCTGAGAGTGTATCAGTGAAAAGGTACAGATATAGGCGAGGCAAGAAGAAGCCAAAACATCAGAGGGCATATAATGCAGCTCTCCAAAATATATTTAATCAACTCCCATTTGGACCTATTGCATTCACTAGCTAACTCAGATACAACTGAACGCCATGGTGCAAATTCTGTAAATTCACCAAATTATCCGCTAATGCAACCACCCTTCCAGATTTCGCATCTACTCCATGAACACCAATCACTGGCAAATGGACTGGACAGTGTTATACACTACAAAAAGGTTTGATTCTGAGAACATACCAAGTACCAATATATTATGTTTATGATTTGGTTAATGAACATTCTTGCATGCCTCTGCTCACCCAAGGAAAGATAGAAATAGTTGCTATATATCTGCATTCAGACCTTTTATTCTCCACTCATCAAAGTCTGTCTAGGAAAGGTAGTGCTGCAGTTGCACATTATTCACAGCAATGTTCATAAGGCATATAAGTCATATGGGGATATAAAAAACATAGTGATAGCTGGAAAAGTGGTAGGCTATCAGGACTATTCCAAAGGCCAAGCCTATTCCTCTTGATGAGTAATGATGTATATCTCATCCGAGTAGGAAAAAACATGGCTGACCCTCGGAGAAACTGGTGGCAAGTCCCTCAGAATATGCCTGACTTAATGAGACAGGAGGAGTCCCAGCCTGGTCCCAGTTCATGACCCCAAGGGGTAGGACCACTGATGCCTGCCCGAGACCAATTCATGCCGTGGCAGAACCGGTTGACACCTCCTCCACCCTATCGACCACCTCCACCGCAGTGGAATCCATTCCAGTCTTGGCAACAACCTTCGGAGCCCCAGTAGAATCCATTCCAATCTTGGCAGCAACCTTCGGAGCCCTCAACATCATGGCAACCAGGACCCGCCGTGGAACAACCACCACCACCAGCCAAGAATGAGCCAGATCCCTTTCTCATGTTCCCAGGAGGCTGTTCCCAGCTAATGTTTCCACCACGTCAACGTCCTTCTGCCTGTGAATTTGAACCACAGCCAGATGTTTTTTTGTCGTCTGATCTTCCTCTCCCATTACCGGCACCTCAAGATGTTGGATCCATCCCAGGAACCCCACTAGTCCCATTGTCACCACCTCCTCCCGCATCACTGCCTTCTGCTCCGTCTCCAGTGACTTCCACTCAGCAACCCACTGCCCGCCGACGCCTCACCTTTCGTGAAGTAGGAGATCTCTCCAGACATGAATTTGTACGTCTCCGTGACACCCTCTACATGGAGGATCGTCTTCTCCTCCAGGTGGTTCGCCATGGCCTTGCCGTGGAGACCTGTGCAAGAAACCGGATACGCAGTTAGCTCGGGGAAGACTGAAAGATCTCAGAATAGTCGAGAACCGTTTCACCGTTTCTCCGTTGTTTTGCCGAAATATACCGGCCCACCAGATCCTCCAAACCCACCTGGCCCTCTGGCCTAAAACTGGCTGGGGTGTACGACGTGCTCTGCCCCATTGCAGATCTCGAGTCGATACATAGCTACATATGTAACCTGCTTCCCAAGTTTGGATACTTTCTTCACCATCCTGAAATGTTTCCATCCATGGACTCACGCTACAATCCATAAATATGGACTATCACTGTGTTTCAATCATGGACACTGCTCACATCTCATGCTGTAATTGCATTTACATATATATGTTGTGTTAAGTACATTTGTGTGTGACTCCATATTATTGTCATACTTTCCATCAATTATCACTCAATCAGTATTATTGTGCTTAGGAGGTTTGCACCTCATTTTAATTGACTACTGATTATGTGCCTGATCTACTGAACTAATTCTATCATTGTCTGACAATATTGTTTTAACACATTGACTTGTTGTGTGATGATGGCATTAATATTTCTGATCATTAGTAGATACACTGGATAATTTACCATACTATGATTGTTTTGCTAAATCATGAGATTTTGATTTTTGTATTTTTGTATTCCTTGAAAATACCGCTGTGCTTTACAAAAGTGTTGGATCCATGTGGTTGGTGTGCTTACATCCTACGTGTATTAAGAACCGATGCATAATGCCATTCCTATATTTCGTGATGTATTCATCACGAAAGGGGGGAAATGTGGTGTCAATTTTCAAAGCCTTATGTCTATGTATGTAGATTTTACAAGGCCGCTGCTATTTACTTCCTAGGCCTCATTATGATTACTAACCATTGATTTATGGTAAAACCCTTAGTGACTAACTACACAAAAAAAGTACCAGAAAGTACCAAAATAATTGTTATGTGGTAATGTTTAAAGATTGATGCTTACTTTTTAAAAAACCAACCAATAGAAATTCTGACTCCATTAAAAACAAAACTGTATGTATGTTTGAAACAAAATGGACTCCCATTGGATAAATCAGACTCCATTAAAAATTGGCTTTTTTTTCTCTCACAGGAGAGTGAGAGAGATGTCAATCAAGTAACTTAAAGAGGCCTGAGCAGGTAAAAGTAAAATCACCTTTGCCTTTATCATCTCTAGAACGCCTGTGTTTTGCCCTCATTATATGAGGCATTATGGGTATAAGTTTTGCACTCTAAAACTGCAAATTATGTAACAAAGCAGTAACGTCAGTGCCTCGCTGTCACTGTTGACGAATTATTTTAAAGTGCTTTAGGACTGCTCATGTTAATTAGCTTCTGACACTGCAAAAAACTGAAAACAATGCAACCACTACGAACTTCTCCTGGTTGGATGTGTGGTTTCTTGTGGACATGTTTTTGTCCACAAACATTTGCAAACATGATCATTTTGACCCATATGAGTGGGCAGACATGAACTTGAAGTTTAGTAATGTTGAACCATTGAGAGCTCATTTATAATTCAAGTTATTATAGAAAAAGAGACAAAAAGGGGCTCTGGTAAGTGATAAGCAATCTGCATCGATAAGTCAGGCATCTGTGCAGTTGTGCCTGTTCACTCAACCCACATCCTTCATTCTGAGTGATTTGGAGCAAAGATATGTTTTAACAGGTGTTTCATTCTGTTTCCTCTTTAATTAAACACCACAGAATGTACGACGAAACTCCTCTATAGTTTCTTCTTAGTTGTAACTTTTTTAACAATCCAACACAATCCAGCCAGCTCTCATCAACTCACCTCTCTCTGCATGTGCATCACTTAAATCCGCCCCAGGAACAACAACATAAACACGGAACAATAATTCTGCGACATACTGTCATTCAGTTATGAATGAGGATTAGAGGTGCCACTATCATGAACCACTGATGGATTGCTAATCCACGAAAACAGATATTAAATTCAAACATGTTTTCAGGATTCCCAGTACCGAGCAGCACAGCAGGGACTATGGAGTCGCTAAACACCCAGCGTCCGTGTGTGAGCGCTGCTGGGCTCTGTGGCTCTCCCCTCCCCATGTGGTGTGCTCTTTTCTCATCTGTGGACAGCCTGCCCCCCCTTACAGCCTTCAGGAGGGAGCTTTGAAGATTTTGGTGCGTTTTTATGCAGCGTCATGGCCAAACACATTTCGTTGATGGTGCCTTACACATGCAGCAGAAAAACGCCATTCTTCAGTTTTAAACATCACAATAACTCCATGACTTATTCAGCATCCTAAACGTGTTTTCTGTCTTGCAGGGTCCTTACAATAAACCTTTTTTTTTTTTTTTACAAGATGAAACCAATAAGTGCGTCTTTACGCAGCGGTCCTTTGTATTCCTGTCAGATCTCCACACACTGAACAATGTAACTACGCTTCATGTTCACTGAAAGCGATTGTGCCCAACTGGTAGAGCTCAAAAGGAGCGAGTCGATACATTATGTTAATCAGTCGGGACAGATTGGAGGCGTGTTGTTGCCGTAATGAGGGGGAGCATGCCTGCGCCGTGGACCGTCTCCGCTGCATGCGCGCTGCCTCCTGCCCCCACACACCCCCACGTCCAACCCAACCAGTCGCTCTGTTTAACCTCTCCCATGTCTTTAGATCATTCAGTCAAGATTTGAAGATGATCCCATCAAAGCTCTAGGAGGAGTTCATTAAAGTACGAGGCCTGGAAATGACTGAAAATAGTGCCAAAAGTGGACATTTGATTCAAAATGGAGGACTTCCTGTTGGAGTTAGACCATGGCTCCAAGAGACTTTTTTGTAGATCTTGGAATGTTACACACAACAAACAAATTTCATACATGTAGGTTAATCTGTGTGCGGGGGCCCTTTTGAAAACCCATATGTAGGTGGCATCACACATGTAATTTCCTGTCGCCAATATGTGGCGCTATAAGAGAGAGAGAATATTAAATTAAATTAACTTTTTTAATTGAACTTGACAGGTTGAACTTTAGTGACTTGACCCCCCCCTCCCTGTTGTCTCCTCAATGCAGAAGTCACAAGACTGTCACATGACTGTAAACACACACACACACACACACACACGATGTGGATTTTTCAGGCTGGACTGTAGACTCAGTTCTAGTTTAGGAGCCAGTTGGAGACCAAGTCTGGTCCTGCCCAAGTCTCCGCATCTTACTCTCTTTTCTCAAAGTCTTTTGCTCACAAAAGTTTCTAAGTATTCAAATCTTCTTCTGAGGAAAATGCAAAGTCAAAATAAGTACTGGAGTCCAGCAAAGTCAAAGTTGAGTCAGAGAGCTTTATACTTCAACACGGAGTATAAAGCATGAGCTGTTCTGCAGAACAACTGAACTGTGACCTTTCTGTGCATCAGTTTTTATATTGTGGGTTATAGGTGTGTTTTAGACATGTCTCGCCATGCCCCTTTCTCTCATTTTTCATATTCTGGGAGTGTGGTTTTTATTGGTGTCTGGGATTACCCTTTTTTGCATAAAACCAATATCTAATGGAGTCTGAATTACCTCATGGGAGGCCTGAGGCCTCTAGTTTGTTTCACACCTACACAAGTTTTGTTTTTAATTGGAGTCAGAATTTCTATTGGTTGTTTTTTTAAAAAACAAGATCAAATTGTCCCTGTTGTCATTATAATTTTTGTATAATTCATTACAAAGGGTTTAACATAGATCATTGTTACAAGTAACCATAATGAGGCCTAGTAAGTAAATAGCGGCCTTACAAAATCTACACACACATATTCATAAGGGTTGAAAAATTGACACCACAACACACGCACGCACACGCACTTGCACACACACACACACACACACACACACACACACACACATACACACACAGCTCCCTCAAAAGAAAAAAAAAAAAAAAAACTTTCAGCATCTGTGTAAGACCATTATAGGTTTCATTCAATGGCTCTATCAGTCCCACCAGAGTGAAGCCACGAGACTGCATAGAGGAAACACACACACATGCACGCACACACATGTAGACCCTTTATCAAACTTTCTGTGTAAGAGCAATATAGGTTTCTACATTCATTCCTACTATTGACATGATCCCGGTAGATTGCAAAGAGAAAAAACCCCTCCAAACTATTCAGCATCTGTGTTTAGGCAGTTTATGCGTTATATACAATTGAATAATACAATGACAATGTAACAATACAACAATACAACTCCCTATCGAGCCAGAGGTTTCACCCTCGCCCGCTGCTAAGACCGAGACTGAAACCACTCTACCCAGCGAGTCCTGCCTTGTGGTGAATGTGGAGGAGCAGGAGTCCATCGAGGACAAGGAGGATTCATCAGAGCGGGAGTCAGATGAAGGAGGCTGACGATGAGGAAGAGGAGGAGGAGGAGCAGGAGAAGAAGGAGGAGTCAACTGAGGAGATGGAGGTGGAGACAAAGGAGGAAGATATGCTAACCACCCTTGCTTCACGCTGGTCCATCCCGGTAGGAGGGATCTGGAGGAATTATGATCCTTTCATGCAGGCAGAGAAAGAGACCTCCAGGGGATTGACTCCCTCATAACTGCAAGCAACTTGGCAAGAAGATACTGGCTAGCAAACCTAAGAAGAGGAAGTCTGCCGGCATCTTCTAAACATGGCAGAACCCTGGCAGAGTTGGATTTATTCTCCTCTCCCATGACGCAGTTCTCGATTGAGGATAAGCTCTACACCAATATTCTACCTGTGTTGGCCATCACCGACGGGGGTCCCATCGAGTTTTTTATTCCCGGAGATGGGGAAAAATATTTGGATCTGAATGACACCCTGCTGTACGTCCGCGTTAAAATCACCAACGCAGATGGCTCTAACCTGGCGGACGATGCAGCCATCTCCCTAATCAATTACCCGCTCAATACAATGTTCAGTCAATGCGACATCACCCTGGGCGATCAACTGATTTCCCAGTCTAGCGCCACTCATCCTTATCGAGCTATGATTGAAACCCTTCTCAACTTCTCCGAAGATAACCTGAGGAGTCAATTTAGCACGGGGCTCTTTTACAAAGACACGGCTTGAGCGATGAACTACATCGCCCTCGACAGTCCTAACCGAGGATTCAAAGCCAGAGCTGCCTGTAAAAATTTAAGGAAAGTGCACCTGCTGGGCCCTCAGTTGGAAAGTCTTTTGCATCATCTGTTGGGAGACACGTTTTGCGTTTTGCGTGGCGTATGGGCTTCGGATCAACTTTGCTTTCTGACACGCTCCTTTCAACCCTCCCGCTTATTTTATCGTCAACACCCATCCAGCTCATCTGCCCGGCGAGCATTGGCTTGCCTAGACTTTGGAAGAAGACGCGGCCACCTTTTTTGATTCTTTGCCCCTACCCCGCCGACATCTTGGAATTTCTGCAACTTCGCTCCCGTCGCATATTCTACCACAATCGACAGCTTCAAGACACTCTTTCATTGGCGTGCGGTCAGCACTGCATGTATTATCTTTGTCATAGAGCATGCGGGTTATCTTTGGAACAAGTGTTATATCTTTGTATCAGGAGAATGAGGCAGAAAATCATGCCCTTGTTATCCAATTTGTTCATAAATATTCAAAATGTTCATAAATGTTCAAGTTTTTTTTTTTTTTTTTACACACTCAAAATTTCATCCTGGAGCTGGGTGTCAGCATATGGGAAAACGCAGCACCTTTTTCTTCTTCTTCCTCTTCTTCCTCTTTTTCTTCTTCTTCTTGCTCCTCAGCCTCTCTGCTCCTACGCGGGGGGTCTGTTTTCAGACGGCGATATTGTTCACGGGCTTGAGGGTTATTCACAAAGGATAGGGGAATGTTGAGGTCCGTTAGAGTTTAGAGAAATTCATCCAACCTCTGGGTGGTGGTGTGCAGGATTTTTTGTACTGGCTTGAAAGTTTTTTAAATAAGTCAAATCATATGAGATCCCTTCAGAATCTGCCCCCAGTGAACAAATTCCCCTTTTAGAGGTCCACCCGCCATTAGTATTTTTCATTTTTTGCAAGATGTACTCGGTGTTCTTACGATTCACTGCGAGAGGGGAGGCCTTTCAATACCTCACTCATCGCCTCATCCTCTTTGGGTCTTTCAGTCTCACGCTGGGGTTCTCCGGCCTTTCTTGGGCGCTCTCCTGGTGCAGAGTCAGAGTCATTCGACGTTTCTCCTTTTGACCTTGCTTCATGAATGACAGATATCTCTGCAGCAGAGCGTTGTACTTTTTAATTTTTTCATAAGAACTCCATCGTTCAGGAAGACGCTCATATTTCTATGATGCCTGTACTGCATTAAATTTTTTACCACTTCCAGGTGCTCTGAGTCTTGGAAAATAACATCGTCCAGTATGATCAACTGGGTTTTTTCAGGCAGAAACAGATCTGCATCGTCAAAGAAATCAGGCAATCCTTCAATAAATTAAATTTTTTTATTCAATTTCTGCATCTCAGTGTACATAGGTTGAAAAGACATATAAATCCATACAATGTTATCAGAAGTACATTTCCTAAAGCGTGATAAGCATTTTCTAATACACTTTTTAAAAAGTAAGTTTTTCCACACCCACTGCGACCAACAATCATACCCACAAGATTGGGCTGAATCTAGGGTCAAACATAATAGCCTCTGTGCCTGTATGGTGTGACTTTTTTTTTTCCTCTCCCCATTTAATAGCCAAAAGGTAGAGTTGTACTGTCGCTAAACAGACGCCTCTTGTCGTACACCACTCTAAATGCGCGGCGTTTTTCAGCCAGAACCCCTTCTTATCGCGTTTGATGACGTGGTGAGGGCTTTCAATCGCTTCAGCGCGAGAACCGCAGAGATACCCATCTACCACGTCCTTGACGCTGTCAAAATTGATGCACTTGCTGCATTGGTGGGTGATCCCCTTGACGCGCAGTACCGTTTTTTTCAGTGTTTTGGTATGATACGCATAGGACCGGTGGCCGCAAATTCATCGATGTGATAGTGTCACCCCCAACTCGTCCGTTAAATCTCTCAGGTAATTGCCCGGCTCTAGCAGAGAATCCCCCTCTTTCACCACGTAGATTAAGCTGTTGGTATCTGTGTAGAGAATGTTCTCTCCCATCCGCTCCAGATAACCGTACATCTTGAGACGGGCGTAGGCGGTGGTCGGGTTTATCTCGATACAGTCTGGGTCGAACCTGATACCTTGATGAACTCTGTAAGTCCTCAATGTACTTTGCTCTACTCTCCTGACTGACGGCTTCAGGAGGGAAACCTGAAGCTTCCTGCTTACCTTTCAAAAATGAATGTAGCCCTGAAAAATGGAATCGCTACATTTGTCAAATGCCACACTTCAGTGATGTGAGTGAGCCTGTAGCCTTTCTCTAGAGCCTTGTTAAATTCAGCGGTAACCCAAACCCCCGTCAGCGCTCTATCCCTGTCTTTGTGCCTGCACGGCCTGGCCTGATGATTGAGTTCAGCACAGGTGCGACAGAGGGTGAACACTAGCTTACCGCATGACTAGTCTTGTACGACGGGGAAGTACAAATGGCGGGGTGGATAGACTGACGGCTCTGATGAGCCCAAAGTAGTTTTGGGGCGCAAAATCGAAATCGCAATGAATGACGGTAGGGTGGCCTAAAGGGTAAGGATAGCTGCAATTAACGTAATTTGTGCGGCGGTAAATGTGTCTCACTCACCAATGGCTGCTCTCCTCGCGAAATGCTTGACAAAAGGAGGGACCGATGTCCGCCTACTTCCGGAGCTTTGTCCCTGGACCACAGGCCTGGGCCTGGGTCGGGTGTTTGTTGGGAGAGATGCCCCTGCCATCCGCCTGGTTCCGGAGCTTTGTCCCTCTGAAGCCACAGACGGTTGGGTCTGGGTCGGGGAGATGCCGCTGCATGAACTACAGCTTGAACAAGACAAGTGGAGGAAGCTGCCAGATCTGTAGTAGCTTATTTAGGGAGACTGCATTTTAAACAGAATATACTTTAAACAGAATATACTTTAAACAAAAAAGGCTCACCGATATCCGTCTGTGTCAAGTTGATATTTTCAAATTCACCAGCCGTCACTTTAAATGAAAGAGAAAAACAAGGCTCACGTTGCTGAATGAATGAATTCTCGCGTACCATACAATACTGTTTAAATTAAAAAATATAGAAGGCAAAATTACAACTTACCAGGATATGTAGGTTCTTCATCTGGGGATGCATTGCATTGGTGGAATTGTTGGTGATGGGTTGTTAAAGTTGCTCATGTTCTTCTTTTGTTCCTTCAAAAGTTCAACCTGTCAAGTTTGATGGAAGGTGTCCCCCTATTCTCTCTTATAAGCATAACTGAATTTTGCTGCATAAATTTGTTCAGGCACAGACTACAATCAACCATGTGAAATTTGACCGAATTCGCTGCGCCATCTCAGGCATGCCCTCTGATGAAAAGTTTAAATTTTTTGCAATATTTTATCACCAAGGCCTTGACCACTTCCACACGTTGAGTTGAATGCGCTCAATTACCTAGGAGGAGGGTATTGTACTGTAAAACATGACATTTTCTGTCGCCAGCAGGTGGCGCTATACCCATGACTGAATATGGCAGCATAGATTTGTTCAGGCCTGGACTACAACAATCAATTTCAGCCTGATTCAACAATGTATGTGTATGTTACAGCTGAATTCCACCCACTTCCTGTTTCATGGCAAGAGTTCAAATAAAATACAAAATTTTATGACTTTGGGGAGGGTGCGCAAATTTTTCAGGTATCATAAAGCCCTCAAAAAGGCGATTTATTTAGGGGAAGAATAACAAGATTAAAGCTGTAAGGCAAAAGGCGGCTTTTTGGAATCTTTTTAGGGGGCGCTATGGAGCCATTTTATCACGCACAGTCCTGAGAACCACATCACCTGTGAGATTTTACCACTTCTAACAAATGTGCCTAATTTTGTGAATTTCTGAGCATCACAAGCAAGCCATCAGCAGCTGCTGCTTCCTGTTTCAAGGCGAACCATTGCCACACCCCCACAAACATGCACGTTCAGCTTGAAAACTAAAAAACTTCACAATTTAGCGTCACTCATGTCTTTAGATTATCCAGTTTAAATTTGAAGCCAATCTGATCAAATCTCTAGGAGGAGTTTGTTAAAGTGTGAGACTTGCAAATGACATCGACTTCCTATTATAAATCAAATATTGAAATTCGCCACCCTGCCATGAATGTCACCCATGTCTCTAGATTCTACCTTTCAAAGTATAAGTGGATCTGATGAAATCTGTGGGAGGAGTATGTTAAAATACAAGGCCTCAAAATAGCTGAAATTATCGCAAAACTGCAATCATAAATGAAAATATCTTGCTTCCTGTCGGGTTTAGGATATATCGGACAAACGCAGTCCGGGGGCTGCTTTTTTGAAAATTTGTAGGGGGCGCTACAGAGCCATTTTGCGTTGATCTGATCTGTCTAGCTCCTGGAGACTTTTTTGTAGGGCTTGTGATGTTACATATGTGTGCCAAATTTCAGACATGTAGGTTAAACCTAGTCCCGGGGCAGAATGTGTTAAAATACAAAGACTGTAAATTGCTCCTATTCAAAAAATGTTCCACACATGAATCAAAATATCTGACTTCCTGTTGGGTTTAGGATATGGGTCCAAGAGACTTTTTTGTAGATCTTGGCATTTTACATAAACTTTCAAACATGTAGTTGAAAGCATGGCATGGCCAGGGGCTGCATTTTAAAAAAATTCTAGGGGGCGCTACAGAGCCTGCATTTTGCATCAGGGAGTCTAGCTCCAAGAGACTTTTTTGTAGGCCTTGTGATCTTACATGTGTATGCCAAACGCCGTGTAGCGGGGCTGCTTCACCAAATCTATCTAGGTGGCGCTATGGCTCATCGCGAAAATTCAAACGCAGATGTGTTCACGGCAAAAATCTTATTAAACCAAAGAAATTTGGGGCAGATCAGACCAAGTACGTAAGTTAGAGCAACGCGTTTTCACTCATGGTGAGACATCGAAATTCGCCGCGCCGTCACAGCCACGCCCTCTGATGAAAAGTTGAAACTATTTGTCAAATGTCATCACCAAAATGTAGGTGGTGCTGTTGAGCCAGTTTTTTGAACATACATGCCCAGGACCCATATTATACATAAATTTTCACCTGACTTTGGGGGGATAGGCAAAATTTCACGCGTTTTCGAAAGCACCTTCAGCCAGTTTAAAATGCGATTTAAAATGCAAAGTGCTCGGGCCCTAAAAAGAAGAAAAAAAATAATAAACATTTGAATTTCAATAGGGCCTTGCCATCAGTGCCCTTTGGTGCTCGGGCCCTAATTATTTATCTTTTAGATTTTTATGTTGCTGATATCTTTTATTTTTATTTTTATCTTATTCTATGTCTTTGCTTTGCATTTTCCTACTATTTATTTCTACTGTGTGTCTCGCTGCTGTTACGACATGAATTACGCCGCTGTGGGACTAATAAAGGCTATCCTGAATCTTGAATGTGTGTTCTTAAGCTGCTGTAAAGATTGTTGTTGTGGCATTTTACTATAGCACATTTTCTGTAAAACATTTATATTTTGAAACTTTATGTTGTCAATTTTGTCCACAAAGGCGTATTTATTTTAATTTTATTGGTGCATCTGGTAGAAAGAGAAGAAAGAATTTATCATTTCTGCTTTAACATATTAGTTAGTCTCAGAGTTCTTCGCACATGACTTACCTAATGTCTGGACATAAAAATAAGATGGTTACCTACAAATGACATGGCCTGGAAATGTCCTATATTGTTTTCTTCCTCCCTAGCATTGTGCGTATATGGGATTCTGTCTGATGTTAGACACCAGATATAAAGCTGAGTGAATGTAATGTTATGTTAAGTTTTTGGTATGAACTTGTCCCTGTGTTTTCTCCTCTGTGTCTCTCCCTTTTCTCCCCTTGTGTGTGTGTTTGTCTCCCCCTGTCTGTCTTTGTTTGTTATTGTTTGTTTGTCTGTCTGCTGAGGAAGACGAGGAGGTTACTCACCTCCACACCTGGCCTCACCTGCACACCTGTTCCAGCGATCTACTCTGCTCCAGCATGAAAGACTGGCACTTTCATCCACTCAATACCAGACTGTTTGCTGTCGTCACCCAGTAACTAGAAGCTTTAGCTCTCGCTCAGTGTTTCCTGTTTTTATACCCTGTGTGTTACCTTCTCCAAGACTCCTGCTTCCTGCACTCCTGCCAACCTACAATCCCTCGTCTTCCTCCTGGCCTCATCGCTCCCCTCTCAGCCCAGCCTGTTCTGCGTCAGACCTGTCTGCTCACACCAGCACTGCCAGCCCTGTCCACTACACACCTGGTAACCATTGTTAAACCCTGCCATTGGAGAAATGGCCGCTGGATCTCTGCTTGGTTTAATTCTGTTTTTGAAAGACTATTAAAGCTGCCCAGTTTCTCAACTCTCACTGTTTGGTCTTTCTGTCTGGTCCTTCCCTGTGTTTGCATATTTGGGGTACAAAACATCACATACCTGAACCATTACAGAACAGTCTGTCCGACATGGACCCTGCAGACCAAGGGAACAGACCGGCTCTGGTCTGTCATGCTATCACACAACAAGGCATCATGCTAAGGCAGCATGATGAGCCTCCAGTTTAAGCTCCGGCCAGTCTCCTTCACCTTGGACATTGCCGAAATTCAACTCATCCTGGACTTACTACAAGGTAGGGCTCTCACCTGGGCTGAAGCCAGATTCACCCGCAGAGCTCTGGAGGAAGTCCCTTAGTATGAGTTTTTGGAGGAATTTTAACTGGTTTTTGACTGCCCCAATGCTCATTTCTGTGCTTCCTCCCCTCTCATGAAGCTCTGAAATGCTGGCTGCGGAGATGGACTGGACCCAGGACGCCCTCCGGGCGGTGTTCATCGATGGACTAAATGAAGGACGAGCTCGCCTCCTAGGATGAACCCTAACACTTGATGATCTGATCAATCTCACCCTCCGGATCGACACTCATCTTCAGGCCTGCAATGTGTGAGGTGAGAAAAGTAGTCAGTAGAAGTAAAAAAAAAGTGTTCCATGCATGTAGAATGGTTTAAAAAAAAAAAAAAACGTGTCCATCCTTCCCATGAAAATGTGAGTTTTAGTTATCCTTACTACAAGTAGTAAATCATGACTGTATGCAACACAAGATAATTACTACAGTGAAACTTTATATCGGCAGTTCAAAACATAAATAACAGAATTTTACTATTAGTATAATTTAGATTTTTTTTTTTAATAGTAACTTGAAAAGAAATCAATCTGCACCTTTAACAAACATTTCACAGCATAAATGACAATAATAGACTGACAAGTAAAAACAGTTACTCTGAAACATGGACCCTGCACAGTCTTCACAAGTAGCTGCAGATACTTTATGAGCACTTTAAGTACATATGCACTTATAGAACATAGGCTACTGACCGTTTTGGGGTGTCTTTTTGCCTGAAATAATTTGTATGTTTTTCACATGCATGTCGTACCTTCTGTCCTACATCCTCGTAATTATTAGCTATTGTGCTTGCATTTTATTCTGTGCTACATCTACAGGCACCAACATAACCACTCTAACTTAACAACAAATGCTTCCTATTCACTAGGCTCTGTGGGTCACTTCTTCACAAATGTATCTGTTATGTCCTGTCATGTCTGTTAAGTTTTCATGTCTGTCATGTTTCTGTTTCCTGTTCTGGTGTGTCTGTTTTATTTTGAAAGTCTAACCTTTCCTCTCGTTTCAGGTCCCTTAACTTCCTGCCATTGTGTGTTTCCCACCTGTGTGATTGTCTGCTCCCGCCCTGATTGTTTCCACCTATAGCTTCTCGTTTCCATGTGTTCACGTCTCTGTTCCGTGTATTCAGCGACTGAGCCAACATCCACGTCAAGACCAAAGAAACCAAAACTGTTTCGTTTGTAAGACTTTCTTTATTAAAACCGTTAAACCAGCTCCGGTGTCCTGTCCTGCATTGACATTGTCCTGTCCACCTGCTCTGTAGCCCATCGTAACATCTGTACATACGAGTAAAACAGAGTGTAACTTATTCATCTGCAAAGTGCCAGAATCTTACAAACACGAATTACACAAAAAGGTCAAAAGAGAATACACTCACCAAAATGCTATGCCATTGCTGACCACCCATCAATTGCCTGTCCTTGCTGATCCAAAAATATATATTTAAATTTTTTTGAAAAGTCTGAAAATGTAAATAGTTGACTTGAATTAAATAAAATACACAATTTCAATGAATACAGTGCTACATTTTGGACTGATAAACACTGATCATAGTTCAATTTAGCGCCACCAATCCATAAAGGGCTGATCATGTTATTTGGCAAAAATAAATGTTACAAGGGATGTGGAAGTTCAGAACAGCAGTTAAGAAAAGAAAAAAGGTGGCAAATATTAATTACTATAGATACTAGATTACTATACAAAGACAAAAACTGACTAATATTAATTGTTATACCTTGTGTGATGTTGAAATTAGCTTAACTGGACACACTTTGTATTGGTAATCCACCTGTTGACTCTACAATGAATCAGTATATCTACTGATACTGAAGTAGCATGTCAACAGTGTATCAGTCAACATTCAACAACACTGAACCCACAAAATCTTAGTTGTCTATCTGCTGATATCAACTTAAGACTAGATCAAAGATTTGCTGTAAATCAGATAATCAACTGAAGATTATTTGCTCTCTGTTAACTAATTTATAGTTAACTATCAGCAGACTATTAGTAAGCATCTTAACTTGGCGTTTGTATGCGAGTGTTAGGACTATCCAGTTAAGATGAAAAACAGTTGACAACTGTAAAAGTCTAATCTATCAACAAAATACATGTACAGGCATGTTAACCATTTGGCTAACCTGGTTATTTGTTCGCATTCTCTTGGAATAATGAAGGAGCACACCAATTTTCTGATTATGATTATGAATACTCTTTTACACATTTTTTGGATCATGATTGCACCTGGAAATGCAGATTCTGCAACAAATAAGAGATCACATGTTTTGAAAGTTGTTGTAAGTAGAAATTTCAAATACATGTGCATGTGCAAAAAATACATACAGTTCAAAGAAGCTCTGCTAAAGCCTACTAAGAATAGGCTCAGGCAGAATACATATACATACTGTATATATGTGAAATTTCTTATCAATAAAATGTTTCTCACTGGTGGAAAAAAAGGTGTGTACCACCCATGTACATTATCTTTTAATTAAATTATTACATGAGGTTTAATCGTCAAGCACTATCCCTTGTCATCTGTCTCAGTCATTATCATTAGTTTATTTGTGAGATTTCCCTTCAGCCACAGACCTTTTAGGTAATATCACTGTCAAATGAATATCCATGCTCCAAAATGTTTGTAATCGATTCATCTGTACCATTGTGAAACTGTCTTCTCCCTCAGTGATGCTGACAGATAAATCCTTAGGGAAGGAAATTTCACTTCACATCCTTTGTGTAAAATCTGGGCAGCTTCAGTCTGGGTTATTGATAAAGTCTGCTAACAGTGTAATTTAAAGCAATCTGGTTACTTTTAAAATTGCAGACATCAAAGGTAGTCATCTAAGTGTTCAGCTCGCCTGTTAACTGAGTGCCTATCTGGGGAGAAAAAAAAGCTCTCCTAATAAAGAATGTGTTGTCATTTTTTTCCACCATTGCATGTCTTTACTACAGTACAGTACTTCTAAAAGCTAAACATAAAATATTAGAGGAATTACTTTTAACATGAATGATAAATACACATGCGCACAAATATCCAAAGCCTTCAGCATCATAAGACATTTCTTACCTTAGCCACAGACAGTTTCCCAGCTTCCTCTCTGGGAGGCACTTTAGGAATCTCTGTCCGCTTTTTCTCCTCAGCTGCCACCACATGAACTTTGCACCATCCACATGAACCTCTCTGCCCTACAGGCACACCTTCCCACAAAACTGATCTTTGGCTGATTTTTTCTGGCCATACACAGTACTGTATATAAAGTACTAGCATTATTTGTACTTTTACTTACATTGTATATTTCCAGTTATACTTTAATATTAACCTGTCCACTATAACTGCTGCACATGCTATATACTAGTTTATTAATCTTACTATGTTCATACTGTTATTACTGCTCATACTCTTAGTTCTGCTCATATTGTATATTTCACAGTGTATTCATCTTTACCCCTTACCATTATTTATCACCCCTATATGACTGTACACAACTCTGCAACTTTTTTGTACTCATGGTTAGATGCATACAATTTAATCAAGACTACAGACAAGATGCATAAACATCTCTATCTTGGGAAACTAACTATTTAAAAATAATGTATGAATATCAAAACAATAAGTAAAAACTACAATTTTAAATGATAAATTTAACATTTTAATTTAAAGCATTATCAAGAAAGAGTTCCAAGATTACAGTATCATGTACACAGTGACGGAAGAAAACCTTTATTGAAGTAAAAGTACTAATGCAACAGTGTACAAATACTCCATTAACATTATCTCCACTTCACTCAAGTTCCAAAGAGAAGGAAGCAGAAGGAGAGCTGGCAGCAGCTCTGGAGACTGAGCTTCAGTTATCAGCTGAAATACCTTGAATTCAGCCCCCCCAGCACTGGTCTGATTTTGCAGATAGATTTGACCTAAAAGCAAGCATTGTGGACAACTATTAGAAAGTACCAGAAATATCCAGTCTTCTTGCTACTGGTCTTGTTTGCTTATTTAGGCAATATACAGGCATCCATAGGCATCCATCCTTTAGGTGAATTTGAAAATATTCTTGGAAGGAGCTATGGTACAGTCTATTCTATGCTGAGTTCATGAGAGAGTTTTTTTTAGACTGTTAATCATACAGTCATACAGACTCCATTTCAATGTAAGAAATATGGTCTGGGTGTCATCATATAATCTGTAATTCATTTGTAAATTAAAAATGAAAAGTCCACAAATCGTCCAGCTAAATTATGTAGTCTATTTGTTTTTTGTTTTAAAACGAGAATAGAGAAAACAAAATCAATCCAGTCTTGTTTAATTAAATTCTGGGATTTGAGACAGACAGTATGACAGGGACTGACTGGAAATGGAAGTGAGGTTATGCTGTTGACTATAAAGTTATTTAAAAAAACAAACAAACTATAATGTTATTGAGAAACAATGTGAGAACCTTTAGACCGAACAATCTGAGAAGGAGCACAGGCTGTCTGTCCCAGAGGAGACATGAAAAGTGCAATAGACAAAATGGGACAGTTTTTTTTAATTTAGTTTTTGTAGTTTTTAGTTTTTTGTTTTGGAATAAAAAATAATGAAAAAATGACTTCTGTTTTGCTTTTTTTTATTTAGGGTATTTAGGGTACAGTTCCCTTGGTTAAAAAAATAATCTCCATTTCTAAGGTAGGAATTGATCATTATATTATTGATGGAAGATATAATATGTGTGTTGATTGGTCTCAGTGACGTACAGCGGAAGTGGCTATTTAATCTTTGTTCCGGACACATGGTGCAGGGTGGGCGTGTCCAGGACGCTGATGTAAACAGAAAATACGCCTCATCCCCGGTCGGATAAGTCATAGTGTCGCGAAAAGGCGAGATTAGGCCATTTAGCCTTTATCGGTCGAAGGAAACGTCCGCGTCCATCGTGCGTGATATGCATTAAGGCGTACATAGGTGACGCCATGGACTTCTACATCAATTTGAAGGTGAATTTCAGGGGAAATTCCAAAAATCTTCTCCTCTCGGGATCTGAGACCAAGAGCTGGGAGTCGATGGAGGCCATGGTAAGAGTGGGGAATTACCGGGCCCGTTTTCAGACACCTCCATCACAGTCACCCTGCTGCTGTTGTGCTCCCACACACCCTCTTTTCTTGGCTGTAACGTTAATAAGTTACGACGAAGATGGGTAACATTGGGATGTCGTGGTGAGTCTTAAGGTGATAGCTTACCACCTACAGATATGTTATCAGAGAGATGCTAATGACACACAGATTAGCGTCACCATCATGCTGCTCGTGGAGCCTTATCCTCCATCAGACTGACAACACAGCAGAGATAACGTTTGTTTATGACCAGAAAAAGTTCTCTGAGCAGTTTGAATGCACAAACCCACCATTTGAAATGTATACCAATGGTCTGTTAGCTGCAATGGAAATGTAACCCAGTGCTAATGTGAGTGCATGCATCAGACTGTAGAAGTTGTTGATAACAGAACATCACTGCAAAGAATGCATTTTATAGAATGATTGTATTTACATAATTTGTTTAAGGGCAAGTGCTAAGTTAAATGTTATAATTGTTATGTTTTCCCATCCTTAACCATGATCATGTTGTGTACAGTTAAAAAACAGTTTGGTGAAGGAAGATGAGGCTTAGCAGAGTATGTATGTGAAGGACAGACTCAATCAACCCAATTAAAAAAAGTGTCTGTGGCTGCTATTCAAAACTATATGGCTGATGAGTCACCATGGATTACACATTTCAGGCAGTTGGACTGTTTGCTGTTTTGCTGTTTGATATGAAGCCACCTGAGGGTCATTAGATAGAAAATAAATGTGAAACCAAGTGAAAAGTGTAATAGGAATTAGTGTGGATAGGGGATATTGTGAAGGTAAATAATATATGTGGCCAATGCAAGAGAATACAATTTGTGAAGTTGTTGAACAAAAATCTGAGCATGTTGAATTTTCACTTGTATAGAATCTGCACAGGCATGTTGGCTGGATTTGAAGTCATAGAAAAAAGCAAACACATGAGAACTTGTTGAAAGTAAGTAGTAAATTTGAATGCAGAACTTTGTGCGCAGAAAAAATTCACACACCCATGTTTGGTATGTGAAATCACATACCAAACATCAACATCCGGGCTGTTGAGATGGAGAGTGGTCTCTTTAGATGTGAGTACACTCTCTGATTTCTCGTTTCATCCACTCCACTTTCCCGCAACTGAACATTAGCCAGGAGCAGCCAGGTCAAAGCTGTTAGCTTAGTTCTTACGGAAAACACAATTTGAAGTTGTTGGAAATATGACCTGTTAGGTAATGCCACATTGAACCTCACTAAGTTCTTCAGTTCAACCAATTCTGCTTTACTTGTTTGGCATTTACATCTTATAGAGTGCCATGTATGACAGCCTCTGCACTCCTTGGATACTTTAACTTTTTTGGTTTATCTGTTCAGTTTTTAGAGGTCTCTCACTGATAACATTTGCCTTAAACATCTGGCAACCGGTTGAACTTTTTCCACTGGTTTTCACTGAACTGGTAGCTCTTACACGAAACTTTTAGTTTAAGCAACAGTAGCTCTCTCTGGGTTTTGCGGATAATGCAGACAGGGAAAACAACAAACCTTATAGCAGATGACCGTTCTCTGGGCAAAAGGTTGGACTGTTTGGTTATCAGCCGCTCTGTTCCTCACTGAAACCTGGCTAATGAACATGTTCTTGATAATACTCTGACTGCTGGGCTTCCATCTTCTCTAGGTGGAATGTAAAATTGAGCTAATTACAGAAAGTTATTGTCACACTTTTAAGGAAATTGTACTGTCCTCAGTTAGAAAAAACTTTAACTTCTCCATTGTCCATCTCATTGTGGAGGTTTTTCTGGTTTATTCTGGTCATGTTCACATCCCACCTCTGGCCTCTGTAAATGATTTGTTACAACACATGGCTGACCAGAAAATTAACATGGAGCAAAAACATCCAGACTCCCTGCTCAGTATTCTTGGGGACCTCACAAACAAACCAGTAAAATACAGACAGATTATTTATTGTCCCACAAGGAATAAAAACACACTTGACCACTGCTGTACCATTGTAAAGGACGCATATCGCCTGTTGCCTGTGCTACTTTGGGACTTCCTGATCATGTCCTGGTTCATGTTTTCCCAAGCTTTGACTTTGGCTGCAGTTATTGGAGTTAATGGCTATATTTACACCAAATGTACCAGGGACATTAGTCCAGAAACCATTTAAAGGAACTAAAAAGGTTCCTGGGACCGTTTGTCTGTGTTTCCACCGATGTGAAAAGACCCAGGATGATTAGGCAAATTAGTCCTCTGACGCAAAATGAATCGACAGCTGTTTTCCCACATCATTTTAGTGTGTGACTAGCTGTCAAACTGTTCCACTCACCTGTACTTTCAGCATAAGGACCATTTTTAATTTCAAGATATGCACTCTCACCTGGTTTAAATAAGACGCTTACTGCTGTATAATGGTAGAATTTACAGCCACTACCCCTCAGAGCATTGTAAATAGTAGAATATGATTTACTAGAACAGCCACAATACACACATTTGGTTCCATCCACAACTATTTACTAAAATACAAAAAATAAAAACATGATGAACAAGCACCTACCTGGATTAACTTTCTGACACATCATACATCTGTTTTTGTTAAGATATATGTGTGCTGACTAAAACCCTCCGAGACAACAGAACTCACTAATTGTACATGTTTCTTTTCCACTGCAGGAACTTAACACCCTGTGAACTATGCATTCACACAATGTCTGCAGAATGACTTTATCTTTATTAAAATGATTCCAGATAGGATAGCTGACCAGTCCTTAACAGATTTTGGTGTGTGTTTGTGCAGGTAAAGCGGTCCTTTGGTTTGTGCAGTCTTCAGCTGACCTATTTTGATGAGGAGAATGAGGAGGTGAGAGACTGTTTGTTGTTACTGGATTTGTCTTATTTGCTGTTTTTGCACTTTACAGTAAGTCTGGTCACCTAAAATCAATACCAGGATTTTTTGTCATATTTACCCTCATCATGGGATTGATAAACAATATCTTATGAAATACATCTGTGCACAACATTTTCTTTTGTACAAGTATAATTCATATTAATTCTTTGTACTTAGCAAGAAATAAATGTATGGATGATCGAGGACTATTTAACATATTCAGTAGTTTAGAACACATGTAAGCACTTGCTAATACAGGAAAACCAAACAAAAAATGCTGTTCTACATCTGTATCACCAAACCCATAACAAACTGGACACTGTGGTGAAAACGATCACAGATTCATATAAATAACCGTATCCCTTCCTCTTCCAGGTATCCATTAACAGCCAAGGTAAGTAAACAAAAACAGTCACACAGTATATTCAACAAAAAAATCTATAAGCTTTAGAATCAGATGCACTTTGACATCATTTTAAGAATTCATTTTGTTATGCTTTTGTTCTAGTGGAGTATGGAGAGGCATTAAAGGTAAGATGATTTGAAGTTCAGTTACTGTTCACATCATGTCAAAGAAATCGTTGTTGCGACAGCTTGTTATTAAAAAGGATGACAGAAAATTGGAATGTAAATTGGAATGCTCATAGCAGTTTTCTTGAAAATTTTATTTTAATTAATGCAGTAGTAGCTAACTTATTTGACAATGACTTTAAGTCATATTGGCTAAAACTGTCACAATGTCTTAACAGTAGTACATGAAAATGTCATGAAATTAAATAAAAGTGTCCTGAAACTTGACTACATTCTGTGACAAACAAGTTACCTCCACAAGGAGGCATCCATAATGAGATCTCACAAAACCAGCAGGGATTCTGCTCCTATTTCTGTGAGTTCTACGAGTGTAAGCACAGCCCAGCCCGGTTCCAAAACAAAATGAAGTATGATTCATCTGATATTAGTGGGAACATACCAGAAGCTACAGTGTGGGCTGGCAACAGCAAGGTGTAACATGTACTAATGGAGCACAGCTAGAAAAAGTTGTATAGAGTAGTAAGTGAATACAGTCATTTCTTGTCAACAACAGTTTGCAGTGTAAAAGAAACATATAACTTGAAGCCATGAATGTCACAACAACAATATTGCCAAAGAATTAATGAATCAATTAAACAAAATAAAAACATCTCTACAATGTTTTCATTTCATATTTATAATAGTTTGCTATTGTTAGCATCCATTTTAGCATGCATATGCATAAGCACTAATGTATCTAATAACCACTGTATGAATCTTAGACTTCAAGCAAACAAAACAAGCTAATGATATCAAGTTAACTAAGAATCTATTGTTTTTCCTTGTTAGATTAGGTTAAGTTAGGTTTGGATAACATTAAAAAGTTATCTTCACGGGTAACGTTATCTTCACAAGTCTAAAGTGAAGCATCTTGAACTGTTTTATTCACTGTATTTACAAAGAAAGTATGACTAGGTTGGTTCAGATATATGAAATGTTGTGACAGAATATTAACATATTAATATTTTAGTTCGTTTGCTTGCTAGCTAAGGAAAAATCTAGCACATAGACAGCACCTTAGGGTACATAAAACAGGTGATGTACAACATGTTTATGGTCATTTATTGACAAAAATGAGGCCATTCCCACTAGCCTAGAAAATAGTACTAATTAAATACAACATTTTGTTGTTCTTCAGGTTGCTTTATCAGTCAGGATGCCATCCATACACTCAAACCCCAACTTTAACCAGAGGATTCATGGTTAAAGTTTTACCACCGTATTATGATGGATCATGATCATTGTTTATTTAAGTTTCACTTTTATTTTTGACACATTGCATTTTTCTCTCTCCTTTTTCTCATTTGCTATGTCCAAAGGTGCAAAAGTTCAGGAGTTGTCATAGGACACATGAGCTTCCTCCATGACAACTCCGGAGACCAAGGCTGGTGTCTCATCCCCAGCAAAACATTTTTGTTGTTATCAGAAGGAAACACAGCTTAGTTAAATTGATCCAGATTTTTTCCAAAAATAGCATAAAGATAGACTAACCCATTTACTATTTTCTAGAGTGCAGCAAGGCAGGGGAACCGATTGCACATGAACGTGTATGAGACTCGGGGCCAGGCAACGAAAGTCCCGACCACCAAGGCCAGTGGAACAGAGCCTAAGAGGGGTTTCAGACCCCCACAGCACTGCTCCACCCTCGCCCAGGTGGTCAGCCGCAAAATCCAAGCTGCAGTGCCAGAACAGGGCATGGTAAGTAACTAAGGTGATTGTTCATCAACCACTGAGCTGGTTTTGACAACCTAAGGAAATAATACATCTCACCACTGCCCTGTAGTATTATTGTAGTTGCATGGAACATTAATGAGGTAATGTACCCTTGGATTACTTAATATTTGGACGCAAAGTAGTTAATTAATCCCCTCAAATCAGTAGTGTTTAATTAAACACTCCATTGTCAGTTCATTAGCTACACCTGGCTAAAATGAATGCAGTCTAATACAGTTCTGCACTGAATCCTACTTTCATGAAGGTAAGCTTCACTTCTTGTGTAGTGATGTCCCGATCTTATCTCAAACAAATGTTATGGGCAGATCAAGGCATTTTTTAACTTTTAGCTATCACATAGGTCTTTTAACTGGTGAAGCTTTCTTGCACAGCAATGTAATGAATGCAGCTGTCATCAGCTCTCCTCTCAAGTTCCTGAGCTCCAAGTTTACGACATGCCTGAAGTTGAAATGGTGGATGTGATTATTTGCATATAGGTCGGGTAAGATTCAATAACAAGTGGTTACTGTAGACACATATAGATATGCATTTTAATGCTTGATCTGAACAAGCTCTTTGTCTGCTCTCTGTCATCAAGGCTATCATTTTGAGAAATGTGCTTATTTGCTGTCTTAGCTGAAAACAGAGACAAAGAGACTGTTATTGATTACATCTACCTGTACCCACTACTGCAAGCAATGTTTCTGTAAGTTATATTAGTAAATACTCCTGCCATGCAAAGATGTATCCATTGACCATATTAGAGAAAACACTTTGTATTGTGTGTTATCTATCAGTAGTGCAAATATAGATGAGATAAAAATAAAGGACATGCTGAGGGCTGAGCTAATTGAGGGAAAGCCTACATATAGCTGAGGTGCTGTTCTTGGCATGGTTTAGGTCCACTCTCAACCCGTTAGAGGACCAAGTGCACAAAATCATCCTATCCAACAGCCATTACCCCAATCAGACTCAATTAGAAAATTCTTTGAAGTTTGTTATTAATGGAATCAAGGGGAAATAATCTGTAGATCTGTAGATTCTTTTATTTTGTTGCTCTTATTCTGTTTATTTGTGTTTCATATAAAGTGATGCTCACAAAGGAGGAGATGGACATTGCTTGGTTGCTTGGTCATTATTTATCGACCATTGTTTCTGCTCCGTGTTTGCACATGCATGGAGGAGCTGTTTGCAGTCTGTGCTGGAGCAGGGACTGACTTCTTATTTTTTCATTCAGGCGTGGTGGATTCTTGTCAAATGGCTGTAGAGGCAGCAGGTGGAGCCAGAGGAGCCTAAGTTTTTGTCACAGATTATATGTCTCCTATATAATTTTTAGGACATGACAGGCAAATATGATGAAAGGTTATTTATATATTTTACATACTTCTAATTTAAGTTCAAGATCTGAGTGCTTCATCAACCTCTGTGTGTGCAGCATTGTATGTATTTCTTCCAGCAAAATTAAACAGGTAATGTGCATAACTAAACTTGGAACAGACAAAGACAGACACCGGAGAACACAATAAGAGAGACACAGATGGGATCACACAGAACATAGTGAGGACCACACCCACAGACACACCAACAGAAACATAGACAGGAGCACTGGCACCACAAGGTGAGCCTAACTACTAACTCTGTTAGTAGTTTTGTCCCTGTCAGTACTTGTAGGATAGTGACTTATTTTCGCCAGTAAACTGGTCAGCACTCAGGCAGCTGGAATGTTTTCTTTACTGCAGTGTCCCTTTAATTTTCAAAACTGTTTTACCAAACACTAAAATGAAATTACAGGGAAGTGGCTCATTAATTTAATTGAAGAATTTTCTTCTCTGGTCTGCCAAATTTGTAGCAGGTTAGCCATGCAGCAAGGGTTACAATAGTCATATACCATCAGGATAATTTGAAGATTTAGGGATGTAATAATGACATACAAATTCTACACCAGTTTTCTTTCTGTTTGTGTGGATGATATAATAGCTGGTTGATGGTTAAAATTATACTGAATCATTTACACTGACAGTGATATAATATTCAAGACACTGACATGCAGGTTTTATTTCATGAATATTCTCCTCTTCTACTGATCAGGTGCTTATGAAAGAAGTAAAGGGGACAAAAGAAGAAGACAAGACCCCTCCAGCCTGGTTCACCTCTTACATGGAGAAGGTAAGAACAACCTGATGAAGGTGACAAGTTTCCTTCAGCACAAGTCACTAAGAAACTGACTGATAAGAAACCACCAACCAGATTTACAGAAGTGCAAAAACACAGATTCAGTGAACCTTCTCCTTCCATCTTCTCCCTTCATCGCTCCAGTTTAAGGACCAGGTGGTTCGCGAGGCTGTGGAGAAGATCTGCCAGGAATTCTCTGGACAGTGCTGCATCCATAAGCCCCTAGGAGGAGGATCAGGAGGAGGAGGGGAAGGTAGAGGGGAAGCAGTAGGAGGAATGGAGGCCCAGCAGGTTCCTGAGGTTTCCTCCTCCACTCTGCCAGGAGCTCCATCCTCCTCCACTCCTCCCTGCTCCTCCTGCAGAGGGCAGACCACCGGTGGGGGATACCAATGCAGGTATGTGCTGTCGGCAGCTAACTGGCTAAAAAAATCAGTTTGTTTCTATTTTTTCCTGGTTGTTGCAGTGTCATTGAAGAGCTTCATTATATGCTGAGACCATGACACAGCAACCAATATAAGTGTGACAAAGCTGCCATTCAAGCTTAGAGAAAAATGGAGGACAAAAGCACACGCTACATGTACAAGGACATGCAGTGTGGTTCAGCTAGATTAAAGAATGTTAACAAGTCCAAGTCTCAGCCCAGGTTCAGCAGTCAGAGGTAACTCTGCCAGAAACTGTAAATGTACTACATTTACAGTTGCTGGCACCACCAAGAAATCCAGGAGTTCATGCTTAGTCCCACAAAAGCAAGACTCCATGGAGAGGTCTAAACAAGCTTGTGTATGCTGCTTCTAGATGCACTCATTAGAAGAGTGCCCAGCATGAGCCCTATCATTCACCGTGACAGAGGGAAACTTATTCATCAGGTTGGTGGTGAACACCAGAGAGTGGGCTGCACCCTCACGATTGGTGTCTGCTGTCTTAAGTGAAATTAGTGTGTGGAAACAGGAAGATAATTTTCGATAACAGTCTGAATCTCAGTATAAATATAGTTTTATTAAGATATTTCAGAGGGCTTCAGTTTTGAAATTCAGTATCAGACTGTCCTGATATTTCCTGAGTGACACCCTGGGGTGATGCTATCAGTGTGAGGTAAAATTAGACTGTGGCAACACAAAGTTTCCTTTTAATATCAATCTGAATATCGGTTATAGATATAGCTTTATTTATAGAATTCACAGGGCTTTGATTTTAAATCCTAACATCAGAATGAGTTGATAGTTTCTAACTGACACCCTGCAATAGTCTGTTTTCATTCTGGGTTGAAATTAGTGCCTGACTGCTAAATGTAGAGGAAACATTGGTCATATATGACATTGCTTTCATTTTGAAATCAGTTCTTACATGCTCTTGCCATAATGCCTAGTATATACATGTGCTGCAAAACAACATAGGGGATTAATTGACTGTGACTGTGGAAGCTGGCTTGACTGCAGTAGTTGATGCCACAGGATTTTTAGAATTACAGAATTACCCTCATCTAACTCTCCCTTTCATTTTCTAACATACCCTGTCTAACAAACCTCTCTCCATTTTACTTGTTTTGCTGTTCTCTTTTCTCTGCTCAGTGTGTGTACCTCCTGTACTCTGTGCGAGCCCTGCAGTTTCTCTCATGACCCCAGTCACAATCTGGTAAGAGCCAGGACTCCTCTGTCCATTCCGGAGCACGGATCACCTGCCCCAGACCACAGCAGGTACCACCAGTTTGTTGAAAATAATTTAATTTTCTGAACTTTCAATATTTTCTATATTTTTAGATATTTTACTATTTATTTAATCTGTTACCAATATCTATTATGCATATTATTTTAGGAGTAGATTCCTCCACTAATTACATAAAATAAAAAATGGCTCCGTCCTGTGTTCCAACTGTAAAGGAGTTGTTGTGAAGTAAATGTAAAGTAAATGTTAAACATGACAATATACTATTTTAGTTTTTTTAAATTAAATTAAATTATCAGTGAACACAAACTGCTTGAAATAATTATTCTGACCATTATCTGGTTGGTTTCTAATACCGTTTATCCTGGCGTAGATTTTTTGGGGACACTAGGTTGTAGGGAGGTTGTAGTGATGTGGCATAATTTGCAGTGGCATGTTTTGGCTCAAACACCGATTGGCTGTTTGTCTTTATGTGCATAGTCGTCATCCGCGTCTTCATGATGTTATCTCCCATTTTGTGTGGTTACTCCTTTTCAGGTTTTATAGGCGTGGTGACCGTAGTTTCAGAAAGGCAGAGAAGCAGCGGCTGAAAGCAGAGAAGCGCCTATTAAAGGCAGAGGTCAAAGAAATCCGGAAACAGCTGAGGATGGAAAGGCGGGGCATACAGTGGAGTTCTTCCCACAGAGATGGAAGCTCCTCCCCCGTCCTTCTGCAGCCTCGAGCAACCCAGCACAACAGCCCTGAGTAGGTTACTAAAAAAACACGGTCCAACTAGTTAGTTTATACACTAGTAAAAAGAGGTAATCTACTCAAATCTCATTAAATTAAAAAATGTGTCAGTTTTTCAGTAAATCCTTACCAGGGTATTTGTACCACAGGGGGTACTTCTGTAGTTGTCAGTGGGTTTGTTTAACAGTTTTGAAGTGGCTCAAGAAATCCTCTTTAGTTAGCTATAACAGCTTAATACCATGTGAGTGAACCCTAGTGAGCAAGCATGCACAGAAATGAAAATGTGAACAAAAAGATGGACAAATGATTAAATAAGTAATTATAGATAAAGAGTTGAAATATCAAGATAAAAGTGATGAAATAAATAGTAGTAGTAATTCATCTGACATCTGCTTATTGGGCCCCAACTGATGATAAAGGTAGGGAAACATAATATGATTTTTCCCTGTTTCAGATTTCTTCTACTTTTTAAACACAAAATATAGTTTGATGAGTCCATTTATTGAATGAAAATACTTTAACACTTTTACTCAATGTGAATAAGTAACTGCTTGAGCTTTATATCACGGACCTATGACTGGACATTCACCCTCAGAAGTTTCTTGTAGAGAGCAGAAATAATGCTTCCATCAGTTTTCAAGGTTAATTGCTTTTAGCATTCTACAACACAGGGCTGTACAACAGAATACGTGCCGTAGTCCCTTTATGCGACGTACAAAAGAAAAACAACAAGAAATTATTTATATTTAGTTTGTCTTCCAAAGAGTCGAAAGTGGAAGTTTTCAACACATTATCCTAATGTTGCATTATCCTAAATATTATTTCAATAAAATGATAATTGTAAAATAGAACAAGAATAAAGATTAAAATAAATAATAGATAATAATGTCCTTAAAGACCTTAAATAATAATTAAATAAAAGTAGTCTTAGGGCAATCCATAGGCAGTGTCCTCATTCAGGATCCCAGTGGCCTGAGGGAAGAAGGTCTTCCTGAGCCTTTCAGTGCTGGCCTGGTGTATCCAGTATCTTTTTCTTGACTGCAGCCGGGAGAAAACTCTTTGCAGGACTTTTGTGATCACTGCAGAGTCAGTACTTGAAGCTGTCCACCCTCATCAACATGGACCTATTGGTGTTAAGGGGGGGGTGTTGATGATGATAATGTGATTCACTGGAGGAATGGCTCTGTAACCCCCTCTAGACAGATATTTCGGTGACTTTCTTTTTCATATCTTCTGGAATACAGTGGTGTTTGTTTAGACCTTTTTAGCCAACTTCATGTTGCTGGAAAGGCTTTATTTAAGTCATATTTAGACTCAGGGCTGGCAATCAGACTTGATTTTGTCTGTCAAGTTGGACCCAATTTCAATAAAATTTGGTTAATTGGTTGAATTCGTAACAAAGGGGAAATTACTGAAATTATTTAAACACAGGTTCTTTGTTAAGTTTTGATCGAAGATCTGAAAAAATTAAGTGTGTTGAATATAGAAAAATAGAATAAATCAGGAAGAGAGAAAGTACTTTTTCATAGCACTATAGATTCATTTCATCTAGGAGATGCAACAAATGATCAAACCTGGTGTGAACATTGGTAAAAACATTTTTAAAAGAACAAGATAGATGCTGGAAACAAATATTTTATTTCTTGCCCAGGCGTCCAAAGCGTCCCTGTCCCCTGGTGGTTCCAGCCATGACAGCCGCATTTCTAGATGAAAATCTTCCTGATGGAACCCGACTGCGTCCTGGGACCAAGTTTATCAAGTACTGGAAGATGAGGAACACTGGAACAATCAGATGGAGCACTGATACTAAGGTAAAAAAACCTACTGTTATTTAGTCAACTGTTTTTCCATGGGGTTATTTAAAGAACATAAATTATTCCCATGGTAGCATGTATGTGTTCAGAAAATTTGAGATAGAGATTAAGAGATACCCAAATTCAACAATTTTACCTTGTTATGCCATCAGCGAAAAATGATTGGAGCCTAGACAATGGAAAGGGTTTTTCATCTGGGTAGCATGAATGGGCCTGATTAATACCATCAAGGTCCACTAATTAATTTCTAAAACATTCTGTGTATGTAAGGAAAAAGTGTCAGACAGGGGTGAGTTTACGTTTTGTATTTTAGTCAAATGTTTCCGCAGTTATTTAAAGGCTTGTCATGCTTTCACAGACATTCAGACTAAATAACTTGTAAATATACCTCTGATAACCTCTGATAATAATCCGCCTCCTGTGGTCCTGCCTGTTGTCTCTAAAGCTATTTGTAAAAATCTACTGCGCCTGGGTCAAAACAACCAATCAGAGCAGGAGGAGTGTCTGATGCAGCGTCAAAGTTCATGAACACGTTGCAACGCTCCGGTCAGCACGCGAGCACTCTCACTGTCATGCTCAAGCTCTTCCGGGTCACTGCAGGGTCAGGAGTGATAAAACTTCAGTACAGGCAATACATTATCTATTAAATGCCTTGGGTCTGTAATAATAAACATTGTCACACATATTTTATTATCATTTGAATTTTGAAGAGTAAATACTCTTACTGTAGTTAAAGCACCACTGGTATGTGAGCATCATCTCTAGCCTTCTATACCTGTCACGCTTTCTGAGCGTGACATCAGGAAGACTTTCAAGCATGTGAAAACCAAGGAACTAGCAGGACCAGATGATATCAGTGGGCAGGCACCCAAGCTATGTGCTGAACAACTGAACAAGTTGTTATGGTGTTCACACTGATATTCAACTTGTCCCCGGCAACTTGTCTTACCCGCATGAAGAAGTCCACCATCGTTCCTGTGCCAAAGAAAAGTAAAACAAACCTGCGCGGCAGGCTTTTCCATTACACAGTTCTAGCACTACTCGACTCGACTCAGTTTCTGTGTGTTTTCCATTACAATAACCACCTCAGCGTGGGTGGAATTGGTCGTCATCATAGCAACGCGGCCGATTGAAACTCCAGTGACGTCATTTGTTATGCAACACAAACACGAAACGACTATGGAGGCCACCAGACAAAGAAATGTCTGCACCTCGTCTTTGCTCCACAGGGTTGATTTCTGTGCAGCCATCTCTGGTTGTATCGTGTTTGCTGTTATTGCGTTTTCAAAAATGGCGGGGTTGACTCTTATGAACATGAGTCGCTCTCCTGACTCAATCTAGTGACGTCACGCCCTGGCCAATCAGTGGCCTGCCGTCTGCCAACGTCACATTTTCGGCTTACTTAACTCAGCTCGCTTGGAACCCCGGCCGAGTAGGTACTAGAAAAAAGTACCGTGGTACCAGGTACTGACACGTAATGGAAAAGCCTAAAAGTCGAGCCGAGCCGAGTAGATGCTAGAGGAAAAGCGCCATTAGTGTCCACTTCACAAAGGGCCTCACCTAGGTGCTGCATACTGACGTGGTGAGAAAGACAAGGCAGGGACTATTTCACCTCAGACGCTGAGGCGCACCAAAGAGGAGTGACAGAAAAGAAAAGAATGGTTCATTCAGCTAAACATATTATGGGCAGTGTTGTACCCTGCATAAAAGACATTTATACCAGGTAGTGTAAGACTAAGGCTAAGGCAACAATTAAGTATTCCAGCCCCCAGATAACTGCCTTTCCTCCCTCTGTGGTTGAGAAGAAGATACTGGATATACCAGGCCAGCACTGAAAGGGTTAGGAAGGCTTTCTACCCTCAGGCCATGAGGATCCTAAATAAGGGGCTTGATAATCACCTTAAGACCATTTTTAGTTACTTACTATTCAAAGTTGCTAGAACTATGGTTAGTTGACATTATTACCTATCTATATATATTTTATTCCTTATTCTTGTTCCATTTTGTACCTATTTACATGTATTTCACTGTGAGTATACCAAGTGCAGTATGATTATATGCAAAAATAAATAAACTTGTGTGCTTTCTGTAGCTTAAGTTCATGTGGGGAAACCTGGCAGTGGGATCTGGGGACCGTTGGAGGGAAGTGTCTGTTCCATTCCTCCAGCCAGGACAGGTAAGATGGCACCATGACCAAGTTTTCATTTTCATTCATACATTGGTAAAGTATCTGAACTTGTCAGCCAGCTCATCTGTCTTGTTTTCTCTTAACACTGAATCACAAGAATATGGTTAGTACTGTTGTTTGCAGTAGACTGCACTGCTTCCTTGGAATGTTGATGATCTACAACATTCTTTCTGCAACTCCAGGTTGGTATAGTGAGTGTAGCACTGTGTGCTCCCACTGTGGAGGGCTCCTATACCTCTCACTGGCGTCTTGCCCATGCTGGAGAGCAGTTTGGACCCAGGGTCTGGTGCAGTATTGTGGTTGATCCTCTGGCCCCAGGTCCTATGATGGCTGATGGGATACTGGTGTCACCCTGCGTCACACCACAGGTTGAACAAATAGATGAATGAAAACAGGAATGTTGATGGAAATTAGACAATGTTGAAAATTAAATAATTGCATGGATGTGAATAAATACACTAAAATACACACATATAGAGACATACTGTAGATATGGGTGGATATAGTATCAAACTGAAATGATTTGATTTTATTGACAGGGTAAGAACCCAGTGGAAAAGGATGGAAAACCCTGTGAGGCTTCTAGGGAGGAACCATTAATGTCAGTAGACCAAGAAGAGCACTACATTCCATCTGTTGACCTGTTAACTGCACAGGTAATAATCTACAATTATCACACTGCTGTACACTTAGCTACTTAAAGCAACAAATGTTGAGTTTTTGGATGCACCAATCCAACAATTTCTCCCCCTACACTGATTTTGATCCCTAAAGCGGTATTGGCCCAAACCGTACAGTGTGTCTCCATGTGCTCTTTGACAAAGACAAAGGATAGGTCAGATCCAATATATATATTGTGGGTGATGGAAGTGGAGACAGGTGAGGAGACTTATGGAGAACAGGTAAAAGTAATTGGGGCAGAGCAGGTTATATATATATTAAAGTAAAAAGAAAAGTTCTACATACCTACTGGTAATTACAGATACATTAATGTGTAAGAGTCTCTTTAATGTTTCAGATATTCTAATTTAAATATATATATATATATAATATATATATATATATTAAATTTAATATATATATATATATATATATATATATATATATATATATGTGTGTGTGTGTGTGTGTGTGTGTGTGTGTGTGTGTGTGTGTGTGTGTGTTTTTTTGTATATATATATATATATATATATATATATATATATATATATATATATATATATATATATATATATATATATATATGACAGTCTGACTGTGCAAAGTAACTAGTAACCTATATATATATATATATATATATATATATATATATATGTATAGAGTGTGTGTGTGTGTGTGTGTGTGTGTGTGTGTGTGTGTGTTTTGTGTGACAGACTGTGCAAAGTAACTAGTAACCAGAACTGTAAAATAAAAGTTGTGCTCTCTAAACTATAGGATTATGAAGGAAGTAAGAAGCATGAAATGTTGTCAGTGTTAGTCAGCTGTAAAAGGCAACACTTCATGGTTAAAAATAAAGGCCAAAGGTGCCTTCACATTAAATTTACTGTGAAGCACACATAGGACCCGGCACATACAGTATCAGGGGTAATTTGCATAAAGATACAGTAAATTAACAAAGCCAAGATAAATCTGTATTTAGAGTCACAGTTTCACATATAATAAACTTTTAAAGTTCTGATACTGATACTTTTTATATTTTTTTAAATATCCAAAACCATTCTCCTTTCTCCTCCTATAAAACATTGTAATATTTTTGGTGACTGATTTTGCTTCTGTTTCTTGTTTATTATGATTAATCAATTAATCATGTGATTTAGTGTGCACCCCTCCTTGAACCGCCACCTTACTGTGGTGGAGGGGTTTGTGTGCCCGAATGATCCTAGGAGCTATGTTGTCGGGGGCATTACGCCCCTGGAAGGGTCTCCCATGGCAAACAGGTCCTAGGTGACGGGCCAGACTAAGAGCGGTTTCAGAAGCCCATCATGAATAGTAGTAAAACAACAAGGACCGAAGTTATGTCGCCCTGGATTGGCGTTACCGGGGCCCCACCCTGGAGCCAGGCCTGGGGTTGGGGCTCGCAGGCGAGCGCCTGGTGGCCGGGTCTTTGCCCACGGGACCTGGCCGGGCTCAGCCCGAAATGGCGGACGTGGGCCCGCCTTCCAGTAGGCTCACCACCCGCAGGAAGGTCTGTGAGGGGCCGGTGCAATGTGGTTTGGGTAGCAGTCGTGGCGTGGGGGGCCTCGGACGACGACCCAATCCTCTGGACCAAAACTCTGGCAATAGGGACATGGAATGTCACCTCGCTGGGGGGGAAGGAGCCTGAGCTCGTGCGGGAGGTTGAGAGGTACCGGCTAGAGATAGTCGGGCTCGCCTCCACGCATAGCTTGGGCTCTGGAACCCAGCTCCTTGAGAGGGGCTGGACCCTCCACTACTCTGGAGTTGCCCAGGGTGAGCTGGCGGCGGGCTGGTGTGGGCTTGCTTATAGCTCCTCAGCCAGCTCAGCCGCCATGTGTTGGAGTTCACCCCGGTGAACGAGAGGGTCGCTTCCCTGCGCCTTCGGGTTGGGGATAGGTCTCTTGCTGTTGTTTGTGCCTACGGGCCGAACAGCAGTACAGAGTACCCGGCCTTCTTGGAGTCCCTGGGGGGTACTTAATGGTGCTCCGACTGGGGACTCCATTGTTCTACTGGGGGACTTCAACACTCACGTGGGAAAGCGACAGTGATACCTGGAGGGGCGTGATCGGGAGGAACGGCCTCCCCGATCTGAACCCGAAGCGGTGTTTCTGTTATTGGACTTCTGTGCTAGTCACAGTTTGTCCATGACGTAACAACACCATGTTCTGAAAGCATAAGGGTGTCCATCAGTGCACGTGGCACCAGGACACCCTAGGATTTTAGGTCGGAGGTCGATGATCGACTTTGCTTTGTTGTCGTTTCATCTGATCTCCGGCCGTATGTCTTGGACACTCGGGTAAAGAGAGGGGCTGAGAGCTGTCAACCGATCACCACCTGGTGGTGAGTTGGATCCGCTGGCAGGGGAGGAAGTTGGACAGACCTGGCAGACCCAAACATACATTGTGAGGGTCTGTTGGGAACGTCTGGCCGAGCCCTCTGTCAGGGAGGACTTCAACTCCCACCTCCGGAAGAGCTTCTTCACAGATTCCGAGGGAGGCTGGGGACATTGAGTCCGAGTGGACCATGTTCTCTGCCTCCATTGTCGAAACGCGGCAGTTCGAAGTTGTGGACGCAAGGTCTCTGGTGCCTGTCGTGGCGGCAACCCCGAACCGGTGGTGGTGGACACCGGAAGTAAGGGATGCCGTCAGGCTGAAGAAGGAGTCCTGCTCATCGGGCCATGTTGGCCTGTGGGACTCCTGACGACGCAGTTGACAGGTACCAGGCAGGCCAAGCAAGCCGCAGCCCGGACGGTCCTGGAGGCAAAAACTCGGGTCTAGGAGGAGTTCGGTGAGGCCATGGCATGGAGGAGGACTATTGGTCGGCCTCGAAGAGATTCTGGCAAACCGTCCGGCGCCTCAGAAGGGGGAAGCAGTACTCTGCCAACACTGTTTACAGTGCGGGTGGGGAGCTGTTGACCTCAACTGGGGACATTGTCGGACGGTGGAAGAAATACTTCGAGGATCTCCTCAATCCCACCGACTTGCCTTCCAATGAGGAAGCAGAGGCTGGGGACTCTGAGGTGGACTCGTCCATCACCCAAGCTGAAGTCACTGAGGTAGTTCGCAAGCTCCTCCTCGGTGGCAAGGCGCCGGGGGTGGATGAGATCCGCCCTGAGTACCTCAAGTCTCTGGATGTTGTGGGGCTGTCTTGGCTGACACACCTCTGCAACATTGCATGGAGGTTGGGGACAGTACCTCTGCCTCTGGAGTGGCAAACCTGGGGTGGTGGTCCCTCCTCTTTTTAAAAAGGGGGACCGGAGAGTGTGTTCCAAGTGTGTTCCAACTACAGGGGGATCACACTTCTCAGCCTCCCTGGGAAGGTCTAGGTCTACGCCAGGGTACTGGAGAGGAGAATTCGGCCGATAGTCGACCCTCGGATTCAGGAGGAACAATGCGGTTTTCGTCCTGGTCGTGGAACACTGGACCAGCTCTATACTCTCCGCAGGGTGCTTGAGGGTTTATGGGAGGGAGTTTGCCCAACCAGTCCACATGTGCTTTGTGGATCTGGAGAGAAGGCATTCTAATGACCGTAAGGTGTCCCTCGTGGTATTCTGTGGGGAATGGGGGTGCTCCACGAGTATGGGGTCCGGGGGCCTTTGCTAAGGGCTGTTCGGTCTCTGTCAATGACGACCGGAGCAGGAGCTTGGTTCTTGCATTGCCGGCAGTAAGTCAGACCTGTTCCCAGTACATGTTGGACTCTCCGGCAGGGTTGCCCTTTTGTCACCGGTCCTGTTCATAATCTTTATGGACAGGATTTCTAGGCGTAGCAAGCCAGGGGCCGGAGGGAGTCCGGTTTGGTTTAAGATCCACAGGATTTCATCTCTGCTTTTTGCGGATGATGTTGTCCTGTTGGCTTCATCAAGCCAGGACCTTCAGCATGTGCTGGAGCGGTTTGCAGCCGAGTGTGAAGCGGCTGGGATGAGAATCAGCACCTCCAAATCCGAGGCCATGGTTCTCGACCGGAAAAGGGTGGCGTGCCCTCTTCCGGGTGGGTGGAGAGGTCCTGCCTCAGGTGGAGGAGTTCAAGTATCTCGGGGTCTTGTTCACGAGTGAGGGAAAGATGGAGCGTGGGCGTGAGAGATTGACAGGCGGATTGGTGCAGCAGCGTCCGCAGTTATGCGGTCGGTGTACCGGACCGTCGTGGTGAAGAAGGAGCTGAGCCGAAAGGCGAAGCTCTCGATTTACCGGTCAATCTACGTTCCCCACCCTCACCTATGGTCATGAACTTTGGGTAATGACCGAAAGGACAAGATCGTGGATACAAGCGGCCGAAATGAGTTTCCTCCTCGCATGGCGTGGCTGGGCGCTCCCTTAGAGATAGGGGTGAGAAGCTCAGTCACTCGGGAGGAGCTTTCGGAGTAGATAGAGCCGCTGCTCCTTCATATCGAGAGAGGAGTCAGCTGAGGTGGCTTGGGCATCTGTTTCGGATGCCCCCTGGACGCCTCCCTAGGGAGGTGTTCCAGGCATGTCCCACCGGGAGGAGGCCCTCGGGGAAGACCCAGGACACGCTGGAGAGACTATGTCTCTCGGCTGGCCTGGGAACGCCTCGGGGTCCCCCCCCCGGAAGAGCTGGAGGAAGTGTCTGGGGTGAGGGAAGTCTGGGCATCTCTGCTCAGACTGCTGCCTCCGCGACCCGGCCCCGGATTAAGCGGATGAAGATGGATGGATGGATGGATGGATTTAGTGTGCACTTAAAGTTAGGGTAGAGACCAAAGTAAAGAGACACTTGAAACATCAAAATTCAGACAGCAGCTGAAATGTCCTGACTTTTAATTCCTAGTATAAGTAAAAAACACAGCCTCCTCATTCCCCATAATGTAGCTCAAAAGTATCTTTAATTAGCTATCTGTTGTTCCTGGTCTCTCAGGATCTTCTGTCTTTTGAACTATTGGACATCAACATCGTCCAGGAGTTGGAAAGTGTCCCAAACAACACTCCTGCTGGTAAGAGTTTTAGTGGTTTTTAGTTGTTAGTGGTTGGTTCAGGAACATTGAAAGCGTGTGTTTAGAAGCTTACACTACTGTTTTGTATCAAACCTACAGACAGATATTTTAGAAGAGGGAAAAAACAGACAGTGGGATAATAAAAGGCTTCCCTGGTGCATGTACAATCATTGCATTTGTTTTTGCAAGCAGTTTCCATTGTAATTACAAATCAACAAGTCTGTATCAGTGTAGTGTTTTGGTACCCGTAGTTACCTGACAAATAAGTAGACTTGTGTTCAGTAAATTTCCTGTCTTTTCTCTGTCCAGCTATGACTCTGTGCATGTCCCCTCTGCCTCAAGATGGCTACCTGCAGGACAAGAGCAGTCCTTCATTGGGTCTCATCCAGGAAGAGAGTGAAGTTATTAATAGCATCATGGGTAATGGAATTTCCTATTCATGCTTTTTCAAGGTCCTTGATAGGGTTTTGTTGATAGTTTGATAAATGAAAATCCAGAATGGAGCAGGATTAAGTGATCTGGGTAACAGGCTTCATTTACCAAAGCATGCACAGAACAAGTTCTAAATGTTTGTGTAAGAACTACCTGTATGAAAATGAAAATATTCTTTATTAAACATACATACTTTAAGTATTGCTCCAAGAATTGCCACCTTCACGTGATGGAGGCATCGCATATCCCTGTACGGGGGCTGTGTTGTCAAAGGCAGTAGTCTCTGGTAGGGTCTTGCGCATCCTGGTTGAGGACGTGGAATCTTGGAGGGCCATGGGTTCTGGGTCTCCTGTACAGCAGACATGTCCCGGAAGGATAGGAGGACTGCAGCTTAGGCGGTCAAAGAGGAAATTCTGGCAAAACATCAGATGAGTTAGGAGGGGAAAGCAGGACTTTAGGCTGTTTACAGCAGGGAAGGAGAACTGCTGACCCAGACTGGGGATGTTGTTGTGCAATGTAAAGAGCACTTTGAGGAACTCCTGAACCCAGCGTCCCAGCAGTGGAATGGTAGGTCAACTCTTTACCCTTTTGGGGTTACTCAGAGGGGCATGGGAGTTTGCTTAATCAGTCTTGTGTTTTGTGGGAGACACTGGGAGACACTGGGAGACACTGCAGGAGTATGGGGTATGGGGCCATTTCATCCAGTCCCTACATAAACAAAGCAGGAGCTGTGTCCATATTCTCAGCACAAAGTCAAACACGTTCTCGGTGTTGACCTCTGCCAGCATTGCACCTTGTCACCTGTTTATGATATTCATGCACAGGATATCAATATCAAGGTGCAGTCAAAAGGTGGTTTGTAGACCTCAGAGTAGCATCTCAGCTATTTGCAGATGATGTGGTTCTGTTAGCGTCCTCAGACTGTGAACTCCAGCATGCACTGGGGTGGTTTGCAGCTGAATATGAAACGCTCAGGATGAGGATCAGCACCTCCAAGTCTGAGGCCATCGTTCTCAGTCGGTAAAGGGTGGATTGCACTTCCTGGGTTGGGAATGAGCTACGCCCCCTCAAGCAGAGGAGTTGAAGTATCTTGGGGTCTTGTTCACAATTCAGGGTAAAATGGAGTTTGAGATCAACAGGTGGATTGGTGCAGTACACAGTAATACGGGCATTGTATCGGCCCTGTTGTGGTGAAGAGAGAGTTGAGCGTGAAGGCAAAGCTTTCAATTTACCAATTGTTCTACATGCCAACCCTCACTTGTGGTTATGAGCTTTGGGTAGTGACTGAAACAATGAGATGACAGATACAAGCGGTTGCAGTGAGTTTCCTCCTCAGGGTGGCTGGGCTGAGAGAAAGCTCAGATATCCAGGGGGAGGTAGGAGTAGAGCAGCTGCTCTCTCTTGCATCAAAAGGAGCCAGTTGAGGTGGTTCAGGCATCTGATCAGGATGCTACCCGAGGGCCTTCCCCTGGAGGTCTTCTGGCAACATCTATTGGGTGAGAGACCATGGGGCAGACCCAGAACACGCTGGAGGTATTATGCAACTCATCTGGCTTTGGAACGCCTCAGGCAAGGAGGTGGAATGCGTCGGAGAGGGACGCCTTGGCCACCTTGCTTAGTCTGCTGCCCCTGCAACTTGGCCATGGATAAGCAGAAGAAAGTGAACATACATACTCACACCTTCTGGCAAAAAACTAATAAATCCTAATTCCTTAATGTTGAGTTAGTTATTATGTAGCAACAGAGAAGACTGAAGGTGAGAGGCATCACAGACACTGACACTGTGGCATATTAGGAGAAAGCTTCTCAAAAAATGCACTTAAGCAAGAGACTCATGAACCTAAGTGTCATGATATGGGTGTTCCTGCATTGCTACTGTTGTAATTGTAATTAGTGTAATTGTAGTGTAATTTTACACTGTGTTCCACAAATAGCACACTTTTATAATTTTTGACACATTTATTACCTTACAATTAGTTATTATGTGTGAATGCAGTTAAAGTTGTGCGGTGTGCACAATTGGACAAGATCTCTATTGTGACAATCAGCTAGGTTTGGGTGTTATGATGCTGCATGTGTTGCTTTTTTTGTAAACATTTCATAGCTGAGAACCCAGGATTGCCAGAGTAATAAAGTCAGAATTAAACCATTTTATTTTACATTTCCACACCTGGCTTGTCTAAAAGTAAATAAATAAAGATACAGTGCATTGAAAGGTGAAAATGACGATGAATGATATAGTTGGTTTTCTTTGACTGAGAGACATGGAAGGAGGGATGAGTGTGCATGGCACGGGAGAGGTGCAAGAAAGATTCAAGATTTAAGATTTTATAATCGTGCACAACAATTACATGTAGTATTCACTACCAATAGAAATTCTTGATTCTCTAGCTCCCTAAACAATGCTCAAAAAATACTTGGAAAGAAAGGCCACGTGTGAAAAGAAAAATAGATATAGATCTAAAATAAATAACTTAGCAATAAAGTAAAATATAGACCTAAAATATAATAATAATAATAATAATAATAATAATAATAATAATAATAATACAATGAAATATATAACTAAAGATTATATACAATACAATATATACAATAGAATATGGAAAATACTGCTGTACTTACAAGGTGCAAAGTAGTGAATAGTGCAATTACGTGGAGTTCAGTCTTATTTTGGGGGGGGAGCGGGAAGCTGGGGGGGAAGCTGAAGCTGTCTCTGAGTTTGCTGGCGCAAGCCCGGATGCTACAGTACTGTCGGCTAGACAGCACCAGGCAGAACAGTTTGGTTGGTGTGGCTGTGGTCCCTGTTGATCCTGTTGGCCTACTTCCTACACCACTGAGTGTAGACGTCCTCCATGGATGGCAGTTCTGTCCTGGTGATGTGCTGAGCAGTTTTCACCACCCTCTGTAGAGTCTCACGGTTTAGGGTGGTGCAGCCAGTCATGATACTCTCTATGGTGCACATAGTGAACCCCGAGAAACTTGAAGCTGCTGCTGCTGATTCTCTCCACCATAGTCCCGTTGATGGAGAGGGGGGCATGTTCCTCTCTCTGCCTCTTCCTGAAAGTCCACGATCAGCTCCTTTCAGTTTTGCTGATGTTGAGATGGAGGTTGTTGTCCTGGCACCATGATGTCAGGGCTCTGACCTCCTCCTGTCTGTAGGCTGTCTCACCATCGCCAGTAATCAGGCTGATGATCATTGTGCCAGCAAACTTGATGATGGAGGTGCGTGAACAGAGAGTGATGAGGACACAGGCCTGGGGGGTGCCAGTGTTGAGAGTCAGGGTGGAGGATGTGGTGCTGCCCTATCTGCACAGCCTGGGGTCTGCCGTCATCAGGAAGTTCAGAGGATCCAAGTCACAGAGGGCGCTGTTGAGCCCGAGGATCTCTGAGCTTGGTGATGAGCTTGGAGGGCACGATGGTGTTGAATGCTGAGCTGTAGTCAATGAACATTCATGAGCATTCTCACATGTGTCCCTGTAGTCCAGGTAAGAGGTGACATGGACAATGATGGTCTTCTTGAAGCATGTGGGCACTACAGACTGGAGCAGAGATATGTTGAAAATGTTTGCAAAGATGTCTGCCAGCTGATCTGCACATACCTTGACAGCTTAGCTGTGGATCCTGTTTTTAAGTTATCTGTTCACATGTGCCTTGGATGTCACAGGTGGGCAATGGTCCTCCTGAGCCTTTTGCACTTCCACAGCTGGAGAGTTGATCTCAAATCAAGCATAAAAAGTGTTCGGTTCATCTGGGAGAGATGCAGACATTACCTCAGCCCTGCTGATCTTCATTTTGTAGTTTGTGATGGTTTTAAGTGCATTCCACATTCTCCTGTTGACGGAGCTGTGGTAGGAAGACCCAAATTTGTCCCTGTTTTGTCTCTGTGTGCTGCTGGTAGCTCTCTGGAGTGTGTAGCTGGACTTCCTGAGTTGTAGGCATCGGCCCATGCTTTCAATTTGGCACAGACTTCTCTGTTAACTTAAGGCTTCTGATTTGGGAATGACTATATAGTAATCCTCGGCACAACATGATGCATTTGCCAATGTAGCCAATGTCCATAGTCCATGTATGTGTTAATGTCTCTGTCCTTAAACACACACCACTTCATTGTGCTGAAGCAGTCATGCAGAGCTGAATCGCTGGTCAATGGGCCACGTCACATCACCTGTCTTTCACGTTTCAGTTTCTGAATATAGGAACACAGTAGCAGAACTGAGGCTGAGGTGATCTGATTTGCTGCATGGAGGGAGAGGGAGGCCTTTCTATGCGTCCATGTAAACGAAAGGGGTGTAAACATGATCGAGTGTGTTCTCACCACATGTAGGACCATGTGTATGACAGGTGATGTGTTGGTGATATCTCGGCAGGACTTTGTACAGGTTGGCGATGTTAAAATCCCTGGCCACAGGGAAGCCTATGGCTGTGAGGTCTCTGTCCTGTCGATAACTTCATACAGCTCGTCCATGGCCTTGTTGGTGTCAGCCAGATGTGAGATCAAATGTAGAGGGATGAGTAAGACCACAAAAAGTTGGTAAAAAACAGTTGATATCACCAACACATCAAAATGGCTGTCAGGGCAGCCATTTTGTCTCCAATTGGCCAGTAAAAGAGGACACCCATTAGTCTTCCACAGGGCACTGGTGAGCTGAGCCATTCTATCAGAAATGCCCTCTCATCCACTGCTCCATGGCCAGTGCAAGCACTCTTGATTGTCATCTCCTGTGTTCTGTCACCCACAGGATTTTTCCAGTTTATCTGAGCAAGTCCGGTAACCATGAGCCTCTAATATTTCACCAGACAGATGCACCCATCTGATAATGGAGCTCCCAGTGCCAGGTATGTTTGGGGGGTCCCAAGAGATAAGGAACACAGCAGAATTTCTACTGGGAATAGGTGGGTCTCTCCTAATGGCTGGCTGGCAGATTGCGGTGGTTAGGTGTGTGCTAAATGTGTGACTGTATATGACTGAGTGAATGAGAGCAAAGAGCTTTTGAAAAAAACATTAATATATAAATGTTGCCACAGGCAACAGGAGATCAAGCAGGCTTAAAACAAATAGCATGGCACTGGGAGCTCCATTATCAGATGGGTGCATCTGTCTGGTGAAATATTAGAGGCTCATGGTTACCGGACTTGCTCAGATAAACTGGAAAAATCCTGTGGGTGACAGAACACAGGAGATGACAATCAAGAGTGCTGGCACTGGCCATGGAGCAGTGGATGAGAGGGCATTTCTGATAGAATGGCTCAACTCACCAGTGCCCTGTGGAAGACTAGTGGGTGTCCTCTTCTACTGGCCAATTGGAGACAAAATGGCTGCCCTGACAGAAAGTGATACACCTGGTCCTGGTGGTCTATGTGCAGAAATGAGCACATACCATGCTAAAAAAAAAAAAAAAGGTCCCTGGTATGTATGTCATAACATTTGTGTACTTGTTACTGGTCCTCAGATGTCCCTCATGCGGTGGGATCTGGAGCAGAAGGTGGAGGAGTCCCTGCTCAGGAGGAAGGGGAGGATGACATCAGCAGGACTCAGTTTGTTTGTGAGACTGTGATTCGTTCAGTGACCCTGGAGGAGGCCCCTGACCATGCGCCCTTGAGAGGGTCCCGAGCAGGGACAGGTAAAGTCAGTCAGTCAGCAGAGGTTACAGGTGTGAAGCTGTCCCTTAAAACTGATTTAATTGCTGTTTTTTTTTTTTGTTTTTTTTTGTTTTTTTTTTTTTTTTTTTTTTTTTTTTTTTTTTTAGTAAATAGTAAATAAATTTAACCAGGATTGTGAGTATGTAAAGTAATTTTTCCAAGCATTGACAACTGACAAAAGACACTGGTGGCTCAGCTGGTAGAGCATGCAGCCATCTATGAGGATACAACTCACACTGCAGCGGCCATGGGTGTGTAAGTCAACTACTGAAATTGTGCCTGAAATATAGAGGTTCAATCAAATCCAGTCTAGTAGAGTGGGCTAGTAAAAAATTGATTGGTCGCAGTATTTCATATCACAGTTTTTTTACACTGCATCTGCTTGTGTGATTAGAAGAGAAAAGTATTACAGTACATTCTCTAACAGGACTTCCTGTTTTCCCTTAGTGGTGTGTCCGGCTGGTCAGTGTGGGTCTTCTCCCTCCTGTGTGAAGAGTAAAACTGTGAAAACAGAGGACAGTCCAGATTGCAGCCCCAGCAGCTCTAAAAAAAATCAAAAACCACCAGCTACGCTGAAAGCATCCCTCCCTCCCCCACTCAAAGCCTCCTTGCCTGCTCCGGTGTCTGTGGCTGTGATCCCAGGACCCGGCCCCAGCTCAGCACCAGCTCCACTCCATGCTCTGCCCAGGGCCTCCACGCTGCAGGAGCATGCGACCACAGGTGACAGAAGAGATTCATTTGACCTCAGATCATAACAACAGTTTTTGATTGGACCATTTCATGTGAGAAATAGCAGTTTTGGGCTAAACATTCACAGGGACATGGTAGGGGTGTGGACTTGAGTCATGAGTTAACAAGATGAGACGTGACTTGACAAAATCCTGAAACACTAGCATGTTGACTTTGGGTGTAAGTTTATAATCTTTAGGCCTCTAATATATATAATAGTGCACTGTATTTTCTGCAGTTGAACAAGATCAACTCTTCTCTAACTCCTTCACTTTCAGTTGTTGAAATCTCCCATTAAATTTGTATCATTTTAATACTTAATTTGATCAAATGAAGAGTTCTGAATCAGGACCTTTAGTATTTAGAGTAAGCAGCTTGTGAAAAAAGGTGTGCCAATTAAGCTCCAACTGCTATTTTGATTAGTCAGATACAAATTTAATTAGCATTTCATACTTTTTTCTGCTCATCTCACTTTCAGGCTTTATCTGTGGATTGTGGCCAATATTTAGCCTGCAACTCTAAACTGTTGTGTTACTGCCTTTTCAGCAAACAAGCACTACAGGTCTCATTCAAATCACTGACTTTTAATTCAGTGTAATTTCCTTTTCCCAAATAATATGTTATCAGACACAAACTTTAATCACAGAAATTATATGCCAAGGAATTCTAACATTTTTTAGAAATAACTACAAATTCTTTAAACACCTTTATTATTTCTGCAAATTTGCCATACTGTTTCCCATCATGAAACACAAAGGAAATGGATTTGTTGACCAACAAAGACTGAAGACTTATTTGCTCCACCTTTGCTTGTGCAGTGAGTGATTGGATCTTTTCTACACAAAAATACTTAAATTCACATACTTGCCTTTTCATTATTGTTAAATTATTAGTATTTTTCCTAAGTTAATTTGCACCAGTGACCACAGGGTCAGTAAAGAAGCTAAATATGTTTACTAAAGACAAAAACTTTGACTTGTAGTGGGTCAACTCATTAGGCTGATAACTGATATATCATGTTGAGTAGTATGATGTTTTACCTCATAAAGGGTTAAACAGCTCAACATCTGTGTATTTAAGCAACATTTAGTCCATCTTCAGTAATAGTTCAAATATTTTACTGGAGCAAAAAATACAACAACTATTAATGAATAAATGTGATGAAAATATGTGTATATTAGTTTTAGTAAAATCCATTTGTTTAATAACTCATTGTTGGGGATGGAAAGAGTACAAGAATAGTTTTCTTAGGTACATGTACTGTTACTGTAAAGAAATTTTACAGTAACAGTAAAAGTACAAAAAATAAATACCAGTATGAAAATGTACTTCAGTAAAAGTAAAAGTTGGTCATTGGTGGAGTGAAAGTAAAGAAAAAAGGTATAGGATAATGATGTTTTATGGTAGACCTAATAAACACATTTGGGCTACAAAGTAGAGTGCATACCATGTCAGTTTATACAGCTTATTGCATGTCCAAACCAACAGTATATTACATTCCCATTGACGGCACTTCCCACACAGCCTGTCAAGAAAAGAGGACAAAAGTCAGACCATTAAACAAAAGTGACAGAGAATAAATAAGAACTAGGACGCTGCAGGGGTGTAGCAAGCATCTTGAGTGTGTTGTGCATTTAAGCAGTGTTTAATTATGGTGATTATGGTGGTTATGTTTTTTTTCTTTATCTATGATGAGGTTAAATAATGCTGTCTTTATTGTATGGCATTTGTGTACTGTTCACAAACAGCTAATCCAGGTCAGGTGTGATTGCTCACAATCCAAGACTCCTATCTGAGATTATCAGTGTTTTTGATCTCAACACAGCTGAGGGTGAGGACTCCCACATGGAAAGAGCAAAGAAGCCAGAAGAGGAAAAGGAAAAAGAGGGAGTGGAGAAGACAGAAGGGACGAGGAGTCGCTCCTCCTCCACCTCCTCAGAGGATTACATCATAATCCTCCCTGACTGCTTTGACACCAGTCGGCCACTGGGAGAGTCCATGTACAGGTATGTGGCTTGTTGGCTCAGCAGTAAGACCACTTGTCTATGTACAGTTTCAGAATGTGTTGTCATGATATCTGTGGTACCTGCAAAAATGGGTAAAAATAAACAGGCAAGAATTATCTTCAGAATTAGGTTACAAACAATATGGCCAGCGGAGTGTAAGTTGTAACATTTCCATTTAATTTTCCATGCATTGTCCCGTTGCAGCTCTGCTTTGTCCCAGCCTGGTGACATACCAGCCAATACCCCAACAGACCCAGAAACCCCATCTCCTGACCATCAGGGCAGTCCCCCCCGAGAGGGGAAGATGAGTGCGGCAGATGAAGGCGATGCAGCTCCAGGGACAGTGGTGTCAGGCACCAGCAGTGCCTACGACATGCTTTGTACATCTCAGACACTGGATGATGAGCCGCTGACACCTGAAGTGGTGGCACCTCCTAAAGCAATTGTCACACCAAGGTCAGTATGAAGGGTGGGATACAATGACAGCAGCATAAATGTACTGTAAATTTTCAAGTGCAGCATTAAACAGGCTAATATTTAAGACATGACTTTACTGTCTGACTTCAGATCATCCAAAGAAACAATGTGAAAAGTCTCATCTTTCCTATTACTCACAGTCATTTTGCCATTTATTAATTTAAAAATGTTGATTATTGCAGATTTATTTATGTATTTATTTATTTATTGGGCGTTTTGCTGTTATTACCACACTGATAGTAAATATACAGACAGAAAATGCAGGGAGGCAGAGAGGTGGGTATGATAAGCAACAGATGGATGTAATTTGCATTTAACTTTTAAAATGTATTTAACCACTCTGTTACTAAATGCCCCAGTGCACCTTTTAATTTGAAAACCACAGTATTGGTTAGGTTTTTGTTGTGCACTGGTTTTTGTTGTACTTGTGTGTAAAAAATTGTCTGTTCTTGTTGCTGTGCAGTCCAGAGAGCAGTGGGGAATCGGCTGTTGACCCTCTTGCTGCCAGGGAAGGAGCAGAGGGCTCTGAACTGTTCCAAAATGACAATGGTAAGCACATTGCTAAAGCTTTATTGCCACCAGGGAAAAATAACAAGACCAGTCCTCATACATGCTAGTATCGCTTTGAGGCTGCTAAGTATAACAGCTTTTAGCTTTTTCTGATTCATCCTGATGAAGAATTCACCAAATGTTTTATAGATGTTTAGAGATATAAATACAGACTGTTTTTAAACTGAACAGATGATAATGTGACTTTTGTTCCATAGCCTCTGGTCCGGAACAAACTCAGACAGATAATACTGAAGCCACTGAAGACACGGAAGAGGACAACCCAGAAGACCCCAGGTCTCACACACACATTCAAGCATACAAAGTCAAAATCTGAGATCACAGGATTTTCTGGTGACTGCAAAGGCCATAGCATATAATTCACATATTTTTTTCATCCTCAAACCATTCATTAAACCTTCATGCACTGTCAATGCAGATATGTTCCCTCTGGAAGAGAGCTTTCCCATTAGGATAAAAAATGTTTCACTTAAGTATGAAGATGATCACTTAGAATAAGTTGCCATTGATTTCCATTGACCATTCCCCCTAATGGGACAAGTGGACCCAAACCATTCCTGGAAAACCTTCAGGTTTTTCCTTTCAGTTGTGACCAATCTATATTATATCACTTATTATGATAATTTATAATACGTGATAAGGCTTATTTAATCAAAGCTTATTAAATCCATCTCACTCTGTGTAAATGTCTCTGTGTTGTCATTACATTCTGTCTTGGTCACACCAGAAAGTGGTACAGCAAAATTTATCTGCCTGTCTTACTTTGTTTTGGACATGTAGCCAGGGCTTTCACATAGCAGTCATATTTTGAACATTACCTTTTTATTGTCTCTGCTCAGGCACCCAGGCATCACCAGTGGTCTGGTGAAAGGAGCTCTGTCAGTTGCTGCTTCTGCCTACAAAGCCCTGTTCACTGTACAAGGCCCCACACAGGTCAGCAAGGAGTTTGTATCCAGCAATCGTATTTCATACTTTGTGTCTTACATCTGTGATGTTAAGATGTTCACAGTCGTTTTGAAGTACTGAAACTAAGGATGTCTTGACCAAGATTTTTTGATCTTGAGTCCATAAATATTAGATATTTGCCCGTAGCAATAAGGTTGCTGTAAATGATTGAAATTGTTTTGGAAATTATGGCTAGTGTAATGTCATCTAACATTCTTAATAGATGTTTAGGCGCGTATAACGAAACAAGTTTAGCTCGGTTTTCCTATGTCCAGAACAGGAAGGAGTTAGTAAAATTAGTCTAAACCTTGATAAAATAGCATGCAGGACCAGCTTTCACACAGTTGCCAATTCTCTAGTCATAAATATATATATATTTTTTTTTTCTGTTTAAAACGCTGTATCCCCACAGAATAATATGAAAAAGTATGAAGATGCTCTTTGGGCTTATGGAAGCAACACTAGCTTAGGTTGTTACCATACGTAGTAAAACTAAGCCAGACATACTGGCATTTTCATCTTATATTAAGGTGAATAAACACACTGTTTAATCCCTCCATTGCACTTTCTGTTTTTTTGGTTTAAAAGAGTATTAAAAAAGAGTCATGCCAAGGCTTTGGATATTACAACATGTAGTTATGGCTGCTGTGATTGGATAGTTGTTGTTCGGGGGAGATATTTAGTGAGCGTTCAGTTGTTAACTTGGTCCGTTTATATGTTGGTGGGACATTTGATTTTATATACTTAGTCGCAGGTTTCATAGACTAATGAGAACTTGTTCCCGTGCAGCCTCCTGTAGATGTCTCCACCCAGGAGACCATGATGGCTGTGCTGGTGGAGATGGGATTTGGGGACCGACCACTGAACCAGAGGCTACTAAACAAATATAACTACAACTTGCTGGATGTGGTCAATGAGCTCGTTCAGATGACTGACAATGACTGGTACTTAACACGCTACTAATGAGAGAGTGAGAAAGAAGTGTAGGACGAGGACAAAAGGAAAGAGAAGGAGATGAAACACAAGAAACTATGGATGGAGAAAGAAGAGGGGGAAAGATTCATTTCTGTTCATCTACCTTTATACCTTCCTCCCTCTGTCAATTTCTCCTCAGATCTGTCCAGTTGGATCGTGATCAGTCTTTCTCTATGACCATATAAGGGGACATTCCCACAAAATTTCTGGGATACTGTACTAGACCATCAAACACTCGCTATCTTTAGTATAACTTTCAGCTTAGGATTTCATAGTAGCAGGACAGCTGCCTTGTATAGGAAGAGAGATTCCCACTGCAGCCTGCAAAGAGGGCTTTGTTCCGTTTTATTTTGATCGCAAGGAGAGGTATAAGAGCCATCTGTAATAGCAAGTATATTTTAATGTGACACAGTATGCAAACTTAAAGTTGTTACCTTCAAATACTAAACAATTCCAATTCCATGCTTTAGTACAACAAAGGTTTTCACTGTTAATGTAAAATACTGCATAGTGGCTTGAAGAAATCTACTCACATCAAAATAAGCATATTGTGATTTGTTAGCACTGAAATGCTACACATGACACGTTCCTGTTTTGCCTCTCTGCCCAGGATAGTCATAGTGACATACAAAGCAGATATCAAATATCCTCATCTGCACTTAGCACAATAGTGAGGAGATCAACATCACAAGTCATTTTGGTACCTAGCCATCTAGTCAGAGCATGTGTTCACATGCTAGTTAGTCATAGACTGAAGTTATGGTGTACTTTTGCCATACACCTAACAGCTCACACTACTGATACACTTTCTTTTAACCCAGAATTTGTGTGAGCATGATGGTTCCTTTGGAGGTTCTGCACATTCCACAAAATGTAGCTCAACCCATGAACAGGGTGTGATGTAGAGTCAGCTGCAGACTCTAAACAACAACAAAGATGGAAAGCTTTTAATAATTTGTCACAAGTTTTTCTGCCATGATCTCAACATCCACTAATAGAGCAAACACATAGAGTTATAAAGTTCACAATGTTTAAAATCAAAGTGTTGGCCAGGAATGATTTGGACCTAATCTATCTAGAGCTCTGAGTAGCAGAACTCTCAGCCCACTTTACATATGGTTTGCACTGCTTGTTACATAAAGCTAAGACAAAAGAAATGACAAAAGTGTGAATTTGGCAGTACCAGTTCAGTTCACTTGTAATCCAGTAATCCAGATAAGGGTTGGGCAACATTTAATTAATTAAATTAACGTATATTAACCATGAGTTAATATACGTTGTGAACAGTAGAGATTTTACCAAGGTAACTACTGTTTTAATGTTTCAGGTGTATTAAGCTATTGTTCAATGTGTCAATGTCAATGTCTTGTATCAATAATCAGGACTGTTTTGTGAGAATATTAGATTTTTGTGTTACTTCCAAGCAGTATGTTGTAAAAATATTACCATATCCCCATTCCCATTTGGTTATTTTAACAGTTTCAGACATGATTTTCCAGACATTGTATGGGAAAATCCACTTACCCATGAAATACAGGACATTGATCTTGTGATGTAAAATTACATATACCCCTAATCCTACAAAGTACATTGCATAGAAGAGTATGCAACCCATGTTGCTTGCATTAGAGCTACTTGTTTATGCATTCATGTTGGTAAGAAGCAAGTATATCATGAACCTCGGTTCAAAGTGAGCTTTAGATATGGAGATAGTGTTTCCACTTAAAACAATACAGGACACAGACACAGCTTACAGGACACAGACCATATGGTAAACATGTACTTTTTTTTTACTGATACTGACTTTCACATACTATTGTATTCACTTTGAAGCATCATCCCTACACCCATTTGTTGTCTTGAACATGTATGCTGACTCAGTATGCTTCAAACAAACTAGTTCTATTCCGAATCTGTTCTAAATGTTGGTAGGGGTCCACGACTGATCATGCAAGATGACCAAAACTAACAATAGATTGGTTTCCATCCACCAGTTTTTATACACATTATTAGTTTAGCACATTCTGAGATATTGATAAGCAAGTGACTTCAACATCCACTAAAGCTTCTCCCCTGCAGAAATGAAAAGTAGTGTTAAACTAAAACATCAGATCTGTGTGGAGGGGTATGGACAGTGTAACCTTTCTCAAATGAATACATGACACAAATATAAATGCCATATTTCTATTGTGTTTTATATATAATTTTTCACCATTAGAGGTTTTACTGGTGTATACTTAAGCGGCATTGTTGCACCGTCTTTTTCTGCAATGGTAAAATGGCACCTGAAGTTCTGTTTAAACTTGCAATACACTTGGATGGTAATCTAGTTAGTGAAAGATTTTCCTGTCAGTCCATATGACTTTGTGCTCTTGGTTCATATGCAACAAGCCAGTCTGAACATGAAATGGCCCTGAAATAAATATAAAATATCAAACTGAATCAGACAACAGATGTGAATGCAACCTTAAATGAACCAATAAATTATTCATAGAGAGGGTACTGAGGATGCAAGTTAAAAATGTCATGGATTCAGCTTTGTAGAGTTCATATGTCTTCATATCATTTTGCCCTCCTGTCTTCTGTTTTGTGCTTCTTCAAGGTGGTCAGGTGTGGGAGATGATGCTTCTAAAGGATGTAAACTTATTTTGGAAGAGCACATTAGGAGTATGTACAGTAACAGTCAGGTCATCTCAAACTTGAAAAAGCCTGTGTAACAATATGAAAATAATTATTTCCCTTCACAAATGTATGGTTATACTGTATACAGAGCGTCCTGGTTGGAACCAGTTAAGAATTAAGAATTATGTGTTTTTGCTTTGAATGCTTGAGGCTGGTTGGAATTGTAAAAAATTAGAGCTCTGAATGTTGTATTTTTAGGTTTATTGTGTAAATTTGCTGTAAGTTGGTGTTAGTGTTTTTCTTTTTAAAAGGATTGCCAGATTAATTGAAGATTGTCTTTTTGTTTGCCAGTAAGAGAAGTTGAAGAATGGGGGGAAAAATTAATCAGCACGTTATAGGATTATGATTATTTATGTGCTTACATACTACAGAAACTCTGAAACTCACTTAAAACATTTTTTTTTTGTTTGTTTTGTTTTGTTTTTTTTGTCCAAGTTGACAATTTTGACATTCTTACTGAGAGTTAGACAAGAAGATTAATATCACTTTCAGGTCTGTAAGATACCACAGCCATTAGTTTATCATAGCATAAAGACTAGAAACAGAGAAACCGCTAGTCTGGCTCTGTCCAAAATTAGCAAAATACCCACTAGGATCACTAAATCTCACTAGTGACCTGAAGTTATTACTGAGTCTTGCTGGTTGGTGATTTTGGTTACCTTCACACAGGGCCAGACTAGCCATTCCCCATTTTCAAGCTGCTAAACTGTTGGCTGTATCTTTAGATTTACTGCTAACACAAGAGTGGTCTCAATTTTCTCATCTAACTCTGAGTAAGAGAGTGAATAATCAAATTTTCCATAATATTGACCTATTCCTTTAAGGTTTGGACATCAGACTAAGCTATTTCCAAGAAGCTCAGCTGAAAACCAAATATTTAAACTTATGTGGTGAAGATATTAATGGACTTTTCACAAAACCAGTTCTTGAAGGTAGACACAAGATTGAGAAATATCATCCTGCCATCAACAATACAAGAGTAGAGTAATATGATGTTAAGGGACTGTGAATTGCTAGCAATTTGATGATAAATTGTGTAAAATAATTTCACCACAGAAGTCCAATTTATACACATTTTAATATTAAAATGTATTTTAAAAAGTTGAAACATTTTTCCATTTTTTTCCATTTACCAAGGTAACTATTGTTTTAATGTTTCAGGTGTATTAAGCTATTGTTTGTTGAAAACATTGTTGAAAACCAATAATCAGGACTGTTTTGTGAAAATATTAGATTTTTGTGTTACTTGTCAAAATCCAAGCAGTATGTTGTAAAAATATTACCATATCCTCATTCCCATTTGGTTATTTTATCTTTTAACTGTTTCAGACATGATTTTCCAGACATTGTATGGGAAAATCCACTAATGTGTAAAATAATTTCACCACCAGAAGTCCAATTTATACACATTTTAATATTAAAATGTATTTTAAAAAGTTGAAAAAATGTTCCATTTTTTTTTCATTTACCAAGGTAACTATTGTTTTAATGTTTCAGGTGTATTAAGCTATTGTTTGTTGAAAACATTGTTGAAAACCAATAATCAGGACTGTTTTGTGAGAATATTAGATTTTTGTGTTACTTGTCAAAATCCAAGCAGTATGTTGTAAAAATATTACCATATCCCCATTCCCATTTGGTTATTTTATCTTTTAAATGTTTCAGACATGAAACTAATGTGTAAAATAATTTCACCACAGAAGTCCAATTTATACACATTTTAATATTAAAATGCATTTTAAAAAGTTGAAAAAAAATTCACTTTTTTTCCATTGGGGATTTTCGCTGCTATGTATTTACAGTTCATAGGTTAAGATCCCAAGTTTGACATCATGTGTTTCTGGGTTATTTACAATTTGCATTACATTCACTCAACTGAATTTTGCCACAGTCCCATTAAAAGATACAAAGCTTCCTTAATCCCCCATAGGTAATCAATGAAACCCTGCAGCAAGAGTGTAATCTTATGGAGCCCCCTGCGGTCAACTGAGGAAAAAAAGATCCGTGTGTACATCTATACTCTCTACTAATCCCTGCACAAGGATTTCAAGTGGGCACAGATTATGAATCTCAGAGCATGTCCCTTTTTCTTTTCTGATCTGATTCCAGGGGGCTCTATACAGTCTAATCTCTGGCGTGGTAAATTAGAAATTGGCTGAAATGTGTACCTAATAAAGGCATTTTCACATAATTTACTGTAAACGCCATTTTGCTTTAATTAAAAGTGTATGTGTTCCATGAGAGATGTGAAATATTTTCATATTATGACTACAACTAAAAAAAACTAAGGAGGACGAGAGAAGCTGGATTGTTTACATTTTTTTTTTTTGTGTGTTGCACTTTATGAACATTGTAATGATGTACAACTCAGTCTGTCTCTAATTAAATTCATTACACTCATGAGGGCTTACTGGTTCTTTTTTTTTGTAACATGAAGACATGACAGCTAAAAGTTGAGCATATGTAAAAGGATGTACAAATTAATGATGACATGTTACGACCAGGGCTCACACAAGGAAACAGACTCAAAGGCACACAGATGGTTCAGAAAGGTGTGGTTTATTGTTATACAATACAACAAAGACAGGGCAGGTCATAAATGAGCTTCCAGTAATGATGTTTGCTGGTGAAGTGAACAACATAAAATCATAAATAAAATCACCACCAGGGCCAACCAAAAACTTTGGATGTCTGAGGACGTAAGCAAAATGCTAAAGGCTTGGAACTCAGCCTTTAAGTCTGGTGATAAGGAAGCACTGAAGACAGCCAGAGCCAATTTAAACCGTGCCATCAGACTCACTAAATGTACTTACAGTACTTGTACAGAAAGTACAAGACTTTTTCAGTGACCCTACAAACACCAGGAGAATGTGGCATGGCTTACGGCACTATGTCTTGCCTCAGCTGATGTGTGGAGGACCCTGAAAAGAGTCAAGACCCTGCAAGGCCCCGGGCCCTGACAACATTCCTGGATGAGTGCTCAGGGAATGTGCTGATCAGCTGGCTTGTGTCCTAACGGACATCTTCAACACCTCACTGAGTCAAGCCAAAGTCCCATCGTGCTTCATCGACTGCAACCATCATTCCATTGCCTAAAAAGACTCATATCACGTCACTAAAAGATTACCAGCCTGATGCACTCACCCCCATCATGATGAAGTGCTTCGAGAGACTGGTGAAGGACCACATCATCTCCAAACTCCCCCCCACATTTCGACCCACTCCAGTTTGCCTACCAGCCAAACCGCTCCACAGAGGATGCCATCTGCTCCTGCTCTTCACCTGAGCCTGACACACCTGGGGGAGAAGAACACACATGTGCGGATGCTGTTCCTGGACTTTAGTTCAGCATTTAATACAATCATCCCAAAGCATCTGGTAGGCAAACTGAGACTCCTGGGCTTTCAGCACTCCCCTGTGCAACTGGCTGTTAGACTTCCTCACTGAAAGACCACAGTCAGTGCGGGTCGGCAAGAACACCTCCAGCGTCATCACCCTCAGCAGGGCTCTCCCCAGGGCTGTGTCCTGAGCCCTCTGCTGTTCTCTCTGATGACACATGACTATGTCCCAAGGTCTGCCACTAACCATATTGTGAAGTTTGCAGATGACACAACAGTGGTGGGCATCATCAGAGATGACAACAACCTGGCCTACAGAGAGGAGTTGGAGCAACTGGTGAGATGGTGTGAAGGCAACAACCTGATCCTGAACGTTGACAAGACCAAAGAGATCATCGTGGACTTCAGGAAGATCCAGCCCAGCCACGCTCCTCTCCTCATCAACAACTCAGCCGTGGAGGTGGTCAACATAGGGAGCTCCCTTCCTTCTGTGCAGGACATTGGCCCTCAGCGCTGTGTGTCCTGGACCAGAAACATCATCAAGGATGCCTTCACACCCCCACCATGGACTTTTTTCACTTCTGCCCTCCGGAAGAAGATTCTGCAGCATCCGGTGCAGAACCACCAGGTTCTGGAACAGTTTTTTCCCCCTGGCCATCAGACTCTTAAATCCATAGACTGTACTATTCTACTGCACTACTGACACTTTTTAAACCGTACCATATTTGCATATTTGCCATTTGCACTGTCTGTATTCACTGTCTATATACTATTACTGTCTATATTCTATATCTTTATTTTTACTGTCTATATTTTCACATTCTATATTCTATATTTTTTATACTGTAGCAAGCAAATGCAACGACATTTCGTTCTGTATACACTTGTATATCTGAATGACAATAAAGTCTGTCTAAGTCTAAGTCTAAGTCAACAGCTGAGCCAAGCTTTAGTGGCAGACAGTATCCGTGACTACAGGTACATCAAAATAAAAAATTAGAATATCATGAAAAAGTTCAAGTATTTTTTGTCACTCATTTCAGAAAGTGAAACCCATATATTATATAGACTCATTACACATGATGTGAAATATTTCAAGCCTTTATTTCTTAAAATTTTGATGATTATGGCTTACAGATAATGAAAACCCAAAAGTCAGTATGTATGTGTGTATATATATATATATATATATATATATATATATATATATATATATATATATATATATATATATATATATATATATATATATATATATATAAAAATAAAGGGAACACTAAAATAACACATCCTAGATCTGAATGAATGAAATATTCTTATTAAATACTTTGTTCTTTACATAGTTGAATGTGCTGACAACAAAATCACACAAAAATTATCAATGGAAATCAAATTTATTAACCCATGGAGGTCTGGATTTGGAGTCACACTCAAAATTAAAGTTGAAAAACACACTACAGGCTGATCCAACTTTGATGTAATGTCCTTAAAACAAGTCAAAATGAGGCTCAGTAGTGTGTGTGGCCTCCACGTGCCTGTATGACCTCCCTACAACGCCTGGGCATGCTCCTGATGAGGTGGCAGATGGTCTCCTGAGGGATCTCCTCCCAGACCTGGACTAAGAGCATCCACCAACTCCTGGACAGTCTGTGGTGCAACGTGGCGTTGGTGGATGGAGCGAGACATGATGTCCCAGATGTGCTCAATTGGATTCAGGTCTGGGGAACGGGCGTAGGCCAGTCCATAGCATCAATGCCTTCGTCTTGCAGGAACTGCTGACACACTCCAGCCAGGTCTAGCATTGTCTTGCATTAGGAGGAACCCAGGGCCAACCGCACCAGCATATGGTCTCACAAGGGGTCTGAGGATCTCATCTTGGTACCTAATGGCAGTCAGACTACCGTCTGGTGAGCACATGGAGGGCTGTGCAGGCCCCCCAAAGAAATGCCACCCCACACCATTACTGACCCACTGCCAAACCGGTCATGCTGAAGGATGTTGCAGGCAGCAGAACGTTCTCCACGGCGTCTCCAGACTCTGTCACGTCTGTCACATGTGCCAATCTTGGTGTTCTCTGGCAAATGACAAACGTCCTGCACGGTGTTGAGCTGTAAGCACAACCCCCACCTGTGGACGTCGGGCCCTCATACCACCCTCATGGAGTCTGTTTCTGACCGTTTGAGCAGACACATGCACATTTGTGGCCTGCTGGAGGTCATTTTGCAGGGCTCTGGCAGTGCTCCTCCTGTTCCTCCTTGCACAAAGGCGGAGGTAGCGGTCCTGCTGCTGGGTTGTTGCCCTTCCTACGGCCTCCTCCATGTCTCCTGATGTACTGGCCTGTCTCCTGGTAGCGCCTCCATGCTCTGGACACTACGCTGACAGACACAGCAAACCTTCTTGCCACAGCTCGCATTGATGTGCCATCCTGGATGAGCTGCACTACCTGAGCCACTTGTGTGGGTTGTAGACTCCGTCTCATGCTACCACTAGAGTGAAAGCACCGCCAGCATTCAAAAGTGACCAAAACATCAGCCAGAAAGCATAGGAACTGAGAAGTGGTCTGTGGTCTCCACCTGCAGCACCACTCCTATTATTGGGGGTGTCTTGCTAATTGCCTATAATTTCCACCTGTTGTCTATTCCATTTGCACAACAGCATGTGAAATTGATTGTCAATCAGTGTTGCTTCCTAAGTGGACAGTTTGATTTCACAGAAGTGTGATTGACTTGGAGTTACATTGTGTTGTTTAAGTGTTCCCTTTTATTTTTTTAGTAGTATATATATATATATATATATATATATATATATATATATATATATATATATATCATATATATGATGGTTCTATATTCTCACTGTCTATATATATATATATATATATATATATATATATATATATATATATATATATATATATAGACAGTGAGAATATAGAACCACAGATAGCATACTTGCTGGAAGAGAAAGAGAGCCTCCAATCTGCGTTATCAGAGAAAGACATGAGTGGATATTGTTGTGGTCTGGGGTGTGTGTTTGTGTGTTGTCTCTGTATCCCTTTTTTTCTTGTCTGTCCCTCCCTGCTTAGCTCCCCTCTTTCCCTGCAGGTTGTGTGGCAGGAGGCAGGGCTGGCTGCTATGAAAAGTTATAGATGCTCTCCAGCAACTCCCCACGAGCGTGACACAACTCGGCAGTCAGATGGACAACTTGGCCACCCAGCTCAGCTCTATCTCCTCCATGGCCAGTGCTCCACCACCACCCACTTTGTCTGCCACGCCAATCCTCCTACTGACCCAACCCTACATCCCTACCCCTGTCAGGTATTCAGGTGATCCAGGGACATGCAGCCAGTAATTCCACATGTGTTCCTTAGTATTTTCACAACAGCCTAGTACTTATTACTCTGACAGCTCCAAAAACTAGTAAATACGTTCTGAAGTAAGTCTTCCATCTGAAAAAACTGCTGGCTAGGCATATGCTATTTCCAAAAGTATTTTATCTGAGTACACCTAGTTGTAGAAAATTGATGTTTCTTCCTTTGTGGCATGGGATGATATTGTAAAGATATATTCATTTATGGGGTAATCAGAAGAATTGTATTGCTTCTGATGAGATGAGCTGTCACATTCTCCTCTGCAGCTTGTTATCTGCTATGTTCCACATCTTCCTTCACTGGTACCAAATCATCCACTGGGAGAGGCACTCTCTTGGCTATGCAAATGTTTTGCCACCCAGCTGCTGAACACATGATGATGCATGCCCTCTCTGACTCAATCCTGATTTAACTGGCCATGATTTAACTGGAATGTAGTGGCCATGCACTATCCTGTAACATTACACTCCAATAACCAATAATAATAACCAGTTTAAGTGTAGACCAAAATAAATGGGATTGGACATGTTTCATATTTAATGTAAACATAAGCCAACCACTCCTGTGCTTCCACACTCCTATGCAGTGCTCAGTGACCAACATCATTTGTTAGTGCACATAGTTGTACTGCCTTTTCTGCTCCATGCAGGATATCATGACAGGTGTCATCAGCGACTTATTAGCCAGAGAGTTGTCCCTCTTCACACTATCTTCCCATTGCACTCTCCCTCAAGATGTGTGTATCATGGGGTGACCCACACCACTGCACCATCACATCAGTTAATTTCATGTTTGCATTGCACACAGCCTGAACTTTAATTGAGTGAAAGTCTTTTCTGTTTACAAAAAGGTACTTACTTACAGTCAAAGCAGAGGTTAACAGACGAGTGGATGCACCTTCTACACCCGCCACCCTTTCTGTGCATGATGTCAGAAGGGCTTTAAAGCATGTGAACACCAAGAAAGCAGTGGGACCAGATGATATCAGTGGGTGGGTCCTTAAACTATGTTCTGAACAAATAGCTCCAGTGTTCACAATGATATTTAACTGACTCTGTCTGTCATATGCACATACATGTAGTTCACTATCATTCATGTACCCAAGAAAACAAGAACAGCCTGTTTGAATGACTATAGTCTTGTGGCACTCACCTATAAAGTGATGAAGTATTTTGGACAGCTCAAAGATTACATCTGCTCCTCACTACCTAGCATACTCAACAGTTTGCTTACCATCTCAAACAATAGATAGAGAAGCACACACCTCCTCTACACCCTATCCCATCTGGACAAGGGAGGGAGCTATGTGAAATTTCTGTACATTGTCTACTGTTCATTATTTAACACCATAGTTCTCTCCAGGATCATCACAACCCTCAAGAACTTGGGATAACACTGTATAAAAAATAATTTATTAATTTAATCTTAATTTCGTTATGTGAAAACATAATGACAATAAAGATTCTTGATTCTTGATACAAGGAGGTCACTGACTTCCTGACAGACAGACATTTGGTGAGGGTGAGTGGTCACACCTCATCTACCCTTATTCTTAACACCAGACCTCCCAGAGGCTGTGTTTTAAGGATCATGCTATATTCCTTGTAAACACTTAACTGTGTGGCTACTTTTGACTCAAATATCATCCTTAAGTTTACTGATGACACACTTTTTAAGTTGAGAACTAGCTGATGAATTGTGCACAAAGTATACACAGGTGCTGACAATATTTAAAATTGAATGAGCAGTGTCAATAGGCTGCTACTAAGCTAAAAAGCAGGTTAACTGTTTTGAAAAGTGTGTTAAAACTCATAGAAAGTCATGTGAAAGGAATGAAAAAAGGTTAAACCATTCACCACAGAACTTTGTAGGAATTTGAAATTAACTCTGTTGTCCTGAGCTGCTAAATAAAAGTGCAAAGAGGTGTGAAAACATGAACTTTTCTGAGAATTGTCTTACAACTGTGAAAAACTGGGGCATCACCAGTAGAGACGTGAGGGAAGGTTGCAGCATTTGAAAAGTATCTCTGTGTCATAATGATAAATATCAGATGAAACACCTCACCAAATAGACACTTGTGTTTGTATGGATTTTGCGTAATTGACAACCATTTGACATCTTGGCTCATATTTGCTGTATATCTGTCTATTAGTACAGAAAGGATTAAGAATTGACAAGAGTAGTTTTCATCCTGTGCTTATTCTCCTTTATCGTAATGTATTTGCCAGTCTATGAATGAAACACACGGATCACTGTTTCCTCTTTTTCAAAATGTGATTAGAAAATCTGTTTCAACAAAAGCTAATTCAGATCTGCTGTTCCAAGGTTTAAAACATGGTCCAGTAATCCAGTGGAGTTATCAAATATCAGTGCTGTTCCTCATCATCCTCACCACTGCTGGGTGTACTGAGAGGACTATGAGATAAACAGATATAAACATTATTCATATAACATATAAACATGACAAACATGTTCTCTGCTTTTACAAGCAAGTTGCTCTCTCCTAAGAAAGTAAAAATACAGTTAGAAGTAGCTATCCAAACTCATCATTAAGAAGATGCTGATACTTACTGAGTATCTGTTGGGGATCTTGGCACTATGGTGGTCAGCTGTTTTCAGACTGCCCTTACAGTGGGGGCACTGGTCTCCATCTGGGAACACATGAAAAAATGCTTAGAAAATCTTCCTTGGGTTAAAGCTGCACTAACCATTACAGTGTATCCGGAAACTATTCACAACACCTCACTTTTTCCACATTTTGTTATGTTACAGCCTTATTCCAAAATGGATTAAATTAATTGTTCTTCCTCAAAATTCTACACACAACACCACATAATGACAACGTGAAAACGTTTTTTTGAGAAAAATTTCTGCTGCTTTGAAGGTCCCAATGAGCACAGTGTCACTCATGAGTAAAAGGCACATGGCAGCCCACCTGGAGTTTGCCAAAATGCACCTGAAGGACTGCAAAATGCTGCTGAAGGATGAGACAAAGATTGAACTCTTTGGTGTTAATGCCAGGTGTTGTGTTTGGAGGAAACCAGGCACCGCTCATCGCCAGGCCAATACCATCCCTATAATGAAGCATGGTGGTGGCAGCATCATGCTGTGGGGATGTTTTTCAGCGGCAGGAACTGGGAGACTAGTCAGGATAGAGGGAAAATGAATGCAGCAATGTACAGAGACATCCTGGATGAAAACCTCCTCCAGAGCGCTCTTGACCTCAGACTGGGGCGACGGTTCATCTTTCAGCAGGACAATGACCCTAAACACACAGCCAAGATAACAAAGGAAGTGGCTTCAGGACAACTCTGTGAATGTCCTTGAGTGGCCCAGCCAGAGCCCAGACTTGAATCAGACTGAACATCTGAGAGATCTGAAAATGGCTGTGCACCTGACGCTTCCCATCCAACCTGATGGAGCTTGAGAGGTGCTGCAAAGAGGAATGGGCGAAACTGCCCAAAGATAGGTGTGCCAAGCTTGTGGCATCATATTCAAAAAGACTTGAGGCTGTAATTGCTGCCAAAGGTGCATCAACAAAGTATTGAGCAAAGGCTGTGAATACTTATGTACATGTGATTTCTTAGTTTTTTATTTTTAATAAATTTGCAAAAATCTCAAAAAAAATTCACATTGTCATTATGCAGTGTTGTGTGTAGAATTTTGAGGAAGAAAATTAATTTAATTTAATTTAATTTAATTCTGGAATAAGACTGTACCATAACAAAATGTGGAAAAAGTGAAGCGTTGTGAATACTTTCCGGATGCACTGTATATTAATCAGCTTAACCAGTAGCTGTTCTAAAAAAAACACGTTCAACTTGTTTTCTTTGATAGGTGGAGATGGATGGTACATTGTCCAACCTTGTTCTGAATTATTTATGCACATTAATGATGGAGAATAATAATACCTGTTTGCTTTTGTGTTGCGTTTGATTCAGTTGCATTGCAGCTGGCCTCTGAACCCTGCAGAAGCTGTAGAAAAAGAGGTAAACTGAAAAAAACACTTGAAGTATAGTGAAAGCAGTGGAAAAGAGCATTGTTAATATGAATATGCATATTTTATGGCAGATCAAATGTACAGAGACTGAATTTTACAGGACCCAATCATAAAATATCACTGCAGTCAGTGTCTCCAGTGTTCACTACTCCATTCAAGTTAGCATATACAACAGTGCATGACACAGGAAATAAATGGAAGGCATAGATAATGGTCACAAGCAAATTTGTTACTTTTGTCTATTATATGAGTGCATTATCACACATCTAACATGGCCACTTTTCAAAGTAAAAAAAGCCAGTAACTGTAAAGGTCATGGACCATATTTGGAAGGAAGACACAAAGTATCCTTGACACAACAGGTTAAACAGTTAATGCAACTAGCCTACTTCATTTGACAGAATATATCCTTGAGGTAGCAATGCAATTATTCCTGGTTATCTAAGCAAGAACAGCTAACAGTATGAACAAGTTCAGTCAGCACCAGCAGCAACTACACAGTCTGCCATCTAACTTACAAACAGCAGGAGCAACAACAAGCAAGCTAGCACAGACCGCTAACTTTGCAAGTACAACGCAAGAACTGCTTTCGAAAGCAGAAACACAATCCTTCACATGACGATCCTCTTTCTGAAGGACTCATTCATAACCAGCAGCACAATGTAGCATAGTGTAACACAGATAAGCATAAGATGATTTAACTTTTGTACACTGAACTTCATTGTTGTCATGTGTTTTGTCATGTGATCTGTTGTGTTTTATAGATGACTGGTTAGCCACACTGCTAAGTTGATGTTAGTTTCTTATCCTACACAAATCACACACATATCTACCACTATTTTTGTCTCATAAGCGGCATTTCCACTGCAGGACCTTTTCCTAGGAACTGGGAACCTTGGGAGAAGCCTTTTCAGTTTTTACATGTTTTCTCCTGTTTAGGTTAGGATGGCAGGTCAGGTACCTGTATTTTCTTTTGTTTCTGAATTAGGTAAGTCAGTGGTTTTGGTTTCTAGATTGTTTTGTTTGTTATTTTGGCCATGCTCCCCCTGAGGCCTATAGTATTTAATTTAACAATAATTATTTTCTGTTGGACTGCCTTGGACTGCACAGGTCATCCTTGGGAGTGGGGGAAAGAAGGGAATCAGCTCACGGTAGCTCACGGTAATATGTAGACGGCTCCGCCTCTGTGTTTCTCTGAGGCTGCAGTCCTGTCCGCCCGGAGAAGAGAGCACCCCGCTAAGTCCACTGCCGCGTCTGGGATGTTGTTATCCAGCCAGGTCTTGGTAACAATCGCCACACAGCTGTCGATCTTTGCAGAGACGATCCTCAGCTTCATCTCGTCCATTTTTGTTGACGAGTGACCTGGTGTTTGTGAAGGAAGAGACTGGGAAGAGCCGGTCTGTATGGGTTAGCTTGTAGCCTAGCACGCAGGCCGCCCCTCTTGCCCCACTTTTGTTTACGATGCCTCCTCCGTCTCCTTAGCAACAGAGGGGGGATCACGAAAGCCTCTGTGATCCGCTGAATCTCCAGTGGCACAAAATCCAGCCCCGGAAATGTCTCGCAGGTGCGCACTCTCCCCAATCTCCAACAGTCCAGTCCCACAGCCGCTGCAGTTGACCGAAAGATCACCAAAAACACGAACAAACACAAACAACAAAAAAAAAAAGCTGGGAGCACCAAGCCGCCGCGTGTACTCGCGCCGCCATGGTTGCCAAACGTCGATCACAACTGTGAACTATCTCCAACAAGGAGAACATTATTCTGAATTTCCTCTTATGGATGCAGGACTGGTATTACCATGCCATTATACTAGCATTAATATGTTTTCAGCAACAAGAACAGACAAATCATCTCTGAACACAATATGCTCTGCATCTGAATCCTGGCCCTCATCATCCTGACTATCTGCATCCTGAGTGACTGCATTTTCTCATCATCCTCAGCTCCTATGTCTCTATTGTTCTCTGGCAGCCACTCTTCATCACTGTTGTCACTATCATCATCACTGGAGTCGGAGGGAATTTCCTGTACTATTTTATAGGCTTCCCTATTCTTTGCTGCACTTGCAGTCTACAAAATCTGACAAAATTGTTCAAAAGTGTTACTCACACAAACTACAACTAATCTGCAGAAGACTACAAATTTTTGCTTGAGTCAGAAATATACTTGATGATGCATTAATATCATCAAGTATATTTCTGACTCAAGTCATGCAATTGCTTTACCTTTTCTTGTGACTGTTTTTGTGTATTTTTGCTGTATTTTATAGGATATTCATTTAAAAATTTGTAGTCTTGGTTAATCGTAATTTACTACTTACTTGAAATAAAAATTAAAAAAATAATATAATTATATAATTATATTATTACTTAGATGCTACTGTATATCATCATTTTTTTTTACTTCTAGGGTTCTTCTGGAATAAAAGGACTGATGGGATCTTCCTACAGTGGTCAACAAGTGTGGTTGTCTATCGGCCATCTTGGATTCAGAGGAAATTCACTTGCAGTTACAATGACTGGCCACTGAATAAACCTCACAGGAGTGGTGCAGTAGAGAGCACTCTGGCTGATATGCAGTTCTACCATAGAAACCACTGCATTTAGGAGAAAATTACTTTTGAATAGCTGTCCACTGCAGTGACCACTATGAGCCAGAGGGTTAAAATAAACAATGGTCCTAATGCTGAATTCCAGGTGAGTGAAACAGTTAGGATAGTTGCACTCAGAAATTACCTGTGAAAACAGTCGTCGCTGTCGGTCGTCGCTGTTAGTATACTAATTTGCCTAATCTTCTTGGGTCTTTAGACCCCGGTTGAAACAAAAACAACAATGGGCACCAGGAACCTTTTTAATTCGTTGGAAAGTTTTCCTGGGACTAAAAGTTCTGGGTACTTTACGTGTAAATGTGGCTAGACTAAAAGTAGGTCTCCGGGTTTTGAATTGAAAATGCATACAGAAACACTGATTTAATCAAATGTTTTAGTCTTCTGCTAAATCCATTTTGTTTGATTGCATCTAAATCCAGTACACCCATTACATTTGAATTAAAAAGTCAACAGGGAAATGACTGTAATAAGATGCTGGCCCTGCTGGGGGACTGATAGCTGCAGCTGAATGGAGTATTTCTCGAATAAGGATCTTTTCCTTGGAAAATGTCTTAAGGACCTTCTGTATAGAACAACAAGAAATAAATAACTATAAGATGATAAGAGAAATTACAGGTACCCCGTGCTTTGTGACCATGGAGCAATGTTTCTGTGTAAAGCTCCCCATTTTGTTTGTATTGTACAAATGTGGTGGTAACGCACAAAGAAATATAGCAATGCACCAACAATGATAAGGAAGGAGATGACTCCTAGCAAACACTGGAGGATTAAATGAAGAATTAAATACTATAAAAAGGTCTTTTTAAATGTTGTAGGCACTCAACACATTTGTTAGACCTGTAAATGTAAATGTAAAAGTACCATTGTTTGTTTAGAAAATAATTCTATTGGACACCTTTAAATTTAATGGAGCACATACTGTACTGTATATAATAAGTTTACTTTTAAACGGAAAAAGAATCTGACTTTTGAGCACAAGCTCAGCTTGGGTTGCAGAACATATGTTCCTAGCCAGCAACGCCATATCATGAGTGTTGTATTCTGACACGCATAGTAGAGAACCTATTAAGACAGAACCGCACTATGGCTAGGTTCCTCAGAGGGCTGCTGATGACTGCAGGGGTAAATCATTTTGTACGATCAATTTAGCCATCTCTTGCTTTAAAAAATATCATGATTAGCAGTTTGCATTAGCGGTTATCATTAACAGTAGTGGTCATGTTGTTCCTCCAAAGGTTCCTGGTTCATAGAGAAAGTTTCTGCGGTGGAAATGTTGCTAACTCTTTTAAGTGCCTACAAGTGATAAGTTTGTCCAATCTTAAACTAAGTCTCTACATATTTAGAGACAACGCTTCTTAACTCAGGTCTTAAAAAATATTGTAAAAACGATAACCATACAACATATCCAACATATTTTTGTGTGTGAATGCATCGTGAAAATCAGCAACAGGATACAAGTCGGGTAGCGTCACACAGGAAATGAGGATGACCCAGTGCTCAGGTGTCAAATGTCTCTGCTCAGTTTCCAATCAGCCCTGCTGTTGTTCAATAATGTAGTAGGCCGGACACAGATCACTTTAAGCAGAACAGTCTATCTGACTCTAATTTCAGAGGAAATGTATTACAAATATTTCCCAGAAGAACACTTCCTCCTCAAAAGAAACAGAAAAATATGTAAATGAGAACAACTAAATTGTAAACACGGTTGTAATTAACAATGGTGTTACCAGTGTTCTAACATTATTTATTTTAAAATTGAATTATTATTACTGAATCATTCATGTGTAAGCAGCATTTAAATACCGTAGTTGGCTGAGGTGATTTTTTTTTTCTTGGCTTCTTTATAAATGTTGCAATCTTCTGACTGATTTGATTGTATGTTTTGTTTGTAAAATATGAATCTGCAGACTAACTATAGCTATTAGATAAATGTAGTCCAGATACTGTAGTCCAGAAACAAAGTACAAGTATACAGTACTATAAAATGCAAGTACTCAAGACCAATTACAACCAAATATTGTATCCAGTTCAATGTACTTCTCTGACATTCCACCACGGTCACAACCTAGCAACCTTAGCTTAGTATATACTATATTATTTACCTGCTGTTTATTTCTGGCCATCCTGCGGTCTCGAACACTCTGACGCCGCCTGGCCTCCCAGTGCATAGCTGACATCCTGATGTACAGAAGCCAAAGGAGACATTAACAACTTAATATTTACCATTGAAAGAGCTGACTTTGTAAATTAATCCTGCATCTTTGTACCATGACTTGCTAACTATGTTTAGAAACAATAACTCTGTGGTTTGCTCATGCATTAGGTCACATAAGGAATAATAGAAGAATATATAAAAACAAGCAAGACAAATATGAATTGTTAATGGTGTATTTAAACCTTTGATGTATGCAATGATGATATGATGTATGGAACTGATGTATGGAATGATGATATGATGTATGGAACTGGTGCTTTACAGAGAGTAAATGGGATAATGAAGAAGGAGGATTACCTTCAAATTCTTAAAGATAACCTAAAATCAAGTTACCCACCAAATACTTTCTCATGGATATATTTCCTGTGATCTTTGGTGTAGGAGTAAACATGATGTAACATGATCCAGAACTAAATCTTTAAATAATATGTTCATAAAAAATGTCCTCCATATGGAATGTATAATGTATTTAGTTGCATTACCGCAGAACAAAACATGCAATGTTTTGCTGTAAAAAAAAATAATATGGATAAACAGAAGAGTCAAAGAGTGCTGAGCCTGTGCAGTTCAGCATAGTGAAATTAATGAGCAAGTGAATAATAGTGTTTTCTCACCTGGCCTGAGAGAAAGCTGCTGCAGCCTCGGTGGACGACTGGTGAAGGCTGAGTCTCTCCTGTCTCTGACCTTGTTAAGTGGGGTTTCCAGGCAACATAATGGTCTCCTGGGCAGCTTTTGTATATCCCTACTTCTAGGTATGTGTGCTTACAATAATATTTTATTTATATTATTAGTACTTTCCAAGCCATAAGCACAAAGTGCTTTTCAAGATGAGGACATACAAAAACAAGCTATTTTAATGTTAACTGGAAGAGGCAAATCATTAAACATATGCATATAATAATGAATACAAAAAAGTTTAATACTAAAACATTTTAAAATATATCTGAACAAATGAAGCATGTGATTGATGCCATTTATCAAAACGATATTAGTTTTAGCATTCATACAACAATCCCCCATGGGACAAACATGATGGGTCGCAGAAATTGACAAAGAATTAGGCTTGTAATGTTTGCTAAAATGACAATAATAATAATAACAGTAATGATAGGACAACTTATATATATCTATATATATATATATATAATATATATATACACACACACAGTCTTGATCAAAAGTTTACATACACTTGGGTTAACAGAAAATGTGACCAAATCTGCTTGGTCAAAAATATACATACAGCAACATGAATTAGCAATTTTGGTGGACTTAGAAAGTTGTGTCAATGAAATGAGCTTCATAGCATGGCCTCTTAACTTCTTGTGAGTTGATTATGAGTGACTACAGCTGGTGACTTCTCTGAGGCCATTTAAATAGGGCTCATTGGATACAAACGCCCACAAACGCTACAATGGGAAAGTCAAAGGAGCTCAGCACGGATCTGAAAAAGCAAATCATTGACTTGAACAAGTCAGGAAAGTCACTTGGAGCCATTTCAAAGCAGCTGCAGGTCCCAAGAGCAACAGTGCAAACAATTGTTTGTAAGTCTAAAGTGCATGGCACTGTTTTGTCACTGCCACGATCAGGAAGAAAATGCAGAGCTATCACCTGCTGCTGAGAGAAAATTGGTCAGGAGGGTGAAGAGTCAACCGAAGAACCACCAAAAAGCAGATCTGCCAAGAATTAGAAGCTGCTGGAACACAGGTGTCAGTGTCCACAGTCAAGCGTGTTTTGCATCGCCATGGACTGAGAGGCTGCCGTGCAAGAAGGAAGCCCTTGCTCCAAAAGCGGCACCTTAAGGCTCGACTGAAGTTTGCTGCTGATCACATGGACAAAGATAAGACCTTCTGGAGGAAAGTTCTGTGGTCAGACGAAACAAAAATCGAGCTGTTTGGCCACAATGCCCAGCAATATGTTTGGAGGAGAAAAGGTGAGGCCTTTAACCCCAAGAACACCATGCCTACCGTCAAGTGGTGGTAGTATTATGCTGTGGGGCTGTTTTGCTGCCAATGGAACTGGTGCTTTACAGAGAGTAAATGGGATAATGAAGAAGGAGGATTACCTTCAAATTCTTAAAGATAACCTAAAATCATCAGCCTGAAGGTTGGGTCTTGGGCGCAGTTGGGTGTTCCAACAGGACAATGACCCCAAACACACATCAAAAGTGGTAATGGAATGGCTAAATCTGGCTAGAATTAAGGTTTTAGAATGGCCTTCCCAAAGTCCTGACTTAAACCCCATTGAGAACATGTGGACAATGCTGAAGAAACAAGTCCATGTCAGAAAGCCAACAAATTTAACTGAACTGTACCAATTCTGTCAAGAGGAGTGGTCAAAGATTCAACCAGAAGCTTGCCAGAAGCTTGTGGATGGCTACCAAAAGTGCCTAATTGAAGTGGAAATGGCCAAGGGACATGTAACTAAATATTAGCATTGCTGTATGTATATTTTTGACCCAGCAGATTTGGTCACTTTTTCTGTTAACCCATAATAAAGTCATAAATAGAACCAAACTTCATGAATGTTTTTTGTGACAAAGAAGTATGTGTTCCAATCACTCTATCAGAGAAAAATCAGAGTTGTAGAAATAACTGGAAACTCAAGAGACCCATGACATTATGTTCTTTACAAATGTATGTAAACTTTTGACCACAACTGTGTGTGTGTGTGTGTGTGTGTGTGTAGTAAGTACTCAATGACTGTGTGTATGGACATCTGTTTTTCTATTGCTGATCACACCTGACACAGCAAGAACATTCAGGTTTGACCTGAGGTCAACAGGTGTCAAGATGTGACCAACCAATCATCAACCGCAGCCTAATCTCAGCAGTGGGTCCAGGTCTGTGTCAGTAAGTTTCACTGCTTGTTGTCCTTTCTGTGGTTCACCTCCATCATACCAACACTGTGGGCTCCAGGTTGGAGGCCGGCTACGTGTAAGTGCCTGAGTCCTCCCCACTAGCAGCTGCTATTCTCCACAACTTGTTGCTAACATATGCACTTACAGCACCCATACTGGCCTCCTTTATATTTATCATCCCCAGCCATCTCTTTACAACCCATGGCTCCACTCACCTCTCCATCCATCTGTTTCAGTTGGGACCAACTTGGTGATAAGATTGCAGAGCTGGAGCAGAGAATCACCATGCTGTACCAAATGCAGGAAGCTGAGAAGCTTGTGGATACCATCTCCTTCGGCCCAGTGCACACTGACACAACCTGTGCCTGAGAGCCTGATGCCACCACTCCCTGTCCTGCTGGCGATTCTTCCCCTGATCCAGCCCCTCCAGTCATTGCTCCAAATGAATTGTGAGTCTGGCTTGGTGCGTGACCCAAACCCCCGGTCAGCTCAACACCATCCTGCCATGAGCCTTGGTGGTTCGTACACCTCCAAACCAACATGACATCCAGCTGAAAAATAGATACAGCATCCTCAGCCCGCATGAGTCCCAGCCGCCTCCAGCTCCCTTGCCATCGCATGGGTCCCACAGCTCACTGTCACCCCCAATCCCACCACCAGCCTTAACTGGGTGCATAGCTAATATGAGAGACTTAGATTTAAAAGTTGAACAGTTGAACTTTGACAAAACATAGGTGCTTATCATTGGCCCTGAGCACATTGGCCCTATTATCTTTGACAGTGAGCAGAGCTTTGGGTATAATACAAAAAAATGGTACAATCATGCTTTTACCAACCCCAACCAGAGATTAGAGCATTGTTATCTCTAAGATAACGTTTCATTTCGTCATGCCTGGACTACTGTTACACATCTGCCTCAGTGCCCAGTGTAGCTCAACCTCAGACTGTAAAACTCCACAGCCAGACTGCTCACCAAGACCAAATGCTCTTCTCACATCACTCCAGTTTTAACCTTCCTGCACTGGGTACAGTGGCATTTGTTTAGCCAACATGTTTCCTGATTTTAAATCCTGTCAAAAAACACATTTTTACAGTCTTGCTTTTTTAACTGACAGATGGAGCTATATTGTTTACATATTACAGGTCTGTTGTGGGACCACCTATTTTAAGTTTATTTTAATAGCTGTTATTGTTCTACATTGTACATTTTTCATAAACAGTTTAACTATGTACATGTATTTTGCTGTTCCTGGGGTTTTCTTTTATTTCTGATTTTTGTAATATTGTTTATATCAAGCACTTTGGGCTCCTAGCTTGAAAATGCTATATAAATGAAATGTACTGTATTATTATCATTTATTACATCTGATGAAGTCTCTGCTCTACTACCTACTGTTACACAAAACAATCTCTTCTTCTGATTATGATTTTTTTGATACTCCATTAAGAGAAAACTATAGCACCTTTCCCTCAATGTCTCAACATAACTATACTTAATTAATTTTGCTACATAATGATGTTAAAGATAAAGCAGAAATTAAAGGTGGGACCATCTGTAGGACTGTGACAACTGATCTGGAGAAAATTCACGCAAGACCCTCCCCCACTCTCCAAAAAACACCCTCCTAAACCATCAAAACCATCCCCCAAAGTCCCTTAAGGTCTCGAACTAACATACAATGTATGAATAACTTTTACAAAAAAAAAAAAAAACAGTTTTCATTAAATGGACTTTAATTCATAAAGTGAGAATTCCATTATAACTCAAGTTATGTCTAATCCTTTTGGTGACAAAATCAATGATCTGTTTTGTTTCACAGTGCACCTCATTAATTTATACACATACATACACTGCTCAAAAAAATAAAGGGAACACTTAAACAACACAATGTAACTCCAAGTCAATCACACTTCTGTGAAATCAAACTGTCCACTTAGGAAGCAACACTGATTGACAATCAATTTCACATGCTGTTGTGCAAATGGAATAGACAACAGGTGGAAATTATAGGCAATTAGCAAGACACCCCCAATAAAGGAGTGGTTCTGCAGGTGGTGACCACAGACCACTTCTCAGTTCCTATGCTTTCTGGCTGATGTTTTGGTCACTTTTGAATGCTGGCGGTGCTTTCACTCTAGTGGTAGCATGAGACGGAGTCTACAACCCACACAAGTGGCTCAGGTAGTGCAGCTCATCCAGGATGGCACATCAATGCGAGCTGTGGCAAGAAGGTTTGCTGTGTCTGTCAGCGTAGTGTCCAGAGCATGGAGGCGCTACCAGGAGACAGGCCAGTACATCAGGAGACGTGGAGGAGGCCTGTAGGAGGGCAACAACCCAGCAGCAGGACCGCTACCTCCGCCTTTGTGCAAGGAGGAATGTGTCTGCTGCCAGAGTCAGAAACAGACTCCATGAGGGTGGTATGAGGAGTCCACAGGTGGGAGTGCTGTGCTTACAGCCCAAGCCCTGCAAAATGCATTTGCCAAGAACAGCCACAGAGTGGCAACCATGGTACCCACTGTGCTCGCTTCACAGGCAGGTCACACTGAGCACATGTGACAGACGTGACAGAGTCTGACAGACGCCGTGGAGATGTTCTGCTGCCTGCAACATCCTCCAGCATGACCGGTTTGGCAGTGGGTCAGTAATGGTGTGGGGTGGCATTTCTTTGGGGGGCCGCACAGCCCTCCATGTGCTCGCCAGGTAGAGGTAGCCTGACTGCCATTAGGTATAGAGATGAGATCCTCAGACCCCTTGTGAGACCATATGCTGGTGCGGATTGGCCCTGGGTTCCTCCTAATGCAAGACAATGCTAGATGTGGCTGGAGTGTGTCAGCAGTTCCTGCAAGATGAAGGCATTGATGCTATGGACTGGTGCCCGTTCTCCCCAGACCTGAATCCAATTGAGCACATCTGGAACATCATGTCTCTCGCTCCATCCACCAACAGCCACGTTGCACCACAGACTGTCCAGGAGTTGGCGGATGCTTTAGTCCAGGTCTGGGAGGAAGATCCCTCAGGAGACCATCCGCCACCTCATCAGGAGCATGCCCAGGCGTTGTAGGGAGGTCATACAGGCACGTGGAGGCCACACACACTACTGAGCCTCATTTTGACTTGTTTTAAGGACATTACATCAAAGTTGGATCAGCCTATAGTGTGTTTTTCCACTTTAATTTTGAGTGTAACCCAGACCTCCATGGGTTAACAAATTTGATTTCCATTGATAATTTTTGTGTGATTTTGTTGTCAGCACATTCAACTATGTAAAGAACAAAGTATTTAATAAGAATATTTCATTCATTCAGATCTAGGATGTGTTATTTTAGTGTTCCCTTTATTTTTTTTGAGCAGTGTATATAATACCAACACACACACGCACACACATCACAAGGCCATATAATGCATAAACATGAAAATAAATAATGATATGACACTGAAAATTGGTCAATTTGAATTAGATGTTTTTATTTTTATGTGTAAGTGAGTTTTTTACACCATCAAACTAGCCAGTTTTACTCAAATGAGACTTATCTCAGAGCTGCATACAAACCGTCCACATTCAACACCATCATTTTTAATTGTGCTTCAGAATAAAACATGTTTAACGTATTATAAGTGTGAAAAGATTCAACTTCGTAAAGAAAACGAAGCACCCACAGGATAGAAATGAAGATGCTGATACTCAGTCCGGGATCGTCTCTGTTCCATCCTCCTGGTGCTCTCTCCGCCCCACCTCCTCTCCTTACGTCATCGGCGGGGGGCAGTGCAGCTCTCCACCGCTGCCAGTCTGGGTCGGACAAAGAGGATAGCAAACAACTCTACACGCAGTAGGTTTGAAAAAGAACGCATCTGGATTATTTTAGTGTTTTCCGTCGCATTTCAAGATCCAAATAAGTGAACGTAACGTATGTTGACTTTGTTGGAGTGCGGACACGCACGGGGCAGCAGTCCTCTGAAGATCGCCCTGAAGCACACGGTCAAGAGACGGTAACACACTTTTATTGACATTCAAATGAACTGAAACTCGCTTCTTTCTAGTTTCACTTTACGTAATTCACCAAACACGCCTGGCAGCATGTGTTCCTGATCCGTGGTTTGGGGCTGTGTTTGTAACTGATTCACAAACAGCTAGCTTTAGCTGACCTCACCAAAAAGCCAGAACAGGCAGTACAGCATTTCTCTGCTGCTGGTGGCTCTGTTTGATCCCTGTTTTTCCAGTTCTGTGCAGGATATAGCTACAACAGAAAACAATGACAATGCCTTCTGCCTTGCATATCCAGTGGCTCACCATTAACTGTGCAGGCTATAATGTCAAAAGCTTACTGGTTTACAACTACAGGTTTTTTAATTGTTATTGTTGTTATTGTTGTTGCTTTTTATTTTCGCACTGTTGACTGGAGCTGCACTAAGTCTCAGTTTAAGGTCCTAATTACTTACAGCTCAGTGCTACTTGTTAAAGTAGCTTACTTGTGTTTTCCTCTTGTCATTTTCTCTCAGGCTCTCAGTGACTGCAGTAACATTTTAAGTGAAACTAGGAGTGTGAACTGTTATCCAGCCAAACCAGCTCATCTCTGCTCCTCCTGCCAGCTTCACAAGGTCCCCTAAACCCTTTTTGCTGCTGTGGTCACAAAAAACAAGGAAGACAAGGACCCAGGAAAAACGTAAGTCCCATAAGTCTTTCCAGGATTTATTCCACAAGACTAAACATGGGGAACCAGTTAACAGAAATAGCCCCCAGCACCCCATTCCACCCAAGCTTCCAGTCTTCACACATAGTGGTGATTGGTTTGGACTCTTCAGGGAAAACCTCCCTCCTTTATCAACTCAAGCTGCGGGAATTTGTTGAGACGATCCCCACCAAAGGCTTCAACATGGAGTGGATTAAACTAGCCATGGGGAACTCTAAGACCAACACCACCATGTTCCAGGTGTGGGACGTAGGTGGCCAGGAGAAACTGAGGCCCCTCTGGAAGTCGTACACCAGGAGGACAGATGGGCTGGTTTTTGTGGTGGACGCAGCCGAGGCAGAGCGCATGGAGGAGGCCAAAGTGGAGCTCCACCGGATCGCTCGGTCAGCAGAGAACCAGGGAGTACCCATACTGATTCTTGTAAACAAGCAGGACCTGGATGGAGCTATGTCAGCTTCAGAGGTAACATTGTTGAATTGCATGGTGTTGTTAATATATGACTATAGAGAGCTGAGATGATTTTTCAAGCTATTGATAAATCAACAAGAAAAAAAAACATCGGCAAAAATTGTTCATGTAAAGTATAACGTAGCATTTGTCACTTGTTTTTTGTGATTGTGTGTGAGAGAGGGAGAAAGAAAGAAAAAAACACACAAAGTGCACATGTGACAAGTAGTATGAAATAGATCTGCCACTTGAATGACACACAGAGAACCCAAAGTGTAGCTACAATTTAGATCAGCGATATCATGTAGTTTTCAATGGCTTTAATGATTCAGACGTAAAGTGATTAGATTTGCTAGAATAAGTGTCAGGTTGTGACTGACATCCTGTCTTGTGTGTCTGTGTTACAGGTGGAGAAGCAGCTGGCCCTCCATGAACTGAGCTTGTCCACATTGCACCACATACAGGGCTGCTCTGCACTAGATGGTCAGGGCCTGCAGCCCGGCCTGGAAAAACTCTATGAGATGATCCTGAAGAGGAAGAAGATGCTCCGACACAGCAAGAAGAAGAGATGAGGCAGAGGACTGCAACTGTGCTGGGGATGGAGATCACTTTTTGAACCACGACTTGTCTCAGGACCTTCTCAACAGTCATGTCTGTGACACTTTTGGAACTTTACAGAGTGAAACCGGATGGAAGTATGTCAGTCCTTAGGACGGATTGGGATGTTATAAACCAAGTTCAAACTTTGGCTCTGAAGTCTGTTCCAACTATGAACAATGTATTTTACCCTCCAGACATTGGGCTCATCTGCCTCCTTTGGGATTGATTCTGCTTTCGAGCACTCTTCCTTCTCCTCATCTCCCATCCTTAAATGAGTACTGCAGATTACTGGATAAAGAAACCTGCTGGCCTGGCCCAAGCACAGTTCCTGTTTCATTCAAACTTTCAACGTCACACTTTACTCTTAATCTTCATGTTGCATGATGTTCACCCAAATACCTGGTTGGGATGATTAAGTCAACACTTTTGTTTGACTTAGTCAAAAGAAGACTGTAAAGATTATTCTGGATTAGAAACTGCCCAATGTTAGTTAGGTATGTCATCGGGATTACAGTTTTCTGATTGTCTCTCAATGTCTCATCAGCATGACATTTACAGACTGACACACTGAGTGGTTAGTTGGTAGGTTCAAGCAAGAAACTGTTTTTACATCTGATAAATTTTGTTTTGTGGAATGTATAGCATATAAATAAATTATTGAGCAGTTTTAGCATCATTTTCTGGAAACTGGTCTCCGCAAGTGTCTCAATTATGTTGCATGATGACTGAGAAATTGGCTAAATCAAGTTGTAGGGATGTGACTCAAAGTCACAGTCCACAAGGGAAAAATGGTGAGAACAGAATGTCTGACCTAGCTGATCTGTATAGTGTCCATTCCATCAGTAGCGCTCCTTACACAGCTGTTCTTATTTGGAAACTATCACTGCCAGGCCATAATGAACATAATAGTGAATGATTAATAGCTGCAGGTTGTTACACACATATATTTAGAGCTGTACAAGGATGTGTAGAAAATGCATGAAACGTTGTGACACCCTCTGTCCTTAGACCACTCGAACCGGGTAAGGAAAAACTTTTTCTGGAAAATTTTCTGGGAAAAAGAAACCTGAGGATCTGAGATGAGGGATCCCTCTCCCTGGGACGGACAGAAGTGCAATAGATGCAATAGTTGTATTTAGTGCAATAGTTCATGGGTTTAGTCCATGTGTGAAGGTATCACAGGTAATGGAAAATGAGTCCGTGAGTTCCAGGTGCATCTCTAGATGTCCTCATATGGAGCTCTGGCCACTCGACCTTCTCTCCACAACACAGACACAGATCATGTCCCCACCAGGCCAGTAAACCTCAGACAGATGGACCCCTAACCCTAACCTGCAAGACTGGAGAGAACAGGGAGGACCGGGGCTCCAACAGTAACATGTACAGTGGATATAAAAAGTCTACACACCCCTGTTCAAATGCGACCAGGTTATTTTAAGTTTTTATTTTTCCCCTGTAAAGGTTTCATTTTGTTTTTCAATTGCATTGTACAGGTTATAGGTCACATTAAAGGTGGAAAAAGTTATAAAATTGATTTATCTTGGTGTCATTTTTTTATATCACAAAAACCTGGCATTTGAACAGGGGTGTGTAGACTTTTTATATCCACTGTAACATGTAACAGTAACTTTTCAGGACATCAGTGTATTCACTTTAACCACTTTAACCACTTTAAACTGTTTATAGGCTGCCTCCATTTTGCACTATTACCATATCTGTTGGCACTCTTTTTGCACTTTGCCATGTCTTTGTTTTATTGCCATGTCTTAATTTAGTTGTAATGATTATGCTTATTTTGTTGTATTTTTCTTATTTTTGTTGTTTGCACCAAAGGTTTGAGAGAAACATACTTTCAATCTTCTGCATGTCCTGCACATGCAGCATAATTGACAATAATGCAGAGTTTTACTTTGGCTTTGAAATAAGGGTAGAGGAAGCAGAGAAAGAGGAAGAGGTGCCCGGTGCATCACGGGAGCCCCCCGGCAGTCTAAGCCTATAGCAGCATAACTAAGGGGCAAGCCTGTGCCCAACCTAACCTATACGTTTTTTCAAAAAAGAAGGAGAAGAAGAAGTCCATCCTTAAACACTGACACTGTGTCTGCCTCTTCGGACCCAGACTGGGAGCTGGTTCCAAAGAACAGGGGCCTGATAGCTGAAGACTCTGCCCCCTAAACTACTTCTGGAAACCCTGGGAACTACAAGTAAGCCTGCGTTTTGGGAGCGCAGCACTCTAGTCGGATAATAAGGAGTTATCAATTCATTAAGATATGATTGGTGCCAGACCATGTAGAGCCTTATATGTGAGGAGGAGGATTTTAAAATCCACTCATTTTACAGGGAATGGTTGAATCAGACACTGACATCCATGCTCCGCAAATAATGCTTGGAAACAAAGAAACGTTGGGATGAGGGAGTCTTACTTATGTTGTCTGCAGCCCATGTTGTCCGTGAATATCTTAGCAACATAGACTATGTCATTGGTACTCCAGAGAAATGGGGAAAAACCTGTGTGTGTCATGTTAATATGTTAAAAGTCGACCACTTGAGAGAGACCCCCAGCACTGGAATTGCTGGCAACAGTGCTGTGATTGTGAGGCACACTCATAACTCATATGATGTTTATGATGACCTGATGACACATCACTCCTCACTTTAACGTGCCCGGCTGCCAAATTCTGAGATGTTGAGGCTGTTAACTTCTCGACTCATTCACCTGTCAGATGGGCAAAAAATTACATAACATATTTAGTAGTCTGTTTCCCATCACTCTTTAGTGATGTTCCTGATTACTGTCGTCCAACATGACATCAGTGTTAAACATGCTAAGCCTGTTAAACAGGCATTAATACCAGTCAAGTGTGTAAAGATGAAGAAAGAAGCTGATCATCTTTTGCAGCACGGGCTAGCCACACCCAGCTCCAGTCTCTAGAGTACTCAAGTGCTTGCTAGAGGCCAAATGTGATAGGTCCCTGCAGTTTGTAACATACACTGATCAAAAAAATAAAGGGAACACTTAAACAACACAATGTAACTTCAAGTCAATCTGATTGACAATCAATTTCACATGCTGTTGTGCAAATGGAATAGACAACAGGTGGAAATTATAGGCAATTAGCAAGACACCCCCAATAAAGGAGTGGTTCTGCAGGTGGTGACCAACAGACCACCTCTCAGTTCCTATGCTTTCTGGCTGATGTTTTGGTCACTTTTGAATGCTGGCGGTGCTTTCACTTTAGTGGTAGCATGAGACGGAGTCTACAACCCACACAAGTGGCTCAGGTAGTGCAGCTCATCCAGGATGGCACATCAATGCGAGCTGTGGCAAGAAGGTTTGCTGTGTCTGTCAGCGTAGTGTCCAGAGCATGGAGGCGCTACCAGGAGACAGGCCAGTACATCAGGAGACGTGGAGGAGGCCGTAGGAGGGCAACAACCCAGCAGCAGGACCGCTACCTCCGCCTTTGTGCAAGGAGGAACAGGAGGAGCACTGCCAGAGCCCTGCAAAATGACCTCCAGCAGGCCACAAATGTGCATGTGTCTGCTCAAACGGTCAGAAACAGACTCCATGAGGGTGGTATGAGGGCCCGACGTCCACAGGTGGGGGTTGTGCTTACAGCCCAACACCGTGCAGGATGTTTGGCATTTGCCAGAGAACACCAAGATTGGCAAATTCGCCACTGGCGCCCTGTGCTCTTCACAGATGAAAGCAGGTTCACACTGAGCACATGTGACAGACGTGACAGAGTCTGGAGACGCCGTGGAGAACGTTCTGCTGCCTGCAACATCCTCCAGCATGACCGGTTTGGCAGTGGGTCAGTAATTGTGTGGGGTGGCATTTCTCTGGGGGCCGCACAGCCCTCCATGTGCTCGCCAGAGGTAGCCTGACTGCCATTAGGTACCGAGATGAGATCCTCAGACCCCTTGTGAGACCATATGCTGGTGCGGTTGGCCCTGGGTTCCTCCTAATGCAAGACAATGCTAGACCTCATGTGGCTGGAGTGTGTCAGAAGTTCCTGCAAGACAAAGGCATTGATGCTATGGACTGGCCCTGCCCGTTCCCCAGACCTGAATCCAATTGAAGCACATCTGGGACATCATGTCTCTCTCCATCCACCAATGCCACGTTGCACCACAGACTGTCCAGGAGTTGGCAGATGCTTTAGTCTAGGTCTTTAGTCTAGGTCTGGGCATGCTCCTCATCAGGAGCATGCCCAGGCATTGTAGGGAGGTCATACAGGCACGTGGAGGCCACACACACTACTGAGCCTCATTTTGACTTGTTTTAAGGACATTACATCAAAGTTGGATCAGCCTGTAGTGTGTTTTTCCACTTTAATTTTGAGTGTGACTCCAAATCCAGACCTCCATGGGTTAATAAATTTGATTTCCATTGATAATTTTTGTGTGATTTTGTTGTCAGCACATTCAACTATGTAAAGAACAAAGTATTTAATAAGAATATTTCATTCATTCAGATCTAGGATGTGTTATTTTAGTGTTCCCTTTATTTTTTTTGAGCAGTGTACTTTATTTTGTGTTAGTGCAATTGTCATTAGCTCTGATTTAGTCTTCTTTTGGTTATATTTGTCTATTTGTTCTGAACACCATCCATGGCTTGTATTTATTCTTGAGATTATTGTTTAAAGGGCCAAAGTTGTCTTCATCTGTTCACGAGACTGAGGCCCTTTGGAGTGTGCAGGACAATGTTAAGAACATTTTAAGACACATTGGTGCCATCTCCTATGCAATGTTTCTTGGGGTGGAGGACACACACAGAGGGACAAGACCAGACTCAGACTGGAAAAGAGGGTGAACTCTGTTGTGGGACTGCCCTCTGGACTATGTAGAGGATGTGGGTGAGAGGAGGAAGTTGGATAAGTTGGCATCAATCATGAACTGTTTTATCACATCGAATTTGTTAGTGTTTTATTATGGCGTCTAATTTAGAGATACCATATTACTCCAGTATTGGCTTCTCTGCATTGGCTCCCTGTAAAATTTAGAGTGGATTTTAAAATCCTACTCCTCACATATAAGGCTCTACATGGTCTGGCACCATCATATCTTAATGAATTGATAACTCCATATTATCCGACTAGAGTGCTGCGCTCCCAAAACGCAGGCTTACTTGTAGTTCCCAGGGTTTCCAGAAGTAGTCTAGGGGGCAGAGCCTTCAGCTATCAGGCCCCTGTTCTCTGGAACCAGCTCTGGGTCCAAGAGGCAGACACAGTGTCAGTGTTTAAGAATAGACTTAAAACCTTCCTTTTTGATAAAGCTTATAGTTAGGGTGGGCACAGGCTCGCCCTTAGTTATGCTGCTACTCTAGGCTTAGACTGCCGGGGGGTTCCCATGATGCACCGGGCACCTCTCCCTCTTCCTCTATCTCTGCTTCCTCTTTCTCTGCTTCCTCTTCCTTTGCTTCCTCTACTCTTATTATGGTAATAGTGCAAACTGGAGTCAGCTTATAAACTGGTTAAAGTGGCTAAAGTGGTTAATGTGAATACTCTTATGTCCTGTAAAGTGCATGTTACTGCCGGAGCCCCGGTCCTCTTTGTTCTCTCCAGTCTTGCAGGTTCCTCACTGATTCTGGTTGTGGTCCATCTGTCTGAGGTTCACTGGCCTGGTGGGGACATGATCTGTGTCTGTGCTGTGGAGAGAAGGTCGAGTGGCCCAGAGCTCCATATGAGGACATCTAGAGATGCACATGGACTCATGGACTTAATTCAAATGTATTTATTTAAAGTCCAAAATCACACAAAACATTGTTTGCCGGAGGGTTTTACAATCTCGGAGGGCTTTACAATCTGTACAGTTGTGACACTTCAAAAAACCCTCTTGGGAAAAAGAGTCCTTAGACCATCGAACCTCAGGAAAAACTTCAAAAAAGCCCTTTAGGAAAACTTGAGGAAGAGCCACAAAAAAGGGATCCCTCTCCCTTTATGGGAAAAAGAAGAAACCTGAGGAAGAGCCACAGATGAGGGATCCCTCTCCCATGTGGGACGGACAGACGTTACAGATACAGAGAACATACAGAGAACATCAATCATATTATGGAATTATACATGAGTCGTAATAAACTGTAGATAAACTGAGTTCATGGGTTTAGTCCATGTGTGAAGGTATCACAGGTAATGGAAATGAGAAAAAATAAGTGTGGCCTCTTAAACATCAGATCTCTGGCCTTTAAGGCTGTTCTGATAAATGACCTGATATCACTCTGATATAGATCTGTTCTGCCTTACTGAGACCTGGCTAGGTCAGGAAGAATATGTTAGCCTAAATGAATCCACTCCACCTGAGTCATTCTAACATTCATGTTCCTCGAGACACTGGACGAGGAGGTGGAGTTGCAGCCATTTTTAATTCAGCCCTATTAATAAATTCTCGGCCTAAAGAGGGCTACAGCTCATTTGAAAGCCTTATTATTACTCTTTCATCTCCAGCCTGGAAGAGCACAAAGCCAATACTAGTTGCTGTAGTGTACCGCCCCCCAGGCCCATACTCTGAATTCTTATCTGAATTCAGAAGTTCTTGTCAAATTTAGTCCTTGAAAATGAGAAGGTAATTATTGTAGGTGATTTTAATATTCATGTGGACATGGATAGTGACAGTCTTAGCACAGCATTCATCTCATTACTGGACTATCTCTGCTTCCTCTTTCTCTTTCTCTGCATGTTACTGCTGGAGCCCCGGTCCTCTTTGTTCTCTCCAGTCTTGCAAGTTCCTCACTGATTCTGGTTGTGGTCTATCTGTCTGAGGTTCACTGGCCTGGTGGGGACATGATCTGTGTCTGTGTTGTGGAGAGAAGGTTCGAGTGGCCCAGAGCTCCATATGAGGACATCTAGGGATGCACCTGGACTCAAGGACTCATTTCCATTACCTATGATACCTTCACACATGGACTAAACCAATGAACTCAGTATAGCTACAGTTTATTACGACCCATGTTTAACTCCATAATATGACTGATGATTATGTTCTCTGTACATGTGGCATCTATTGCACGTCTGTCCGTCCCAGGGAGAGGGATCCCTCATCTGTGGCTCTTCCTCAGGTTTCTTCTTTTTCCTGACTCGGTTCGAGGTTCTAAGGACAGAGGGTGTCACAACTGTACAGATTGTTAAGTCCTCCAAGGCAAACGATGTTTGTGATTTTGGGCTCTAAATAAATTTTGAAATACATTTTTTGATTTGACTTTTGACCAAACTGCCCCGAGAAGGGAAGCAGCTTGCGCTATTTACCAGATTGCACAGAACAATCAATGAGTAAATGACAGCAGATGGATGCCATGCAGTTCGACACATATCTCAGAGGACTACAGCGCCAGAGGAACCCATGCAGCTGGGCAGAGCCAAGATTTCCTCAGGGGAGAGGCTGTGACGGCAGAGAACACTTCTGTTTCTACCATGCTCAGCTGGGACATCTGCTGTTGGCCTGCTGGTTAAAAGAACTGGGTCATCAGGCGCGCAGGTGGCTCAGTCAGTAGAGCGCGCGCCCATGTATGAGGCCTTGGGCCAATGCAGTGGACCCTGGTTTGATTCCCGGCTTGGGTCCCTTTGCTGCATGTCTTCACCCACTTTCTCTCTCCCAAACTTTCCTGTCTATCTTCAGCCGTCCTATCCATAACAATAAAGGGTATAAACCCTTAAATTAAAAATTTATTAAATTTAAAAAAAAACAGGGTACCATAGGGTGCTGGCGTGGTATGGTATGGTATGACACACATACTCCCAAATGGTGTTAATAGACTGAGGCTGATGAAAGTTTGATGAATTGAGAGTTGGTTCCTCAGTGAAACACTCAGACCGTACTTTAGCCCAGCTGCTATAAAGACTGCTATAAGTCTTTAGTAAAGCACAAGCCACCTCTCTGGATGGACACACGGGACGTGTTATTTGCTAAATTTGTACATAAGTTTTTGAAATCTTACAATTTATGTTTGCATTCTAAAAATTATACTATAAGTTAGAAATTTGAAGTTCTAAAAATTGTACGTTACACGACATGTTTGTGGTTTTCACATTAAAAAATACAAATTTTTCATACTTGGATTATTATGTTTTTTATGTGATTTTAGGTCCAATGTGTTAATAAAGTATGTCAAAATGAAAAAAATAACTGTAAAGTCACACATGTGAGGTTGTGCTAAAAAATGACACCAAACAAGGCATGGTAAACAGTTTTTAAGTTGAAATATAAAGGTAAAATCTAAAGTAGTCAAAAATGGCCAATTATACCCTGGACCCCAGAGGGTTAATAAATGATGTTTTGAAAGAATGTCTGAAACAGTATGTATTTGTTTATCTGGATGGCATACTGATCTTCTCCCAGGATAAAAAGATCCATATGAATCATGTCAGTAATGTGCTAAAAAAACTGTTGAACAATCAGTTATTTGTAAAGACAAAAAAATGTGAGTTCGTCTCTCCTTGTCTCCAAGGTTTTGTTTCTATAGTAAAAGGTAAAAGGCCTACTCCTACCTCCAGAAAAAGGTTCAGCAGTTCCTGGGATTCACCAATTTTTACATATGATTCGTTAGCAACTTTAGTGCCATTGCTGCTCCTCTGAACTCATCTCAAGTTCTGTATAGTTTTTGTGGACTCCTTAAGCAGCACAAGCCTTCGTCCGTGTGAAAGAAATGTTCCCCACAGCACCAATACTCACCATTCCGGACCCCCAGAGACAATTTGTGGTGGAGGTGGACGCATCCAGTGAAGGCACTGGGGCAGTCATATCACAGCGATCAGAGAAAGACAACAAGCTTCATCCATGTGCCTACCTGTCACGTAAGTTGACTCCTCCTGGAAGAGTGGAGATACTGGCTAGAGGGAGCTGAACAGCCTATCTTGGTCTCAACTGGCCATAAAAACCTTGAATAAATTTGTAAGGCTAAAAGAATGAACTCCAGACAGGCTTTGTGGACAGTTCTTCAACTGCTTTAATTTCACTCTGTCATATCGTCCAGGTAGACAAAATAGAAAACCTGATGCCTTATCTACACTCTTTAACCCTGATCCAGCACCTAAAGAACCAGAGAGCATCCTACCACTGAACAGGGTGATAGGAGCCATATCTTGGCCCATCAAAGAGACAGTGACATAAGCCAACGTTAAAGTCTCTATCCCTAGTGAATGTCCTGCTAACCGTTTGTTTGTTCCGGAGGCACTGCGTCCACAGGTCATTCACTGGGCTCATACATCTCATCTATCCTGTCATCCTGACAATGGACAATCTTCATGGTGAGACAGCGCTTCTGGTGGCCGAAAATGGAGGAGCAAGTCCATAAGTATGTGTCAGCATGCACACACAGTCCATGTGCTCTAGACGTAACAACCTCTCACCCCATGCATGAGACTGTGGGGGCTTTTAGCAACTCCTTCAGCCATAGACTGCTACACCAACAGAGCAGGAGGGAACGCTATTGCAGGTCATTCATCCCAACTGCAAAAAGAATCTTGAATTCAACATAAAATAGCGCTACTGTTTATCATCACCATCTGTCTGTATTTTCATAATTAATCCACACCCTAGTCATTTATTCATTTCATGTGCAATTTTTTATCTCATACAATAACATTCAATCAATCTGAACAATCAATGCAATCAAAAAATAAATTTTGGTAATTGTCTCCAGTTAGGAGAGCAATTAGAAGCCTCAAACTATAAAACAATATAACAAAGCAACAACTTACTTTAAAAATGCACAAAAATTACCAGACAGCAGGAGACGAGAAAAAGCCCAATTTGAATATATACGTCTTTTCAATTTTTTAGTGTTTCTTTGCTCCAACAAAGAGGTGAAATGTTGTCAAATCAATACACATAATAACAAGAACAGTAAAAATAATACCCAGGTTTTAAAAAAAATCTTTTAAGCTAATGCTCAGTTGCAGGTATCATATTCCATCAAATCTATGAACCTTTCTAACTAAATTGCTATGGTATGTGGTGCCTGAATTCTTTGGCCATGAGAATTCACAGGAGCCATCAAGCACTGTGCAAGAAGATTCCTGCCTGCAAGTTGGGGCATGAGCAAACACATACACACATGTACACACATGCAAGTACACGCACACACACACATATGCAAACACGTTTATACACAGAGATGCATCGTCTAGAACTATTGAGCATATTACAGGAAACAGGGAAATTAAGCAGACTCAGAGAGAGACAGAGAGGAGCCAAAGCGATGTGACTAAATTCCCACACAATACAGACACAGAAAGCTATGGTTTCCATACATGCTCAAATAAACATGTTTGCTCACACTCACATTCATACCTAGGGGCAATTTGGAGTTGCCAATTAACCTGCATGTCTTTTCTTTGGATTGTGGGGGGAAGCTGGAGTACCCAGAGAGAATCCACACAGGCACAGGGAGAACATGCAAACTCCACACAGAAGGGCCCGTGTCAACCAGGGATTGAACCCAGAGCCCTCTTGCTGTTGCTGTGAGGCGACAGTTCTAACCACTACACCACTGTGCCACCTCTCCTCTCATGACTTATTAAAATGTAAGATGAATAATTTGAATTGAAGAAAACATGTTTGATTAAAGCTGGATGATAGTGGTCTCAGCTCTGAATTTTGAGTGTGGTGCTGGACATGACATACTGGAAATCTTGAAAACATTTATTGAAGTGTATATCACAAAGCTTTACTTCCTGTTGACAGTAGGTAGTGCTGTACAATTGAGTTATCAATGCAGCAGTACCTTTACCAGAGGTTGCCTGACAAGGCTATGGATTTGTATTAATAGTGGACATTGCATGAAAGAGTTAAATGTAAATTTCTGTATCCACAGACAGACAACATGTACCTATTATACATTATGTTATATGCATGTGTAAATCACACAATGTAAATTTCATGTTAATCGAATTATGTTTGTCCCTTTGTCAAGACTTGGTTCCTGTGTATCCTGTAGGTGTGTGTGTGGGTGTGTGTTTTTTACAGACCTGGTTGCTTACTGGCAAACATGTCACTTACTTTGCAGCATTTGACTGTCAGTGATCTTCCTCTTTTTTTATTCTCTCTCTCTCTCTCTCTCTGCTCCACCATTCTTTCTTCTGACAGTCAGTTTCACTGGGTGACTTGTCTAAAGTCTTTATTGAAGCAGGTAGTAGTGAAGCAGTGTACCCTTGCTCTTGCCCATGGCACAAACACTTAACAACTATATTATTTGCACCTTTTGACTTTGACTTTATGTTGGATCACTTTGTTTTTATTTTTGAGAAGGTCTGAACTCCTGACCTGGCATCATTTTCTACTTCCAACACATGCTACTGCTTTGCAGCATTTTTGGCATAATGCCCAGTGTTTACACCAAACAGTAGACTAGTAGAAAACAGAGTCTTCCTTGCTTCTACCACCCCTGAAAGTACCTCTTTCTCACTTGGGTGAAATCTCTCTTTAAGCCCATTTTCTCTCAATTCAGTATGCAGTTAGTCTTGGTAATTTAACAAGTGGGCAATTCTACACAGAGTTTTATAAATGACGCCCAGCATGAATATTCAAAGCAACCTGGACAGTTGTTTTCTTATTCTTTTCTGGTACGTAATATCCACATAGCTCCCTCAGTGTCCTTATATGTGTGTAGACTAAATTTGATCAGAAACATGTTTGTAACAGTGTCTTGGCCAATGGATTTCGCCTTTGAGTGCGGATTTCTTCCAGGTGTTGCAGGCAGCTCCGCCCACCAGCCGTCTGCCCCCCTCCCCCTGTCCTCCAGGCTCCGCTCTGCAATCAGCCGACTCCGGGGGCCGGGCCAGAGACAAGCCGTGGCACTGATGCTCCAGGGGTCCGATCGGGCAGTGGGGACGCGGACCACACCGAAGGAACAGCAAGGCAACTGCTCACTTCAGCTCTGCTCAGTCGACTTAAAGATTTCAGTTAATTATCGACATTGACTACAACTTTAGGCAAGTTAAGTGCTTTTTCTTCTCATCTGTCTTGGAGCGGCACCACGGAGCTTTCTGCACTCACACAGGATGTCGCAACTTTCAGTGAACGACCATCTCGAAGGGATTTTATCAGATTTTGAAGGTATGTAGACTGCAATTTTAAATGACTTTACTGCTGCCGGTTTTGTGGGCACGTAATAAACCAAAGGAGGGGCTGCCGCTCCGGGCTGTCTTATCTTTTCTGTTCAAAATGGAAACTCGAGTCTGCGCCGGGCCTAGATGCAGTAGTTTGGAATAGTATACTTTCTTGTTAAATTGTTTCCCTGATAAAATAGGGAAAAACACATCAAAATAGACCAGATCATTAGGAAGCCGCCTCTCCTGTAGCTAATAAAATCTGATTGGTTGTTGTTTGATAGACCTCGGAACAATTAGTGCAGTGAACTAATAGTAAAGCAGATCAACAGGAAATTGTGTTGAAAATAAAAGTATTTATTTATTCTACTGCTGTTTTCTATAATAGCGAGTAAGCTGAGTGTTTGGTGGTTTGGGGCTGTATTTGGTTAATGAAGACGTCATTTTGGGCTCTGGGAAAATGTCATGGAATTTTTTTTTTCTGACATTTGCTAGATCAAATGTGCATTCAAGTCGATCAATAGTAAAAATGGTTGCTAAATTAATGGAGATTAATATGTAGTACAACAACGTATATTTATTAGGTATTTCTAACATAGATGAATGTAATTTAGAAATTAATTTAGTCTTCTTTTAACCCTCACCTACATTCATGTTGGGCAAGAATTTATTAACAAGACGTTGTTTGAGACACTTCAAAATGTTTGTTTTTGTGTGCCTTTGAGTGAGACTTACAGTATAATTACTGGAGTCAGATGTAAAATGCCTGAACAGGTAAGCGCTAATAACACAGTGTAAGCAAAGCCTTGAAAAGCTTTCCATGTGTGAATACTGGGGCTACTGTGTGTGTGTGTGTGAGAGAGAGAGAAAGAAGAAAATAAGTGCATCCCACCAGCAAACAATAGTATCTTTTAGAAGCAGTAAGTCGAGCTCTGTGAATGAGCTGGCTGTGCTTCAAAGACTGTCTGTGTTAGATCTCCTAGTCGTTTCTGACTTGGCTTAGTGCACAAGGTTGAGGCCCTCAGTTATACAGTGCCCTCCAGAATTATTGGCACCCTTATGGCTCTTTTCCACTAGTACCTACCTACTCGAAAAGCTCGACTCGACTCGCCTCGGTTTGTATGCGCATTTCCATTACGTGTTAGTACTTGGTACCAGGTACTTTCGTAGTACCTACTCGGCCGGGCTGAGCTGACTCAAGCCGAAAATGTGATGTCAGCAGGACGGCAGGCCACTGATTGGCCAGGGCCTGGACGTCACTAGATGCATCGGGAGAGCGACTCGTTCATAAGAGTCAACCGCGCCATTTTTAAAAACGCAATAACAACAATGAACACGACCAGAGATGGCTGCACAGAAATCAAAACCAGCGGAGCAACGACGAGGTGCAGACATTTCTTTGTCTGGTGGCCTCCATTGCTTCATATAGTCGTTTCATGTTTGTGTGTCGCATAACAAAATGACGTTGCTGGAGTTTCGGCCAAGCGTTGCGTTGCCACAACGACCCCACCCACGCTGAGGTGGTACTCTATTGTAATGGAAAACGACCAAAACTGAGTCGAGTCGAGGCGAGGCGAGCCAAAGTGAGGCGAGCCGAGTAGGGCCATTAGTGAATATGAGCAAAACAGGCTATGAAAAAATGTCTTTATTGTTCATCCTCATGATCATTCATTCAAAATATTCACAAAAATCGATCTTTCATTCAAAATATTCACAAAAATCGAACCTTTAATTGAAGTAACATAATTGAAAGAAACATTAAATTCTTATCATGAAACAAATATTTTTCTCAAAAATATGTGTCTCACAATTATTGGCACCCATTATTTAATATTTTGTTTAGCCTCCCTTTGCCAAGATAGCAGCTCTGAGTCTTCTCCTATAATGCATGATGAGGTTGGTGAACACATGGCACGGGATCTGAGACCATTCCTCTATACAGAATCTCTCCAGATCCTTCAGATTCCGAGGTTGACGCTTGTGGACCCTCCTCTTCAGCTCATCCTACAGATTATCTATGGGGTTTAAGGTGAGGGGACTGTGATGGCCATGGCAAAACCTTTATTCTGTGGTTCGGTGAACCATTTTTGTGTAGATTTTGATCATTGCTTTGCTTTGGATCATTGTCCTGCTGGAAGGTCCAACCACGGCCCATTTTAAGCTTCCTGGCAGAGGCTGTTAGGTTTTCATTTAATATCTGCTGGTATTTGATGGAGTCCATGATACCATGTATCCTAACAAGATGTCCAGGGCCTTTGGAAGAATAACAGCCCCACAACATCAAAGATCTGCCACTGTATTTCACAGTGGGTATGATGTGCTTTTCTGTATGGCTATTTTTCTGTCTATGCCAAACCCACCTTTGATGTTTGTTGCCAAAAAGCTCAGTTTTGGTCTCATCTGACCATATAACCCGGTCCCATTGAAAGCTTCCAGTAATGTTTGGCAAACTGTAGGGGCTTTAGTTTGTTCTTGATTGACAGCAGAGGCTTTTTTCTGGCAACCCTCCCAAACAACTTGGTGGTGGTGATGTAGGTGGCATCTGATGGTAGTTTTGGAGACTTTCTGACCCCAAGACTCAACTAACCTCTGCAATTCTCCAGCTGTAATCCTTGGAGATTCTTTTGTCAGTCGAACCATCCTCCTCACGGTGTGTGGGGTCAATGTACACACACGTCCTCTTCCAGGCTGATTCTTTACATCTTCTGTCGCTTTAACCTTGCTAATTATTGCCCTGATAGTAGTAGATGAACTTTTTGTCGCACATCGTCACTGTGTTCTCGGGTCTTTTCCCATAGTGATGAATGACTAAGGAAATTTGGCCTGTGTCACCTCATATTTATACCCCAGTGAAACAGGAAGTTATCGTTGACCATTTAAGAGCTCCTAATCAAACAGGTGAACTTAAAAATGTAAAACATGACATGAGTATGAAATATACTTCAGTTAGATTTTAATAAGATTTTCTAGGGGTGCCAATAATTATGGCACGCATGTTTTGGAGAAAAATATTTATTTAATGTCATTTGTCATAAAACTTTTTTTTTTCTTTCAATAATTTTACTTCAATGAAAAGGTATGATTTTTGTGAATATTTTGGGTGAAAGACATTTTTTCATAGCCTGTTTTGCTCATATTCACTAAGGGTGCCAATAATTCTGGAGGGCACTGTATATGAACTCCATTTAAAAGGGCACAGGCTTCTTTCTATTATTTTGATATTTTTATTAACAAATTTTCATACATCTGTATATCATACATTCCAATAACTAAACAAATTAACATTTGTGTAAGAAACGTCACATGACTAAATTGCCATGAAATAAAATGTGCACATAAAGAGCAAATATAAAATAAAACACAGCAACCTAAATATGACCTCAAAAAGCGAAAAA